>JAKFHU010000162.1:0-600000 GCA_023783475.1 Daubentonia madagascariensis
CTCCTCCAGGGATCTAAGGTCAGGCAGACCGAAACTATCAGCACCACACAGGTGATACCCACCTGTACATGCTGAAAGGGGGGGGTGCATCTCTCCTCTCTACATGTAGCAGCACGGCTCCCTGCAGAGGAGAACAGGTGAGCTGCACAGCTGTCTGTTTTGGGCTGAGGGAAGAGGATCTGCCCCAAAATCATTCAGGCAGAGAGCTGTGGAACAGGCATATTCGTGGTTCTCAGTGATATTGTATCCTGGATAGAGGTGGCAGTGGCAGACCGAACTGAGAGTCAGGAGCCCCAGGACGGGGGCATGATGGGGAAGTGGATGTCAATCTTGCCAGCCTAGGAGGTGGAGCTAGTGCCCCCCCTTTCCCCCTTAGGGAAGGTCACCAGGAGCTCCCCCCATCATCCCTGTCAGGGCTGGAGCCTATGCTCAACACTGAGGTATCTGTGGGTGAACTTTGTGGTTCAGCCCCACCCAGGTTTCTCCCCTAGGGGAACTCAGGGGACTTAGGGCACTGGGCATTCCACAGACCAGCTCACAGCCTGAGACAAGAGAGGGCCCCTCCCAGTTAACAAGTATCAAACACATACTCATTGGAAAGTAAATTCATAAATAAGTGACAGCTTCTCCAGACAGGAGGAACCTAACAACGCATATAGCAAATGCCAAAATGTTAACTCTGCCTGGGTTAATGTTTTGGAAATGTGTAAGGTGATTCTTTCTATTTTTTCCATATTTTCATTTTTAAATGTTTATTTTGACATTAATAAATGAATATATTTCATAATAGTAAGATTTTTCCATTTGATTTGAAATCACAGTGTATTTTGAAACCTGCTGTGTTAAATTCACATTCCAATGCCCTTCGGTAATATTTCCAGGTGAGCAGACCAGATGCAATATAAGGGGAATGAAAGCTCAAGGGTGGCATTGGTGGTGGTAGTGGGGGTGGTTTGCAGACACACACCACGGGCACACAACACAACTTGAATAATAGCGTAATAATACTTGAGATGTCTCAGATACAGTTCAACCTAGACTTGGTGAAATTATCGAGGAAGAATTTATGCTGAAAACGATTCCTGTAGATGGTGTTCGTAGATACCCTTAGGGAGTAGGGACAGGACAGGGGAACAGGGAAATTCTGGGAGTTGCTGATGTTCGGTTCTTGATCTGGGTGCTGGTTACCTGGGGGGTGTCTACTGTAAAAATTCAAGGAATCGTATAATTCTTAGCATATTTGTTGTACTTTAAAAAATGGTAATCAGTTGATACATTTGAAGGAGAGCCTGCTTAATGCTGAATTGAAGTGGAATATCTTCTAAAGAAAAATTTCAAATTGTATTGATCAAAGAGAAGAAGCCAAGATGGAGAGGAGGGCAAATATATACAATATAACAAATGTATCAGCATAACACTGATGGAACAGGGGTGTCATAACGGATGGATTTATGCCGACACTGAGAGACACAACTTCACTTTATTCTTTATTAAAGAATGGAACTTCCGGTGCTCCCAATTGTCTTAATCATCCCCATTCTGTACAGCTCTTATCATATGTACATATATTTTTCCTATACAACCAACATTCTATATAACTTCTGGAGTTATTATGTTTCATCTGTTTAGGTCACTGATGTACATCAACCCCTAAAACACTGCCAGGAATATGGAAGGTGGGCAATATATATTTGTTGAATGAATAAAAGAAGTTCCTTATAATAGCACAGTTTAAGAGAAATATAATGCAAGCCCCAAATAAAATTTTAACTATGTAGTAGCTGCATTAAAAGAGAGCACAAACAAAGAGAGAAAAGAAATTTTAATTATACATACTATATTAATTGACCCAAAGTATCATAATCTAAATATGTAATAAATATGAAAAATATTAATATATGTAGATACTTTTATTCATAGTAAGACTTCAAAATCTCTGTGTTTAACATTTACCATTAATCTTGAATTCAAACAACACAATTTCAAGTGTCCAATAGCCACATTATTATTTTTCTTTCATATAAATGAGTATGGGGACCTTCCTGTTGCAGAAGGACATGTAGGATGTCAGATCAGCTATTGAGTGCTCTTTGAGAAATGACAACTGTCATCTGAGTAGGGAAGAAAAAAATTGGGAAATAATTTTATTATTGTTCATCAGCACAAAAGGGCAGAGAGTTGGGTAGCATGATGACATAATTACAGTAATCGCATCCAGTTTAGGGTTTTTCTCAGGTGTGAAAAATATATAAAGGGTAATGAAGTTGCTCAAACAATAAAATAATACAAAGCAACTTACCAGCACAAGGATGCTGTGGGTGGCTTTGCTTTCAGGAGACGGCTGGGAAGAGAGGCTGCCGCTGTGGAGATGCTGGGCTCTCCTGCGGTGTCTGCGGAGGACACTCACCATGTAGAGACTGGTGCAGATCATGAGGACCACAAACAGGAGATCTCGAATCACTATGATACTTATGTATGACCCTGAATGGTTAGTTCCAAACTGCCTAGTTTGACAGTATGCTTGAGAATACCCACGACCAACAATAGTGACATTGGTTCTGGCTACTACTGTTTCAATGATGTGGATATAGATCAGTATGTTGAGGATCCAGAAGAAAAGGAAAGAAGGAAAAATGCACGTAGAGAGTTTAGACTTAAGAGATGCCCAAATAGAATTCATGGGGCTGAGAGTGGCGGCTTGAAATGCACTCAGGAGGGAGGTAGTACAGATGGAAAGACCCCGGGTAACTCTGTTTAGGTACAAAATTGCTTTACAACTGACATCGTTCATAACATTTCTTACTCCAAAGGACGACATGATGTCTGGTGTCAACATGAATGTGATGGCCAAAGCATTGACTAATGTCAGGTGCATGAAAATCAAATCTATGGGCTTCCTCAAGTGAGACCGAATACAATATGTGTACACATAGAGCACAAAGAGCAACGAGTTCCCCACAAAACCGGCACAAATTTGAGACATGAGGACAAAGCCCAAAATTGTGTCGCTAGGAATCATTATCATAATGATCTTTTATATGTTCTAATTAGGTAAGCCAGTCCTCAATGCAAAATAAATAGAATCACATTGTAAAATTATAAATAGTTGAGGCTGTGGAAGAAGGTAATTGACAGTCAGTACGAAGGAAGAGGTGACACGTGCAATCCTCTGTCCCTCAGGCCCAGCTGCGGCATTTCCGGGAACTGAATTCCAGAGACTCTTGAGAACCTTCGAGTACAGAAGTGGGTGTTAAGAAGGTAGAATTTGAACGCTAACAGCAGCGTCACAGTGTATTACCCAGGAAGACATGCTGGCCTCCATGAAAGACAAATTTGCATTTTAAAATATATTTTATTCAGAGTATCAGACTGCTTTGAATCTCTAAACCAAACCTGTGTTTAATCTTCTAACCCTTTTAGAGAACACTATACTTCTTTTTAAAATTTTTTGTTTTTTAACTTTTTCTTTTGATAGATTTAGGGATTACAAATGCAGCTTTGTTACATGGATATATTGTGTACTGCTGAAGTTTGGGCCTGTGGTGTAGCCATCACTCAAATAGTGTACATTGTATCCACTAAATCATTTCTCATCCCTCAGCCCTGCCCACCCTCCAGGAACAGTATACTTCTAAACACAGAGAGAGTCCCATGTGTACTTGAACTTCTTATTGAGAGTTTTGGCTGCACACAAAATCTTCCCTAGACAGTAATCATTTTAAACACTCACCTAACACAGAGCTTTCCAGAGTTTTGTGTCCCCGACCTCCCTCTCACATGGGCCAATGGTCAGTGCTCAGAGACATTTTGGTTTTCACAGCTTGGTGCAGGGCCACAGACAGGCAGTGGGCCGAGGGCCAGCATGCTGCTAAATATCACACAATGCACAGGACAATCCCACAACAAGGGGTTTTCTGGTCCCAGTGGCAAAAATCCCATGATTGTTAAATCCAGTCTAACAAATAGTCCATGTATCTTGCTGACTGCAACACGTGTCAAATCCACATTTTGGTTTGGACATTTTGGGGTGACTCTTAAAGAAACCGAATTAGTAGGTTCACAAATACAGTCAGTCTAGGAAAGACAGAACAAGGTTGACACTTACTAATAAGGTTAACACCACATCGTGTTTATGGGAGTTTGGCTGTGTTTACTGCTCCATTCTCCCGAAGACTCATTCCTCCATTCTTCAGTTGTTTCCATCGTTTTAAACACAATCCTTCTCTCCTCAATAGACATCTGGTGAGTTCTGTATGTTTCTGCCTTTATACTGACACAGCGCCTAAGACTCTTCCAAACTTCCCAAGTTATATTCTCTCCATTCAGCACCGCTCTCTACTCCCGACCACAGCAAGAACATAAAAGTGGGCAAAAGATGTGAACAGACGTTTTCCAAAAGAAGAAGGACAAACAGCCAAGAAACATATGCAGAAATGCTCAACATCACTAATCATCAGGGAAATGCCAATTAAAACCACAGTGAGATACCACCTTACCCCTGTCGAAATGGCCATTACAAAAAGTCAGGAAATGATAGATACTTGCGTGAACGCAGAGAGAAAGGAGCGGTTATACACTGTTGGTGGAAATGCAAAGTAGTGCAACCTCTGTGGAAAACAGTGTGGAGATTCCTCAAAGAAATAAATGTAGATTTTCCATTAGATCCAGCAGTCACACTACTGGGTATCTACCCAAGGGAAAAAAGTCATTTTATCAAACAGACACCTGCACTTGAATGTTTATCAAAGCACAATTCACAATTGCAAAGGTGTGGAATCAACCTAAGTGCTCATCAATTCATGAGTGAATTAAGAAAATGTGGTATATATATACCATGGAGCACTACTCAGCCATAAAAAAGAACAAAATAATGTCTTTTGCAGCAACTTGGATGGAACTGGAGACAGTTATCCTAAGTGAAGTATCTCAGGGATGGAAAAACAAACATGATATGTGCAATAATAATTGGGAGCTAATGGATGGACACACACAGGCACAAAGAGATGTAAAGGTCATTGGAAATCGAGAAGGCAGGATGGGGGAGGGGTAAAAACTTACCTATCGGGTATAATGAATGCTATTCGAGTGATGGTCACACTAAAAGCCCCACCTTAAGTATTAGAAAAGGTAACCATGTAACAAAAACATTTGTATACCCTTAATATATTGAAATAAAAAACAAATAATAATAATATTGTTACGATTTAAGGAGATGGAGGAAAATCCAAAGTACTTATGGAACATCTACAATATGAGACTATTATTCCTCCATAATCTCATTTTGTTCCTTCTACCAACTTTGTAATTTAGTTTCACTAGTTTGAATTGTTTGAAAAGTGATCCTTGATGTGGTTGGCAATTGTTGACCACACTCTCAGTTTTGAAAATGCATCTTATGTTTAATATGTAGTATGAAAGTTTCACCTTCACTGTCTTTGGCCATCCATTTCTTGTGCAGTTCAGTAAGCAGTGGCATCCCTCACTCCTTACCGTTAGCCAGAATTCTTTCTTCAGCCCTTGCTCCACACATCTTCCCTTAGCAATAGAAACTCTTTCATAGTTTAGTCACCCAAATCAATTCCCCAAATTTTCTTTGGTATTCATGGAGTGACGATTTCTTTCTGCCTAGGGTTGGAGGCCCTGGATAACACACCAGGTTCTCAACTGAATGTAACCAGCTTATGATTGGAGACCTGGAGTCAAGTCCCACTCCATGCCTAGCAGAGGAAATGGTAAGCAACCTGCAGTGGAAGAAAGGTCATGTGGCACCTTCATAGCTTATTGAGCACTGTGTTTGGCTTTCAACAAAAGAAAATTGGGAGAAGAAATATAGATAGACAAATAATTTAAACCCATGATAAAGACAGAAATAAAAACAGATCAACAAGTTGTCCAGATGTAGAATCAGCATGTAGGGATGTTGAAATAACTAGGGTAATATTACATCAATCAAAATTAGCGAGGCAAATAGAGTGACTGAAACTTTCTGGAACAGGGAGTCAGTATGGGTATTAGAGCCTTTAATAACGTGGGAGGCACTTCAGTGAAACTCTAGAAAGGGAAGAAGAAAGTCACTAACCACAATACTCTGGAGCAATAGCTGGATGGCAGGAAACAGCAGGTGGGAAAATCCAAACCCGTGAATATGTGGTCAAGAAGATCGGCTTGCACAGAGCTAACTCGTGGAGATTTCACAGATACTCCCTAATCTGAAGAAATTGCTGTCAAGAACATGGGAGTTGCCTTAGAGCCATTGTTGGCATATCAAGCTTGAAGCTGGAGCCCATTTAGAACTTCAGTTTCTGTCATTGAGTCTGAATGACAAAATATTAAAAAGATTAAAGGCTTCTGCCTCACTCTTATCTTCCAAAAATCATCGGGCCAACTCTAATGCAGAAATTTATAGGGAAGGGTATTCTGTAAAGTATGGCTCTGAGCCTTAGAAAAAAGATAGGGCCAAGTTGACAAATTGAATGAAACACAATCCACTTATCTGTGTTTTGTTTTTCTTATACAAAATCGGGTGTCCCATTCCACACCCATTTGTTAATGTGGCATCCTGACCTACCCCGTTTACCTCCAAGTATGGAGAATAACAAAACCAAGATTCCAGATGTTGTGATGCAATCCCTCCAAGAACTGAACTTACAAAAGTGTCTCCATAAAAGAGGATGTAAAAAGTCCCACAGGATTGTATTTGTGTGCTGTTTGTTCATCTTAAAAGTTTCAATATCTTATAAATTATATTCTGGATTCTGCACACTTTCTGATTTCAAATGGTGTTACAAAGCTATATTAATCTAAACACTATGGTACTGGGCATAAAAGTAGACTCATTGACTGATGGAATAGAATAGAGATCCCAGAGGTAAAGCCACACAGTATGGCCAACCTTTGACACAGGCACCAAGAATACATGATTGTGAAAAAAGGGTCTCTTCAAAAACTGGTGTTGGCTAAACTGGTATCCACTTGCAAAAGAATGCTATTGGACCCTTATCTAAAACCATACAGAAAAATCAGCTCAAATAGTATTAAAGACACAAATGGAAGATCAGACGTTGTAAAATTCCTAGACGAAATAATAAGAAAAAGCTCCTTGACATGGGTACGGGCAATAATTTTGGATATGACACCAAAAGCACAGACAACAAAAAATAAATACATGGGGTTACATGAAACTAAAAAGCTTCTGTGCAGCAAAGGAAACAATCAATACAATGAAAAGGCAACCTGCAGTATGGGAGGAAATATTTGCGGTCCATATGTTAGAGAGGGGGCTTATATCCAGCATATATGTAAGGAACTCATACAACTCAATAGCAATAAAACCAAATAAACCAATAAAAACAGGCAAAGGATCTGAACAGATATTTTTCTGAAGAAAACATCCAAATGGCCAAAATATTCAAAGGTGCTCAACACCATTAAGCACCAGGAAAATGCAAGTCACAATGACAATAAGATATCAACACACACCTGCAAATGGTTATTACCAAAAAGACTACAGATAACAAATGTTGGAAGGGTGTAAATAAAAGGGAACTCTTGTACACTATTGGAGTAAACTAGAATGGCCCTTATGCAAAACTCTGTGGAGTTTCCTCCAAATATTAAAACTAGAACTACCATATGATCTGGCAATGCCAGATCTGGGCATATATCCCAAGTAACTAAAATCAATATTTCAAAGAGATGTCTGTAGTCCCATGTTCACTGCAGCATTATTTATAACAGCAAAGATATGGAACATACTAAATTTCCATCAATGAGCAAGTGGATATGGGAAATGTGATACACACACACACAGACACACATATGCACACACACAGTGGAATATTGTTTGGCCATAGAAAAGAAGGAAATTCTGCCATTTGTGACAGCATGGGTGAGCCTGGAGGATATTATGTTGAATACAATAAGCCAGACACAGAAAGGCAAATACTCTACGATCTCAATTTTATGTGGAATATAACCATGTCCAACTCAGAGAAACAGGGTGTAGAATGGAGGTTGCCAGGACCTGAGGTGTGGGAAATATGGGGACATGTTAGCCAAAGGATACAAACTTTCACTTATGAGATGAATAAGTTCTGGATACCTACAGTAATAAATATACAGCCTTAGTTAATAATACTGTATTATATACTTGAAATTTGCTAACAAAGTGGATCTTAAGTGCTGTCACCACACACCCACACACAAATGTAACTATGTGAGGTGATGTATATGTTAATTAACTGGTTTGTGGTAATCATTGCACAAGGCACCAGTATATCAAACCACCATGTTGTACACCTTAAAAATATTGGGGTTTTTTGTCAATAACACCTCAACAAAGCTGGAAAAACATTTAAAAAAGAAAATAGACTAAACACACTAAGCCAAAGGCAGAGAAGGCAAGGCCAAAACATACCACACCAAAGCATGTGTTGTCTAATAAGTTCACACTTCAAATACAAATACACACATAAGTCAAAAGTAATAGAATATAAAAAGGAAGACTGGGAAATGTAAAGGAAAATGTAAACAAAAGAAACATGGCATTACCAGATGAATACCTGACAAACTAGACTTCCAGACCATTACATGTGTTTTATAAAATACACGTCCAAAGAAAAAGATACAGAAAATTTCAAAATAAAAATGGAAAGTGACAACCGTATATGAACCGACCAACAGAAAGCTGGTGCACTTTCAATAACATCAAACAAAACAAACTTTAAGGGAACAGAATTACTAGATATAAATAAAGCCACTTCAATAATGATAAAAATTTTAAATTTGTGTATACAAATGCACATACCGTCAATACAGATAATGTAAAACCTAGAATTATAAGGACACGTAGGAAAATGTACCACTCTTTTGAGAGATTGTAACCAATGTCTTTTAGTAATTAACAGAGCTGCAGACAAAATGTCAGTCAGGATATAAAAAATTTGAGCAAGTCAGTTCTTGCTATTGACCTAACTGCTATAAAAGAAACAAACAGTCACTACAAAACACCCATTTTTCCTTCTCAGGCACATAGGAAACCAGTAGTAAATGTAGCCTTACATCAAACCTTGAAGTGAGTGTCAACAAAGTTCAGAAGGTTAATTTAACATAATAATTTATCTAATAAAATTATAATAAGTTATGAATTAATGAATAAATAATTAAACAAGATAAAACCCTGATTTCTCCATATTTTCAATACTAAAGCACTTATTACTAACCACCTAATGAAAAACACTCAATCAGGAAAATGCATTATGGAATGTCCATTGCAGAAATAAATGTGAAGACTAGATAATAACCTCTAAAGAAATCAATGGCAGTAGATAAGCAATAGCAAACTGAATTCTGGAAAAATGAAGAAATAAAGGGATTTGATACAGGTAAAAGCAGACTACTAGAAAACAACCCAACATGGAAGGGTAAAACAAAGTCAAAAGTGAGTTCCCATAAAGAAGAATAAAATTAATAAACCTTTGGTGAGACTGCACCACTGCCCCAGGGAAGGCACCAATATTATTAAATGTTAAAATGTTAAAATGTTAAAGAGAGAGCAATTGACAGCTGGAAATAATTTTAAAAAGATGACATTGTGATTAACTATGTCAATAAATTTGGAAGGTCGGTGGAAGGTCTGTAGAAATGGGCAACTTCCTAGAAAACTTAACCTGCCACAAAAGATATTAGAATTGTGGAAAGTCATAAATGTGCGATGCACCCCATAATGAAATTGAATAGTGGACAAAATCATGCCACAGGAAATTCTGAAGAATGGTTCAAGGGTGAACTTTGCCAAAAATACCACATATGAAATATATCTACAAACCACGTTGTATAAATAGAAAAAACGAGCACTTTATGAACCACATAATCAGGTTACCACAACCTTGACAACAAAAGGTACATTTTTGTATGATATGTATGTACGTGATATTGGCTGTGGGTTTATCATATATGGCCTTAATAATTTTGAGGTATGAGCCATCTATGCCTATATTGTTAAGAGTTCTTATCATAAAAGGGTGCTGGATTTTGTCAAAAGCCTTTCCTGCATCTATTGAAAGGATCATATCATCTTTGTTCTTGCTTTTATTTATGTGGTGAATTACATTTATAGATTTGTGTATGTTGAACCATCCCTGCATCCTGGGGATGAAGCCCACCTAATCATGATGAATTTATTTTTTTGATGTACATTTGAATTTGGTTTGCTATGAAGAAGACCCCCAAAGCAATCACAGCAGCAACAAAAATAAATAAATGGGACCTGATCAAATCAAAAAGCTTCTGCACAGCCAAGGAAACTATCACTAGAGTGAACAGACAACCTACAGAATGGGAGAAAATATTTGCATGCTACACATATGAAAAAGGGCTGATAACCAGAATCTATACAGAACTTAGGAAAATAAACAAGAAAAAATCAAACAACCCCATTAAAAATGGGCAAAGGACATGAACAGAAACTTTGTTAAAAGAAGACAGAATAATGACCAGCAAACATATAAAAAATTGCTCAACTTTTGTAATCATCAGGGAAATGCAAATCAAAACCACAATAAGATATCACTTAACTCCAGTGAGATTGGCTCATAACAAAAAGTCCCAAAACAACAAATGTTGGCAGGGATGCAGACAGAGAGGAACACTCATACACTGCTGGTAGGACTGCAAATTAGTACAACTTCTATGGAAAGTAATATGGAGATACTTCAAAGAACTAAAAGTAGAACTACCATTTGATCCAGCAATCTCACTACTGGGTATTTTCACCCAAAAGAAAAAAAAGACATTCTATAATAAAGATGTCTGCACGCGAATGTTTATAGCAGCACAATTCACAATTGCAAAGATATGGAAACAACTCAGGTGCCCATCAATACACGAGTGGATTAATAAAATGTGGTATATGTACACCATGGAGTATTACTCAGCAATAAAAAGCAACGGTGAATTAACACATCTGGTATTATCCTGGATGGAGCTAGAGCCCATTTTTCGAAGCGAAGTATCACAAGAATGGAAAAACAAGCACCACTGGTATTCAGCATCAAATTGGCACTAACTGATCAATACTTATGTCACACATGGCAATAATATTCATCAGCGGGCGGGCAGGCAGGAGGGGGGTAGAGGGGATGGGAAAACTCTCACCGAATGGGTGCAGGGCACACAGTTTGGGGGATGTCCACGATTGTAGCTCTGACATGCGCAGTGCATAGGCAATGTATATAACCAAAGTGTTGTACCCCCATAATATTCTGAAATAAAAGGAAAAAAAAAGGTAATACATATTTTATGAAGAGTCTGATGATAAGACTATGGATTTCATGAACCTTGTGAAAAATAATCTATACAAAGTAATTGTAAACACGAATTCCACACTATGTAAAAAGATTCAACCAACTGATCAAGAGAATTATTCAAATAATGCAAGATAAATTTAAGGTAAACTTCATCTGTATGATTAACTATAGCAGTAGATTAAAGGAGAAAGTCAATAATCACTTCAACAGATACATAAAATTAAGTAATAAAATTCAACATATATCAATGGTTAAAATTTTAATTATGTAGCAACAGAAAGGATTAACCTTACTATAACGAAATATCTACAATGTTAACAGTATCATATTAATGCTTAAATATTGAATGGTTTTCCTTTGAGATTGGATATGAGTAAAAATATCTGCTCTCAACAGTTGTATTCCTCATATTTTGGGAGTAGTTTTATTGTAAGGAAGGAAAGTAAAATTTATAATAATTGGAATGAAAGTATCACTTTTTATTATTGGCAGCTTATCTAAATTTTAAGAAGAAAAACTATAGTATTGAGTAAACTATTTGCATTATTAAGTGGGATTTTCAAAGTTGCTGAGAACAAAGCATAAAAATCATTTGGATTTCTACATTACAGCATAAAAAATGTTTAAAACACAATGTAGAGAATGATATCATTTAAATAGCATAAAAATGTGGTGAAGCTAGGAGTTAGTATATGTTAAAAATGTATAAAACCTCTAGTTGGAAATGATGGTATAAATTAATCTAAATGTGACTGAAGCATTTTTAAATTACAATGAGCCTACATTGATTTGAAATAAAGGGTGTTATCTATAAAACAGAATGATGCTAGCAAAACAAATTAAGCCTAATAGTAAAGTAGAGAAGGGAGTAATAAAATGAAACTAGATTATATCCAAAATAAATAAATCCCAATTAAGGCATTGAGAATAAAAAAAAATCATAGAGTATGAGAGATCGACTTGTACACACGGAATTGAATAGAATTTTCAAGTACTTCTTAATAATGTACTGAAAGATCAAAATACCATGAAAAAAGTGTGACATTGCTTTAAAATAAAACTCAAGATCAGATTGGAAGGGTTGTAAGAGATACTGAAATATGAAAGAAACAAAAGAATGAAGAACGTAAAAACTACATATATGGAAGAAAAGAGAAATAGTGACAATAACAATAACAAAGAACAGAATATATGTATATCATACTGAAAATACATTGGAAATACCAATCTGAAAAATTGGAAGTCTCTGCAAGGAAGCATAGAGTGGGGAATGGGGACATTGGAAAGGTCTTTATACCTCCCCCTCGTTCCCAAGGCTGAGTGTGGCAGGATCCTCACTAAAGGCAGGCGGCTTCCCTGAGACACAGAGGCGTCTTGGAAAGGCTGGGTCTGACCGGCATCGACTGTATATCAGGGACGGATGGCAGGACTTCTCCTCCCAACGGACATCGATCACCTTGTCACCTGCTGTCTCAGTGACCTTGTTTATCGTGCATCCATTTGATGTGCCCAGAGGAGTAGCAAGCCACTCTCCCAGATGTAAAATGATTCTCTTGGTAAATGATTTAAGTGTATTAATCACAAGTGCAAAGTCACCATTTGAGGATGTGTGTTTTCCCAGGTTGAACTGCATCCGAAAGTAAACTTCGGGAACTAGGAAGTCATTAAAAGTTAGTTTTCACACAGCTGGTGGGAATTACCACAGCCCTTGATATAACCTGACCACTGAGCAGGACCCCAGGGAACACACTCACTTTTCCATTGGAGCCTATTGTGCCTCATGCTTTTATGGTGTGTTTTAACTTTCTGTGTGTGCCATAAAGTACAAGCACAATGCAGGGCACTGAGGTTTTTTTTTTTTTTTTTTAAGTTTTTAATTGCGGTAAGATACACATATCAAAATTTATCATCTTAGTCATTTCTAAGTTTATAGTTCAGTAGTGTTAAATATATTCACATTATTGTGAGAACTTTTTCGTCTCAAGTGACTGAAATTCTATACCAATTAAACAAAAACTCTCCATTTTCTCTCCCACCGATCTCCAGTCACCACCATTCTATTTTCTCTTAATAGGAGTTTGACTGCTCAACCTCACACAAGCGACATCAGTATTTGTCTTTTGGTGACTGGCTTACTTTACTTAGCACAATGCTTTCAATTTTCATCCATGTTGTACCATGTGCCAGAGTTTCCTTCCTTTTCAAAGCTGAATAATATTTTATTTTATCTATATACCACATTTTCTTATTTTATTTCAAAAAATTAAGGGGGTATAAATATTTTAGATTGCATGGATCACTTTTGTAATGCTTGAGTCCCGGCTGTAGGTGTGCCCATCACCCAAATGGTGTTCATTGTACCCATTAGGTAGGTTTTGACCCTCCCCTCCTTCCCCCTTCCCCCTGGTTGATTTCCACTGAGTTTTACTTCCCTCTGGGCACTCAGAGACTCAGAAGGGGGTGGATGGGAGGGGAGTGAGGGATCAAAAATTACCTATTGGGTACAATGTACACTATTTTGGAGATGGGTACCCTAAAATCCCTGACTTCAACACTACACAATTCATCCACGTAACAAAAAACACTTGTCTCCCCTAAATCTATTGAAATAAATAAAGGATTAAAAAAAGGAAAGAAAAAAGAATTTGGAGACCTGGATCCATGACTTACCAGGTGATGGAATTTAAGTCCTCTGAATCTTCACTGCTCATTTCAAACAATTTCTTTCTGGGCTACAAACTATCTCCATTGACCTTAACTGACTCCTTCTTAATGCCTGGTTTGATATTAGCAGCAACCTCCTATCCCAGTGCTAGACTCCAGTCACAGGTCCAATTCACAACCACCCACATTGTTTGTAGAGTCAGCATCTGTTCTCCGTGCTTCAATACTTCCTCTGTGCTTTCGGAGTAGAGTCCAATACATTCTCACTATTGTTCTTGGACTTGCCCCATCATGTCTTGAATGCCTCTCTAGTCTCAGGTTTACTTTGTCCCTCTAAAAGTTTAATGTCCAGCCACAGTGAACTACTTTAAGTTAGAGGACCCCAGATGCATAGTGTTTTCCCCTAATAATTTTTTGTTGTATGGCCTTTTGTTTGCTATTATACCATAACACCCTTGCTTGAGTAAATCATACTCATTGTTTGTATTTGTCTCTGGCTTTGGTTGGTCTTGGTAAGTCACAATGATGGAAGGAATGAACCGTCACTGAGTGATAGATATCCAACCACTTAGAGACCTCCCGAAATCAGACACATCCCTTTGGCCTTGACCTTTTTAATTTTTTTTGATTCGATGTCTTGATTGTTAAAAAACTTTACTTTATTTTTGATTGACAAATAGTAATTGTATACATTTGTAGAGTAACATTTCACTGACCTGAGATAGCAGGAGTCACTAAGGCAGCACCAAGCTAGAGATCCACTAGGAGGGAGGGAACATAGGAGGATGAGACACAGATAAATCATGTATCTTTTCTTTTTTTCCCTTTTTAAAAATTTCAAATAATTAATTAAGGGGGTACAAGTATTTCTGTTACATAGATGTCTTGTGTAATTCTTAAGTCAGGGCTTTTGGTGTGCCCATCACCAGAACGGTGTTCATTGTATCCAATAGGTTAGCTTTGATCTCACACCCACTGTCCTGCCCTCCCTCCCTCTTCCTTTCTCTTGTCCTTTATATCACTTTTTGCCTGTGTGTACCTATCTGTGACCTCCCACTTATTAGTAAGAACATACGGTGTTGGGTTTTCCATTCCTGAGATACTTCATTTATCATAATGGTCTCCAGTTTACTCCATGTTGCTGCAAATGACATTATTTCATTCTTTTTTATGGCTGAGTAGCGCTCCATGGTGTGTGTGTGTATGTGTGTATATATATGCCACATTTTTTTAATCCACTCATGAATTGAAGGGCACTTAGGTTGATTCCACAACTTTGCAATTGTGAATTATGCTGTGATAAACATTTGAGTGCAGGTGTCTTTTTGATTAAATAATTTCATTTCCTTTGGGTAGATACCCAGCAGTGGGATTGCTGGATTGAATGGTAGGTCTACATTTCTTTGAGGAATCTCCATACTGTTTTACATAGAGGTTGTGCTAATTTGCAGTCCCACCAAGAGTGTATTAGCATTCCTTTGTCTCTGCATCCATGCCAGCATGTATTGTTTTTTTACTATTTAATAATATTTAATAGTGGCCATTCTGACAGAGGTAAGGTGGTGTCTCATTGTGGTTTTAATTTGCATTTCTCCGATGATTAGTGATGTTGAGCATTTTTTCATATGTTTGTTGGCCATTTGTGTATCTTCTTTTGAAAAACTTCTGTTCATATCATTTGCACACTTTTTGATGGAGTTGTTTGTTTTTTTCTTGCTGATTTGTTTGAGTTCTTTGTAGATATCAGTCCTTTGTCAGATGCATAGTTTGCAACAATTTTTTCCCATTATGTAGGTTGTCTATTCACTCTGTTGATTATTTTCTTTGCTGTGCAGAAGCATTTTAATTTAATTAAATCCCATTTCTTTATTTTTGTTGTTGCTATGTTTGCCTTTGGGGTCTTAGTCATAAATTCTTTGCCTAGGCTCATGTCTAAAAGAGTTTTTCCTACATTTTCTTCTACAATTTTTATGGTTTCATGCCTTACATTTAAGCCTGTAATCCACCTTCAATTACTTTTTGTATATGGTGAGAGATAGGGATCCTGTTTCATTCCTCTGCACGTGACTACCCAGTTTCTCCAGCACCATTTATTGAACAGGGCTTCCTTTCCCACTGTATGTCTGCTTTGTCAAAGATCAGTTGACTTTAGGTAGATGGTTTTATTTATGGGTCTTCTATTCTGTTCCACTGGTCTGTTTCTATTTTTTTTAGTACCATGCTGTTTTGGTTAGTATAGCCTTGTAGTGTAATTTGAAGTTAGGTAGTGTGATGCCTGTAGATTTATTCTTTTTACTTAAGATTGCTTTGGGTATTCAGGCTCTTTTTTGGTTCCAAATAAAGTTTAGGATTATTTTTTCTAGTTCTGTGAAATATGATGCTGGTATTTTGATGGGGATTGTATTGAATCTGTAAATCAGTTTGGGCAGTATGGACATTTTAATGATGTTGATTCTACCAATCCATGAGCAGGGGATGTTTTCCCATATGTTAGAGTCATCTGTGATTACTTTCATCAGTGTTTTGTAGCTCTCCTTGTAGAGGTCTTTAACCTCAATTTTTAAGTATATTCCTAGGTATTTTATTTTCTTTGTAGCTATCATGAATGGTATTGAGTCCTTGATTGGACTCTCTGCTTGACTGTTATTAGTGTATAGAAATGCTACTGATTTGTGTACACTGGTTTTGTAACCTGAGACTTTGCTGAATTTATTGATCAGTTCCAGAGCCTTTTGATGGAGTCTTTAGGGTTTTCTAGATACATGATCACACCATCAGTGGACAGGGATAGTTTGACCTCCTCTTTCCCAATTTATATACTCTTTATTTCATTCTCTTGCCCAATTGCTCTGGCTAGGACTTCAAATGCTATGTTGAATAGAAGTGGTGACAGTGGGCACCCTTGTCTTGTTCTAGTTCTTAAGGGGAATGCTTTCAACATTTCCCCATTCAGCATGATGTTGGCTGTGGGTTTGTCACATATGGCTTTTATAATTTTGAGGTCTGTTCCTCCTATGCCTAGTTTGTTGAGTATTTTTATTATGAAAGGGTGCTGGATTTTACAGAATGCTTTTTTGTATCTATTGAGATGATTATGTATTCTTTGTTTTTGTTTCTGTGCTGAATCACATTTGTTGATTTGCATATGTTAAACCATCCTTGCACCCATGGGATGAAACCCACTTGATCATGGTGGATTATCTTTTTGATGTGCTATTGAATTTGATTTACTAGTATTTTCTTGAGGATTTTTGCATCTATGTTAATAACGGATATTGGTTTTCCCTCTTTGTTACGTCTTTTCCTGGCTTTGGTATCAGAGTGATACTGGCTTCATAGAATAAGTTAGGGAGAATTCCCACTTTCTTGATGTTATGGAATAGTTTCTATGGGATAGGTACCATTTCTTCTTTGTATGTCTGGTAGAATTCGGCTGTGAATTTCTCTGCTCTGGGGCTCTTTTTTTTTTTTTTTTTTTGTTTGATCAGGACATTTTTTGTTACTGCTTCAATCTTGCTGCTCATTATTGGTCTGTTCAGAGTTTCTGTTTCTTCCTGATTCAGGTTGGGAAGTTGTGTGTTTCCAAGAATTCATCCATTTCCTCTAAGTTTTCTAGAGGTTTTCATATTAGTCACAGATGATATTTTGTATTCCTCTGGTATCAGTTGTAATGTCTTTTTTAAAATTTCTGATGGAGGATATTTGATTCCTTTATCTAATGTTTCTGGTTAATCTGCCTAGTGGTCTATCAGTTTTGTTTTTCTTTTCACAGAAACACCTTTTTGTTTCATTGATGCTTTGTAATTTTTTTTTTGTTTGTTTTCATTTCATTTAGTTCTACTCTGAGCTTTTTCATTTCCTTTCTTTTGCTGGCTTTGGGTTTGATTTGTTCTTCTTTTTCTAGCTCTTTGAGATGTGACATTAGGTTGCTAATTTGTGATCTTTCTGTCTTTTTGATGTAGGTATTTAAGGCTATGAACTTTCATTTTGGGGCTGCTTTTACTGTATTCCACAGATTTTGAACACTTGTGTCCCCTTTGTCATGCCATTTGAGGATTCATTGGATTTATATCTTAATTTTGTCATTGACCCAAGGTTAATTCTGCTTCAGATTGTTTAAGTTCCATGGCATTGTGTAGATTTGACTGTTTCTCTTGGAATTGATTTCTAGTTTTATTCCACTGTGGTCTGAGAAGGTACATGGTATGATTGTGATTTTTTTTGTATTTCTGAGAGTTTTTTTGTGGCCTAAGACATGGTCAATCTTGGGAAATGTTTCGTGAGAAGAATGTATATTCAGTAGTTTTTGTGTAAAGTATTCCGTAAATGTCTGTTAGTGCCATTTGTTCTAGAGTCCTATTTAAGTCCAGTGTTTCTTTATTGAATTTCTGCTTTAATGATCTGTCCAGTTCTGTTAGTAGAGGGTTGAGGTCCCTGACTATTAAGATGCTACTGTTTATTTCTTTGCTTAGACCTAGGAGAATTTGCTTTATGAAACTGGGAGCTCCTGTGTTAGGTGCATATATATTCAGGATTGTTAAATATGAACAATCCTTCTTGTTGAATTCCTCCCTTTACCATTACATAATGACCATCTTTTCTTTTTTTAACCACTGTTAATTTAAAGTCTATTTTATCTGATACAAGAATGGGTATACCTGCTCACTTTTGGTTTCCATTTGCACGGAATAACTTCCATCTCATTATCTTGAGTCTGTTTGAGTCTTTGTGGTTTAGATGTGCTTTCTTGAGATAGCAAATACTTGAGTTGTGTTTTTTCACCCATTCAGCTAATATATGTCTTTTATATGGGGCAATTAGGCCATTCATGTTGAGTGTTAATATTGATATGTGGGATGCTGTTTTGTTCAGAATGTTGGATGGTAACTTATTGTTTTTGTTTTTTCTCCTTTGCCATTGTTTTATAAGACCTGTGAGCTATAACTTTTTGATGTTTTTACACTGTTTTGTATCAATTGTGTTGTTGCATGTATGATGTACTTTTGAGCATTTCCTGTACAGCTGGTGTGGTAGTGACAAATTACCTTAGTGTTTGCTTGTCTGGGAAAGACTTTGTTTCTCCTTCATTTATGAAAGTTAGTTTAGCAGGATACAAAATTCTTGGTTGGCAGTAATTCTGTTTAAGAAGACTAAAGATAGGACCCATTTTTTTTCTGGCTTATAAGGTTTCTCTTGAGAAGTCTGCTGTTAGTCTGATGGGTATTCCTTTGCAAGTTACTTGGTGTTTTTGCCTTATGGCTCATAGGAGTTCCTATCTCATGTTGACTTTGGCCAGTCTGATGACTATACTACTTGGTGACACTGTTTTTGCAATAAATCTCCCAGGTGTTCATTGAGCTTTTTTTATCTGGATGTCTAAATCTCTAGCAAGACCAGGGAAATAGTCCTGAATTATTCCCTCAAACAAGTTTTCCAGGCCTTGTGCTTTTCCTTCTTCACCCTCAGGGATGCCTCTGATTCTTACATTTGACAGTTTTACATAATCCCATATTTCTCCTAGACTTTGTTTGTTCCTCTTGATTTTTTGTTCTTTATTTTTGACTGACTGCATTAATTCAAAAGTATTGACTTCAAGCTCTGAAATTCTTTCTTCTGCTTGGACTAGTAGTCTATTCTTGAAAATTTCCACTGTGTTTTGTATTTCCCTAAATGAATTTTTCAATTCCAGAAGTTCTATTTGGTATTTATTAAATGTATCTATCTATCTAGTAAATTTTTCATTCATTTCCTGAATTGTTTTTCTGGTTTCTTTGAGTTGGTTTTCCATTTTCTCCTGGGTTTCATTGAGCTTCCTTACAATCCATATTTGGAATTCTTTATCTATCATTTCATTATTTTCATTTTAGTTGGGATCCATTGCTAGAAAGCTGGTATGCTCTGTCAGGGGTGTCCTTTCTCTCTGATTTTTCATACTTCCAGACTTCTTGCATGATTCCTTCTCATTGGGTGCAGCTGTTGCTTAATTTTTGGAGTTTGTTTTGTTTATTTGGTGCTTTTCCCCTCTCACTCTTAAAGGTGTGTCTATAGCATATTTTGGGTAAGGACCTGTGGCTTTGCTTGTGGGTACTTTTATAGGGGTTTAGGTTCTTGATGGATACCTTAGTTATAGATATACTTAATGTGGTGGGTTTCTCAGTTGCTAGTTATTTACAGGCTGTAGCTGTGGTGTACCATGTACATGGGCAGAATCCCTGTCTCTTGATGACAAGGGAAGATGGAGGTCTTTGAAATCCTTTCTCTTTCCCCAGCCCTGTGGTCTTCTTAACAGTGTGAATTATATTGGGACGCCCAGTTTAATCTCTGAGATAGTAACTGGTGTGCATGTGTATGAGCCAGTCACGCCCTCATGATTGAGTCAGTAAATGTTGTAGTGGGCTTTACAGTTTGTCCTCCCTGCCAGTAGGTGCTGCTTGCAGGAAAGAGCCAGTGAAAGTGTTGTTTTTTGGGACATGTGAGAGTCTCTAGTCCCTCAGGAGAAGCCATCAGATGCCCCAGGTTGTGGGTGGGGCCCCAGAGGTGGGTGAAGGAGCAAGGTTGGGCTGGGCTGGGTTGGTTGATCCTGCTCAGGCTGCACAAAGGTGGGCACAAAAGCTGTCTCATCAGGGGTCAAGGGTCAGCTCCCAGGCCACTGGAGAAAGCCACCAGGGAGGCACTGAAGCAGCACCACCAAGCCAGAAAGTCTGCTCATGGGGGAGGGGCCATCTGGGATTCATAGACTGCCAGGAGTGGGTTTCACTGTTCTCCCTCCTCTCCTCCCCTGTGGGTCTCCTTCCAGTGTCTGGCTGTAAGCAGCAGCCCAAACTAGCTGAGCTCACCAGCAATGGT
The DNA here is from genome assembly GCA_023783475.1 of Daubentonia madagascariensis. NCBI lineage: Eukaryota > Metazoa > Chordata > Mammalia > Primates > Daubentoniidae > Daubentonia > Daubentonia madagascariensis. Next base: position 20,817 of record JAKFHU010000162.1, read on the forward strand.
GCTGCAGGCTGTAAGCCTCCATGCCCAGGATCCCACCCTGACAGAAAGTACAACTTTATTGTTGGGGGATAGGTGCTCTACAAATGCACTGTGGGTTGGACCCACACTGCACTCTCTTTTCAGTTCTGCCCATGTGGGGTCCCTTGTGTGCCAAGATTAGTTCACAAATCTCTACTCCATGCCCCTGAGCAAGATGATTGAGTCCTGTGGGTCCAGAATCCAACTTCTGGGCCTGTCACCTGGTCTCCCAAGTTCAATCCCTGACTGTGCCAAGGAGAAGGGTGCTGGTACCGAGCGGCTCATGGAGTGCTAAAGCAGGCTTAATGTCCCTCTGCTTTGGGGTATGCCCTGCTCTGCAGGAGAAGCCAGGCAAGAAGCACCGGGATGGGCAGGCAGGCAGCAAGCTCACAGTTGAACACCCCTTAGTCCACTGCAGGTCTTTAAGAGGAAAGGTGTGGGTCCCACTCTCTGTAGGAGCCTCGATATAGTGGATGCCCCAACAGATGGGAAGCAGCCCTTCCTGATAGCCCCGGCTTGATTATGCCTTGGGGCATCCATGCCACTTGGCAGCAGTGGCTGGACGAGGGACTGGGAGGAAAAGAGTCTGAATGGAGGAGAGCTGGCACTCTGGCCCCTTTTTTCCCTCTCCCCAGAAGGCAGACCACCTGGAATATCCAAGCTCTGGGATCACACAGTTCTCCCGGGACCCATGGGCCCCTGTGGCCACTGCAGTCTGGGTAGGAGTTGGGAATGTTTTTGTGTGGACCAGTGACACAAAAACTGAAAGGCTGAAGCTCCCTGGGAAGGACAAAGGCAAGCAATGGGTGGGGCAGCAGTATGGCGCCCGCCACCTCAGCTGGGGTGTGTGGTGATGGGGAGCAACCCTGAGGGGGCTGGCAGCTTGGTGCTTTGTTTTCAACAAGCTCCCTATTCACTGGTGGGAGCAGCTTTTGGCCTGATGAGGATAGAAAAGCTCCCCAGCACCCCAGGAGCCTCTGACCACCAGAGGTATGAGGGAAGGAGAAACATAATCCTCACCCACCCTTTCTATGGGACTCCAAGTTCCTCGGAGGTGGATCTCTGCCAAAATCTTGGTCCTTCTTGTTCTGCTCTGCAATTTCTTCCCATAGAATCTCCGGTAGGTTCTGGCACTTTTCCCTCTGAATTACACCTTAGCTAATTTTTTTTCATCTTTTTTTCATAAGTTTTTAAAACTTTTCCTTCTTTCTGAGACGATCTGGCATCTGATGTCTCTAGTCAGCCATCTTGCTCCGCCTCTGCCACTATCCTTGTTAGGTTTTCTAGTCTGTGATGTGGTAAGCTAAAATAATTTAATTCCAATTTATAAAATAAAGATATTATTTTGAGCACTAATATACTAATCAAACCCAATTAAGTAGAGGATCACTCACTGCCTATTCAGGAAATTTATCAGAGGAAGGAAGATATTTTTCCTATATTCTTTCTACATCTATTTGCAAGCCAGTGTGTTAGGATATATGAAGGCTACAACAAAATTATATCAAACTGTCCTACATAAATTCAGCTTAAATAAATGTATTTTTGAAATAACATTGTAATATTAAATTCCTTCACTTGAAATTATTTAACCATACGCCGAGTATGTAGGATTTGGATACTCTTCTATTGATGAAATTGCAGTTAGCCCCGTTGGAAAATAATTCAACAATGTACCTTACTTCAGGTTACTTCCAATGTCGTAGTTAACTGATAAATTTGCCCCTCTTGTTGCATAGTCTCCCATGTCGCCAAAACAGAGACTGAGTCTTTATGGCTGGGGAGCACGTTTGGTTGTCATTGCTAGACGAATCGTTCTTGGACACTGCATCTCCGAGATCAGCCATTCCAACCCCCATTTCACCAGACTTTACCCCTAGTCAATCTTTAGGCTCACAAAATCTTTCAAATTTAAGAATAAACAAGGAAACTCTCGACTTAATCATGAGATGTCCGTGTCCTGTACTCAAGTATGCTTCTCTGTGACTATCCAGTGCACCTAGGGTCACACGTTTCCTCGGGAGCCACGAGGAGCAAATCCTACAAGAACCAGATGCTTAAAATCCAAGATGTTAAAACATGTTATAGGATAGAGGCAGGTATAGGAGAGGGTGCACGGGGAACCAAAGCTGGGGCAGGGGGCTGGGTGCCACCCAACCCTGCAATGTGACTGGAATCTCTAATTCCAGCCCCAACACATGCGCATGACCTAAACAAGAGGACGGTGTTCCAGGAAGGAGAGGCACAGCCGTGAAGCTGGTCTCCAACTCTCTGGAATAGTATTGTCAAGGGAAAGGGAGAAACAACACGGGATTCTGAGTATTCAGTGGGATATAGAGAACCACAGCCATGGACCACAAGGCGGCAGATTAGTCAACACTAAAAAAATTGCCCCAAACTACTGAAATACATCAGCAGATACAGACAAAACTTCTTTGAAATTGTTGCAAAATATTCCACAATATGGATTTGAATATTTTCCCCAATCATTCATCTAGTTCTGGGCATTCATGTTGGGTTTTTTTCTCACTACAAAATATGCTTCAAGGAATATCTTTCTATACAATTTCCCTCATATAGGGGTGTGTGTGTGTGTGAGTGTGTGTTTAATAGGATAGATTTCTAAAAGTGACTCACTCTCTGGGGAAAATGACAATTTTAAAATTTAACCAATGTTTTCTTCTTACTATCCCAAAAGTTCAAAGCCACTTATAATTCCTCAGTTGATTTCATCTTATTGAAATAAAGCCTTTTATTAATAGAAACTTTCCTTGCATAATGTTACTCAAGGCAATGATCTACTAATTTGGAATATATTGATTTCTGCATCATTGTAGGTATTTAAGGAGAGGGTTGCCTTTGCAAGAAATTATGTATTACAATTTTTATTTTATATCCAAGGATTTAAGGACCTGTAGGAGATCTTTTCCAAGTGTTCTGGTGTTTCCAAACTTCATAAACTTAGGATTATGAAGTTGAGTTTATGTAACCAGATAAAACATTTTACGAGAGCATTCATCAGATTGTCTGAAGGAATATGATATCCCAAAGTTAACAATGGTGAACATAGAGGAAATGATAAAATCGTGCAGAAGATGGAATTAAAGGGCTCTTATATTCTTTCTCACTCTTATATTTAGTATGATGTCTCCTTATCTTTAGCCCCTTACTGAGAATGCCAAAAATCTGATATATTCCATTGTCCTTTCTGTTCCTCTATCTGCTCTGCACACCACTGCTCCAGGATTTTTACGGACAAATTCCCTGGGAAAGGGCACTAATGCCATTGCCGAAACAGAATTAAGAAAACCATGGCTAATGCTAATGCAAGTGTGGAGTTCCTTTAGGAAACAAGCCCTATGCGTCTTGGGAATTATTTCTTTTTAAATAATAGTCAGAGATGAGATAATGTGTTATAAATCTTTTGATGGATGATGATCCTGCTATAACCTCAAATTTCAAGTTGAAACCTGACCACCAATGTGATTGTATTAGAAAGAAGAGTGATTTGGGAGGTAATAAAGTCGCCATTAGAGTGGGGCCTTCTTGAATGAGATTAGTGCATAATAAAAAGAGGCCCAGATAATTGTCTTTCATATTCCACCACGCAAGGACACAGTGAGTATAGATACAGAATAGAACCTGAACAATAAGATATTAGTGTTTGAGAGGTCTCAGTTAGAGCTTAACACTTTAGAATTATGGAGGGAGAATTTATGCTAAAATCAATTACTGTATATAGTGTTATTATTCCAGTTATAGATACCCTTGGTGGGTACAGGAGCTTTTGGAAGCTGCTGTTGTTATCTTTATGATCTGGGTGCTGGTTACATGGGAGTGTCCACTGTGAACATTTATGGAATGTTACATTTGTTGTACTTAAAGAAAAGAGTGAAGAAAAACTCACTTGATCTATCTGAAGGAGAGAATGGCCAATTCTGAAAACTGAATTGGGTTTGGGAGATAAATCAAAGAAATTTTTAAGTTGTATTGATCAGTGACATGAAACAAGGATGCGGAGGAGGGCAGAGATGGGACATGGAGAGATATCCAGGAGACATTGTGCATATAATAACGAGGAGTAACAATTCCAGGGAGATAAAAAGGAACTGATGAAGAAAGACAGTCATTAAATAACTGAGGACAATTTCTCAAGTTGAAGATCACTTTACCTTCACATCCAAGCTGCTGGGATTGAAGCAGCCATGAAAACACACCTACACTTAATAGGTAATATTCACTAACCTCTATGACAGTTTAAGAAAAAGCACAAATTCAAAAAGCTCATGAGTGAAACTACCTTTCTACAAAGGAAAAATATCACGGTGGTCTTGGGTATCTTGTCTGAACTGTGGACAGCTGGAAGATAGTGGAAAAGTGGACGACTGAACAAATAGGATCAAAGCCCAAGAATCCTACGTCTAGGCAAGGTAGAATAGCTGATCCACATTGAGGAAACAATGTGCAGAGATTCAAACTACGTATCACTTGCCTCATATCCCTGGAGACTTTAATCAAAAAACGAATTGAATGCAGCAGAGACCTGTTTCATCAGGGGCAGATGAAACAGAGGAAAAGGGGTGTTGACCAAAAATTTTGTGGCTAATTATATTTAAAGCAAATGCATGGCAGTAGACTGGGAAAATGTAATGCCATTTCTGATGAAGAATCATTGGAAGTACAGGGGCATGTTTAATTGAAATGGTCCTAACAGACTGGACCTAAAATACAAATGAGTCAGCATAGTGTAGGAGGGGTTATTATTATGGCTGGATTCACACAGACCCCAAAAGACACACTTGCATTTTATTATGTGTTATGGAGTGAAACTCCCAGGACTCCCAATTTTCTTAACATGTCCCATTTTTATATCTCTTGTCATATGTACTTAGATTTTTCTTATACCATGAACATTCTATACAATCTTCTTAGTTATTATGTTTTCTCTGTTTTGACCAAAAATATTAAATATTGCCTAGAATATATAAGGTGTGCACTATAGTTTTGTTCAATAGGTAAATAAATTTCCTGGGAGTAGCATAGTTTAATATAAATATAATGCAGGCCCAAAATGTAATTTAAAATGGTCAAGTATCCACAATGAAAAAAGAGCAAAATCAAGAAGATAAAATTATTTTCATAATATATTTATAGTATATTTTATTTAACTGAAATTGTTACAATTTAAACATGTAGCAAATATAAAGATTATTAATTTGATGTTATAAGCTCTTATTCAACGTAAGATTTAGAATATTGTGTATTTTAAATTTACAGCAGATCTCATATCAACCCCATTTCAGTACTCATTAGTTACATGGAATTTCTTGTTCATATAAATACTTATGGGAACCTCTGTGTTGCCAGGTAAATCAGCAGGCATCAATCAGCTACTGAATTCTCTTTGAGATGGCAATTCTCTCCTTTGAAAGGGAAGAAGTAAATTTGGAAAGAATTTTATTGTTTTTCATTAGTACAAACGGGCAGATGGTTGGTTGGGTAGCATGATGACATAATTCCAGTAATCCTGTCAAGTCTTGAGTTTTTCTCAGGTGTATAAAATGAATAAAAGGTCATGAAGTTGTTTAAATAATAAAAGAACACAAAGCAACTTACCAGCACAAGGATGCTGTGGGTGGCTTTGCTTTCAGGAGACAGCTGGGAACAGAGGCTGGTGCTGTGGAGATGCTGGGCTCTCCTGTGGTGTCTGTGGAGGACACTCACCATGTAGAGGCTGGTGCAGATCATGAGGACCACAAACAGGAGATCTCAAATCACTAAGACACTCAAAAATGAGTGTGAAGGGACATTTCTAATCTTAGTTTGACAATATTCTTGTGAATACCCAGGACCAACAAGAGTGACATTGGTTCTGGCTACTACCGTTTCAATGACGTGGATATAGATCAGCATGTTGAGGGTCCAGAAAAAAAGCAAAGAAGGAAAAATGCATGTAGAGAGTTTAGACTTAAGCGATGCCCATTTAGAATTCCTGGGGCTGATAGTGATGGCTTGAAATGCACTCAGGAGGGAGGTAGTACAGATGGAAAGACCCCGGGTAACTCTGTATGTGTACAAAATAGCTTTACAACTGACATCACCCATAAGATGGCTTACTCCAAAGGAAGACATGATATCTGGTGTCCACTTGAACATAAGGCATTTTATCTTTCAATGTATTAGATTGCATTTTATCTCTAAACATGTATGCTCCAATATTCTGACCTTTCTAAAGAACATTATACATATAACATATAAAGAGTGGCAGTGTATTTGAACTTCTTTTGATTGTATTACACAATTCTTTTAAGACAATGATCATTTTAAATACTCATCTAACAGAGTTTTCCAAGTGAAACCTTTTTGTCTCCTCCCACCCCACCCCATAGGTCAACTGGCAGTGTTCACAGACATTTATGGTTCTCACAACCTGGTGCAGAGCTACTGACATGCAGTGAATAGAGGCCCAGGATGCTGCTAAACATCCCACAATGCGCAAGAAAATAACACAACAGGGAATTTTCTGGCCCCAAGTGGGACTTACCCTGTAGTTAATAAATGCAGTTTAGTAGTCCACGTATCTTGCTGAATAAAACACATGTAAATCTCGCATTTTCATCTTAACATTTTTGGGGTGATTGTTATGGAAACAGAATTAGTAGGATCACAAATATAGTTAGAATAGGAATGGTATAACATTTGTTAAGGTTGACATTTAAATTCAGAAGGTTAATATCTATATTTACTGGATTTCTGAGTTGCGTACTATATCTTTCTCTTGGAGACTCATTTTTCCCAGTCATCCAGTGTTTCCATCATGTAAAACATAATCCTTCTTCACTAAATAGACTTCTAGTGAATTTTGTATATGTCTCCTTCTTTATACTGACAAAATCCCTAAATGTGTTTTGAACTCACTAAGCTGTGTTCTCTACCTTGACCACCACTCACTACTCTGACATCCATTTCTACTACAGCAGTAATATTTTCATTCTCTAGAGAGAGAGGAACATCCAAAGTATTTATTGAATACCAACAATGTTGGAGTATTATTCCTTCATAATCCTATTTGTTCCATCTAGCAATTTTATGACTTAGGTTTTATTGGTTTGAATTGTTTGAAATTGTAATAAATTGATATGGTTGACAGTTCTTGACCATACTCTTGCTTTTCAAAATGCATCTTATGTTTAATATGTGATATGACAGTCTCAGGGTCACCTTCAACTCTTTGACCATGCATTTCTTGTCCACTTGAGTAAGGAATGGCCTTTCCCACTCTTTACCATTCACCAGAATTCTTTCTTGAGGCCTCTGCTCTCCTCACTTCACATGCCTTCCCCTAGCAAGCCAACTCTTTCCTAATTTCATCACCCAACTCAATTCCTAAAGTTCCTTTCAGTATTTATGTAGCTCAGATTTCTTTCTGCCAAGGGTGAGAAGTTCTAGATGACATACCAGGATCTCATCTGAACGCAACTATCCTTAATTTGGCAAAACTTATAACTGGATAATTGGTATCAGGCCCTACTCTATACCTAACAGAGGAAAAAGTAAACAACCTAGAGTGGAAGATAGGATCATCTGGAACCTTCGGTACTTAACGTGCATTATGTTTGGCTTTCCATAAAAGAAAATTAGGAATGGAAATACACATGGGCAAGTAAATTAAAATCACGAGAAAGATGGAAAAACAGAGCAACAAGTTGTTCAAATGTGGCATCAGCATATAGGGAAGTTAAAATAACTGGGGTAATAGCTGGGGAAGGTAAAATAACTGGGGTAATCAGTTAAAATTAGCCAAGAAAATATAGTGACCAGAAACTTTTTGGAATAGGAAGCACAAGCACTAGCATGGACAGGCACGGAGGAGCTAGTGGGAAAAGTCAGAAGCCACGGATATCTGGTCAAAAAGATTAGCTCATAAAGAGGTAACTTGGGGAGATGTCTTAGAAGCTACCAGATCTGAAGAAATTACAGCTATGTGCGTGGCAGTTGGGGACATTGTCAGGATATCATGCTGGAAGCTGGAGCCCCCTGAGAGCTTCTTTGTCTGTTATTGAGTCTGATTGACATAATATTAAAAAGATTAAAGACTTCTGCCTCTCTCTTATCTTCCCAAACTCAACTGGGACCTCTTTGGGCCAACTCTAACTCAGAAATTTATAGAGAAAGTATTCTGGAAAGTGTGGCTCTGAGCCTAAGAATAGAGATAGAGCCCAGCTGACAACTTGAAATCAAACACAGCCACTTGTTTGTCAATTTGGCATGTGATCTTCCCCTTTTATTCCCATCAAGGAGAATAGCAATATCATGCTTCCATATATTATGATGTTATCATCTTTTGTACAACTGAAAACATCAAAACCCACTCCCCAAAAGAGGATATAAAAAGATCCATATGATTATATTTTGTGCTGTTCATTCCTCTTAAAACTCTTGATATCCCATCGCTTACATTCTGTTATACAGGGCTTAAAGGTATTAGCAGATCTCATGTTAGATACTGGGAGAAGGTCAGAATGGAGAAAAGAAAGAGAATCATGATGTCTGGATGGATAGATAGGTAGATAGAGATACGTGTCATATAAAAAGAGAGAGAGGAAGAGAGAAGTAAAGTTGAGCTGGAATAATAAAAAAATTGTTTATGCAAACAAACTAGGAATAATGAAACAGAGAAAAAGACAGAAGACATAGTGGACAACAATTAGCACAAACCTAAATCCAATCATATCAACAATTATAGTAAATAAAAATGGGTTAGAATGAGTTCAGCAAGTTGGTGGAATAGGAGGTCTCCACTTGCACCCCCGCAATTGCAACAATAATTTAGCAGCCACCTAGGAAGAAAAATGTGTTTGTGGGAGCTTTGAGATCTAGGTAGGGGGTTGAGAACCATGGTGGAGCCTAAGACCAAGGAGGGTCATTCTGAGAAGGAAAGCCCCCATCCAGATGCAGGCTCTCTGACCAAAGTTCTAGATACAGACACGGAAACAGCCTTGTCTCCCTGTGTACACAGCTACAGAATCATTTGACCTTGTACTGCCACTAGGACCAGCCCTCAAGTGACCTGGAAGGAGCCGCACCCACCCATGCCTTGAGTAACAGACCCGCTGGTCTTGGTCCCAGCTGTGGACCATGAAGCAGCCCTGTAATTCAGCTCCAGCCACTCTCAGCTGCAGTCTGGGAGCAGTCTTACCTGTTCAGGAACCGGAAGGGAGACACAACTATCAGTGCTCCTGTGGTATAACTGCCAACCTCAGTCATACTACAGATCTTGAAGTAGCCATGACTTGGCTCTAGCCTCTTCCAGCCACAGTCTAAGAATAACCCTGCTTACCCACAGACCTGGCAGTAAGCATGCCTCTTTGTGCCCCCATTGGCAGGTTCTCTGACCTCAGTCCTGGCTGGAGACACTAAAGCAGCCCTGTGACTCAGTTACAGTCCCGCTCAGCAATGGTTCAAAGTGAGTCCTGTCCTCTCAGTGAGTTTGTGGGAGCCATACCCATCCATGCCCCTGGTAACAGGCCTGTCATATGAAGGCCCAACAGTGGAGACTGAAGCAGTCCCTTGTCCCACTGCTGGCCTCACTGACCAAGGTTATAGAGGCAGTAAAATTCACTCAGGCACCAGGCAGGATTCACACCTACCTGAGCCCCTGACAATAGGCCTGCCAACTTTGGATCCCACTGTACACCCAGTAGCATCCACATGACCCTGCTCAAACTCCATTTGATTGTGATCCTGGAGAAAATCCAATCAGCCCAGAGACCCAACAGGAGAAGTTATTTATCTGATGAGACAGGTCTATAAAGGTTGGAAAAGGAGTTGGCTTCTTCAAATGTACAGATACCAGCACAAGGCTAAACATATCATGAATAATCAGGCAACACGACACCACCAAAGGAAACTAATAAAGCTTCAGTAACAAATTCTAAACAAATGGAGATTCTTGAACTTTTTGAAAAAGAATTCTAAACACCCATCTTAAAGGAGCTCAATGAGATGCAAGAGAACACAGATAGACAACTAAACAAATTTTTAAAATACATGAACAAAAGGAGAAGTTAAACAAGAAGCAGAAACCATAAAATAGAACCAAACAGAAATCTGAGAGCTGAAGAATACAGCGGCTGAGGTGAAAAATTCAATAGAGAGCTCCAATAGCAGACTCAATCATGCAGAAGAAAGAATCAGTTAACTTTTTTTTTTTTTAAATTTATTTTTTAAATTTCAGAATATCATGGGGGTTCAACACTTTGGCCATACACATTGCCCCTGTTCTGCCTGTGTCAGAGCCACAATCGTGGTCATCCCCCAAACTGTGCTCCCCACATCCATTCAGTGAGAGTTTTTCCCATCCCTTCCACCCCCCCTTCCACCCATCCGCCTTCAGATGAATGTTATTGCCCTGTGTGATGTAAGTGTTCATCAGTTAGTGCCAGTTTGATGGTGAGTACCAGTGATGCTTGTTTTTCCAATCCTGTGACACTTCACTTCGAAGAATGGGTTCTAGCTCCAACCAGAATAATACCAGATGAGTTAATTCACTGTTGTTCCTTATTGCTGAGTAATACTCCATGGTATACATATACCACATTTTATTGATCCACTCGTGTATTGATGGGCACCTGGGTTGTTTCCACAACTTTGCAATTGTGAATTGTGCTGCTATGAACATTCGAGAGCAGATGTCTTTATTATAAAATGTCTTTTTTTCTTTTGGATAAATACCCAGTAGTGGGATTGCTGGGTCAAATGGTAATTCTACTTTTAATTCTTTGAGGTATCTCCATATTCTTTTCCATAGAGGTTGTACTAATTTGCAGTCCCACCAGCAGTGTATGAGTGTTCCTATCTGTCCACATCCCCGCCAACATTTGTTGTTGGGGGATTTTTGATATGAGCCAATCTCACTGGAGTTAAGTGATATCTCATTGTGGTTTTGATTTGCATTTCCCTAATGATTAGAGAAGTTGAGCACTTTTTTATATGTTTGCTGGCCATTATTCTGTCTTCTTTGGAAAAGTTTCTGTTCATGTCCTTTGCCCATTTTTAATAGGGTTGTTTGATTTTTTCTTGTTGATTTTCCTAAGTTCTGTATAGATTCTGGTTATCAGCCCTTTATCAGAGGTGTAGCATGCAAATATTTTCTCCCATTCTGTAGGTTGTCTGTTCACTCTAGTGATAGTTTCCTTGGCTGTGCAGAAGCTTTTCAATTTGATCAGGTCCCATGTATTTATTTTTGTTGCTGCTGTGACTGCTTTGGGGGTCTTCTTCATAAATTCTTTGCCTAGGCCAACGTCCATAAGAGTTTTTCCAACATTTTCTTCGAGAATTCTTATGGTTTCATGTGTTAGGTTTAGATCTGTTATCCATTGTGAATTGATTTTTGTGAGAGGTGAGAGGTGTGGGTCCACTTTCAGTCTTCTACATATGGCCATCCAGTTTTCCCAGCACCATTTGTTGAATAGGGAATCTTTTCCCCAGTGTACATTTTTCTGGAATTTGTCAAAGATCACGTGGCTGTATGAGGTTGGTTTTATATTTGGGTTCTCAGTCCTGTTCCATTGGTCTACATCTCTGTTCTTGTGCCAATACCATGCAGTTTTGGTTACTATAGCCTTGTAGTATAATTTGAAGTCTGGCAGACAGATGCCTCCCAATTTGTGTTCTTTTTGCTTAAGATTGCTTTGGCTAGACGGGGTCTTCTCTGGTTCCACACGCAGCGTAGAATTATTTTTTCTAGATCGGCAAAAAATGATGTTGGTATTTTGATAGGGATTGCATTGATTCTGTAAATTAATTTAGGTAGCAACGCCATTTTTACTATGTTGACTCTGCCTATCCAAGAGCATGGTAGGGCTTTCCATCTATTTACATCCTCTGCAATTTCTTTTCTCAGTGTTTCATAATTCTCTCTATGAGAGAGACGACAGCAGACCACATATAGGTCTTTGACCTCCTTAGTTAGATATGTTCCTAAATATTTAATTTTCTTTGTTGCTATTGCAAAAGGTATTGCGTCTTTAATTTGTTTCTCGGCTTGATTGTTATTAGCATATATGAAGGCTATGGATTTGTGTGTATTAATTTTGTATCCTGAGACTTTGCTGAATTCATTTATCAATTCCAGTAATCTCTTGGTTGAATCTTTGGGGTTTTCTATGTATAATATCATATCGTCTGTGAATAGTGAAAGTTTGACCTCTTCTGCCCCCATCTGGACTGCCCCTGATTCCTCTGTCTTGTCTAATTGCTGTGGCCAGGACTTCCAGCACTATGTTGAAAAGAAGTGGAGATAGTGGGCACCCTTGTCTGGTGCCAGTTTTAAGGGGGAATGTCTTCAATTTTTCCCCATTCAGTATGATATTGGCTGTGGGTTTATCGTATATGGCTTTAATAGTTTCTAGGAATGAGCCATCTATGCCTATATTGTTAAGAGTTCTTATCATAAAAGGATGCTGGATTTTGTCAAAAGCCTTTTCTGCATCTATTGAAAGGATCATATAATCTTTGTTCTTGCTTTTATTTATATGGTGGATTACATTTATAGATTTGCATATGTTGAACCATCCCTGCGTCTTGGGAATAAAGCCCACCTGATCATGATGGATTATTTTTTTGATGTACATTTGAATTCGGTTTGCAAGGATTTTATTGAGAATTTTTGCATCTATATTCATAAGGGATATTGGTCTGTAGTTTTCTTTTTTTGTTGTGTCCTTTCCTGGCTTTGGTGATATTGGCTTCATAGAATGAGTTTGGGAGGAGTCCATCCTTCTGGATATTTTCAAATAATTTCTGCAGTATAGGCACCAGTTCTTCTTTGTAGGCTTGGTAGAATTCAGGTGTGAACCCATCTGGTCTGGGACTTTTTTTTGTGGGTAGATTTTTTATTACTGCTTCAATTTCAGTGCTTGATATTGGTCTGTTTAAATTCTGTTTCTTCCTGGTTGAGCCTGGGGAGGTAGTGTGTTTCTAAGAATTTGTCCATTTCCTCCATGTTTTCGTGTTTGTGGGCATAGAGGTTTTTGTAGTATTCAAAGATGATGTTTTGTATTTCCATGGTATCAGTTGTGACTTCTCCTTTTTCATTTCTAATTGAGCTTATTAGAGTCCTTTCCTTTCTGCTTCTGGTCAACCTGGCAAGTGGCCTGTCTATTTTGTTTATCTTTTCGAAGAACCAACTTTTCGTTTCATTGATCTTCTGTATTGTTCTTTTGTTCTCAATTTCATTTAATTCTGCTCTGATTTTGGCTATTTCTTTTCTTCTGTTGGCTTTAGGATTGCTTTGCTCTTCCTTTTCCATTTCCTTAAGATGATTCATTAGTTTACTGATTTGTGACTTTTCTGTCTTTTGGATGTGGGAATTTATGGCGATAAGTTTTCCTCTCAGGACTGCTTTTGCTGTATCCCACAGATTTTGATAACTTGTGTCCCCATTGTCGTTTAGTTTAAAGAATCTTTTGATTTCAATTTGAATCTCCTCCTTGACCCAATAATCTTTCAGCAACAGATTGTTTAGTTTCCACATTTTTGGAGGACGATGTGAGTTTCTGTTGGAATTGATTTCTAATTTTATTCCGCTGTGGTCTGAAAAGATACATGGTATGATTTCTATTTTTTTGAATTTGTTTAGATCTGTTTTGTTGCCTAGGATGTGGTCAATTTTATAGAAAGTTCCATGAGCTGATGAGAAGAATGTATATTCAGTGTTATTTGGGTGGAGTGTTCTGTAGATATCTGTTAGGCCCAAATGTTCTATAGTCCTGTTTAGGTCTTTTATTCCTCTATTTGTTTTTTGTTTGGAGGATCTGTCCAGTTCTGTCAGTGGGGTGTTGAAGTCCCCTGCTATTATGGCGTTGCCGCTTATTATGTTGTCTAGATCTAGCAGTATTTGCTTTATGTACCTGGGTGCTCCTGTGTTGGGTGCATAAATGTTTAGGATTGTTAAATCCTCTTGTGAGATTTTTCCCTTCACCGCTATATAGTGTCCATTTTTGTCCTTCTTTACTTTTATTGCTTTAAAGTTTATGTCATCTGAAATGAGGATGGCTACTCCGGATTTCTTTTGGTTTCCATTAGCCTGGAAAATTGTATTCCATCCTTTCACCGTGAGTCTGAATGCGTCTTTGTGTGTAAGGTGTGTTTCCTGAAGACAACAGATACTTGGTTTGTATTTTTTAATCCATTCAGCCAGCCTATGTCTCTTCAATGGGCAGTTCAAGCCATTTACATTTATTGAGAGAATTGATATTTGGGGTAAATTTCTGATTATTCTGTTGGGTGGTATCTTTTGTTTTACCTCTTGCATCATTGTGGAATCTGGTTTCTGGGGTTTTAGCTTTTGTGTAGTTTTACATAGGTGGGTGTCTGTTGCTCTGTTTAGTGTATAATGCAGATCTAAGCATTTCTTGCAAGGCCGGTCTGGATTTCGCAAATTCTATCAGTGATTGCTTATCTGGAAACGTCTTTATTTCTCCCTCGTATAAGAAGCTTAGTTTGGCAGGATACAGAATTCTGGGTTGACCTTTGTTTTGTTTTAGGAGATTGATGATGTCTCCCCATTCCCTTCTGGCTTGTAAGGTTTCAGCTGAGAAATCTGCAGTTAATCTGATCAGTTTCCCTTTGTAGGTTACATGTTCTTTTCGTCTTACAGCTCTGAGGAGTGCCTCTTTTGTGTTTACTTTGGTCAGTCTAATAATTATATGGCGTGGTGAATGCCTTTTCACATTGACTCTCCCAGGAGTTCCGTGTGCTTCTTGTACTTGGATATCGAGATTTCTGGCTAAGCCATGGAAATTTTCCTCTATTATTCCTTCAAATAAATTTTCCAGCCCATGCAAATTTTCCTCCTCTCCCTCGGGGATACCTATAATCCTTATGTTTGGCCTCTTTACATAATCCCACATTTCTTGTATGCTTTTTTCCTGCCTCTTGTTTTTGTGTTCTTTCTCTTCGGCTGATTTATTTAGCACATAGGAGCTGTCTTCTAGCTCTGAAATTCTTTCCTCTGCATGGTCCAGCCTATTCTTAAGGCTTTCCACTGTGTTTTGTAGATCCTTGAATGCTTCTTTCATTTCTAGGATTTCTATTTGATTTTTCTGTAATATTTCTATTTCTTTGGAGAATTTTTCGTAAGCTTTCTTATAATCCATAAATGAAATTCCTCTTCTGTCATTCTACCCATTTCATTTGGGTTGGTATCCATTGCTGAGGAACTGATAATTTCTTTTGGGGGTGACTTTTCACTCTGATTTTTCATGTTCCCTGAGTTCTTTTGCTGGTTTTTTCTCATCTGGCCTCTTGGTTGAGAGCTGGGGGTGTTAGAGCTAGTTTATGGCCCTGTCACCAGGCTCACAATTATTGTTCCTTGGCAAAGCCAGGGAGAGAAGTAGTGGCCTGTATTGCCTTAGGTGTATTTTAGCAAGTTTGGTGGATCTTGAGTTAACTCTGACCTGTGGTCTTCTCCTCTTCCCAGTGGAGTGTGGTGAGAATGACCTCCCAGCTTGGGCTCTGAGCTAATGAATTGTACTTGAGGATATGAGTCCTCCACTCCCTATTAGCTAGGTATTCTGTTATGTCCGTGGCAGACTCTGATTCCCCAGTTGGGGTATGCGAAAGCCCCGTGCTTTGGGAGGGGCCTTGTAGCTCCTAGGGGTTACTTTGACCCTGCTCCTCCTGAGGTGCAGGTAGAAACAAAATTTCTTTTGGCTGCAGTGTGAGAGCTGAGTTGGGAAAATTCTACGCAGCTCAGAGGTTGCTCATCTAGCCACGTGTGTCTGTCCTTCTGATGTGCATCTCCGCGTGATACTGGTTGATAGGGGGATCTCCAATTGTGCACCCCTTTTCCACCACTAGACCTCAAGGCGAGGCGGGTGGCTGTCTCTATCCCCAGCAGTCTCCACCGGGGGGGATGTTCCCACGGGGAGGGGGGAGTAGTGGCCGCTGGAAGCGCTCTTGGATGGTGCGAAATTCCCTATTGAAGTGGGCAGGATTATGGGGAGCTGCTCTGGTTCAGCCTGTGGCTCTTGAGGTATTTGGTTGTCATGGGAACCAGCAGTTATACCAAATGAGGCACTATGGCCAGCAACCTTCAAAATGAGCGATCTCTGGGGTACAGGAGGGCTGGGACCTGAGGGGCGGGCACTAGGACCAGCACATAGCAGACTTGTGGGAGGCCAGAGCCGGGGTAGCAGAACCAGATGGATGAGCCTCAAACTGTTTCCAATACCCAAAGGTCCCGCCACTACAGTTCCGGGACCTGGTCCCACCTGGAACCCACGGATGCAGCTGTCCCTGGCCACCACAGGCAAAGCCTATCTCGCCCCAGCAGAAGAGCGCCGGGCCGGGGCGGGGGGAGCTAGAGACGCGGCTCACAGCTCCGCGCGGGCGGCTGTAAAGATGGCGGCCGCCGCCAGCCTGGCGCACAGCCGGGCTCCGATCACGCCGGGAGCGCAGTTTTTCTCCGCCGGCCGCAGCGGCAGTTGCTAGCAGCCTCTAAAGGCGTGTCCTGCTCCCCGTTAAACTCCTGGGCCCAGTCCTGCTGACTTCCAGTGACGCAGTGCCGGCCTGCGGGTTCCCGCGCACTGTCCTGGGAAGCTGAATCTCCGCCCAGCATGATCCCCAGCCCTGCGCGGTCTTTGTACACTGCAGCTGAGGGTTGTGTTTGGCTTTCGTGATTACTCCAGCTCCACAGCGTCTGTTGTCTTGTGCAACCGCCCTGCCCCAACTCTGGAATTGTCCCTGACTGAGTGGATGGGGAGGCGCGTAACTGCTTGGGGGGCTGGTCGCGCTGCGCCGACCTGGTGAGCGCGGCCTTCCCACGCTCTGGGCTCTACTGTGCTCCGTGCGCCCTCTGATCTTTGTGAAAATTTTGTACCTGTTTTCTTGGGCTGGGCATGCGGCGTTGTTTCTCTGTAATTTGCAATGCTGTTTTCGGAGTGAGTGGTCCGTGCTCGCAGGCAGCCACTGGCGTTCTTCACCTCCTTCCCTGGGAGCGGTGCGGTGGTAGGACGCTATCAGATCGCCATTTTTCCGGAAGTCCGAATCATTTAACTTAATGACAGGTTATTTGAAATTAGCCAGTTAGAGGAACAAATTTAAAAGACATTGAAAAAGAATAAAAAAGCATACAGGGCCTATAAGACACCATCAAGCAAATCAATATACACATTATGGTATTCCCAGAAGGAGAAGAGGAAGAAAAGGAGGGTAGAAAGCTTATTTAAAGAAACAATGGCTGAATATTCCATCTAATAGCAGCAAAATGCACATTTTCTCAAGCACACATGAAATGTTCTCCAGGACAGATCATATGTTAGGCCACAAAACAAGTCAAAAAATTTAAGAAGATTGAAATTATACCAAATATCTTTCCCAAGAAATACATTTAATAACAGGAGGAAAGCTGAAAAATTCACAAATCCATAGAAATTAAACAACATACACATGAACAATCAATAAGTCAAAGAAGAAGTCAAAAGGAAAAGCAAAAGTATCTTGAAACAAATGAAACTGGAAACACAACACACCAAAGCTTATGGGATTCAGCAAAAGCAGTTCCAAGAGGGAAGTTTATAGTGATCGATGCCTCTGTTAGATAAAAAGAAAGATCTCAAATACACAAGCTGGCTTTACACCACAAGGAACTAGTAAAAGAAGAACAAAATAAGCCAAAAATTAGCAAAAGGAAGGAAATCATAAATATCAGAGCAGAAGTAAGTGAAATAGAAGCTAGAAAGACAATAGAAAAGACCAATAAAACTAACAGCTGGTTTTCTAAAAGGATAAACAAAAGTGACTTACCAAAAAACAAAAAGAGAGCAGACTCAAATAAATAAAATTATAAATGAAAGAGGAAACATTATAAATGATACCACAGAAACACAAAGGATCCTAAGAGACTACTGAGAACAATTATATGCCAATATAATTGGCATAACTTAGAAGAAATGGATAAAAACCTAGAAACATAACAACCTACCAAGACAGAATCTTGAAGAAATAGAAAATTTGAACAGACTAAAGGAAATGAAATCAATATGTTGAAGAGATGTATGCACTCCCATGTTTATTGCAGCATTATTCACAATAGCCAAGATATGGAATCTAACTAAATGTCCATCAGTGGATGAATGGATGAAGAAAATGTGGTATCTACAGACAATGGAATTCTATTTAGCCATAAAAAAGAAGGAAATCTTGTCATTTGCACAAAGATGCATATAGGTCAAAAGTAATAGAATGGACAAAGATATACCATGCAAATGGTAATTGAAAGAAAGCTGCAGTGACCATATGAATGTCAGACAAACTAGATGTCGAGTTCATTACATGTCTTCTATAAGACATCCACACAAAGAAAAAGGTATAGAAAGGTTCAAATTAAAAAACGGAAAAAATGGAAGGTGACCACTTTGTTCAAACCAACCAACAGGAAGCTGGTGCACATTCAGTATTGTGGAACAAAGGAACTTTAAGGGAACAAAATTACTAGATATAAAGAAGGCCATTTCGACAATAATAAAAGTTTTAAATTTGTGTATGCAGATAAACATATCATCAATATATATAATGAAAAACATATCAGAATGATAAGACATAGGAAAACCTACCCTTGTAGAGGGAGATTTTAACAAATGTCTTTTAGTATAATAATAAAGACCAGAACGAGGCAATTGGGATTAAAAAATTTGATCAAGTCAATTCATACTCTCCACCTAACTGTCATAAAAAACAACACACAGAGTCAAAGTAAAATACTGATCTTTCCTTCTAAGGCATGTATGGACCAAGTAATAAATGTAGCCATAAATGTAAAGTGACTGTCAACAAAGCTTAAGAGTTTAATTTAACAGACCAATTCATTTTAATACAATTATAATACATTATGAATAAATAATTAAATAAGACAAAAATGATTTCTCAATATATTCAAAACAAAAATGCTTTGTAGTAACCACTTAGTGAAAAAAAACACTCAATCATAAAAGGCATCATGGAGAGAAATGTAAGGACTAGATAAGAACCTTTGAGGAAACAATGACATTAGGAAAGGGACAGCAAAATTATTCCCCTCAAAAAAATTGGAATTGATACAAGAAAAAGCAGAATAATAGAAAACAGCCCCAAAATGGAAAGTAGAAACAAAGTCAAATTCAGTTCCTTATAAAGAAGAACAAAATTAACAAACCTGTAGCGAGACTGTATCCCTGCCCAATAGGAAGGCACAAATAATATCAGGATTAAAGTGTTAAAAAGATAGCAAGTGAGAAGCTGCAAATATTTTTTAAAAGATGAAATTATGATTACATATGCCAATAATTTTAGAAAATAGGGGATATGGGCAAATTCCTAGATGACTTAACTTACCATAAAAATATTACAATAGTAGAATTACACAGATGTGCAATGATCCCCATGATAAAATTGAATAGAGGGCAAAAACCATTCCATAAATCAAAGAATGCAACAATGGTGTAGTATGCCAAACAAACCAGATACAAACAGTATCTACAGATACTTCCTACAGTTAGAAAAAAGAGCACATTCTATTAGTCACATTATGAGCTTACCATAACTTTGGTAGCAAAACATAACAAAGATAGTATAGAAACAACAATCACAAGACTATTTCATGAACCAAATGAAAGATAATCTATACAAAATATTGTAAAATTGAATCTATAATATGTAAAAAGACTCAAGCAATTGACCAAAGATGCAAGGTAAGTTTAACATTAGAACCTTCATGTGTATAATTAACCATACTCACCGATTAGAGGAGCAAGACTATATGATCACCTCAATAGATGCATAAAGTTATGTAATAGAATTCAACATATGTTAATGATAAAAGTCTTTAGTTATGGAGCAATAGAAAGGATTAATCTTATTATGACAAAAATACCTACAATTTCAAGAGTATCACATTAAAGGTTAAATATTACAAGTTTTCTGTTGAGATTGGATGTGAGTAACAGTATCTGCTATCACCACTTCTATTCCTCAGGTTTTTGGAGTCACTGGGCTTTATAGTAAAGAAAGTAAAATTTATAATAATTTGAAAGAAAGTAACACTATCTTTTATCATTAAGAGGTTATATAAATTTTAAGAAGTACAACTATCTATTCACAGGCTAAATTATTTTAATTATTAAGAAAGATTTTCAAATTTACAGAGAACAAAGTATAAATCATTTGGATTTCTATATTTCAGCAAAAAAGAGTCTTAAAATGCAACTTAAAGAACAATACCATTTAAATAGCATAAAAATACAGTCATGTGTAGCTTAACAATTGGGATACATTCCGAAAAATGCCTTATTAGACCTCTCATCATTGCATGAAATCATAAAGGGTACCTACACAAACCTAGATGATACAGCCTACTACACACCCAGGTTATATGGTATAGTCTATTGCATGTTACTGTACCAAATACTGTAGGCAACTGCAACACAATGATAATGATTTGTGTATCTAAACATAGAAAAAGTACAGTAAAAATATGCTATAAAAAATATAGCAGCTGTATAGGGCACTTACCATGAATGGAGCTTGCAAGACTGGAAGCTGCTCTGGGTGAGTCAGTGAGTGAGCAGTGATTGAATGTGAAGGCCTAGGACATTACTGTAGACTTTATAAACACTGTACACTTAGGCTACACTAAATTTATTTAAAAATATTTTCTCTCTTTAATAATAAATTAACTTTAGCTTACTGTAACTTTTTTATTTATAAACTTTTAAATTTTCTGAAACTTTTTGATTGTTTTGTAGTAACACTTAGCTGTACAAAAATATTTTCTTTCTTTGTATCCTTATTCTATAAGCTTTTTTCTATTTTTAATTTTTTTTTACTTTATGAACTTTTTTGTTAAAAAATAAGACCCGAACATGCACATTATCCTAGGCCTACACAGGGTCAGGATCATCAATATCACTGGCCTCCACCTCCACATCTCATCCTGCTGGAAGGTCTTCAGGGGCAATAACATGCACGGAGTTGGCATCTCCTATGAAAACAATGCCTTCTCCTGGAATACTTCCTGAAAGACTTGCCTGAGACTGTTTTACAGCTAACTATATTTTTATAAGTAGAAGGAGTACACTCTAAACTAACAATAAAAAGATATAGTATAGTATTAGTAAAGACATAAACCATAGTAACATAGCTGTTTGTTATCAAGTACTACATATTGTACATAGTTGTATGTGCTTTTATACAACTGGCAGCACAGGTCTGTTTACACTAGTGTCACCACAAATATGTGAGTAATGCGTTGTGCTGTGATGTTATGACAGCTACACTGGCACTAGGCAGTAGGAATTTTTCAGCTCCATTATAATCTTACAGGACCACTGTCGTATATGCAGTCCTTCACGGACTGAAACATTATGTGGCACAAGACTGTATGTCGAACCTAGAAATTAATGTATGAAAAAAAGTATAAAATTCTAATTGCAAATGATGTTATAAATTAATCTAAATGAGATCAGAGTACTTTTCAATAAAAATGAATATACTAATTTGAAATAAAGGGTGTTATCTATAAAAATAGAATGATGCTAGAAAAATAAAAGTAAGAATAACAATAGAGGAGAAAGAGTATTGAAATGAAATGGAGAGACAGATTATATCAAATGTAAATAAATATAAATTAAGGTATTGAGAATAAAGAAGAGAGCTTAAAGGAAAGCACAGAATATGGGAGTTATCAGTCAATACATGGAATTAAGTGGAATTTTCAAATAGTTGTTAATAATAAAGCAAAAAAGTCAAAATACAAAGAAGAAAGTGTGACACTGTTTTAAAATAAAGCTAATTGATTGTAGACAAGAACAGATTAGGAGAGTTACAAGAGATACTAAAGCATAAAAGAAAGAATGAAGAAAGAGAAAACAATATATATGCAGGAAAAGAGAAAAAGTGTCAATAAAAATCAGAAAGAAGGAAATGTAGGTATATCATCACAGAAAAATATTAGAAAGATAAATGTGAAAAATTGGAAGTCTCTGTAAGGAAGCATAGAGTGGGGAACGGGAACATTGAAAAGTTGTTTATACCTTGTTCTCGTTCCCAAGGCTGAGTGTCTCAGGATCCTCACTAAAGGTAGGCGACTTCCCTGAGACACAGAGGCATCTTGGAAAGGCTGGGTCTGACCGGTATTGACTGTATATCAGGGATGGATGGCAGGACTTCTCCTCCCAACGGACATTGATCACCTTGTCACCTGCTGCCTCAATGACCTTGTTTATCATGCATCCATTTGATGTGCTCAGAGGAGCAACAAGTCACTCTCCCAGATCCAAAATGATTCTGCTGCTAAACGTATTAGTCATATTAATTAGGAGTGCAAAGTCCCTGTTCAAAGATGCGTGTTTTCCCAAGTTGAACTACATCAGAAGGTAAAGTTCACTATTAAATTGGAACTAACCAATGAGCACACATGTGCACAGAGGGAAGTAAAACTCAGTGGAAATCAACCAGGGGGGAGGGGGGAGGAAGGAAGGGGAGAAAACCTACCTAATGGGTGCTATGAATACTATTTGGGTGATGGGCACACCTATAGCCGGAACTCAAGCACTACAAA
The DNA here is from genome assembly GCA_023783475.1 of Daubentonia madagascariensis. Lineage (NCBI taxonomy): Eukaryota > Metazoa > Chordata > Mammalia > Primates > Daubentoniidae > Daubentonia > Daubentonia madagascariensis. Next base: position 43,435 of record JAKFHU010000162.1, read on the forward strand.
AGCTATCCATGTAACCTAAAACATTTGTACCCCCTTAATATTTAAAAAAAAAAAAAAGTAAAAAAAAAAACCAGAAAATAAAGTTCGGGATCTAGAAAAGTCATGAAAAGTTAGTTTTCACACAGCTGATGAAAATTATCACAGCCCTTGAGATAATCTGGCCACAGAGCAGGACCCCATAGAACATGTTCACTTTTGCACCTGAGCCTGTAGTGCCTTTTGCTTTTACAGAGTGTGTTAACTTCCTTTGAGTTCTGTAAAGTACAAGCATAATGCAGTGCAGTGAGTTTTGTTGTGATCCTGCCGTCAGATATCACTCGAGATTGTAACACACTTGGTTTGCTGTGAAATCTTTTTGTTGTTATAAAATGCTTGCCACAATGTAAAGATTGAAATTACCCCCCAAAATTTACTGGTAAAAACATCTTACATAACATATGATGGAATGTATAAAAAGATTAAAAGAACATGTATTCATATACAACACAGCTTAATTAATAGAATATTGTCAATAACTCTGAACGCCTAAAAATGTGTGCTTCTAAAATTCATATATTTCTCCCTTTCCCCCAGGGCTAACATTCCTGAATGTTTATCCGTTATTCTTTACTTTTCAGATTTAATGCCTATGTAGTTTTGATTTTAAAAGGATTTGATATTTTTGGGTTTTTATGAATTTTTACTATTCATGGCATTATACTGTATAAATTCTGATTTTTATCCTTTTATGTGATGGTCAGGTGCGGCCATGAGAGGAGACAGAAGAAAGGCTTAGGAAAGCAAAATTTATTATACTCACAGCTCCTAGAGACAAGAGTCATGGGGTGCCATAGACGGCCATGTGGGGAACACACCAGGGTGGTTACAAGGTAGAAGACAGGAGCCAGGGGAAGGTAGGCTGTTGCCTTTTGTCTTAGTCCATTTTGTGTTGCTATAAAAGAAATACCTAGGCTGAGGCAGGAGGATCACTTGAGCCCAGGAGTTTGAAGTTGCAGTGAGCTAAGATGACACCACTGCACTCTACCCAGGGTGACAGAGTGAGACTCTGTCTCAAAAAAAAAAAAAAAAAAATACCCGAGGCTGGGCAATTTATAAAGAAAAGAGGTTTATTTGGCTTGTGGTTCCGCAGGCTGCGCAAGAAGCATTGTGCCAACATCTGCTTCTGGTGAGGGCTTCAGGGAGGTTCCAAACAAGGCAAAAGGCAAAGGGGGAGCAGGTGTGTCCCATAGTGAGAGGAACAGCAAGAGAGGGAGGAGGTGGTGTCAGGATCCTTTAAACAACCAGAGCTTGCATGAACTAATAAGTGATAACTAACTCATTATGGCAGGCGGGACACCAAGCCATTCATGAGGGATCCGCCCCCATGACTCAAACACCTCCCACCAGGCCCCACCTCCAACACTGGGGATCAGATTTCAACATGAGATTTGGAGGGGCCAAATATTCAAACTATATCACCTTTTTTTGGTGTTTTTGAGGGAAAGACAAGACAGGGCCGGGAGAACAGTTTAGGATTCGCTAGTTTGAGTAATAAGATTGGTCCTTAATTTGCCTGGCATCTGGCCCTGGGATGTTTAAGGCAATCTTTAAGGCAAAGGACTCTTTCCTCTGAGGTGGACTGGCCAAGTACATGAAGTATGACTCTGGGTTGGTTAGTTTACATACCAAAGGCATGCTTCCATCTAGGCCATTTGCTAAATTTGATAGCCCATTAGTAGTAGTGCCTACCCAGCCAAAAAGGATTTTTAAGATGTGGAAACATCATAATATACAACAAAATGTAAAAATATTTATCATAATTGTTATCACCCTAAGATTTATTTATCCTCAAAAATATATTTTCTAACTATAGAAGCTTAAATTTGAAGCTGTAATTAATTCATTTCTCCTGCTACATTGTATTCCATTTTATTAATATACTAGAAATTGTCATCCATTCTTGAGCTGATAAATATTGGGCTATTCCTACTTATTTTCTATGGCTTGGAGTTCCACAATGAATGGATCTCTATGTGTATATTGAAGCATGGTTACTTGCATTTGTTTATAGGGTGCATTAAAAAACTAAGGGATTACTAACATTAAGGTATTTGTATCTTTTTATTTATTGAGGTAAAATATACATATATAATTTACCTTGTTATCATTTTAAGTGTACAGATCAATGATTATAAATACATTTATATTCTATTTTTACCCTTCTTCTCCCCTACTCCCTCCCATTCCTGGCCTCTGATAACCACTAACCTACTCTCTGTTTTCATGAGATCTGCTTTTTTCAGCTCCCACATATGAGTGAGAACATATGATATTCATCTTTCTGTGCTTGGCTTATTTCACTTAACATAATGGCCTCCAGTTCCATCCAGGTTGCTTCACATGAAAGGATTTCATTGTTTTTATGGCTGAATAATATTCCATTTTGTGTACGTACCACATTTTCTTTATCCACTCATCTGTTGATGAGCACTTAGGTTGATTGCATATTTTGGCTATTGTGAATAGTGCTGCAATAGACATTCAGGAGTGTGGATATCCCTTTGATATACTGATTTTGTTACCACTCAACAGTGTCAGATGAAGGCCAATATGCTGAGACAGCAGGAGTTGCGGTGGAGAAAGAGTTTAATATCACAAGGCACCAGGTGAGGAGATGGGAGAAATTCCTCAAATCCATCTCCCTGAGAATTTTGGGGCTAAGATTTTTAAAGGTGTTTTGGTGAACAAAGAGCAAGGGAATTGGGTCTGCTGCTTGGCTGTGGATGCAGAAATTGGTTGGGAAGCAGAAATTGTCTTCTTGGTAAACAAGAGTGCCCGGGTAGGGGGTCAGAGGACTTGTTGGATTGGTTCCCATGTATGATCACTGGTCTAGTTGATGTCAGTTGATCCCGCTGAATGCAGAGTCTGGAAGATATCTCAAAGATCAGTCTTAGGTTTTATAATAGTGATGTTATCTATAGAAGTGGTTGGGGAAGTCACAAATCTTTTGCACCTGGCAAGCATACATGACACTTAAGCAGTAAGCAGTTATAGCAGTAGGGAAGTTAGGGAACAGTGGCTGGTTAACTTTTAGCTATATCTATACTTCTATAGAAGTCAGACTTTTATCACTATTCCTGCCTTATGGGCTTACATATTTTAATATAGGCAGTTTCAATCTCCTTTCTTTTGGATATATACCCAGTAGTGGAATTGCAGGATCATATGGAACTTCTATTTTTACTTTGTTGAGGAACCTCCATACTGTTTTATGTAGTGGTTGTACTAATTTATATTCCCACCAGCAGTATATGAGGGTTCCTCATTCTCTACATCCTTGCCAGCATCTGCTATTGCCTGTCTTTTTGATACAAGCCATTTTAACTGGGGTGAGAGATACTGCATTTTGGTTTTGATTTGCATTTCTCTAATGATTAGTAATGTTGAGCATTTTTTCCTATATCTGTTGGCCGTCTCTATGTCTTCTTTTGAGAAATGTCTACTCAGATTGTTTGCCCATTTTTTGATCAGATTATTTAATTTTTGGCTATTGAGTTGTTTGAGTTCCCTATATATTCTGGTTATTAATCCCTCATCAGAAGGGTACTTTGGAAATATTCTCTCCCACGCTGTGGTTTGTCCATTCACTTTTCTAATTGTTTCCTTTGCTGTGCAGTAGCTTTTTACCTTGATGTAATCCCAATTGTCTATTTTTGCTTTGGTGGCCTGTGCTTTTAAGGTCTTATATAAGAAATCTCTGCCCAGACCAATGTCTTAGAATATTTCCCCAATGTTTTCTTCTAGCAGTTTCATAGTTCCAGGTCTTAGATTCAGGTCTTTAATCCATTTAGATTTTATTTTTGCATATGATGAGAGATAGGTGTCTAGTTTCATTCTTCTGCATAGAGTTATCCAGTTTTCCCAGCATCATTTATTGAAAAGACTGTTCTTTCCCCATTGTAAGTTCTTGGCAACTTTGTCGATGATGAGTTGATTATAAATGTGTGGATTTATATTTGGGTTCCCTATTCTGTTCCATTGGTCCATGTGTCTGTTTTTATGTGAGTACCATGCTGTTTTGTTTACTATAGCTTTGTAATAAATTTTGAAGTCAGGTAGTGTAATGCTTCCAGCTTTGTTCTTTTTGATCAGGATTGCTGTGCCTATTTGGAATCTTTTGTGGCTCCATATAAATTTAGGATTTTTATTCTCCTTATGTGAAGAATATCATTGGTATTTTGATAGGAATGACATTGAATCTATACATTCCTTTGGGTAGTATTGTCATTTTAACAATATTAATTCTTCTAATCCATGACCATGGAATATCTTTCTATTTTTTCCATCCTCTTCTATTTCTTTCATCAGAGCTTTATAGTTGTCCTTGTACAGATCTTTCATTTCTTTGGTAGACTGATTCCTAGGCATTTTATATTTTTTGTAGCTATTGCAAATGGGATTGTTTTCTTTATTTCTTTTTCAGATTGTTTGCTGCTGGCATATATAAAGGCTGTGATTTTTGTATGTTGATTTTGTATCCTGCAACTTTGCCAGATTCTTTTATCAGTTCTTACAGTTTTTTGTTGGAGTCTTTAGTTTTTTCTAGGCATGAGATCATTTCATCTATGAACAACACTAATTTGACCTCTTCCTTTCCAATTTGGATGCCCTTTCTTTCTCTTGCCTGATTGCTGTGGCTAGCACTTCCAGTGTTATGTTGAATAATAGCAGTGAAAGTAGGCATCCTTGTCTTGTTCCAGTCTGTAGAGAAAAGGCCTTCCCCATTCAGTATGATGTGAGCCATCGGTTTGTCATAGATGGCCTTTGTGATTTTGAGATATGTTCCTTCTATACTCATTTTGATGAGGGTTTTTTATCATAAAAGGATGTTGAATTTTATCAAACGTTTTTTTCAGCCTCTATTGAAATAATCATATGGGTTTTTTTCTTGATTTTGTTTATGTCATGTATTTAATTTATTGATTTGCATATGTCAAACCGTCCTTGCATCCCTGGGATGAATCTCACTTGATCATGGTGAATGGTCTTTTCGATATGTTGTTGCATTTTGTTTACTAGTATTTTGTTAAGGATTTTTGAGTCTAGGTTCATCGGTGATATTGGCCTGTAGTTTTCTTTCTTGTTGTATCTTTGTCTGGTTTTAGTATTAGAGTAATGCTGGCCTCATTGAATGAGTTAGGAAGTATTCCTTCCTCTTCAATTTCTGTGAAGAGTTTGAGTAGGATTGGTATTAGTTCCTCTTGAAAGGTTTGGTAAAACAGGACAGTGATTCCATACAGTCCTGGGCTTTTCTTTGATTGGAGACTTTTAACAGCTTTGATCTCACTACTCATTATTGGTTTGTTAAGGTTTTCTATTTATTCATGGTCAATCTTGGTAGGTTGTATGTGTCTAGGAATTTATCCGTTTCTTCTAAGTTTTCCAATTTGTTGGTTTATAGTTGTTCATAATAGTCTCTAATGATTCTTTGTATTTCTGAGGTCTCAGTTGTTATGTCTCTCTTTTCATTATTGATTTAATTTATTTTGGTCTTTTCTCTTAGCTTATCTAAAGGTTTGTCAATTTTATTTATCTTTTGAAAAAACAACTTTTCATTTTGTTGATCTTCTGTATTTTGTTTTGTGTCAATTTTATTTATTTCTGCTCTTGCTTTTCTACTTCCTTGAGATGCATCAATAGGTTGTTTATTTGAAGTTTTCCACTTTTTTGATATAGGTGTTTATTGCTATAACCTTCCCTCTTAGTTCTGCTTTTGCCATATCCCATAGATTTTGCTATGTTATATTTCCATTTTCATTTGTTTCAAAAAATTTTTCAATTTTCTTCTTTCTTCACTGACCCATTGGTCGTTAAGGAGGATGTTGTTTAATTTCCATGTGTTTGTGTATTTTCCAAGGTTCCTCTTGTTACTGATTTCAAGTTTTATTCCACTGTGGTCAGGGAGGATACTTGATATGATTTCTATTATTTTGAATTTGTGCAGACTTGTTCTGTGGCCTAAGATGTGGTCTATTCTGGAAAATGTTCCATGTGCTGATGAAAAGAATGTGTATCCTGTAGCAGTTTTGTGAAATGTTCTGTAATGTCAGGCCCATTAAATTTAGTGTACAGTTTAATGTCTCTGTTTCTTTGTTGATTTTCTATGTGGATAGTTTGTCCATTACTGAGCTTGGGTGTTAAAATCCCATACTGTTATTGTATTGCTGTCTGTCTGTCCCTTTGGATCTCTTAATGTTTACTTTATATATTTGGGAATTCCTGTGTTGGGTGCATAGATATTTATAACTGTTATTCCCTCCTGCTGAATTGATCCCTTTATCATTATATAGTGGCCTTCTATGTCTTTCTTAAGTCTTTTATTTGTAATCTATTTTATCTGACATGATTATAGTTACTCCTCTCTTTTTTGGTTTCCAGTTGCATGGAATATCTTCCCCCGCCTTCACTTTCAGTTTGTGTGTGTCTTTATAGGTGAAGTGGGTTTCTTGAAGACAGCATATAGTTTGGTTTTATTTCTTTATCCATTCAACCACTCTGTGTCTTTTAATTGGAGAATTGAGACCACTTACATTCAGTGTTATTATTGATAAGTAAAGATTTACTACTGCCATTTTGTTGCTTGTTTTCTGGTTGTTTTTAGACTCCTCTCTTTCTTTCTTTCTTATTATCTTCCTTTGTAGTTAATTGATATCTCTCGTAGTATGTTTTAATTTGTTGCTTTTTATTTTTAGTGAATCTATTATAGGTTTTTGTACTATGGTTACCATGAGGCTTACAAATAACATTTTATAAATATAACAAGTTAATTTGAAGAGATGATGACTTATCTTAGAATACAACTAAAGGAATAGAAACAAACAAAAGCACAAAATCACACAAAATAATTCTACACTTTAACTCCATCTCCCCATGTTTTGACTCTTAGTTGTCTCAATTCACGTATTTTTAAATTACCTATCTCTTAACAGATTGCAGTAGGTATTATTGTTTTTGATTTGTCTTTTGGATTTACTACTAGAGTTGTGGGTGGATTGCACACCACAAATATAATAATAGGGTATTCTGGGTTTGTCCATGTACTTAATTTTATCAGTGGATTTTAAATCTCGAAAAGTTTTCTTTTGCACATTACTGTTTTTTTCATTCAGATTGAAGACCTCCCTGTATCATTTCTTGAAAAATGGGTCTGGTGGTGATGAATCTCTCAGCTTTTATTATTCTGTAAAAGATTTTATCTCTCCTTCAAATTTAAATGACAATTTTGCAAGCTATAGTATTTTGGGGCTGCAGTTTTTTTTCTTTGAGTACTTTGAAAATGTTGTCCCACTTCTTGCTGGCTTGTAGGGTTTCTGATGAGAAGTCTGTTGCCAGATGAATTGTAGCTCTGTTATATGTCATTATTTCTTATCTCTTGCTGCTTTTAGGATCTTCTCTTTGTCCTTGACCTTCTAGAGTTTGACTAGTAAATGCCTTGGTGAGTGTTATTCAGATTGAATCTCTTTACCATTCTAACTCCTTCCTGTACCTGCTTATTTACATCTTTTCAAGTTTTGGGAAGTTTTCTGCTATTATGTCTTTGAATAAAATTTCTACTTCTTGCTCTTGCTCAGCTCCCTTCTGAACACCAATAATTCTTAGATTTGGTCTTCTGAGGTGATTTTCTATATCTTGTAGTTAGTCTTCATTCCTTTTCATTTATTTCTCTTTTTTCTCCTCTGACTGTGTATTTTCAATTAGCCAGTCTTTGAGCTCACTAATTCTTTCTTCTGCTTGATTCATTCTGCTGTTGAGAGCCTCTAAAGAGTTTCTCAGTTTGGTAAATATGCCTCTGATACCAAGATTACTGTTTGATTTTTTTTTATTATTTCAATCTCTTTGTTAATTTTCTCTGATAAATTTCTGAATTGCTTTTTTGTGTTATGTTGGAGATCACTGAGTTTCCTTAAAAGTGTTATTTTGTATTCTTGGTCAGAGAACTCACAAATTTCCATCTCACTAGGGTCAGTCATTGGATTTTTGCTTCATCGTTTTGCGGGGAGACACAGTTTCCTGTTTGCTGATATTTATTGTGAGTATACATCTGTGTCTTTGCTTTGAAGGATTAATTATTGATTCCAGTTTTTTCTTCCCAGATTGTTTTGTTTTTTATTGAATATATTTGCTTGGCAAATCTTTGCTACTAGTTTGCTGCCTCCTTTTTGGCTCTAGGTGGTGCCTTAAGCCTAGGTTCACCTTGGCGCTAATAATAAATGTCCCAAATGGGGAGGTCCCAGAGGGATTAGCTCAGCAGTGTGAGATAACCACTAGTGGCTGGGGGTTCACGCCTAGGGACCTGTGGAACATTCCTCCTACAGCTACTCTTATTTAGCATCTCCTTTGGCTGAGATACAGAGCTGAATTTCTGGGCTGGAGATGGACTCCTACTTCCCCTATTTGTCTTTGCCTATTTTCAGGGACACTTTTCCCTTGAGGCAGTCATGATGCTACACATGGCTCAAGGCAAGGATAGGTTTAAAGCAGGGAGCCCAAGAAGATGGGGAAGCTGGCTGACCCCCCCATTTCATTTTTTTCAGTGTAGAAACCATGAATTGAGCTGAGGTTTTCTGCATGATTTGTGCCTGGAAGAATGGGAGGGAGAGGGGGGTGACGGATGTGGAAATCCAGTTCTTCTCCCATCTGCTGAGAGTTTTTCCGCTTCTCTGTGGCCCTGGGAACTGTCTCATCCACATACCTGAGTTCTGCATTGTTGCTGGAGAAGATCTTGGCACTATATATTTGTTTTTGTGTGTGTGGTGGAGGGGGAGAGAATGGTACTGTATATTTGTTTTTGTTTTGTGTGTGGGGGGCAGGTAGAGAAGTTAGCTTGCTTCTATGCCACCATTTTAGAATCAGAAGCTCAAAAATTTCAAATTATATTGATTGAAATGCTGAAGCCATGATGGAGAGGATGGAGATGGAGATGTATCCAAGAGGCATCACACATATACTAATTAGAAGTAACAAATCCAGAGGGTTAAAAAAGAATTGATGGAAGAAAAACAGTCATCAAATAATGGAAGACAATTTGTAAGTTGAAGATGACCTGAACCGCACATCCAGATTGCACCCTTATTGACTCAGCAGGATAACGCACAAATTTTAAAAGCTTATGGAGAAAAATAAGTTTATTCAAAGGAAAATCATCATTCCAGTGTTGGAAATCTTGTTTGAAATGCAGAAAGCTGGAAGATAGTGGAAAAGTGAGCTACTGAACAAATAGGACCAAAGCCCAAGAATCCTATGTCCAGGTAAGGTAGAATCCATCAGCCACAGTGAACACAGTATGCAAGGATTCAAACTACATATCACTTTCATGAGATCCCTGAAAACATTAATTGAACAATGAATTAAATAGAAAGAGACTTTAGAAGGATACAAAAACAAGGGAAAATGGTGTTGTGAAAAAAATTTGCAGACTAAATGTATTTTTTTAATGGACCACAGTACATTGCGAAAGTGTCATGCCATTTTTTAAAAGAGGGACCCCATTATACACATTTATAATAGCATAATATAGTCATCAAAAATGGGGTGAAATTTTTTATTTTTTGTGTCTTGCATTCAATTTTTCCATCATCTCCACAATCTTTCATAACTTGCCATTTCATTATCCAAAGTGTTCCCCTGAAGCTTTTACCCCACCATTCAAAGTAAAATTGAAGAATAAACTATCTAATAGGTTCTTGTGAGAGACATTATCAGAGAAATTAAGTTAATCCAATAACTCATGAATAAAGATTGAGAGTTGTATTTTGTTGTTGTTGTTGTTGTGACAGGGTCTTGCTCTGTCACTTAGTCTAGAGTGCAACAGCGTGATCATAGTTCATTGAGACCTCAAACTCCTGGGCTCAAGTGATTCTCCTGGCTCAACCTCCTGAGTAGCTGGGACTACAGGCATGTGCCACCACACCCAGGGAATTTTTTTTTAAGAGATGGGGTCTCGCTATGCTGCCCCAGCTGGTCTCGAATTCCTGGCCTCAAGCAATCCTCCCACCTTGGCCTCCCAAAGTGCTAGGATTAGAGGCATGAGCCACCACACCCAGCCAAGAATTTACAAAGAAATACAATAAACAAACAATGTATGAAGCATAATTTAATCTTTCTGATGATTCAGAAAGCAGCTGAAGATTGTGTTGTACCATTTTCCTTATGCAGTGTGTTTAATTGCCCATAGCAGAATACTGGTTAGTATAATTTTGAACAAAAAAATTTTCATATTTTATGAACACCTGTGTGTGCTTCTTTGAATTACCATATTCTTCCTTTTCCCCAGAGTAAACCATTCTTGAATGTTTTATTTTATAATCCTTTTGCTTATACATTTGACACAGTTTATGTTTTGTTAATATATATACATAAATTGTTTTGTTTATGTTTATATTATATAAATACATATACATATATAATACATATATGTATTTTATATATATGTGTACATATTTTATATATAATACATATATATGTGATGTTTGGGTTCACATTCTTTGCATGGCATTATCCTATATGTATTTCTATCAAACTTGGATTTTTTATACTCAAAGATATTTTTGTGGAAATAAGGAAGCTTAAATTTGTAGCTATAGTTAATTCATGGTTTTTGCTCCATTGTATTCTGTTTTGTTAATGCACCATAATTTTTCACCCATTCTCAAATTGATAAACATTGGGTTGCTTTCACTTATTTTTTCATGGCCCTGAGTACCACGATAAACAGATAACTGTGTACACTGGAATATAGTAATTTTCTTTTTCCTAGCGTATATGAAAATGTGCAGAATTTCTGGCATTAAGGTATACATTATAGGTATATTAAATGTTTGTGTTCGCCCAAAATTCACATGTTGAAGCCCTAACCACCAATGTGATGGCATTTAAAGATGAGGCCTTGAGATGTAATTCAGGTTACATTAGGTCATGATGATGGGGCCTTATAAAAGGAAAATAGGGGTGGGGGAGTGCTCTTGATTCACTTGTATGCACCGAGGAAAGGTTTTGTGAGGACATAGCAAGATGGCGGCTCTCTGAAAGTCAGGAAGAAAGCCCTCACCCAAAACTGAATTGACCAACAGCTTGATCTTGGATTTCCCAGCCTCCAGAACATAGAAAAAGTAAATTTCTTCTGTGTAAGCCACCAAGTCTATGGTGTTTTGTTATGGCAGCCTTAGAAGACTAAGGTAGTATATACACCTTTAATTTCACTATATGACTTCAGATTAATTTCCAAAGTGGATAGTTACCTAGTCAATAGTAGTACTTAAATGCTTTTTTGTGCTCTGCATACTCAAAAATATTAGGTATTACTGGCTTCCTAATATGTGGTAATTTGATGAAAATAAAATGGTATCCTTTGTAGCTTTAACACAAAGCCCCTGATAACTAGAAGTAAAAAAATTTAATCTTGTTCATTGTCCCTTGTAGCTCATGAACTGTAAAACTTTACTCATAACTTTACTCATTTTTAACCAAGAGTTTTCTTTTTATGTATTGATATTGAATAATTTTTTATATATTGTAAGTATCATTTGATATTTACATCTAGATAGGGGCTTATTTTTAATGGACTTCTATTTTTGACTTAACAGGCTCAAATAAAACAATATAACTCTTAATAACTTGTGCCTTTTTTGTTTTAATAACATTAACATATTTTCCTATTTTTTGGTAAAATTATGAAGTTCAACCTTCAAATGTGAAAGTTCAGTTCTACTTCAGGTTAGGGAGTAGACAATCACAAAATACCACTGCTCTCACCATAACAATAATGAAGAGAGTGGAGTCGCAGAATATGAATCCATAAAGACTTTTATGAAATCCCATCCTCAACCTCACCATGTGCATTCACATGATCTGGTCCTAATTCACATTCAAAGGCCTTGAGAACTGAGCTAACAGGTAAAACTCTGCTCAATATCAAAGGCACACACATGGGATAGATCTGAATAGCATTGCAAAGACTTTAAAAATGAGCTGACATTAAAACCTCAGTTCACAGAAGACTAAAGAAAAAAATCAACATTTTCTGTTGGATATAAATAAGACACAGAGTCTCAAAACATAACACTCAAATTTTCAGAGTACAGACCAAAATTACTGACAATATAAGAATAAGCCACAAAAATCTTCACTTGTCTGGGAAATGACCTCTCAATAGACACCAAACATTGGATGGCACAAGTGTTGGAATTATCTGACAAAGACTTTTAAAAAGGTATTGTTAAAATGCTCAAACAAGCAATTGATAATATATTTGCACAAATAGAACAATAGAATATAAGATAACAAATATAAAATATAAAGAACAAAATGGAAATTTTAGAACTGATAAATTTTGTAACTAATATTAAAAATTCATTGAATGCACTCACTAGAATAACACAGATAACAGATGAAAACATCATCAAATTTGAAGATAGAACAATAGATATTACTCAATCAGAAAAACAGAAAAAAGGTGGAAAAAAATGAACAGAACATCAGAAATATTTAGGACAAGATAAAACTTTAACATTTGCACAATAAGAGTCCCAGAAGAGGAGGAGAAAAACATGCAGGGCTGAAAATTATTTTAACATTTGGCTGAAAACTTCCAAGTTTGGTAAAAGAATAAACCTACAAACTTAAGAAACTGAGAAAACCACAAATAGGATAAAACAAAGAAACTCATGCCCAGACATATCATAATCAAATGGCTGAAAACTAAAAACAAAGAAAAATATCTTGAAATCTGGCAGAGAAAAATGACACACTACCTGTCAAATTAGAAACAACAATTTGAATGACTGCAGAATTCTCATTAGGAAACATGGAAGCCAAAGGGAAATAGCTGAAAGAACTGTCAACTCAGAATACTATATCAAGCAAAAAACATCATTCAGGAATGAGGTGAGAAAAAGATGTCCTCAGAGGAAGGAAAAATAAGAGAATTCATAGCTATCAGATCATTTCCAAAAAAATCACTACAAAAGGGGAAAATTGCAGAATGAAATTTAGAAAATCAAGAATGAAGAGCAACAGAAATGGTAGATATCTGGAAAAATATAATAGACTATTCTACTCATGAAGTCTCTAAACATTCTTGATGATTAAAGGTACAATAGATATAATAATTTCCTGATGGGGTTTTAATATATATAGAGAGATAACATAGAAGACAACTATGTCATAGAGGAGAAAAGGTAATATGATCTAAATGGTGGTAAGGTGCCTAGATTCCACTTTAAGTGGTACAAATGTGATACTAGTAAAATTGAAAACAAATAATTAAATGGCTGGCCTAAGATAAATCCTAACATACTAATAATTACAATAAATGTAAATGATTGAAATTAAAAGACAGAGACTATCAGAATGGTTTTAAAACAAACCAAAAACTCAACTGACCCAAATCTATGCTGTCTACTAGTAACTCATTTCAAATACAATGTTTTAAACAGATTAAAAGTAAAAGGATGGAAATATATGTACCATACAAACATTAATCAAAAGGCATCTGTAATAGCTACAAAATGACTGGGCCAATGGTAGAATCCAAATGTCAGGGTTGGCTTATTTTTGTGTGGTACATTGCTAGGAAGTCCTATCTCAGAATAAGCTGGATTATCCTCATTTTCCTCTTGGTTGTTCTATGTAGTCCACTTGCCACATTCCATCTCTGTGTTCCAAGGAGCTGTCCATGAAAATTTGACCCAACAATTCCTTGTACCAGTCTATATACCAGTGACAAAAGGTTTTCTGCTCATGGATGCATTTTCTTCCATTTTTGTGCTCTTTTTCACCAAATGTACTTATATTTTTCTGGTAATAACAGCAATAGATAAAATACTAAAGGTACAGCATATAAAAAACAACCATTAATGAATGCCATGTGTATCTTCAATTAAAAGGCTTTATTAAACTTCCTGCTTTTAGTTGTGAGAAGGTGAGACTTCACATGGAGTGGCTATGGAAATTGTTTTCCATGTTAATCAGGAGAAGTTTCCTTTCCAGGCCCTGTCATTCATAAACACAACTATCTTGCCTTCCTTTGCCCTGGGTCTTCAAGAAATGTGTCAATGGATGAAATAGTTATTTTTTTAACCTTAGTTAGAAAAGATTTAAAAGGAATATTACTGCTCTCTTCAGATATTGTTGAGGTAAAAGCATTAGGATACAGTCAATAGGTATCTGCCAGATTCATGCCTGTTCTTGAAAGCCTGTGCAATGGGTAGACATTACCCAGCCTTCTTCTGTTTTGGACACTGAAATCAATGATAACAGTCCCATGTATCCATTTCCAATGAGAACACTGGATTCCCTCTTCCAGACTATCTGTCTGAGTCATTCTGCAAACTCTGCTGACTAACACAGGACACAAGGTAAGGATCCCTTTTATCAATGCTTTTGAAGAGCAACTCCAGGGCTGGGTCCCCTTTCTTCTCCACCATCCTCAGCAGGGTCTCATTCTTCCTCTGCCATGTCTTTTCATGTCCCACCAGCTCCTTCTCATCCTCAGTGAGAACCTCACTGTCCTGGAGATCATCGAGCACTCCGTTCAGGTCCCCCATCCTGGCTCAGAGTTCCTGGTCGTGCTTCCTCACAAAGGCTGCACCTGGATGGAAGGGAGAGGTGCAGACTCAGAGAGGAACAGCTCACTCACAGGACTCAGAGTCTGTACCAAGCTAAGAGTCATAATTCTGGGGTAGGATATTGCTCCTTGTCTTGTATCTGTTGTCTAACCCTTGTACACACATAAACAAACACATGCACAGGGCAAATATACCCTTTGCAGCATCGAATGATTTAGTTGCACTCAAATAATGCATCTTTCTCAAACCTGTTCCTCCCATCCACATTTTGAAAGCCTATTAGTTCCAAGTTTGTGTTTTTCATTGAAATCATAGACTGAGCTCTATCTTGCTGTGCATTCATATATAAATCCCTCTACCAACCAAACAAAAATCTTCTATAAATTGTGAGAACTGCAGAAGCACAACATGGAAGAAATAAGAAGCCCTGGGGAGAAAACATGGAATTTTCCCATCATGCAGACTCAGGGCTCATGTTGTTTCCCATATAATTTCCATGTAACCTTGGCCAAGTCACATCACTTCCCTGTGCCTTCGTGTTTTCATTAAAAGGGGGATTACTTTTAATGTACAGCTCATGACTCTCAATTTTTTTTAACACAATGACAGGGATGATTAACATCCTGTCATCTGGGGCTATAATCCAAGTGGCTTACTTGAACAATGAAGTTTCTGTGAAGTCTATGGATTGATCTAGAAAGTTTATTGGAACATCCTATCCAGTGTCTCCTAAGTTTGAGTGGGGTTGCTGACACTGAAAGATTCTTGTTTGATTCTATTTCTGCTACCTGGTTTATATTCCACCCATCCTATTTGTCTAGGAATTTCTCATCCATCTCTCAACCTGGGCATGAACTTCACTTTTTTACTTTTATAGGGATGCCCCTGAGTCTTTCTTATTCCTTAAAGTAATATGGCAACCCTGGTACAGCCTCTGATAAATCTCTAAATTTTACTTTGGAACATATATCACAATTGTATTTTTAAAGCACTATGTAATTAGTTACATTGCTGTCACTTTCTAAAATATAAACCCCATGAGTACAGGATACATGCCTGTCTCGTGTGTACAGAGATGCCCAATACACGATTGGTAATTATTGGACATTTCTGTGTTTACCCTGATGCTCCTGTATGATTGTCTGGTGAAGCCCAGTCAAAGTTTATTGACAGGACTAAATGAAATGCTGGATATAAGGTACACATATATAAGGTATCCAGAATGGTTAGCATACCATAGAAGTTTGAAAAATTGCATTTATTACCATCATTTTTATTATTATAAATAACATAAAACAGAAATCTAACAATTACTTTGGGGTAATTGGAGTTGACTCCATGAGTCATGAGGAGTTGACTACAGTTACAGGCAACTGGGTCTATCTTTGGGTAAAATCTTCATGGAAGAGTTGCTGTCAGAGGGGGAGTTGAAGGAGTAGGATTTTGGTATTTAATAGGAGATGACATCAGGCAAAAAGGAAACGAGGGGAGAGAGATGTCGTGGTTGACAGTGCATAGAGGCTGGGATGCAGATTTGACTCAAGACTTGCTGTGGACCAGCTTTATGAAAGGTCCTGTAGACTCAGATAATAAGCTTTGATTTCATCCTGCAGGCAACAGATGATATCTCTTGCTCCAAATCCTAAATATTTAAGAAGTATAGAGGCCTATTGGTCCTGCATCTAACACACAGTCACCACCTACAGAGAAGTTCTTAGAATTTCCTTCATGAACTCACCTTTACCTGATTCTTAACCATGTTCTTTAGTTGAGTTTGACCCTCTTTGCAACTCCAGGTGTGAAGCATGATTTTTAAAATTTAATCTACCTCCCTGTACTTCCTGGAAATTGTGATTGACCAGAAAATGGGCTTGTTATCATTTCAAGACAAGGTGATATCCTGAGGAGCCGTCTCCTCATTGAGAGGGATCAGAAGACGCTCTCTTTCTTCTCCTGGTGGCCTGTGTTGAGCCGTGAGGCTTGTCACTTTACTATGTGGAGCCTGACGGTGAAGCCAACACCATGGAAGGCAGGGTGGGGACATGGAGAAACACTCCTTCCCTGTGATGTTGTTTGAGCCAATGGATCAGCCTCCCTGGAGTCAGTCCCACCTCTTGCCCTTGCACTCACCTGAGCCAGGACATTCCCTTTATACTTTCAACCCATCTAAGTTGGACTTTCTGTCATTTGCCACACAAGAGTTGCACAGATGTACAAGGCGTTGCAGGTTGCTGCCTTGGGTGATTTTAAAATGAATATGCAGACGAGGACATCAGGTGGTAAGTATTTGCAGACCTGGATCTATTACTTATTAGATGGTAGAAATTTGGTCCTCTGAATCTTGACTCTTTATTTTAAATATTTTTTTTTCTCTGCTCTGTACTAACCCTAGTGAGCTAAACCGATTCCTGGTTATACCTGTTCTTGACTTTCACAACCACCTCATAACCCAATTCCCAATTTCCTATCCCTTCCCAGCCCACACTCAACCATCCACACTGTTTGGAAGAGTCAACACATCGTTATCCACCCTTTAATACTTACCCTTTGTTCTCAGTCTAAAGTCCAAAATATTTTGACTTTCATTCTTGGACTTTCAACTTCCAGCCCTTGACTACCTTCCTACTCTCATGTTTCCACTGTCCCTCTAAAAGTTTAATTTACAGCCATATCGAACTTTAACTTATAGTTCCCCAGATGCAAGATATTCACCCCAATAATTTGCTGTTGCAGACTCCTTTGTGTGTACATCATGTCCTAACACCCTCGCTTAAGTGAATCATACTCACTGTTTATATTTGTCAGTCTTTGTAAACGACAATGATGGAAGGAACGGAGCCTCGCTGAGTGATGTCAAAACACTCAAAGATCTCTTGATATCAGACACATCTCCCTGGCTTTAGTGTAAACCTTTCACTCACCTGAGAGAGCAGGAGGGGCTGCTGCAGCACCAAGCTGGAGATCCACTAAGAAAGAGGAAAAATCAGAGGATCAGATGAGATGAATCATGTCTTCTTTAGCTTTTCTAGTCTTTGATGCAACCAACTAGAATAATTTAACTCTACATATTTCATAAGGTAAGGATCTTGTTTTGCACACTAATATACAAATGAAACCAAGTAAGTCATGGGTCACTCACTGTCCATTCAGGAAATGTATCCGAGAAAAGAACGCTTTTTTTCCGATATTATTTCTACTTGCAGGCCAATATCTTAGGAACTATGAGGGCTACAACAACATTATATCATAGTGTCCTACATGAATTATAGTCAAGGTAAATCTGTTTTAAACATCAAATAGCAACATTAAATGAGTAAATTTAAACGTGTGTTTTTAAACATAATGGTACCAGGACTGTTGATGGTGCAGAAATTTGGATACATAGGATGATAGAAGAATTGCCAATTGGAGCTACCATTTTGGAAAGTAATTAAACAATGTTTCCTATGAGGCCTTCAACATGGTCTTACACTTTTATCTCAAATCCCTAGTGTTGTTTAAAGTTCTGATGACTTTTGTGGCCCCCTCCTTTGGCAGCAGGTCATCTCCGTGTAGGTCAGCACAGAATGAATCTGAGTTTCGCACAGCCTGTGAGGTCTCCCAATTGGGTTTCTGGTCGTTTGACTTCCAGGCAGACCATCAGCTGCCTGGGACCCCCACACTCACCAAAGTCCCAGCCGTTCACAGTTTCCCCATTTTATCCAGAATTTGCCTACTAAGGAACCAGCATGATCGTGACACCTGGCAAAATCTTTTTTGAATAAATGAAAATAAAGAATGTAAAACTATTCTGATGTTTAAAGAGAAATGGATGGTGTGGTGGCATTTGTTTGTTTACTCAAAAAATGTGTTGCATATTAATTAGTACAACCTCTATGGAAAAAAATATGGAGATACCT
Source organism: Daubentonia madagascariensis (assembly GCA_023783475.1). Taxonomy (NCBI): domain Eukaryota; kingdom Metazoa; phylum Chordata; class Mammalia; order Primates; family Daubentoniidae; genus Daubentonia; species Daubentonia madagascariensis. Next base: position 61,937 of record JAKFHU010000162.1, read on the forward strand.
CAAAGAATTAAAAGTAGAATTACCATTTGACCCAGCAATCCCACTACTAGGTATTTATCCAAAAGAAAAAAAGACATTTTATAATAAAGACATCTGCTCTCGAATGTTCATAGCAGCACAATTCACAATTGCAAAGTTGTGGAAACAACCCAGGTGCCCATCAATACACGAGTGGATCAATAAAATGTGGTATATGTATACCATGGAGTATTACTCAGCAATAAGGAACGACAGTGAATTAACACATCTGGTATTATCCTGGTTGGAGCTAGAACCCATTCTTCGAAGCGAAGTGTCGCAGGATTGGAAAAACAAGCACCACTGGTACTCACCATCAAACTGGTACTAACTGATGAACACTTACATCACACAGGGCAATAACATTCATCAGGGGGCGGGCGGGCGGCAGGAGGGGTGGAGGGGATGGGAAAAACTCTCACTGAATGGATGTGGGGAGCACAGTTTGGGGGATGACCACGATTGTAGCTCTGACACGGGCAGTGCATGGGCAATATATATAGCCAAAGTGTTGTACCCCCATAATATTCTCAAATAAAAAAATAAATTAAAAAAATGTTTTTTATTTTTTTGCATATTGGCTGTGAACTAGACTGCATTCTAGCCACTGAGGATGCAAGCATTGGGGAACGAGACATCTGCACTGCTTCTTTCCGTATAAGAAATCACAAAGAAAGCAAGAATTGCACAAAAAAATCTCTTACAATCTGAGATGCTAAGACAGTTTATAGAATGGAGGCAGGAATAGGGGAGGGTGCAAGTGGGGATGAGGCCTGACAGGGTTGAGTATCATCCAAACCTGCATTGAGACTGGAATCTCTAGCTCCAGCCCCAGCACCTGTGCATGACCTAAACAACAGGGCGGGTTTCCTGGGGAAGGGGAGGCCCAGTCATGAAGCTGATCTCCAACTCTCTGGAAGCTATTGCGGGAAAAGGGATGAGATGGGATCCGCGGATTCAGTGGGAGAGGGAGGACCAGTAGTTGAGGGGCACAAGGGGGCAGACAGTCAACACTATCAACACTGTGACAACATTGGCCCAACTACTGAAATACATCAGCAGAAACAGGCAAAACTCATTTGAAATTGTTGCAAAATATTTCACAATATGTACTCATACATTTGTTCAACTATTTTCTTATTGCTGGGTATTCACATTGGTTTTATTTTTTCCCATTACAAACAATGCTTCAAAGAATGTCATTGCACCCTATTCCCTGGATATAGGTGCTTTTATTTTAGAGCATAGATTTCTAAAAGTGGCTTTTTGTTCAGGGGACAATTTTTAAAAATTTATGTATGTCCACATTACTATCCAAAAGGTTAAAGCAATTTTATAACTCTTATGCAAATTTTATCTTAATGTCCTTCTCCTGATATAGCCCTACTGAATGGTTTTCTATCATATTACCCAAGACAGTGATCTGCTACTATTAAAGACATTGATTTTTGCATCACTCTAGGTTTTCAAACAGAGGGTGGCCTTTGCAAGTGTTGTAGAGATGTATATGTATCTCCATAAATTCAAGGACCTATAGGGAGATCTTTGGCAAGTTTTCTGGGAGTTTCTACACTTTGTGAAATTATGTTTATGATGCTGAGTTTGAATGAATGGATAAAACATTTTACAGGATGTTTCATCAGATTGTCTGAAGGACTGACACACCCCCAAATTAAGAAAGGTGAGTATAGAATAAATTATTAAATTGTGCAGAAAATGGAACTAGATAGTCTTTATGTTCTTTCTGACTCTTAGAACCTCCTGTTTTCACCCCCCGGGTATGAGAAGTTTCCATTCTCATGACCATTCCCACGCCCAGGCCCCTTGAGCATCTCACCTTCTGGAGATGAGCCATTGTGACCACCTTCATTTTACTCCCATTGACTATAAATTGACAGCAGATATATTTTCCTCTCTGGGGCGGGACACACACTTCCTTGTTTGATCCACTTCACTGCACACAAGGGCGGAGGTGCATGACATTTCCCTCTCCAAAAATGGCAGCCTCACACCTTCACCTACCTGGCTTCACCACCGTCTTCCAGACCAAAGTCCCATGTCTTTTGTCAGTAATTTCAAGTTGGATTGGTTCCTTCATCTGCCCAACACAGAATTTAGAGAAGGGCTGGATTTCTCCAGGGTTCCTGTAGGACAGTTTCAACTCCTAGAAGACACATACCACTTGACTTGAAGCAGTGGAGGGTGAAAGGCCTGGTCCCCTACAGGGAACTGGCCAATGGAACCAAACCCCTGTTTTCTGCACAATCTCATGGCTGGTTGAGGAGAAAACAGAGGGAGCAAGGTCCACATCCTTTTAAATTTGCAATATTAGGAAATGTTTTTATTCTATGAAAGGAAGAGTAACCTAGCTCTCAACACCACATGATTCAGAGCAAAACTATCTGAGCTACTGACTGAATAGAAAAGAATTAGGTTCTGACACCCCTCATTAATGATGCCACCAGGTCGGACCGTGAGACTCTACAGAGAAGTGAGAAAACAGTCAGAGGAACCTTATCAGGTCCCCCTCAGCCTCCCTGGGAAGCTGAGGGTCGGATATGCCATTGTGCTTTGAGGTCCCTCTCTCTGCTCTGCGCACCACTGCCCCAGGACGCTGAGGACAGCTGCCTGGGGGAGTGGGCTCTTACCTGTTAACCAGGACAGAATTAAGAAAGCTTAGTTAATGCAAAGCTCTTGTTACTTTAGGAAACAAGTCCCACAGCTCTTGGAAAATGGTAATTAAAGAATTATAAGAGGCGAGATTTTTGTTTCTAAATCTTTTTAAATAGAAGATGACTCTGAGGAGATTTTAACTTGCTCAAGATTATTACCTCATGTTGCAATTGCCATTTCTTATTTCGTGTTTACTGTATTGTGTTCTTGTTGAAGGAAAACCCTGTGTCTCATTTATCTCCATATCACCACTGGTTATGGAAGGTCCTGCAATAGCCAAGAATGTATCTTGCCTGAAGGACAACCGATGGTCTGGGGAAGGGAGTCCCTGCTTAGCACTGATTGCTACAGAATTTATCAAGGAAACTGGGAACTATAAGCAGAGCAGGACTGGGCACTTTATTAGATTCCTATGCTCTAGCAAGTATACTTAGAAAAACAGCACTAAATGGATGCTTGCAATAAGCTTTACGTCTTTTATGTGCATGACTTTGGAAAAATCATTTTTCCTACTTTAGCCTTAGGGTCCAGAAAGGAAACATGGAAATATTCACATCTAACCCTCTTGCTTCTCCCCACACGCAGTCTTTCATTCTTAGTCTTCCTGAGCCCTTAAATAGAAAAAAAAATACATCTATCCAACAACATTAAAATTGGTCAAACTTGTTGTCAGTTAAAGATCTTAAAATTGATTGAAATGCGTTTTTCCTGTTCAAATTAGAAAACAATTAAAAAATTTGATACTTTTTCTAGAGATGGCATATTGTGTTGGAAAACCTCATTTTTTATTACTGAGAAATTATGTTGTGAGAAATCTTTGAAAATATATTTGGAAATACACTAGCTTTAAGTTGGTTAATACTCTTTGAATCAGTAATTTCACTGAGGGTACTCCAGCCACACAGGCAAAGTGTAAAAACTGTATGAATGGAAATATTGGCTGCTGGGGCACTTGTCATGAAAACTTACAAGCAACTAAACGCTAAATAATAATGAAGTGCTTCAAAGAGAGCTGAGGTTTTAGCCACATGGCACATTATATCCCATTAAAATATATGTAGGATATTAAATTGCACAGAATATACAGATCCCATTTAAAATATAAATGTTCTCCTCTGCAGGGAGCCGTGCTGCTACATGTAGAGAGGAGAGATGCACCCCCCCCTTTCAGCATGTACAGGTGGGTATCACCTGTGTGGTGCTGATAGTTTCGGTCTGCCTGACCTTAGATCCCTGGAGGAGCTTTCAGATCCAGCAGTGTTGGACTAGGTTAGGAAATCCCCAATCCCCGGGCCCCTGGATGCCATGCTGGAGTCCTATGGGGACCAGACCGGCACTGGACTGGCTAAATTGTCCTCAAGCCCCCCTGACTATGATAGAGAGCAGCAGGCTGATCCCCTGGGCACCAGCAGCGTACTCAAGCAGGGGCAGGTTAGGTGTGCTGCGGGTCTGCCACTGGGGAGGGCAAGCCCTTCTCTGTGGGAGTAGCGGAGACAGGCAGCTGCAGGGCAGGCAGGATGCAGTCGGCCCCTTCTTGGTGGAGGCAATGGAACAGGGATGGTGGCGGCCCCAGAGCAGGACAGAGACCTCTGGGGGCTGGGATCGCTGGGTGGGGCTGAACTGCAGCTGCTCAGAGCTCAAAGACGTGTGGGTTCGTGGGATGCCTCTGAGCAATCTCTCAGCAGCTGCTTGTGTTAGTCTGGGGGCCTGCCAGGGTCTAGGGACTCTCCCATAGCTAGGATTTTAAAAGTCCCTGGCAGGAGTGTGGAACCCTGGGGGTCTCTCACTCATGCTTTCCTGGGTCAGGGAGCTTGTCTCATCTTCCCACCCATCCCAGCCAAGAAGGCGGCCTGGCCTCCGCTCCTCTGGTTTCCTGCTTCCTGTTGCCTCCCTGGGGAATTCCAATGCTCACTCACTCTCTCTCTCCTAGACTATCTATTTGAAGTGTGAAAATCTCCTCACTGATTTTGATTCCTCTCCATGGGAGATACGCACAGTAGCTACATCTAATCAGCAGTCTTGAACCCAAACTCACTCTTTACTTTTTTATATACCCTTGCAACAAATGCAAACAACTGATCTCCAGCAAACGGAGAAAACTCCAGGCCAGAGAAAATAAACAGAAATAACCCAATTTTTATCAATCAAGAATGCATGAAATGTTTTGGTTTATTCATAAAATGGAAGATAATGCAGGAGGAAAATAAATCAACTACATTTCAAATTGAAGCCCCTACAATCACAAAAAATTTGATGATAAAAAGTCTAAGTTTGAAAAGACTTTATACAATATAATGTCATCCAGGTAAAGTGAAAGTCCATAAAAACTTAAATTTTACATCTTAAAATCAAAACGTACACAGCTATTAAATTTAAAGGTAAGGATATGTTCCTTTCACCATCATCCCACACCCTTAGTATCTATTCCCACGTGTGTTCCCTGGATTTGTCTGTATGAATTTGAAAACTCAAGTAGTTCTTTTGGACGATAGCATAGCTTTTCATGTAATTTGTGAGGGTGTGTACCTCATCTTTAAGTGCCTGCTAGGACTTGGGTCTAGTTCTAAGGCTAGGAGGAAAGAAGGGTAGTGAGGGTAGTGGGTCTTGAGAAGGATCATTATCCTTTTACGAGGCAACTGCCTCAGGAGAAGCCATTACCATTTCCTCAGGCATTCCATGGTTAATCCCCTCAAATAGGGGTGGAAAAAAAGATGCTCCCACTGTGGGTGAAGAGGGTGCTTCCACTGCAAAGAAGACTAAGAATTTAGGGGTTCTCAGCTTCATCAGGGTCTTTCCACACGTCCCAATTCCAACTTTCAGGATTCATTCCTTCACAATCAGTGCCCTCACTTTAACTGTGAGGCTGATTGTTCAATTTGTATTGTAATTGAGCCAGGTGCAGGATAAGACTCCGAGTTTAATTTTCAGCCATCTCAGCCCTTAGCTGCAGAAGATAAGGGTCTCCTTCAGGGCATGCATAGAAGCTTTCAGGTCATTTATGTGGCACCTGATCTAGTAATTAGCATCATATTCAAGTTCAACTTTTTCTTTTCATATTCACCCAGCAACATTATGAGCCCATCCCATTATACTCATTAGTATAACAAAAATGTATGAAAGTATAATATACAGTCATGCAGATCCTTATAAGATTCTCATAAGTGGTTGATTAGAAGTATCCAATGATGATATTTTCCATATCTGTATTGTCAGATCATGCCATGGACAATCAGTGCTCTCCTTTACTACTAGAAATAGAGTCATTGGCATAACTTAAATTTAATCAGATTAGAGAGCCAATTCCAGAAACTCCACAACCAATTCAGAAAACCCATCCTTAAAATCTATCCAAACAAAGCACAATTCAAAGTGAAAACAATACCCAAATAAAAATAGCAAAACCTAATAGACATTATTCCAAAAAAAATAAAAATGCAACAGATATGGAAAAGTCTCACCATAATATAGAAATGCAAAAACAAAACCACTAGAAATATCACTAAAATGCCCATTAGGTATGGTACTACCAAAAAGTCAAAGATAACAACATGTTTGTTAGTTGTAGGTGTATGGAGAAAAGAGAACTCTTGTACACTTTTGGTGGGAATGTAGACTGGTACAGCTATTGTGGAAAACAGTATGTAGATTTCTTAAAACATTCAAAATAGAATTACCATATGTCCCCAAAATCCCTCTCCTGGGAATAGACCCACAGGAAATGAAATCAGAACATCATGAAAATATCTGTCCTCCCACATTCATTGCAGTATTATTCACAATAGCCAAGATCTGGAAGTAATCTGCGTGTCCATCAACTGACAACTGGATAAAGAAACTTTGATACACATGTGCAATGAAATATAATTGAACCCTAGGAAAGAATTGCATGCTGTCATTTGCCACAACATGAGTAAGCCTGGGGCACATTATGCTAATTAAAAGAAGCCACATACAGGGAAAACTTTTCCATTATCCCACTCATATGTGGAATCTTAAAAAAAAATCAAATACACAGAGATAGAGAACAAAATAGTGGTTACTGTGGGCCAGGGGAAGAGAGGAAACAGGGCAATGCAGGGAAAGTAGCAGATAAGTGGGATGAACAAGCTTGGAGATCTAATACACAGAATGACCATGGGTAGTAAAATTGTACTGCATATGGGATTCACGCTAAATGAGTAGATTTGAGCTGATCTTGCCGCAAACACAAAAAAATGAGTAACTATGTGAGATGATGGAGATGTTAATATGCTTCACTATAGTAACCTTTTTACTAACTATATGGATCCCATAACACCATGTTGTGTACCTTAAATTAACACAATAAAATTTATTTTAAAAATAAAGAGGAAAAAACAAAAGGATAATATATTAAACATTCAGGAATGTTTAATCCTGAGGGAAAGGAAAAAATATATGAACTTTAGAGCACATATTTTTAGGTGGTCAGAGTTATTGACAATATTTTTTTATTTAACTGTGTTGTATATAAGTATACGTTCTTTTTTAAAACTCTGGTTAGATTGCATTATATAGTGTAAAGAAACCGTTCAAAAGTAATATTTTTGGAACAATCCCTATCTTTATATTGTGACATGCAATTTTAAAATGAGAAAAATTCTCTATGGGAAACCTCATTTGTTACAATCCTGAGTGACACCTGTGATGACTCAGATCCCAGCAAAACTCAAAGCCTGGCAAACAAGCATATGGAAAAATGCTCAACATCACTAATCATCAGAGAAATGCAAATTAAAACCACAATAAGATATCATCTCACACCAGTAAGAATGGCTATTAAAAAGACAACAAAAACACATGTTGGCAAGGACACAGAGAAAAAGGAACCCATGTGCTGTTGGTGGGAATTAAATTAGCACAACCTCTATGGAAAACAGTACGGGGAGTTCTCAAAGAACTAAGAATAGAACTACCATTCGAGCCACCAATCCCACTACTCAATATCTACCCAAAGGAAAAGAAATCATTATATCAAAAAGATACAGCACGTATATGTTTATTGCAGCACTATTCACAACAGCAAAGATATGGGATGAACCTAAGTATACAATGATGGATAGTTGGAGAAAGAAAATGGGTTATATATACACAATGGAACACTATTCAGCCATAAAAATGAATGAAATCATATCTTTTGCAGCAACATATAAGGAACTGGGGATCAATTACCTGAAGTGAAGCAACTCAGAAACAGTCAAATACCACATGTTCTCACTTATGAGTGGGAGCTAAATAATATGAAGACATGGACATAGAGTGTGGAATAATAGACATTCTAGTCTTGGAAGGGTGGAAGGGTGGAAGAGAGAGAAAGGCACAGGTGATGAGAAATTACTTAATGGATACAATGTACATTATTCAAGTGATGGTTACACGCACAGCCTCGACTTCACCACTGTGGAATGTAATCTATGTAATAAAATGCTATGGAATAGTAAGCAGCCATGTAGAAGGATGAGGAAGGCCTTTGGCAACAATTTGGATGGAACTACAACCATTATCCTAAGTGAAGTATCTAAAGAATGGAAAAACAAACACTACACATACTCGCCATTAAATTGGGACTAACCAATGAGCACACATGTGCACAGAGAGAAGTAAATCTCAGTGGAAGTCAAGGCAGGGGGGAACAGGGAGAAAGGGATGGGCAAAAACCTACCTAATGGGTACAGTGAACACTATCTGGGTGATGGGCACACTTATAACCCTGACTCAAGCATAACAAAATTGATACATGTAACCAAAAATATTTGCACCCCCGTAATATTTTGAAATAAAAAATGGCATTTGTATGCATTATATATGTACAAAGAAAAAAAGAAAAGAAAACATAAAATAAAATAAAGTATAAGCTGATCTCTCCTATCATTCCAGTTAATTGTGTATTTTCAGTCATCCACCCAAATTAATAATAAACCTTCTCTTTTTATCAGGGAGCCTTTTCCCACAAAGAAAGGGAAATTCAAGGTTACAGGGAATTCAAGGTTACAGTGAGCTATGATCAGGCCACTGCATTCTAGCCTGGGAAACCAAATGAGACCCTGTATCTAAAAAAAAGTTTTTTTTAATTACACTAGATGCAAAGACCTTGATTTGTTTAAAGAATTCCTCTCATTTACACACCATGTTTTATAATATGTAAGTTTGAGTCTCCATAACCGGATTATCCTACCATAAATTCACAAAATTGAGTAATTGAGTCTGCATTCTTTCAAACTGAGGACCCTGGTGTGTATCCTGACTGAAACAAGCTGTCTTCTTCACTTTACTCTGAACTGCAAAGTCTCTACTTCTTTACTCTGTGCTTTCCTGTATTAATCTGATCCAAGGTAGATACTGTCCATATTCTGAGGACTCTCAAATTGATATCACTAGCCAGATCTCTCCTCCCAACTCTAGACTCAAAAAATTGAAACTAGATTTACCATATGATCCAGCAATTCCACTTCAGGGTGTATATCAAAAAGAATTGGAAACAAGATCCCACTGTCCATTGACAGCTAAGAAAAAGAAAATGTCTTTCTTCTTTTGAGAATATTCTGTTCATGTCTTTTGCCCACTTTTTAATAGGGTTGTTTCTGTTTTTTCTTGCTGACTTGCTTGAGTTCTTTGTAAATTCTGAATATTTTCCCTTTATCAGATGTACAGCTTGCAAATATTTTCTCCCATTCTGTAGGTTGTCTATTTGCTCTCTTGATTGTTTCCTTAGAGGTGCAGAAGCTTTTTAGTATAATTCAAGTCCCATTTATTACTTTTTGTTGTTTCCATGATTGCCATGGGGTCTTAGTCATAAATTCTTTGCCCAGGCTGATCTAGAAGAGTTTTTCCTACATTTGCTTCTGGAAATCATATGGTTCATACCTTAGATTTAAGTCTTTTATCTATCTTAAATTAATTTTTGTGAGTAGTGAGAGGTAGGGGTCCTGTTTCATTCTTCTGCAGTGGCTATCCAATTTTCCCAGCATCACTTATTGAATAGGGCTTTTTTTCTCCAGTGTATATTATTGTCTGCTTTGTCAAGGATCAGTTGGTTGTACGTAGATGATTTCATATGTGGGTTCTCTGTTCTGTTCCATAGGTGTATGTCTCTATTTTTGCACCAATGTCATGCTGTTTTGCTTACTATAGTCCTGTAGTATGGTTGGAGATGTGGTAACGTGATGCCTGCAGATTGCTTCTTTTTGCTTAAGATTGCTTTGGCTACTCTGGCTCTTTTCTAGTTCCAAACAAAGCGTAGAATTATTTTTTCTGTGTCTGTGTTGTATGATGTTGGTAATTTGATGGTGATAGCATTGATTTTGTAAATATATAGACATTTTAACAATGTTGATCCTACCTATCCATGAACATGATATGTTTTTTCATTTGTTTATGTCCTCTGCAATTTCTTTCCTCAGAGTTTCATAGTTCTCCTTGTACAGATCTTTCACCTCCTTGGTTAGGTATATTGCGAGGTACTTTACTTCTTTGCAGCTATTGTGAATGGTAATGAGTCTTGAATTTGACTCTCAGCTTGACTGTTATTGGTACATAGAAATGCTACTGAGTGATGTACATTGATTTTGTAATCTGAGACTTGCTGAATTTATTTATCAATTCCAGGAGACTCTCTGTGGAATCTTTGAGGTTTTCTAGGTAAAAGATCATATTATCAGTGAACAGTGATAACCTCCTCTTTCCTGATTTTGATGCCCTTTATTTCTTTCTCTTGCCTGATTGCTCTAGCTAGGACTTACAGCACTAGTTGAATAGAAGTGGTGAGAGTGGGCATCCTTGTCTTGTTCTAATTCTTAGAGGGAATACTTTCAACTTTTCCCCACTCAGTATGTTCTTTGCTGTTTTTTTGTCACATGTGGCTTTTATAATTCTGAGATGTGTTCATTCTATGCCTACTTTGTTGAGGGTTTTCATCATGAAAGGGGGCTGGATTTTATCGAATGCTTTTTATGCATCTATTGCGATGGACTTATAGTCTTTGTTTTTGCTTGTGTTTGTGTGGTGAATCACATTTATTCATTTATGTATGTCGAACCCTCCTTGTGTCCCTGGGATGAAAACCACTTGGTCCAAGTGAATTACTTTTTTTATGTGATGTTGAATTCAGTTTGCTAGTATTTTATTGAGGGTTTTTGCATCTATATTCATAAGGGATATTGTTCTACAGTCTTCTTTGTTGTTGGTGGTGGTATTGTGCTCTTTCCTGGCTTTGGTATCAAGGTGATATTGGCTTCATAGAATGACATGGAAAGGATTCCTTCCTTCTCAATATTATGGAATAATTTCTCTATTATGGGTACCAGGTCTTCATTGTAGATCTGATAGAATTCAGCTCTGAATCCATCTGGTCCAGGACTTTTTATCTTGGGAGGCTTTTTATTACTGTTTCAATCTCACTGTTCATTACTGACTGTTCAGGAGTTCTATTTCTTCCCAGTTGAATCTTGGACAGTTGTGTGCTTCCAGGAACTTGTCCATTTCCTCTACATTCTCTAGCTTATGTGCCTAGAGATTTATGTAATACTCATGGATGAAGGTTCTCAAAGAGGAAACACAAATGGCCAAAAAACATATGAAACAATGCTCAACATCACTAATCATCAGGGAAGTGCAAATTTAAAACACAATGAGATATCACCTTACCCCAGGTAGAATGGCTTTTATTAAAAAATCCAAAAACAATAGATGCTGGCATGGATGCAGAGAGAAAGGGATGTTTATATGCTGTTGGTGAGACTGCAAATTAGTACAACCCCTATGACAAACAGTATGGAGATTCCTCAAAGAACTAAAAGTAGACCTACCAGTTGATCCAGCATTCCTGCTATTGGGTATTTACACAAAGGAAAAGCAGAATTTTCATCAAAAAGGCACCTCCACCTGAATGTTTATTGAAGCACAAATCACAATTGCAAAGATGTGAAGTCACCCAAAGTGCCCATAAATTCATGAGTTGGTTAATAAAATGTGGTATAAGTACAACATAGCGTACTACTCAGCCATACAAAAGATGAATTAATACCTTTTGTGACAATCTGAATGGAACTGGAGACCATTCTCCTAAGTGAAGTATCTCAAGAATGGAAAAACAAACACCACATGTACTCACTATGAAATTGGAGCTAACTAATGAGCACACCTGTGCCCAGAGGGCAGTAAAACTCAGTGGAAATCAGCCAGGGGAGAAGGAGGAGGAGGAGAGGGTCAAAACCTACCTAATGGGTACAATGAACACTATTTGGGTGATGGGCACACCTACAGCCAGGACTCAAGCATTACAAAAGTCATCCATGTAATCTAAAACATTTGTACCCCCTTAAGTTTTTGAAATTAAAAAAAAAGAAAATATGGTATATGCATAAAATAAAATATTATTCAGCTTTGAAAAGGAAGGAAACACTGACACATGACACAACATGGATGAAAATTGAGAACATTATGCTAAGTAACATAAGCCAGTCACAAAAGGCAAATACTGACGTCACCTCTGTGATGTAGAGTAGATACCCAGTAGTGGGATTGCTGGATCAAATGGTAGTTCTATGTTTAGTTCTTTGAGGTATATCTCCATACTACTTTCCATACAGGGTGTACTAGTTTGCAGTCCTACTAGCAGTATATGAGTGCTCCTATCTCTCCACATACATGCCAGCATTTGTTGTTTTTTGACTTTTTGATAAAAGCCATTCTCACTGGACTTAAATCATATCTCATTGTGGTATGGACTTGCATTTCCCTGATGATTAGAGATTTTTTTCACATGTTTGTTGGCCATTCGTCTATCTTCTTTGGAAAAGTTTCTTTTCATGTCTTTTGCCCACTTCTTAATGGGGTTGCTGATTTTTTTCTTGCTGATTTTCCTGAGTTCTATGCAAATACTTTCTCCCATTCAGTAGGTTGTCTATTCATTCTAGTGATAGTTCCTTTGGCTGTGCAGAAGCTTTCTAATTTGATCAGGTCCCATTTATTTATTTTTCTTGATGCTATGATTGCTTTTGGAGTCTTTTCATAAATTCTTTGCCTAGGCTGATGTCTATAAGAGTTTTTCCAACTTTTCTTCGAGAATTCTTATGGTTTCTGCCTTAGGTTTAAATCTGTTTTGCATGATGTGTTGATTTTTGTGAGCGGTGATGAGATGTGCAGATGCTGTTTCAGTCGTCTACATGTGGCTATCCAGTTTTCCCAGCACTATTGGTTGAATAGGGATTCTTCTCCCCAGTGTGTGTTTTTGTCTGCTTTGTCAAAGATCAGATGGCTGTGTGAGGATGGTTTTATATCTGAGTTCTCAGTCCCATTCCATTGGTCTATGTCTCTGTTCTTGTGCTGTTTTGATTACTGTGAACCATGCTGTTTTGATTACTGTGGCCTTGTAGGATAGCTTCGAGTCTGATAAATTGACGTCTACCGATTTGTTCTTTTTGCTTAAGGTTGCTTTAGCTGGATGGGGTCTTTTCTGATTCCATATGAAGAGTAGAATTATTTTTTCTAGATCCACAGAGAATGATGTTGATATTTTAATAGGGATTGCATTGAATCTGTAGATCACTTTGAGTAGTATAGACATTTTAACAATGTTGATTCTGCTGATCCATGAGCATGGTATGGTTTTCCATCTGTTTACATCCTCTGCTATTTCCTTTCCCCAGTGTTTCTCAGTTCTCCCTGTAGAGGTCCTTCACCTCCTTAGTTAAATGTATTCCTAGCTATTTTACTTTTTTTGTTGTATTGTGAAAGTCATTGAATCTTTGATTTGGTTCTCAGTTTGATGGTGTTGGCATATATGAATGCTACTCATTTGTAAACATTGATTTTGTAGCCTGAGACTTTGCTGAAATTATTTATCAATTCCAGTAGTCTCTTGGCAGAATCCTCGGGGTTTTCTAGATATAAAATCATATCATCAACAAAGAGCTATAATTTGACCACTTACCATTCGAATCCAGTAATCCCACTACTGGGAATCTACCCAAAGTAAAAAAGGACATTCTATAAAAAGACATCTGTACACGAATGTTTATAGTAGAGCAATTCACAATTGCAAAGACGTGGAAACAACCCAAGGGCCCATCAGTACATGAGTGGAGTAATACAATGTGGTATATGTATACCACGGAGTACTACTCAGCCACAAAAAATTGAGGAACTCTCTATTGTATTATCCTGGATGGAACTGGAGCCCATTCTTCTAAGTGAAGTATCACAAGAATGGAAAAACAAACACCATATGTACTCACCATTAAATTGGTACTAATTGATCAACACTAATGTGCACAAATGGGAAGTAACATTCATAGGGTGTGGGCAGGTGGTGGGGGAGGACCGGATGGGTAAATCCACACAAAACACATGTGGTGCTTGTTGTCTGGGGTATGGGCACGCTTGTTGGGCAGTGCAAAGGCAATTTATGTAACCAAAGTGTTTGTACCCCTGTAATGTTCTGAAACTGAAAAAAATCCATCAAATAAAAACAAAGCACTATGAGATATTCAACTCACTCCTGTTAGAATGACTATTATCAGAAAGACAAAAGGTAACAAGTGTTGGCAAAGATATGAAAAAAGAAATACATGCACACTGTTGGTGTAAGTGCAAATTAGTACGGTCATATGGAAAACACTAAGAGATTTCTCAAAAATTTGAAAATATAACTAACATACAATCCAAAATTTCACACCAATGGGTATGTTTAAAAATTAAAATCAGTATGGTAAAGGAAAAAAAAAGAAAATAGAATGGTGGTGACTGGGGATTGGACAGAGGGAAAATGGAGAGTTTTTGTTTAACGGTATAGAATTTCAGTCACTTGAGATAAAAAGTTCTCATGACAATGTGAATATATTTAAAACTACTGAACTATAAACTTAGAAATAATTAAGACAATAAATATTAGGTTTTGCATATTTTACTGCAATTCAAAATGTAAAAAAAAAACCTCCATCCCCTGCATTGTGCTTGTGCTTTATGGTAACATACAGAAAGTTAAAACACACCATAAAAGCATGAGGCACAATAAGCACCAATGTAAAAGTGAGTGTGTTCTCTGGGGTCCTGTTCAGTGGTCAGATTATATCAAGGGCTGTGATAATTCCCAGCACAAATTTATGAAAACTAAATTTTAATGACTTCCTAGATCCTGAAGTTTACTTTCTGATGCAGTTCAACCCGGGAAAACACACATCCTCAAGTGGTGCCTTTGGCACTCCTGATTAATACACCTAAATTATTTACCAGGAGAATCTTTTTGCATCTGGGAGAATGATTTGTTGCTCCTCTGGGCACATCAAATTGATGAACGATAAACAAGGTCATTGAGGCAGCAGGTGACAAGGTGATCGATGTCCGTTGGGAGGAGAAGGCCTGCCATCCGTCCCTGATATACAGTCGATGCCGGTCAGACCCAGCCTTTCCAAGACACCTCCGTGTCTCAGGGAAGCCGCCTGCCTTTAGTGAGGATCCTGTGACACTCAGCCTTGGGAACGAGGGGGAGGTATAAAGACCTTTCCAATGTCCCCATTCCCCACTCTATGCTTCCTTGCAGAGACTTCCAATTTTTCAGATTTCTCTTTCTAATATATTTTCAGTTATGATATACATATAATTTGTTCTTTCTTATTGTTATTGTCACTATTTCTCTTTTCTTCCATATATGTAGTTTTTACTTTCTTCATTCTTTCTTTTGTATTTTTGTCTCTGACAGTCTTCCAATCTGACTTTGTCTAAATCAATTGAGTTAAATTTTAAAGTTATATTATATTTTGACCTTTTAGTTTACTGTTAAGAAGTACTTGAAAATTCTATTCAATCCCATGTGTACAGCTTGATCTCTCATACTCTATGATTGCTTTATTCTCAATACCTTAATTGGGATTTATTTACATTGGAACTAACTCCAGTTTCATTTTATTGCTCCCTCATCTACTCTACAGTTATCCTTAATTTGTTTTCCTAGCATCACTCAGTTTTATAGATAACACTATTTGGAATCAATGTATGCTCATTTTAATTTAAAAATACCTCACACATTCAGATGATTTATACCATTGTTTCCAACTAGAGGTTTTATACATTTTTAACATACACTAACTCATAGCTTCACCACATTTTATGCTATTGAAATAATATCATTCTCTTAATTGTGTTTTCAACATTTTTTATGCTGTAATGTAGAAATCGAAATGATTTTCATACTGACTTTGTTCTCAGTAACCTTGACTATCCCACCTCATAATTCAAATAGTTTAGTCAAGACTATGGTTTTTCTTTTCAAAATTTAGAGGAGCTGTCAATAATTTAAAAATGGTCATAATTTTATTCCAATTATTATAAATTTTACTTTCTCCCTTTACAATAAAATTCCTCCAAAACATGAGGAGTAGAACTGATGAGAGCAGATATTTTCACCCATATCCAATCTTAAAGGAAAATATTTCAATATTTAACCATTAATATGACACTGTTGACAATGTAGGTGTTTTCATTATTACAATGTGAAGTCTTTCTATTGCTACATAATTAAAATTTTAACCATTGATATATGTTGAATTTCATCACATAATTTTATGTATCTGTTGAGGTGATTATTGACTTTCTCCTTTAATCTCCTACTGTGGTTAATCATACAGATGAAGTTTAGGGTAAATTTACCTTGCGTATTTGAAAAATTCTCTTGATCTGTTGGTTTCATCTTTTTACATAGTGTGGTATTCATGTTTATAATTATTTTGCATAGATTATTTTTCAGAAGGTTCATGAAATACATAGTCTTATCATCAGATTTTTCATAAAATCTGTGCTATGTTTTTTTCTCAAAGTTGTGCTAACCTGATTACGTGGCTAACAAAATGCTCTTTTTTCCTATCCGTCCAATGTGGTTTGTAGATATATTTCATATGTGGTGTATTTGGCAAACTTCATCTTTGGAATTTCCTGCAGACAATTTTGGCCACTATTCACTTTCATCATGGGGTGCGTAGCACATTTATGACTTTCCACAATTCTAGTATCTTTTGTGGCAAGGTTAAGTCTTCTAGGAATTTTCCCCATATCCCCTAACCTTCCAAATTTATTGGCATAGTTAATCACAATGTTGTCTTTTTGAAAATGTTTCCAGCTTTGACATTTTAATCCTGACATTATTGGTGCCTTCCCTTGGGCAGTGCCGCACTCTCACCAAAGGTTTATTATTTTATTCTTCTTTAAGGAATCACTTTTGACTCTGTTTCTCCCTTCTTTTGGGTGTTTTCTAGTGTTCTGATTTTACCTGTATCAACTCCCTTTATTTCTTTATTTTTTCAGAATTCACATTGTTATTGCTTTTTTACTGCCATTGATTTCTTGAAATTGTTGTCTAGTCTTCACGTTTATTTCTGCAATAGACATTCCATAATGCATTTTCTTAATGGAGCATATTTCATTAGGTGGTTACTAAGAAGTGCTTTAGTACTTGAAAATATGGAGAAATCAGGGTTTTATCTTGTTTCTTTATTCATTAATTCATAACTTATTGTAATTTTATTTGATAAATTATTCTGTTAAATTAAACTCTTGAACTTTGTTGATACTCACTTCAGGGTTTGCCCTAAGGCTACATTCACTACTGGTTTCCTATGTGCCTGAGAAGGAAAAATGGGTGTTTTATAGTGACTGTTTCTTTTGTAGCAGTTAGGTCGATAGGGTGAACTGACTTGCTCAACTTTTTGATATCCTGACTGACATTTTGTCTCCGGTTCTGTTAATTGCTAAAAGACATTACTTACAATCTCTCAAAAGAGTGGTACATTTTCCTATGTGTCCTTATAATCCTAGGTTACATTATCTATATCAATGGTGGTGTGTATTTGTATACACAAACTTAAAACCTTTGTTATTATTGAAATGGCTTTATGTATATCCAGTAATTCTGTTGCCTTAAAGTTTGCTTTGCTTGCTGTTATTGAAAGTGCACCAGCTTTCTCTTGGTTAGTTCATATAAAGTTGTCACTTTCCATTTTTATTTTGAACCTTTCTATGTCTTTTTCTTTGGCGTGGACGTGTATCCCATAAAACATACATAGTGGTCTGGAACTCTAGTTTGTCAGGTATTCTGTGGTCGCTCCTCGTTTCTTTTGTTTAGATTTGCACAGTATTGCTTTGTACCTTCTATTACATTTTTTCCCTTTTTTTAAATTTCAGAATATTATGGGGGTACAAACACTTTGGATACATAAATTGCCTTTGCACCACCAGAGCCACAGCTACAAGCATGCCCATCCCCCAGACAGCGTGCACCTCACCCATTAGGTGTGAATTTACACATCCACTCCACCCCCTCCCACCTGCCAAACACCCGATGACTCTTACTTCCGCGTGTGCATATGTGTTGATCGATTACTACCAATTTAATGGTGAGTATATGTTGTTGATTTATGTGTGTCTTTGTATTTCAAATGTGAATCTATTAGACAACGCATACTTGTGATGTGATATTTTGTGGTCTTGCATTCTCTGCCCTTTGCTTAGTGTGCTTAGCTCATTTTCTTTTTAAAATGTTTTTCCAGCTTTCTTGAGGTGTTATTGACAAATAAAAAATGATATATTTAAGGTGTATGACATGATGATTTCATATACTTGTAAATTGTGAAATGATTACCACAAACCAGTTAATTAACATAATACATCACCTCACATAGTTACATTGTTGTGTGTGTGTGTGTGTGTGTGTGTGGTGAGGACCTTAAGATCTACTTTGTTAGCAAATGTGAAGTATATAATACAGTATCACCATATATTACTGTAGATATCTGGAACTTACTCATCTCATAAGTGAAAGTTTGCACCCTTTGGCTAACATTGCCCCATGTTTCCCACACCTCAGGCCCTGGGAACCTCTTTTCTACACCCTGTTTCTCTCAGTTGGACCTGGTTAGATTCCACATAAAAGTGAGGTCATAGAGTATGTGCCTTTCTGTGTCTGGCTTATTTTGTTCCACATAACATCCCCCAGGTTCATCTATGCTCTCACAAATGCCAGAATTTCCTTCTTTTATATGGCCAAATAAATTCCAGTGTGTGTGTGTATCATATTTTCCACATACTTGCCCGAGAGGGACACTTTAGATGTTCCATATCTTTGCTGTTATAAATAAGACTACAATGAACATGGGAGTGCAGACATGTCTTTGAAATACTGATTTTAGTTACTTTGGAAATATGTCCATATACTATGAAACTGCCGGTTCTGGTTTGAATTTTTTCAGGAAACTCCATAAAGTTTTTGCATAAGAGCCATTCTAATTTATTCCCACCAATCGTGTACAAGAGATCCCTTTTATTTACACCCTTCCAACATTTGTTATCTGTAGTCTTTTTGATAATAACCATCTGCAGGTGTGTGTTGATATCTCATTGTCACTGTGACTTGCATTTCCCTGATGATTAATGGTGTTGAGCACCTTTGAATATTTTGGCCATTTGGATGTCTTCTTCAGAAAAATGTCTATTCAGATCCTTCGCCTATTTCTTATTGGTTTATTTGGTTTTATTGCTATTGAGTTGTATGAGTTCCTTACATATATTCTGGATACAACCCCCTCTGTAATATATGGATCGCAAATATTTTCTCCCATACTGCAGGTTGCCTTTTCATTGTGCTGATTGTTTCCTTTGCTGTGCAGATTTTTAGTTTAATGTAGTCCCACTTACTTATTCTTTGTTGTTGTCTGTGCTTGTAGTGCCATATCCAAAAATTATTGCACAAGCCACCATCATGGAGTTTTTTTCCTAATATTCATCTGGGAATTTTACAATGTCTATCTTCCATTTTGTGTCTTTAATCCTATTTGAGCTGGTTTTTCTGTATGGTGTTAGATAAGGGTCCAACAGCATTCTTTTGCAAGTGATTATCTAGTTTAGCCAACACCAGTTTTTTAAGAGACTATTCTTCTACCATCGTGTATTCTTGGTGCCTGTGTCAAAGGTTGGCCATACTGTGTGGGTTTACCTCTGGGATCTCTATTCTATTCCATTGGTCAAGGGGTCTGTTTTTATGCCAGTACCATAGTGTTTAGACTACTATAGCTTTGCAGCATCATTGGAAATCAGAAAGTGTGCTGATTCCAGAATTTAATATACAAGATATTGAAACTTTTAAGATGAACAAACAGCACACAAATACAATCCTGTAGAACTTTTTACATCTTCTCTTATGGAGATGGTTTTGTAAGTTTTCGGTTCTTGGAGGGATTGCACCATGACACTCTGGAATCTTGGTTTTACTGTTGTCCTTACTTAGAGGTAAAAGGGGTAGGTCAGAATGCCACATTAACAAATGAGTATGGAATGGGACACCGAATTTTGTGAAAAAAAAAAAAAGGTGAATGAGTGCACTGTGTTTGATCTCAATCTGTCAACTTGGCCCTATCTCTTTTCTAGGGTTCAGAGCCATACTTTACAGAATACTCTCCACAATAAATTGCTGGGTTAGAGTTGGCCTAATGAGTTTGGAAATGTAAAAGTGAGACAGAAGCTTTTAACCTTTTAAATATTGTGCCATTCAGACTCAATGATAGACACAGAAGTGCTCAGCAGCTTCCAGCTCCCACCTTGATATTCCAACAGTGGCCCCAAGCCAACTCCCATGCTCATCTCTGCAGTTTCTTCACATCTGGCGGCTTCTAAGACATCTCCACAAGTTGTCCCTCTACAAGCCAACCTTCCTGGACACATATCCATGGATTTGGATTTTCCCACCCGCTCCGCCCTGCCCTCCAATGATTGCTCCAGGGTATTGTGGTTAGTAACTTTCTCCTTCCCTCTTGTTGTCTTTTCTAGAGTTTCACTGAAGTGCCTCCCACATATTTGTAAGCTCTGATACCCGTACAGACTCCCTGTTCCAAAAAGTTTCGGTCACTTTATTTTCTTCATTAATTTTCACTGATATGATATCACCCTAGTTATTTTAACATCCCTACATGTGGATTCCACATCTGGACAACTTGTTGTTCTGTTTTTAGCTCTGTCTTTCTCACACATTTAAATTATTTCTCCATCTGTATTTCTACTCCTGATTTTCTTTTCTTGAACAAACATAGCGCACATATAAGCTATGAAGGTTCCAGATGATCTGATCTTTCATTGTAGGTTGTTTACATTTTCTTCTGCTAGGCATCAAGTGGGGGCGGGGGGGACTGACACTCTTCAATCATGAACCATGCAGACTTGAGGCTGGTTATGTTAAGATTCTCAAGAGCTTGGTATGTTATCAAGGGCCTCCAACCGCTGGCAGAGAGAAATCTTAACTTCCTTGAATACCAAAGAAAATCCGGGTAATTGATTTGGGTGATAAAACTATGAAAGAGTTTCCATTGCCAAGGGAAGACGTGTGGATCAAGAAGACAAGAGGACTGAAGAAAGAATTCTGGTTATAATAGTAAGGTGAGAGAGGCCATTCCTTACTGAAGTGCACAAGAAATGCATGGTCAAAGAGCTTGAAGGCAAACCTGAAACTTTCATAGCACATATTAAACATCTGATGCATTTTCAATTGCTAGAGTGTGGTCAAAAATTTTCACTTATATCAAGGATCACAGTTTCAAACAATTCAAACTAATAAAACTAAACTACAAAGTCCGTAGAATGAACATAATAAGATTATAGAGGAATAATAGTCTCATATTATAGATGTCCAATAAATACTTTGGATTTTCCTCCCTGTTTTAGATCATGAGAATATTCTTGCTGTAGTAGAGGTGGATGCCAGAGTACAGAGACGTGTTGCATGGAGAGAATATAACTTGGTAAATTCGGAATAGTCTTATGGGCTTTCTCAGTATAAAGGAGGAAACATATAGCATTCACTCGATGTCTATTTAGAAAAGAAGGATTGTGTTTAAAATGGTGGAAACAACTGGATGAGTAGAAGAATGAGTCTCTGAGAGAATGATAGAATAAAGAACGCCAAACTCCAATAAATACAGATGCAGCGTTAACCTTATTAATTTAAAAAGTCAACCGTAAGAAATGTCCTATTATTCCTATTCTAACTACATTTCTGAACCAACTAATTCTGTTTCCATAACAAGCATCCAAAAACTGTTCAAACCAAAATGTGGATTTTACACATGTTGCAGTCAGCAAGATACATGGACTACTTGTTAGACTGCATTAATCAACCGCGGGAAGGTTGCCACTTGGGCCCAGAAAGCCCCTTGTTGTGTGGTAGTCCTGTGCTTTGCGGGATGTTTAGCAGCATCCGGGGCGACTACCCACTGCCTGTCAGCCGCCCTGCACCAAGCTGTGAAAACCAAAATGTCTGTGAGCACTGCATGGGCACATGGGGTTGGGTGGGGGGAGGCAAAAAAGCCCACTTAAAAACTCTGTGTTACGTAACTGTTTAAACTGATCATCATCTGGGAAGGGCTGTGTATGCAGTCAAAACTCTCAATAAGAACTTCAAATACACATGCTACTCTTTATGTGTTAGAAGTATACTGTTCTTTAGAAAGTTCAAAATGGTGGAACATAGGTTTAGAGATAAAATGCAGTCTGATATTCTGAAGAAAAAATAACTTAAAAATGCAAATTTGTCTTTCACGTAGACCAGCGTGTCCTCCTGGGTAGTACACCATGACGCAGGGTTGTAGCGTCTGAATTCCACCTGCTTGATAACACCCACTTCCGTACTCGAAGGTTCTCAAGGTCGTCAATTTCTGCAAATGCCGCAGCCGGGCCTGAGATACACAGGATTGCATATTTCGACACTCTTCCTTCATCCTGCCTGTCATTGCTATATTGTTACACAGGCTCCATTATTTATAATTTTACAATGTAATCTATTTGTTTTGCATTGAGGACTGGCTTACCTAATTAGAACATCTAAAATGTCATTATGATAATGATTCCAAGTGACACAATTTGGGGGTGTGTCCTCATATTTCAAATTTGTGCCGGTTTCATGGGGAACTTATTGCTCTTTGTGCTCTATGTATACACATATTGTATTCAGTCTCACTTGAGGAAGCCCATAGATTTGATTTTCATGCACCTGACATTAGTCAATATTTTGAGCATCCTGTTCTCGTTGATGCCACACATCATGTCATACTTTGGAGTAAGAAATGCTATGGACGATGACACTTGTAAAGCAATTTTGTATATAAACAGAGTTACGCGGGGTCTTTCCATCTGTACTACCTCCCTCCTGAGTGCATTTCAAGCCGTCACTATCAGCCCCATGAATTCTAAATGGGCATCGCATAAGTCTAAACTCTCCATGTGCATTTTTCCCTCTTTACTTTTCTTCTGGATCCTCAACATGCTGATCTATATCCACGTCATTGAAACGGTAGTAGCCAGAACCAATGTCACTCTTGTTGGTCCTGGGTATTCGCAAGCATATTGTCAAACTAAGATTAGAAATGTCCCTTCACACTCATTTTTGAGTGCCATAGTGATTCGAGATCTCCTGTTTGTGGTCCTCATGATCTGCACCAGCCTCTACATGGTGAGTGTCCTCCACAGACACCGCAGGAGAGCCCAGCATCTCCACAGCACCAGCCTCTCTTCCCAGCCGTCTCCTGAAAGCAAAGCCACTCACAGCATCCTTGTGCTGGTAAGTTGCTTTGTGTTGTTATATTGTTCAAACAATTTCATGACCCTTTTTTCATTTTATTCACCTAAGAAAAACCCAAACCTTGATACTATTATGGGAAATATTTTTTCATGCTACCCAATCCTCTGCCCTTTTCTGCTTATGAAGAATAGTAACATTATTTCTCAATTTTTTTCTTCTCTTCTAAGATGAGATTTCTTGTTTCCAAAGAGCACTCAATGGCCGATCTGATGCCCCAACACTTTGTTTTGCAACAGAGGAGTCCTCATAATGATTTATATGAAGGAAAAAAAAATCATGTGGCCATTGAAAACTTGAAATGGGATTAGTTTAAATTGAGATTTATGGTAAATTTTAAAAACACCAATTTTGAAGTCTTCCTACTACTAAAAGTACATAAATATCATATTAATAATTTTCTGTTATTTTTATATCTAAATTATGATCCTTTGGGTAATTTGATATTTTACATGTAATTAAAACTAATTTTTCTGCTTGTTTTGCTCTTTTTTAATGCATCTAGTAGAAAATTTAAAATTATATTTGGGGCTTGCATTGTATTTCTCTTCAGCTGCACTTATATAAGGAACTTCTTTGATTCATTCTACAGATATATATGGCCCACTTTACATATTCCAGGCAGTGTTTTCGGGGTTGGACATACATCAGTGACCTAAACAGATAAAACATAATAACTAAGGATGTTGTATAGAATGTTGGTGGTATAGGAAAAATATATGTATGTATAAAAGCTATAAAGAATGGAGCTGATTAAGAGGGTTCGCAGTGCTGGGATTTTAACTCTTTAGTGTAGAATAAAGCACAGTGGTGTCTCTCAGTGTCTGCATAAATCCATCCACATGACACCCCTGTTCCATCAGTGTTTTGCTGATACATTTGTTATATTGTATATATTTGCCCTCCTCTCCAGCATGGCTTCTTCTCTTTGATCAATACAATTTGAAATCTTTCTTTTGAAGATATTCCAAATCCAATTCAGCTTTCAGCATTAGGCAGGCCCTCATTCAAATGTATCAATGGATTACCATTTTTTAAAGTACAACAAATATGCAAAGAATTATACAACTCCTTGAATTTTTACAGTAGACACCCCCAGGTAACCAGCACCCAGATCAAGAACAGAACATCAGCCGCTCCCAGAATTTCCCTGTTCCCCTGCCCAACCCCTACTCCCTAAGGGTATCTACTAACTGGAATAAGAACGCCATCTACAGGAATCGTTTTCAGCTTAAATTCTTCCTTGATAATTTCACAAAGTCTAGATTGAGCTATAACTGAGACAACTCAAGTATTATCATCTTATTATTCAAGTTGTGTCGTGTGCCCGTGGGGGGCATCTGCAGACCTCCTCCCATTCCCCACTATTGACCCATTGAACTTTGGCTCCCCTTACATTGCATCTGATCTGCTCACCTGCAAATAATACCCAAGGAGGGTAGAATGTGAATTTAACTCAGCAGGTTTCAAAATACATTGTGATTGCAAAACAAATAGGAAAATTTTGCCAAAATAAAATATATTCATTTATAAAAGTCAAAATAAACATTTAAAAAATGAAAATATGGAAAAAATAGTATTAATTTTACTACATATTTCCAAGACATTAACATGGGCAGACTTAACATTTTGGCATTTGCTATATGTGCTGTTAGGTTCCTCTTTTATGATTGGAAGTTCAATGTGCCTGACAGAATTGCCTCCAAGTCTGACACTTGCCTAAAGAAGGCACTTAAAATGTACTTGTTAGAGGTGTTAAACAAATAGCTCATTTTATATTATGTGCTTATTGTATGCATTTGCCACTTGAGATTGTTGTATATTTTCTGTACAACTAAAATCATTCCTACATATTACTTTAATAGGGCAGAATAAACTTTAGCTATAACCCTAAAGTTTCTCAGGGTCTCCATTATTTTCCAGCATTTAGTGCCTTCTTAATTCTCATTATAGGTGTCCTGCCAAGAAATATTTCCAAGCACACAACATTACACGTTGCCTCGTGGGACTAGACTACCCACAGTGAAATTACTGATTAAAAGAGTGCTTTCCTATTTAATGCTGCTGTATTTCTCTTTTTTTTAATCCTGAAATTTTAGAAGGAATTAAACTAGTGTGTTTCTAAATAAATTACCAAAGGCTTTCACAGTATAATTTCCCAAGATGAAAGAATGAGGCTGCTTAACACATTATACCATCTATAAAGTATCAAAATTTAACTGTTTTCCAAATTTGAATGAGAAAAAACACATCTTAATCAATTTTAAGTTCTTTAATTAATACTGAGGTTGACCAATTTCAATGTTGTAGTTTTTCCTATGATGGGCCTAGGGAGACCAAGAGTGCAAAACTAAGTGTCACCAAATAAAGAGAGTTAGCTGTCATTATACCCATTGCTACTTTTGCACACTAAGGCTAAAGTAGGAAGAAGTCTTTTTCCCCAAGTCACACAGACAACGAGATGTAAAGCCAATTGCAAACATCAATGTGGTGCTCTTTTCCTGGATATACTGGAAAGTAAGTTGGGCCAGGCACGGTGGCTCGCGCCTGTAATCCTAGCACTCTGGGAGGCTGAGGCAGGAGGATCACTTGAGGTCAGGAGTTCAAGACCAGCCTGAGCAACAGTGATACCCCCTTTCTACAAAAAATAGAAAAAATTAGCCAGGCGTAGTGGCACACGCCTGTAGTCACAGCTAGTTGGGATGCTGAGGCAGGAGGATCGCTTGAGCCCAGGAGTTTGAGCGAGTCTCTGTCTCCAAAAAAACAAATAATAAAGAAAGGATTTAACAAAGTTCCTAATCTTGCTCTTCTTAGAGCTCATAATTTCCTTCAGGAACTTCAAATCAATCAATGCTAAGCAGGGACTGCCTTCCCTGGACACTCAGTTGTCCTTCAGCTAGATACGTTCTTTCCCCTCACCCAGCTTTATTAAGATGTAATTGATAAATAAAAATTTTATATAACTCATGTGTACAAATTCATGTTTTGATATGTGTATACATTGTGAAATAATCACCACAAACTAATAAATATATACATCATCTCACTTAATTACTTTTATTTTGAGGTGAGAACCCTTGAGATCTATGCACTTAGCAAATTGTATGTACACAATACGGTATCGTTGATTAGGATCACATAGCTGCACATTAGGTGTCCACAAAATATTCATCTTGCATTGCTGAAAATTTGTACACATTGACTTACATTTCCCCATTTCCACACCCCCAGACCCTGGCAACCACCACTCTACTCTCTGCTTCTGAAGATTTTGACTGTTTTAGATTCTTCATATAAGCGGGATCCTGCAGCTTTTGTCCTGATGGACAGGCTTCGTTCACTTGGCGTGATGTCCTCCAGGTTCATCCGTGTTGTTGCATGCGGCAGGATTTCCCTCTTTCTAAGGCAGGATAATACTCCATTGTATGTACCAGATTGTCTTTATCCATTCAACTACCTACCTAGGTAGTTTCCATATTTCACCTATTGTGGATAATTTTGCAATAAACATGGCAGTGAAGATAGTTCTTTAAGATACTGATTTTGTTTCCTTTGGATACAGGGTTGATTTCTTCTTGGTTAAATCGTGGTAGATTGTATGTGTCCAAGAGTTTATCCATTTCCTTTAGGTTTTTAACTTAATTGTCCTATACTTGTTCATATTAGTCCCAAATGATCCTTTGTATTTTTGTTGTATTCACTGTGATGGCTCCTTTTTCATTTCTGATTTTGTTTATTTCAGTCTTCTCTCTTTTTTTCCTTGGTAGCCTAGCTTATGGTTTGTGGATGTTGTTTGTCTCTTCCAAAAAATCAACTTTTTCTTGCACTGATATTTTACATTGGTTTTTTAGTCTGAATTTCATTCACTTCTCTTCTGATCTCCATTTCTTTCTTGCTAATAACTGTGGATTTGACTTGTTCTTGTTTTTCTAGTTCCTTGAGATGCATCATTAGGGTCTTTATTTGAAATCTTTCTAGTTTTTTGATGTACACATTTTTGTTATAAACTTGCCTCTCAGTATTGCTTTTGCTGTGTTCCATATGTTTTGGGATATTGTGTTATTTTCACTTATTTTAAAGAATTTTTAAATTTGATTCTTAATTTCTTCATTTACCCATTAGCCATTTAGGAGCATGCTGTTTTGTCGCAAATATTTGTATAATTTCAAATTTTCCTCTTATGATTGACTAGTAGTTTTTTTCCACTGTGGTCAGATAAGATACTTGGTATGATTTTGATTTTTTAAAAATTTTTTGAAACTTATTTTGTGTCCTAACATATGGTCAATCCTGGAGAATATTTCAAGCACTGATGAAAAGAGTATGTATTTTGTAGCCATTGGGTGAGGTGTTCTGTAAATGTCTGTTAGGTCCATTTGATCTATGATGCAGTTTAAATCCAATGGTTCTTCACTGATTGTCTGTCTAGAATGATGATCTGTCCAATGCTAAAAGTGGGGTGTTGAAGTCCCCAACTATTTTTGTATTGAGGCCTACTTCTTTTTTTAGATCTAATAATATTTGCTTTCTATATCTGGCTGCTCCAGGGTTGGGTGCATATGTATTTACCATTGTTATATTCCTGTGCCAAATTAATCACTTTATTATTACATAGATGTCCTTCTTGGTCTCTTTTTACAGCTTTTGACTTGATGTATGTTTTGTCTGATATAAGCCTAGGTACTCTGGCTTGCTTTTTGTTTCCATTTGCATGGGGTGTCTTTTTCTACCCTTTCCCTTTCAGCCTACGTGTGTCTTTATAGGTTAAGTGTGTTTCCTGTAGGCAGCATATAGTTGCATCATGTTTTCTTAATCCATTGGACTAGTCCCTATCTTTTAAGTGGGGACTTTATTAAGAATTTGATTACATTCAGTGTTATTATGGATAAGTGAGGACTTTTCCTCTTATTTCGTTGATTGCTATCTGGTGATTTTGCCATCTTCTGTTCCTTATTTCCTCTTTTACTGTTTATTTTGGTGGTTGGGTGAATTTTTGTAGTGATTAGGTTTATTTCCTTTTGCTTTCTCCTTTGTGTATTGAATCTGCCAGTGAGTTTTATAATTCCACATGCTTTCATGATGGTGGTTGTCATCTTTTCACTTTCAGATGTAAGACTCCCTTGAGCATTTCTCGTAAGGTTGATCTAGTGGTGAAAAATTCTCTTAGTTTTTGCTTGTCTATGAAAGATTTTATTTCTCTTTCATTTCAAAGGATAGCTTCACTTGGCATTCTTCACTGGCAGTTTTTGCTTTCAGTGCTTGAATCTATCATCCATTTCTCTCCTGGGCTGTAAGATTTCTGTTGACAAATCCACATTAAGTCTAATGGGGATTTCCTTATATGTGACTTGGCTCCTTTCTCTGGCTGCTTTTAGAATTTTCTTTTTCTTTGATTTTTGACAATTTGATTATAACATGCCTCAGAGAGAACCTGTTTGATTTGAATCTATTTGGTATTCTTTGAGCTTCCTGGACCTGGATGTCCATCGCTATCCCAAGACTTGGGATGTTTTCAACTATTATTCCACTAAATATTTTTTCTACACCTTTTCCCTACTCTTCTCTTTCTAGAAAGCCCATAATGGAAATAATTGTTGATGTCCCCTAAGTCTCATATGCTTTCTCCATTCTTTTATATTCTTGTTTCTTTTTCTGTTTTCTGCCTGTGTTATTTCAAATGACGGATTTTCAAGTACAAAAATTTCTTCTCTAGATTGTTGTTGAAGCTGTCACTTGTATTTTTTATTTCATTCATTGAATTCTGCAGCTGTAGTATTTCTGGTTGGTTCTTTGTTATGATATCTATCTCTTTGTTGAATTTCTCAATCAACTCATGAATTGGTTTCCTGATTTCATTGAATTGTTCATCTGTATTACCTTCTTTCTCACTGAGTTTCCTTAATATTATTATTTTGGATACATTTTCTGGCATATCATGTATTTCCTTATGATTAAGGGCTGTTACTGGAAAATTATTGTGTTCCTTTGGAGGGATCATAGTTTCTTGCTTTTTCATGTTTGATGTGTCCTTATGTCGACCTCTATGCATCTGATGGAAGTCACCTTTTCCAATTTTATGAAGTAAGTGTCATAGGGAAAGACTTATTTCTAGTAAGCACTCTTGAGGTGTCAGTTAGGAGGGGTGCATTGGCTTTTGTTCACTTTGGACACATTAGTATAATCTCCATGTATTTCTTATGCTGTAATCAATGCTAGTGATATTTGAAGTGTTTCAGGAGCTAGATTGAGAGAGTTTGTGGCAGTGGTGAGCAGCCCTGCTGGAGGTGGGCTTGTCTGGCTGTTTCTTGGGTGCATATATGTACACAGTGGGTTGGCAAACTTGGAACTAGGGTTAGGGTTATGGGCCTTGTACTTTGGCCAAAGCATGTGCACATGGTTGCTCAACCTGCCTGGTGGTGTGTCAGTCAGGAGCAGCCCATGGGGCTGTTTCTCAGGCCCAGGACTTGGTGCACAGCAGTTTGGCCTGCCCTGGGGTATGTTTGCCAGAGGTAGACTATTTAGTAATTTTCAAGTATATAATATTGTTATTAACTATATTTATCATGATGTACAATAGACCTCTTAAACTTATTCCTCCTGACTAAATGAAATTTTGTGTCTTTTGACCAACTTCTCCTTAATCTCTCCCACACCCTTCAACCTCTGGTGACCATCACTCCAATCTCTGTTTCTATGAATTCAACTTCTTGATTCCACACATCAGTGAGATCATGTGCTATTTGTCCCTCTGTGCCTGGATAATTTCATTTAAGATAATGTCTTCCAGGTTCATCCATGTTGTTACAAATAACAGAATTTCCTTCTTTTCTCAAGCTGAGTGAAATTGATTTTGTACATATACCACATTTTCTTTTTTTCTTGTTGTTGGGTTTTTTGTTTTGTATAATTTTCTGTATCATTACAAACTCCTTGTGAGCATCACTTTTATCCCACCATGCTAATAAACCTTAATTTCTGGGGTGGGCGTATTTTATTTCTTTTTTCTTTATTTCAGAATATTACAGGGGTACAAATGTTTTGGTTACATAAATTGCCTTTGGACCACCCGAGTCAGAGCTACAAGCATGCCCATCCCCCGGACAGCATGCACTGCACCATTAGGTGTGAATTTACCCATCCCCTCCTCCCCACCACCTGCCAAAACCCTATGAATGTTACTTCTGTATGTGCATATGTGTTGATCAATTAGTACCAATTTAATGGCAAGTACATGTAGTGTTTGTTTTTCCATTCTTGTGATACTTCACTTAGAAGAATGGACTCCAGCTCCATCCAGGATAATACAAGAGGTAGTTCACCATTTTTTATGGGTGAATAGTACTCCATGGTATGCATATACCACATTTTATTAATCCACCCACATATTGATGGGCACTTGTGTTGTTTCCACATCTTTGCAATTGTGAGTTGTGGTGCTATAAACATTCGAGTGCAGATGTCTTTATTACAGAATGTCTTTTTTTCCTTTGGGTAAATTAAAAAGCTTCTGCACAGCCAAGGAAACTATCAGTAGAGCAAATAGACAACCTACAAAATGGCAGAAAATGTTTGCATGCTATACATCCAATAAAGGGCTGATAAGTAGAATCTATATAGAACTCAGGAAAATCAGCAAGAAAAAATCAAACAATCCCAATAACAAGTGGGCAAAGGACATGAACAGAAACTTTTCAGAAGAAGATAGACTAATGGCCAATAAACATGTGAAAAAATGTTCAACATCTCTAATCACCAGGGAAATGCAAATCAAAGCCACAATGAGATATTATTTAACTCCAGTGAGGATGGCTTTTATCAAAAAGTCCCAAAACAACAAATGTTGGCGGGGATGTGGAGATACAGGAACACTCATACACTGCTGGTGGGACTGCAAACTAGTGCAACCTCTATGGAAAGTTTTAGGGAGATACCTCAAAGAATTAAAAGTGGAACTACCATTTGGTCCAGCAATCCGGCTACTGGGTGGGCCATATTTTCTTTACCCAGCCATCCACTGATGGACACTTAGGTCGATTCCATATCTTGGTTATTATGAATAATGCTGCAATAAACACAGAGTGCAAATATCTCTTCAGCATACCAATTTCTTTTCCTTTGGTAATACACCCAGTAGAGAAATTGCTGGATCATATGGTGGTTCTCTTGTTAACTTTTTAAGGAACTTCCATACTGTTTTCCACAATGGCTGCACTAATTTTCATTCCTACTAACAGTGTGTAAGGGCTCTTTTTCTCCACATACTCACCAACACTTTTTATCTTCATCTTCTTGATATAATCATAGCCTTTCTAACAGACGTGAGGTTTGAATACTGGTTTCAATTTGCATTTAGAAAATCATCTCAACGAGTGCTCGAAATGGGAAAAAAGTACATATTTTTAAGCGTTAGATTAATAAATTTGAGGATATTACATCATAAAAAGAAACCAACCAAAAAGAAGCCACAAACTAGAAGATGTAAATAGGAGATGATATTTCTAATACACAATGAACTATTTAACATCAATACAAAAATCCTACTCAAAAATGGGCAAATGTTATGAGTAAGATTTCACAATACATGAACCTCAATGGACAATGATCTACTATAAAATTTTTCAACTCCCGTAATCAAGGACCTCATATTAAAACCATAAAGAGATACCACTTACCTTCATCATACTGTTAAAATATTGTCACTGGTGAGTATGTGGAGCACAAATATATTGAAGTACTGTTATAACAGTACTTTCCAGGAATTGTGTACCTGGAAAATAATTTGCTGTCAAATACTGAAATTAAAGATACATATATCTTAGTGCCACTTCCTCTCGTCATTTTATATACTCTAGAAATAAATACAAGAGACTCCAGGCCACACATAAAGATCAATTCATTTTTGGCACTCCAGACATAGAAAGTAAGGAGAAATAACCCAATATTTATCAGCTCAAGAATGGATGAAAAACTATGGTACATTCATTAAATAGAATACAAAGCAGCAAGAAAAATGAATTAACTCCATCTACCAACTTAAACTTCTACAATTCCAAAAATATACTGTGGAGGATAAAAATCCACATTGGATAAGATGTCACAGAGTATAGAGTCTTCCATAGCAAGTGAGTATCGAAAAAAACTCAAGTATTATATTTTTTAATAGAAAACACACACATGCGAATAATCTTTAAAGTAAAGGACAATACATAAAACATTCCAGAATGGTCAACCATAGAAGAAAGGAAGTAATATATTAATTTTAGAAGCATATGTAAGTGTTCATAGTTATTGATTAAACCCTAGTAAGTAGTCTGTGTGGTATATGAATTAATAATATTTATATTATTAATAAAATAAATATTAATTATTAAAATAAAATATTGATATTTGCTATATTTTATATCCTATGTTATGTGGAAAATATGTAAGGGTAAAAATTTTGGGGCAACTTCAATCTTTATATTACGGCAAGCAATTTTTAAAAGAAAAGTAGATTCCATAGCAAACCATGTGTGTTACGATCCTGAGTGCGACCTGTGATGATAGGATTACAATAAGTCTCACTGCACTGCGTTGTGCTTGTGCTTTACAGAACTTGAAGGGAGTCAGGACACTCTGTAAAAGCAAAGGTGCTACAGGCTCAGGTGCAACTGTGAACATGCTCTCAGGGACCCTGCTCACTGGCCAGATTACTTTAAGAGCTGTGGTAATTTCCAGCTACTGCGTGAAAACTAAGTTTGATGACTCTTCTAGGTCCTAAAATTTACCAGTGATTTCATTCAACTTGGGAAAAAATGTGTCCTCAAACAGGGACTTTGTACTCCTGACTAATACACCTAATTTATTTACCAGGAGAATCATTTTGCATCTGGGAGAGTGACTTGCTGCTCCTCTGGGCACATCAAATGAAAGACAATAAACAAGGTCATTGAGGCAGCAGGTGACAAGGTGATTGATGTCCGTTGGGAGGAGAAGTCCTGCCATCCGTCCCTGATATACAGTCGATGCCGGTCAGACCCAGCCTTTCCAAGACGCCTCCGTGTCTCAGGGAAGCCGCCTGCCTTTAGTGAGGATCCTGCGACACTCAGCCTTGGGAACGAGGGGGAGGTATAAAGACCTTTCCAATGTCCCCATTCCCCACTCTATGCTTCCTTGCAGAGACTTCCAATTTTTCAGATTTCTCTTTCTAATATCTTTTCAGTTATGATATACACATATTTTGTTCTTTCTTATTCTTATTGTCACTATTTCTGTTTTCTTCCATATATGTAGTTTTCACTTTCTTCATTCTTTCATTTCAATATTTCTTACTGCTCTCCCAACCTGTCATTGTCTGCAATCAATTGAGTTTTATTTTAAAGCAGTGTCACACTTTCTTCATTGTATTTTGACCTTTCGGGTTATTATTAAGAAGTACTTGAACATTCCTTTCCTTTCCATATACGCAAGTAGATCTCCCATGCACTATGATTTCTTTATTCTCAATACCTTAACTGGTAATTATTTACATTTGAAATAACTCTCATTTCATTTTATTACTCCCTTGTCTACTCTACTGTCATTCTTAATTTCTTTTCCTTTCATCATTCTATATTATACAAAATACCCTTTATTTCAAATCAATGTATGTTCACTTTCATTGGAAAATGCTTCAGTCATATTTAGGTTAGTTTATACCATTTCCAGTTAGAGCTTTTACACTTTTTTATCATGTACCAACTCCTAGCTGCACCATATTTTTATGCCATTTAAATGACATCATTCTCCAAATTATGTTTTTAAAATCTTTTGTGTTGTCATGTACAAATCCAAATGATTTTTATACTGACTTTGCTCTCAGCAACCTTGAAGATCTCTCTTAATAACTCAAACAATTTAGTCAATTCTATAGTTTTTTCTTAAAATTTAGATAAACTGTTAATCATTTTTAAATAGTGTTACCAATTTCCAATTATTATAAATTTTACTTTCTTTCTTTACAATAAAACTCCTCAAAAAACACAAGGAATAGAACTGGTGAGAGCAGATATTTTTACTCATATCCAATCTCAAAGGAAAAGCTTTTGATATTTAACCACTAATATGATACTGTTGACATTGTAGGTATTTTTGTCATAGTAAGATTTATCCTTTTTCTTGCTACATAATTAAAATTTTAACCGTTGATATATGTTGAATTTTATCACTAATTTTATGTATCTGTTGAGGTGATTATAGATTGTCTCCTTTAATCTGCTACTATGGTTAATTACACAGATAAAGTTTATAATGTTAAACTTACCTTGCATTTTTGAATAATTCTCTTGATCAATTGCTTGAATCTTTTTACATAGTATAGAATTCATTTTTACAATTATTTTGGGGTTTTCTGGGTTTTTTTAGAAGGGAACATGAATATTTATTTACAATGAGAAAAACTGCAACAAATTACAGATTTTGAACCAACAAATACTACATTACAAAAATCACTTAATACTTTTATTAATTAATTGCCTGATATGACTCTATAATACTTTTCCCCCTACCTTTTTTTTCCCATTTTATATAGATTGTTTTTCACTTGGTTCATAAAATACATAATCTTATCATCAAACTTTTCATACAATCTGTATTGTGTTTTGCTGTCAGGCTGACCTGATTATGTGGTTAATAAAATGCTCTCTTTTCTATCCATACAATGTGGTTTGTAGATATATTCTGTATCTGGTGTATTTGGCAGACTTGATGCCTGAAACATTCTTCAGAATTTCCTGTGGAATGATTTGCTCACTATTCAATTGCGCCATGGGGAGTATTACATATTTATGACTTTCTACAATTCTGATATCTTTTTTACCAAATTCAGTCTTCTAGGAATTTGCCCATAGCTCCTAACCATCCAAATTTATTGGCATAGTTAATCACAATGTCATCTTTTAAAAAATATTTCCAGCTCTCTATTGCTCTCTCTTTAACATTTTAAACCTGATGTTATTGGTGCCTTCCCTTGGGCAGTGCTGCAGTCTCACTAAAGGTTTGTTAATTTTATTCTTCTTTACAAGAAACTGACTTTTGACTCTGTTTTTCCCTTCCATTTGGGGTTATTTTATATTATTCTGCTTTTACCTGTATCAATTCACTTTATTTATTTATTTATTTTTCCAGGATTCATGTTGCTGTAGCTTTTCTAATGTTATTGTTTTCTTCAAAGGTTCTTATCTAGTCTTCACATTTATTTCTGTAATGGATATTCCATAATGCATTTTCCTAAGGGAGTTGTTTTCACTATGTTTTTATTAAAAAGTGCTTGAGTATTGAAAATATTAACAAATTAGGTTTTATTGTTGTTTAATTATTATTTCATTCATAACTCATTATTTTCATATTTAGGTAAATTGTTCTGTTAAATTAAACTCTTGAACTTTGTTGACACTCATTTCAGTGTTTGCTGTAAGGCTATATCCACTACTTGTTTCGTGTGTGCCTGAGAAGGAAAAAGGGTATTATAGCGTGACCGTGTGTATTGTTTTTATAGCAGTTAGGTCAATAGTATGAACTGACTTGTTCAAATTTTTTATATCCCAACTGACATTTTGTCTGCTGGTTCTGTTAATTACTGAAAAACATTGGTTAAAATCTCTCACAACTGTGGTATATTTGCCTAGGTCTTCTTACAACTTTATGTTTTACATTATCTATATTGATACTATGCATTTGTATATGCAAATTTAAAACTTTTATTATTATTGAAATGGCTTTGTTTATACCCAGTAATTCTATTTCCTTAAAATTTGTTTTGTTTGATGTTGTTGAACGTGCACCAGCTTTCTGTTGGTTACCTTGCACAGAGTTGTCACCTTCCGTCCTTTATTTTGAACTTTTCTATACCTTTTTCTTTGGACATGAGTCTTATAAAATATACATAATGGTCTTGAAGTCCAGTATGTCAGGTATCCATATGGTCACTCCAGCTTTCTTTTGATTAGATTTGTACAGTATCACTTTTTACATTCTATTACTTTTGACCTATGTGTGTCTTTGTATTTAAACTGTGAGTCTATTAAACAACACATTCTTGTGATGTATTTTTTGGTCTTGCTTTCTCTGCCTTTTGCTTAGTGTGTTTACTCCATTTCTTTCTCACATGTTTTTCCAGATTTATTGAGGTGTTATTGACAAGTAAAAGAACTATATTTTTAAGATGTACAAAATGGTTTGATATTCTTGTGCATTGTGACATGATTACCACAAATCAAGTTAATTCACATATCCATCAGCTTGCAGAGTTACATTTTTCTTGGTGTGGTGACAGCACTTAAGATCTACTTTATTAGCAAGTTTTAAGCATATGGTCCAGTATTATTAACTAAGGTGGCCAGATATTACTGTAGATATCCAGAACTTATTCACCTCACAGCTGAAAATTTGTACTATTTGACTAACATGTCCCCATTTTTCCCACACCTCAGGCCCTGGCAACAACCGTTCTACACCCTGTATTTCTGAGTTCGATATTTTCAGATTCCACATGTAAGCGAGATCATAGAGTATTTACCTTTCTGTATCTGGCTTATTTTATTTAACATAATATCCTCCAGGTTCATGAATGCTGTCACAAATGCAGGATTTCCTTCTTCTATATGAAATAATATTCCATTGTGTGAGTGTGTGTGTGTGTATGTGCATATAGCATATCACATTTTCTGCATCCATTTGCCCATCGATGGATACTTCGGTTGTTTCCATACTGTGGCTGCTATAAATAATGCTGCAATGGACATGGGAGTGCAGACATGTCTTTGAAATACTGATTTTTGTTCCTTTGTATGTATGCCCAGATCTGGAATTGCCAGATCATGTGGTAGTTCTAGTTTTAATTTTTTGAAGAAAATCCATAGAGTTTTGCATAAGGGCCATCCTAATTTATTCACAACAACAGTGTACAAGATTTCCCTTTTATTTACATTCTTACCAATACTAGTTATCTCTAGTTTTTTTGATAATAACCATCCACAGGTGTGAGGTGATATCTCATTGTCATTGTGACTTGGGTTTCCCTGATGATTAGAAGTGTTGAGCACTTTTTCATATCTTGGCCATTTGTATGTCTTCTTTTGAAAAATGTCTATTCCCATTCTTTGCCCATTTTTTATTGGTTTATTTGGTTTTTTGCTAATGAGTTGTGTGAGTTCCTTATGTACCTTTTGGACACTAACCCCCATCTAATATATGGATTGCAAATATTTTCTCCTATTCTGCAGGTTGCCTTTTCATTGTGTTGAGTGTTTCTTTTGCAGAAGATTTTCAGTTTCACATAATCCCACTGATTTTTAATTTGGTGTCTGTGCTTTTGGTGTTGTATCCAAAAATCATTGCCCATACCAACATCAAGGAGTTTTTTCCTTATGATTTATCTGGGAATTCTACATTGTCTAATCTTCCATTTGTGTCTTTAATCCTATTTGAGTTGATTTTTCTGTATTGTGTTAAATACGGGTCCAATAGCATTCTTTTGCAAGTGGATATCCAGTTTTCACATCATCACTTATTGAACAGATTATTTTTTCATCATTGTGTGCTTTTGGTGTGCTTGTCAATGGTTGACTATATTGTGTGAGTGTATCTCTGGAATTTCTATTTTATTCCATTGGTCAATGGGTCTATTTTTATGCCAGTACCATACTGTTTAGATTGCTATAGCTTTGTAACACAGTTTGAAATCAGAAAGTGTGCTGATTCCAGAATTTAATTTACAAGATGTCAAAACTTTTAAGAGGAACAAATAGCACACAAATACAATCCTATGGAACTTTTTTCACTCTCTTTTATAGAGATGGTTTTGTCAGTTTTCAGTTCTTGGAGAGATGACATCATGAAATCTGGAATTTTGATTTTGCTCTTCACTTTACTTGGAAGCAAAGGGGTAAATCAGGGTGCCGTGCTAACAAATGAATGGGCTGTGTTTCATTTCAATTTTCCAACTTGGACCTATCTCTTTTCTAAGGCTCAGAGCAATACTTGACAGAATACTTCTCCCTGTAAATCCCTGGAATAGAGTTGGCCAAAAGAAGTCTTAATGAGTTTGGGAAGATAAGAGTGAGGCAGAAGTCTTTAATCCTTTTAATAGTATGTCAATCAGACTCAACAACAAATGCAGAAGCTCTCAGTGGGCTCCAGCTTCCATCTTGATATTCCAACAAGGGCCCCAAACCAACTCCCTTGGTGTGGCCTGCAGTTTCTTCAGATCTGGCAGCTTCTAAGCCGGTCTCCACAAGTTTCCGTTCTACAAGCCATCCCTCCTGACCACATATCCATGGCTTTAGGATTTTCCCACCCACTCCTCCCTGCCCTCCAGCTATTGCTTCAGAGTATTGTGGTTAGTGACTTTCTCTGCCCTCTTGTTGTCTTTTCCACACTTTAACTGAAGTGCCTCCCACATTTTTTTAAGTTCTGATACCCATACTGGCTCCCTGTTCCAAAAACTTTCGGTCACTCTATTTTCTTCACTAATTTTGAGTGATAAAATATTACCTTAGTTATTTTAACATCCCTACATGCCGAGTCCATACCTGGACAATTTGTTGCCATGTGTTTATTTCTGTCTTTCTCATGGGCTTAAATTATTTGTCCATCTGTATTTCTTGTCCAGATTTTCTTTGCTTGAACACAGTGCACATGAAGCTATGAAGGTTCTGTATGACTTTTCTTCCACTACAGGTTGTTTACTTTTTCCTCTGCTAGGCATGGAGTAGGACTTGATACCAGGTCTCCAATCATAAGCTCTGCAGAGTTGAGGCTGGTTATGTTCAGTTGAGAGTCTGGTGTGTTATCCAGGGCCTCCAACCATTGGCAGAAAGAGATCTTAACTCCATGAATAGCAAAGAAAATGTTGGAAATTGATTTGGGTGATAAAACTATGAAAGAGTTTCTATTGCTAAGGGAAGATGTGTGAAGCAAGGACAGAAGAGGGCTGAAGAAATAATTCTGGCTAATGGCAAGGAGTGAGAGATGCCACTGCTTTACTGAACTGCATGAACTGCACGGTCAAAGGGCATGAAGGTGAACCTGAAACTTTCATACCATGTATTAAACATAAGATGCATTTTCAAAACCAAGAGTATGCTCCACAATTGTCAACCATATCAAGTCTCACCATTTCAAACAATTCAAAGTAATAAAACTAAACTACAAAGTTGGTGGAAGGAACAAAATGAAATTATGGGAGAATAGTCACATATTATAGATGTTCGATAAGTACCTTGCATTTTCCTCCCTGTCCTTAGATCATGAGAATATTCTTGCTGTAGTAGAGATGGATGCCAGAGTAGAGAGTGGTGTTGAACAGACAGAATATAACTTGGTAAGTTCAGAATACTCTTATGGTCTTTGTCAGTATAAAGGGGGAAACATACAAAATTCACATTAATGAAAGAAGGATTGTGTTTTAAATGATGAAGACTACTGGATGAGCAGAAGAATGAGTCTCTGAGACAATGATATACTAACAAACTACACATTCCAAGAAATACAGATGCAGTGTTAACCTCATGAATTTAAATGCCAACCTTAACGAATGTCATATCATTCCTATTTTAACTATATTTGCGAACCTACTAATTCTGTTTCCATAACAAGCATCCAAAAAAGTGTTCAAACCAAAATGTGGATTTTAGATGTGTTATGTTAAGCAAGAAACGTGTAGAATTTGTTAGACTGGATTTATCAACTAGGGCAAGGTTGCCACTTGGGGCCAGAAACCCCCTTGTTGGGTGGCTGTCCTGTGCTTTGCGGGATGTGTAGCAGCATCCTGGGCCTACTCACTGCCTGTCAGCCGCCCTGCACCAAGCTGAGAAAACCAAAATGTCTGTGAGCACTGTCAATTGACCTGTGGGTGAGGGTGGGGGAGGCAAAAGGCTCTTCTGATAAAATTCTGTGTTAGATGAGTGTTTAAAATAATCATTGTCTTGAAACGATTGTGCGTGGAGTCAAAACTCCAAAAGAAGTTCAGATACACATGGTACTCTCTATGCATTAGAAGTATAACGTTCATTGGTGGCTAGGAAGGGTGGGAGGGTAGGTGGGGGTGAGGGATAAGAAATTTCTTAATGGTTATAATGTACACTGTTGGAGTGATGCTACACTAAAAGCCCAGCCCACCATTACACAGTATATCCATGTCACGAAACTGCACTTGTACTCCCTAAATCCATTTTTTCAAAATAAACAAACAAATTTTTTAAGTAAGTATAATGTTCTTTAGAAAGTTTAGAATATTGAAACACAGGCTTAGTGATACAATGCAGTCTGATACTCTGAAGAAAAAATAACTTAAAAATGCAAATTTGTCTTTCATGTAGGCCAGTATGTCCTTCTGGGTAACACACTATGATGCTAAGTGTTGGCATTTGAATTCCACCTTCTTCATAGCACCTACTTCTGTACTCTAAGTTTCTCAAGAGTTCCTGAAAGTCAGTTTCTGAAAATGCCACATCTGGGCCTGAAATACAGAGAAATTGTACATTTCAACACTCTTCCTTTGCACTGGACTCTCATTGTTATGTGTTTCCACAAGTTCTATTATGCCTAATTTCACAATATATTTATTTTTCATTGAGGACTGGCTTACCTAATGAGAACATCTAAAATGGCATTAAGATAATGTGCCCAAGTGACATAATTTTGGGGTTTTTCCTTCTATCTCAAATTTTTATTGGTTTCATGGGGAACTCATTGCTCTTTGTATTCTATATGTACATATTTATCATTCAAACTCACTTGAGGAAGCCCATAGATTTGATTTTCATGCACCTGACATTAGTCAATGTTTTGAGCATCATGTTCTTGTTGACACCACACATCATGTCATCTTTTGGAATAAAACGTTTCATGGACGATGTTGGATGTAAAGTAATTTTGTACATATGCAGGGTGACCCGGGGTCTTTCTATCTGTACTACCTCCCTCCTGAGTGCATTTCAAGCTGTCACTCTCAGCCCCAGGAATTCTAAATGGGCATCGCTTAAGTCTAAACTCTCCATGTGCATTTTTCCTTCTCTCCTTTTCTTCTGGATCCTCAACATGCTCATCTATATCCACGTCATTGAAACCATAGTAGCCAGAACCAATGTCACTATTGTTGGTTCTGGGTATTCTCAAGCCTACTGTCAAGGAAGGCAGTCTGGACACAACCATCCAGGGTCATTTATGAGTGTCTTACTGATTCGAGATCTCCTGTTTGTGGTCCTCATGATCTGCACCAGCCTCTACATGGTGAGTGTCCTCCGCAGACACCACAGGAGGGCCCAGCATCTCCACAGCGCCAGCCTCTCTTCCCAGCCGTCTCCTGAAAGCAAAGCTGCCCACAGCAATCCTTCGTGCTGGTAAGTTGCTTTGTGTTCTTTTATTGCACAAACAACTTCCTGGCCCTTTATTTGTTTTATAGACCTGAGAAAAACCTGAGACTGGAGAGGATTTCTGGAATTATTTCTTCATGCTACCAAACCCTTTGCCCTTTTGTGTTGATGAACAATAATAAATTTATTTCCCAATTTATTTCTTCCCTTCTGAGATGAGAATTATCATTTCTTAAGGAGCATCCAATGCCTGATCTGACACAACACACTTTGTTCTGCAACAGAGGAGACTCCATATATGAAGGATAAAAATCATGTGGCTATTGAGCACTTGAAATGGGGCTAGTTTAAATTGAAATATGTTGCAAATTTTTAAAAACACTCAGATTTTGAAGTCTTACTATGAATAAAAGTATATAAATATCATATTTAGTTCATGTTCAAATTATGAGACTTCGGGTTTAATAAATAAATTATATATATATTAACAA
Organism: Daubentonia madagascariensis; assembly: GCA_023783475.1. Classification (NCBI taxonomy): domain Eukaryota; kingdom Metazoa; phylum Chordata; class Mammalia; order Primates; family Daubentoniidae; genus Daubentonia; species Daubentonia madagascariensis. Next base: position 104,074 of record JAKFHU010000162.1, read on the forward strand.
AACTAATTTTATCTGCTTGCATTTACTCTTTTTTAATGAAAATACCAGGATATTTAAAATTACATTTGGAGCTTGCATTATATTTCTATTAAAGTGCACTTCTCTAGGGAACTTCTTTTATTCATTCAACAAATATATATTGCCCATCTTGCATATTCCAGGAAGTATTTTAGTGCTTGGAGGTACATCAGTGACCTAAACAGATAAAACATCATAACTAAAGAGATTATACAGAATGTTGGTGGTATAGGAGAAATGTATGTACAGATGAGAAGAGCTATAAAGAATAATGCTAACTAAGAGTTTGGGGGTTCTGAGAGTTTCACTCCTATATATAGAAAAAAATGCCCTGGTATCAATGCCTGCATAAATCCACCCATAATGAACCCTACCCTATCAGCGTCATGCCGATACATCTGTTATATATATTTGTGCTCCTCTTCAGCATGGTTTCTTCTCTTTGATCAATACAATTTGAAATTTTTCTTTTGAAGATACTACAAATCCAATTCAGCTTTCAGCACTAAGCTGAAATGTATCATTTGAGTTTTTCTTTACCATTTTTATGTACATCAAATAGACAGAAAATTATACAACTCTTTGAACTTTGACAACAGACACCCCCATGTAACCAGCACTCAGATCAAGAAACAGAACACCTGCAGCTTCCAAAAACCCTCCGTGCCCCCTCCTACTCACTACTCCCTAAGAGTATCAACTAACCGGAATAATACCACCATCTATAGGAATCTTTTTCAGCATAAATTCTTCCTTGATAATTTCACAAAGTCTAGATTGAGCTTATCCCAGACATCTCAAGTATTATTATCTTATTATTCAAGTTCTGTTCTGTACGCATGGTGTGTGTCTGCAAACCTCACCCCCACCCCCAATGCTACCCTTAAACTTTCCTTCCCATTACATTGCATCTGGTCTCCTCACCTGGAAATAATTCCAAAGGGGGGTAGAATGGGAATTTAACTCAACACATTTCAAAATACGTTGTGATTGCAAATCAAATGGAAAAATCTTACCAAAATGAAATATATTCATTTATTAATGTCAAACATAAATATTCTTAAATTAAAAATATGGAAAAAATAGTAGGAATCACTTTACCTATTTCTAAGACATTAACACAGACAGAGTTAACATTTTGTCATTTGCTGTATGTGTTGTTAGGTTCTGTTATATAATTGGAAGTTCAATTTGCCTGGCGGAGTTGGCCCCCAGGTCTCACACTAAGGAAGGCCCTTAAAATGTACTTGTTAAAGGAGTTAAACAAATGACTCATTTTATATTATGTGCTTATTTTATGCATTTGCCACTTGAGATTGCTGTGTATTTTCTGTACAACTAAACTCATTCCTACATATTACTTTAAGAGGGCAGAATAAACTTTAGCTACAACCCTAAAGTTTCTCAGGGTCTCCATTATTTTCCAGCATTTAGTGCCTTCTTAATTCTCATTATGGGTGTCCTGCCAAGAAATATTTCCATGCACACAATTTTACACCTTGCCTCGTGGGACTACTACTCTCAGTGAAATTACTAATTAAAGGAGTCTTTTCTCTATTTAAAGCTAGTGTATTTCTAGATTAGTTCCCAAAGGCTTTCTCAGTATAATTTCTCAAGAGTAAAGAATAAGATTGCCCAACATCTCTAAACTATCAAAATTTGTTTTCCAATTTTAAATGAGAAAAACATATTTCAATCAATTTTAAGTTCTTTAATTAATAGCGAGTTTTCCAATTTTCATCTTTTTTAATTTTATGCTTGGAAAACCACATACAGAAAGATATTTTTATAAAGAACCTAAGTTACTCACCATGTGATGTTTGAATCGCCTTTATTACTCCCGACCAAGTGATAACCCATCACCAAGTATGAGAACTCACTGCACCTCAGTCCATTTTGATAAATACTGCCAACTAGGATACTGAATTTATGTTAATTTTTATCAAAGAAAGAAAATAATTCTCTCTAGTTAAACACACACACACATCAGAGTAAGTTGGGGGCTGAGAAGTGCCAGGACCCTACCAATGACGTGCAGTTGTTAAAATTACAGGAAAGGCTGGGAATTGCACGCTGTTCTATCGTCTTCTGGAAGCCTTCAGGAGGTTGCTGTCATTAGTTCTAGTCTCCTGTCCTCGGCCCATTTTGTGGCATCTCCCTCTGTTTGCTTCTGGGCCGCTCTTTCTCTGGTGTGCGGTTACCTGAGGCTCCCGGACCGTGGCCGCACTGGGGGCTGGGCTCTTCCCAGGAATGACGGCCACAGTCTATTCCTGCCCGGGCTACTTCCATCCTCACCACCTTGATGCACATCAGCCCTGAAAGGATGAGTCTCAGTGTCCTGTTAAGGCACTTTGTTCCTAGTCCCAGCCCAACTACTCTTGCTTTCCCTCTCCGTTTTGGTGACCCTGTTCTCCCCCTGGCTCCACAGGCTTCCAAACCCCCTGCATTCGGTGATGCCCTAAGTGGTGAATCTGCGGCTCGTTTCTTTCCGTGTCCCCCAGCGCCTGTGCAGTTCCGGTTCATCAAGATGCCCAAGAAGTGCAGCTGCCCAACCTCCGTTCAAGGTCGCGCTCGGGCGGGGACGCTGGGTGGCCACCTGCCCTGTGCACCTAGTTGCTCCTTCTGAGCGAGCCCCTGGGGCCCCCTCAGGCTGTTCACATCTCCCTCCCTTTGAATGCTTTTTCCAAATGGCTTTCCAGTCCTCCCTACCAGCTGCTTCTCTGTAGTTTAATCCTAGACCAGCTTTAGCAACAGTCTTACTCTGACGCTGAGGAGGATTATTTTTGTTGAAGAACCACACAGATGCAGTTTGAAGAAGAGTGGGCGATTAGAAAGAACTTTGTTCGCCGAGGCTTGGAGGAACTGAAATATGTCACTGAGGAGGAGGATGGGACCCTTTAAAGAAAGCTCTGGAAAGGGGAGAAAGGTGATGTTCTCTCTGCTATTGGAGAATTAAATCTCTTTCTCCCACCCCCTCAATGTAAGGAGAGCTCCTGGAGTTGGAAGACACCTATGCCGTCACCTGTTACAACCCCCGTCTCCACGCTGATCTCAGGCTATCTCTTCTTAGCATGAATCCACCTTATCTGTTCATTCAGTCATTCATTTCACAGAGATATGTGACCCAGGAGACCACATTGCCACATCTTCCTTGTGCCAAATACAACGTGGGTCTGGGTAACAACACATCAGGGCAAGGTAGTGGCCCAGTGACCCATGAAAGCCTTAGTCCCAATGATTTCAAGATGAGCCAATCCTCCCTTAGCAGAGCATGGAGGGAGCCAGCATAGGCCAGTTGCATTTGTCCAGGTGAGAGAAAAGTAGGAAAGTTCCAGAGCATAAGATCCTGACTGCTTCTGGTACACATTCTACCAGTCAAGCGTCTGCATCAGGACAAGAACCAGGAGAAAAACCACCAAGGGAAGTGAGTTTCAGGAAAGAGGAGGTGGCTCTGAGCCACAAGCCACAGATAAGCAACCTGAATGCTAGAAAGCAAACATAGTTTGTCATGCTCTGCTCATCAAGAGAGCAGTGTCAGGAAGACGGGCAGACGAGAGGAGCAAGATCGCAGCGGTAGATGGGGTGTCAAGTAGGAGGTGAGAAAATGGAGCTCGTAGTAGTAGAAAGGAAGGGGGCAGAGCGTGGGGAGGGACAGAGGTGAAGGAAATCTTTTGCTTGTTTATTTAATTTGTGGATAGGGAGATGAGCATATTTATAGCTAAAGTGATGGAAGAGTCACGAGGAGGCGAGAAAGTGACCAAGCAAGTATGGCTCAGGTGAAAGTGTGTCATGCCTAACACTTTAAATTAACCTCAAGAATATCTGAAGAGAGTAGCAATGTTTGCACTAAATCTTGTCTAAGCCAGGCTAAATATCAGCATTTCATGCTTTGTCACATTTCTTGGAGACTCGGGGTGTGGGAAAGCAAGGCAGGATGTGCTTATCACTGACAAGGCCTAAGAAATCAAATTTTCCTGATTAAATACAATGTAATCCAGCGGACACTCCAGCTATGAAGCCATAGCTTCACCGAGAACCTAATGAACAAATGAATAAATTTGAGATAGAACTATCTAAACTCTCCTCTGCCTCCAAAAGTCTCACCTTCTCACAGCTACAGACAGGAAGGCTCACGAAGGCTCCCTCTGGGGACATTCAAAACATCCAAGGTATTAATGGTGGTGTTTTTTCATATTTGTCTATTGCAATAGTTACTATTATAGAATAATGTAGCTACATTCGATGGACTGGAGCAGAGGAACAGAGGAAAGTGCAAACATGAGCAGAGGCCTCCTGCCACTTCTATGCAGACTGGTGTTTGAAATTGATGGGTGAAATCTTCACGGCACAGCTCCGTGGACACAGAGACAAAGTGTGGATGAACAGAAGTCACACAACCACTAAGAGAAAAACAACGAGAATCCAGCCAATTCTGGTATAGGCCTAACTAAATCACAACCATAAGCACACCGGACATTTGGATTCTACCATTTGGCCCTGCGATTTATAATCCTTCCGGTGCTCTTTTGATGAGCATGTGCACGGTACATCTATTTTCATCCTTTTACTTTTACCTTGCTGAAGTCAGTTATTGAAGTGAGATTCTAATATACAGATTATGATTGGGTATTTTTTTGCTTGAACTCATTCTGGCTAACTTTGTCTTTTAACTGGTGTTATTCAACCATTTGCAGTGAATATTGTTATTGATGTGTTAGGATTTATCCTAGCTCAGCCATTTTATAATCTGGTTTCTATTTGTTCCTTCTGTTTTTCACTCCTGTAAACTCTTTATTACCTTCCTTTTGTTATTTAAACACTTTTAGTATTGAACTTTAATTAGGTACTGTGGGGTTTTTGTGCGGGGTTTTGGTTTTTGGTTTTGGGTGGGGTTTTTTGAGATGGGATCTCACTAGGTTGCCTGGGTGGGTCTCAAACTCCTGAGATCAAGCAGTCCTCCCACCTCAGCCACCCGACAAGCTGAGATGACACACGCATGCCACCGCACCTGGCTAGCTGTTGTGTTTTTCATGATATCTCGTTCATATAGTTTTTAGTGATGGCGATAGAATTAAATATACATACGGAGTTCATCACAGTCTACTAGTATCATTTTGTACCACTTAAAGGGGCCTCTCCCAATCTGAACGCCTTTTAGGTCCTATTACTATCCCTCCTTTATGATATAGTTGTCTTCTATATTACTCCTTCCCATATGTTAAAACCCCATCAGAGAAGTATTGTCTTCCAGGATGACCCAGCGGTCTAAGGCGCTGCCTTCAAAAAGTACTGTCTTGTACTTTCAACTGTGAAGTATGTTTAAAGAGCTCGTGAGGAGGGGAGAGGCCAAGGCGGACTGAAGCAGCCCACACAAAGCTGGGCTCTCGGGACAGGATCGAAAGCTGTGAAGACATACCCACCCTCACATCCATCCTCTGAGTGACAGCGCTGGGAATCCACGCACAGGAGGTGGGACTGAAGTGAGGCAGAGAGAGGAGGGATGGGAAGTGATTAGGGAAGGCGCCCACACATGGGAAAGGGACAGGAGAGCAGCCGGGCTCCACGCTTCCCCTGAGGATACCGCAGCTGGAGCCTGGCAGGGCCCCTCCACTGCTGGGGGCCTCGGGAGTGATACAGAGACCTGACTGGAGGCTGCGCGGCTGTGCTGCCGTGGACGGGGAGGAGGCTCATGAGCCCTGGGCGCTGTGGCTGGCACCACTGTAACATCCCAACCCCGGAATGCTACTTTTGCCCAGGGGTCAGATCTGTGACTTCAGCCTCCCTCTTGCCCCTGCCAGGTGGGGAGGGAACAGGGAATCCTGGCGCTCACATGTGTCCCAAGGGCAGGTGATGTGCACCCCCCCACACCCTCCACCCACCCCATGTCCTCAGCCTCCACCGCCCCCAGGGGGGCCCGGGCAGAGAAAGAGACCACAGGCCTGGCACCGCTGCTGTGGCCTCTGCGATCCTCCTCAACAGCACTTCCACGGACCCAGGCAGAGCACATGCCAGTAGCCCCCAGTGCCCACTGCCCACTGCCAGGGCAGTTGGACTACAGCTGCTGCCACTGCTGCCTGAAAGGTCCTGAGTGGGATGAAAGCCACAGCCATGGCCTTTTGATCTGGGTGGTCTGCACACCATGGACCCGCACCATCCTGCACGGGTGCCCTGGGCACCATTCCCTATGCACATCCTGCCCACCTGCATGCCATGCCCTGTGGCCACACTGGCCTGAGTACATGAGCACCACACCCCACTGATTTGCTCCATCCCAAGTAGGCACCCTGCCCCGTGGGTCCACTCTGTCCAGGGATCCTGCCCCACCCCACACATGAGCTGTGACCTGCTGGCCCACTCCACAATGGGGGCTGCTCCACCCTGTGTCCCATGGGCATGCAGGGCTGCTACAGCCTGCACCACACCCTGCATGGACCTCACCCCGCCCACTCAGCTGGCACTGAGGCTGCCCAGGCCTAGACACGTGCACACTGTGCCCAGAGGACCTCCTCCAGTCAGCCCGCACGCCCATCCTGCTGGCCAGCTCCACCTCGTGTGCACACCTGGTGCCAGGGACTGGCCCTGCCGCAGTGGCCCAGTGACAACCACAGGGGAACAGGGGTGACAAAGCAGAGCAGCACCATTAAAGGATAACAGTGCATCCGCCCCTCCTCTGCCTGGTCAAGCTTCCAGAGTAGGACCCAAGCACGCCATGCAGGGACCCGTCCCTGTCTTCACCAAGCAACAGGGGCCCCGGCAGAGGAGCACAGCTGCACCACGTCTGCTCTCTGTTTGGAGCTGAGAGAAGTGGCCCCAGAGGAGGAGGCGCCAGCGTGAAAACTGCAGCAACATGAAACAACAGGCTGTCCTGACACCCCCAAGGAATCGCAGTAGCTCTCCAGTAGTGAACTCCAACCGAAAGGAAATTGTTGAAAATACAGACATGGGGTTCAGATTGTGGATATCAAACAAGATGAGTGGGACGGAGGAGAGGGCAGAAAACCAGCTCAAAGAAACCAAAAAATCAATTCGGGACGTGAATGAAAAATTCACTAAGGAGATCGACGACATCAGAAAGGAGATAACAGAACTTAAAGAAATGAAAGAGCCATTTAGGGAATTTCAAAATACATCGGAAAGCTTTAATAACAGACTAGACTAAGCAGAAGAAGAATTTCAGAACTTGAAGACAAAGATTCCAAAGGAACCCAGTCAGTCAAAAATGCAGAATAAAGAACAAAGAAGAATGAACAATCACTGCAAGAAATATGGGATTATGCAAAGCGAACTAAGGTAAGAATTGTAGGTATCCTTGAGGGAGAAGAAGAAAAAGCAATAAGCATGGCAAACCTATTGGAGAGAATAACAGAGGCGTTGCTAGAGGTTTGGATATCCAGATTCAAGATAGTCACGAAATGCAGATTATGAAATAGCCACCAAGACAGTATCACACTGACAGTCAGGAGAGAAATCTCAGCTGTGGAAAGCAAAAGGGCTACAGGAAACTCAGACACAGCAGACTTCAGTAGAGACCTTAAGCAAGAAGCCCGAAACTGAGAGTTTTAAAAGTTAAATGAGGATAAGTCTTCAAAGAACACTAGGATGTCACACACCTGCCCTACAGGAAATGCTTAAGAGTGTTCTATACATGCAAAAGAACAGTTGATACCCACCAATGTAAAAATACGCAAAAGCTAGAGCTCACAACTCTTATAAAACAGTAACACAAGGGAGAAAACAAAGCAACTAGGTATCATCCAACATGATGAACAGAAGAATATCTCACATATCAATACTAACATTGAATGTAAACGGTCTTAATCCTTCCTTTTAAAGGATATAGACTGGCTGAATGGATGAAAAAGCACACCCCAAGTATCTTCTGTCTCCAAGAAACCCATCTAACTCTAAAGGATACTCATAGACTCAAGGTAAAGGGATAGAAAAAATATTCCATGTGAATAGAAACCAGAAGTGAGCAGGAATATCTATCCTCATATCAGATAAAATAGACTTTAAATCAATAATGGCTTAAAAAAAGACAAAGATGGTCATTATGTAATGATAAAGGGAGCAATTCAGCAAGAAGACATAACAATCCTAAATATTTATGCTTCTAACACAGGAGCTCCCAGATTCATAAACAAAATACTACTAGGTCTAAGCAAAGAAATAAACAGCTACACCATGATTGCTGGGCACTTCAACATTCCACTGACAGAACTGGACAGATCATTGAGGCAGGAGATCAACAAAGAAACGCTGGACTTACATGGTACTCTAGAACAAATGCTCCTAACAGACAGATATCTACAGAACATTCTACCCCAAAACTGCAGAATATACATTCTTTCTCATCAGCACATGGGACATTTTCCAATATAGATCGTACGTTAGCCCACAAAACAAGTCTCAGAAAATTCAGAAAAATCAAAATCATTCCATATATCTTCTCAGGTCACAGTGGAATAAAACTAAAAATCAACTCCAAGAGGAACTCTCAAATCTACCCAAACTCATGGAAATTAAACAACCTTCCATTGAACAATCCTTGGGTCAATGATGAAATTAAGATGGAAATCAAAATATCTTTTTGAACTGAATGACAATCATGACACAAGCATCCAAAATCTATGGGATACAAGAAAAGTAGTGTTAAGAAGGAAATTCACAGCATTAAACGTTTGCATCAAAAAGACAGAAAGATCACAAATTAACAACCTAATGCCACACCTCAAGGAACTAGAAAAATAAGAACAAACGAAACCCAAATCAGGCAGAAGAAAAGAAATAACAAAGCTCAGAGCAGAACTAAATGAAATGGAAATCAAAAAAGAATAGAAAGGATCAACAAAAAAAAGCGGGTTATTTGAGAAGATAAACAAAATTGAGAGACCTCTAGCTAGATTAACCAAAAATAGAAGTGAAAGGACCCAAATAAGTTCAATCAGAAATAAAAAGGAGACATTACAACTGATATCACAGGAATACAAAATATCATCCATGAATACTATGAAAATTGCTATGTACACAATCTACAAAACGTAGAGGAAATGGAAAATTACCGGAAACATACAAACTCCCAATCCTGAATCAAGAAGAAATAGAAATCCTGAACAGACAAATAACAAGCAGTGAGATTTAAGCAGTAATAAAAAATCTAGGAAGCATCTCAGGAATGGAAAAACAAACACCACATGTACTCTCTAATAATCGGGACCTAAACCATGGGCGCACACAGGTACGTGGAGATGTACAGGTCGTTGGAATCCAAGAAGGGGGAGCGTGGAAGTGGGTAAGGGGTAAAAACTAACATATCAGGTACAATGAACACTATTCTGGTGATGGGCACACTAAAAGCTGTGGCTTAACATTATGCAAGGTATCTATAAAACAAAACCATTAGCACTCCTTTAATATTTTCAAATTTAAAAAAAAATAGTAAATGCCATGTGGCTTTTTTACCACGATAAAAATTTGGAAATAAATATATAAATGTAAAGCTTAGGAAAAACAAGTTGAAACAGTCAAAATCATATCAAACAAAGTAGACTTTAAGGCAAGAAGCAGAAGTAAAAGATATTTCAGACTGTTTAAAGATAAAATTTTCCTGGAAAATAAGACACACCTAAACTTTAAAACAACAGAAATAAAGAATTAATAAAGCAGAAACAACATTTATCGGTTGACAGAGAATTAAAATGAAGGCAAAGAAAAAAATGACAATAAAAACAAGAAAGGAGATAATATGGGTGTATCATAACAGAAAAAATATTGGAAAGATAACCCTGAAAAAAAAATTAAACTCTCTGTAAGGAAGCATAGAATAGGGAATGGGGACATTGAAAATGTCTTTGTACCTGCCTCTCCTTCCCTAGGCTGAGTGTCGCAGGATCCTCACTGAGGGCGAACGGCTTCCCTGCGACACGGAGGCGTCTTGGAAAGGCTGGGACCGCCGGCAATAACTGCAAGTCACCAGTAGGTGGCAGGACTTCTCCCAATGGACACCCATCTCCTTGTCACCTGCTGCCTCAATGACCTGGCTTATTATGCATCCATTTGATGTGCCCAGAGGAGCAATAAGTCACTCTCCGAGATGCAAAATAATTCTCCCAGGAAATTTACTAGGCTTACTGAGAGCGCAAAGTCACCGTTTGAGGATTTTACTTTCCCACACTGAGCTACATCATAAAGTAAACTCCAGGATCTAGAAGAGTGATCAGAAGTTACTTTTCACTCAGCTGATGTTACTACAGGACTTGATATAGCCCAACCATCATCACAGGCATCACTCAGGATTGTAACAGTCACGGCTGGCTACAGACCTTATGTCTCATTTTAAAATTGCTTGCCATAATATAAAGATTTGAATAGCTCCAAAAAGTTTTACTGTTCTGTATTTCATGCACAATGTAGAAGATGTAAAAATAACAGAAAGAATAGATATTGACATGCAACACAGCTTAATTAATATTGTCAATCATTCTGAACATCTGTGTGTGTTTCTATAAATTAACATAGTCTTCCCTTTCCCCAGGGTAAACCATTCTTGAATGTTTTATTTCTAACCCCTTTGCTTATAGATTTCACATAACTTATGTTATATATATAATTTGGGGTTTACTTTTTACGGATGGCATTATACTATATGTGTCCTATCAAACTTGCATATTTAATCCTCAAAGATATTTCTGTGGAACTAAGTAAGTTTCAATTTGTAGCTGTAGTTTATGTTTTTCGCTCCATTGTATTCTGTTTTGTTAATACACCATGATTTTTCAACCATTCTCAAGTTGATAAACATGGGGTTGTTTTCACTTATTTTTTATGGCCCTGAGTACCACAATAAACAGACATCTATGTGTACACAGGAATATAGTAATTTTTTTTCTAGGGTATATAAAAAGGTACAGAATTTATGGCATTAAGATATGTGTTATGGACTAAATATTTGCGTTCCCCAAAAATTCATACATTGAAGCCCTAACACCCAATGTGATGGCATTTGGAGATGGGGCCTTGGGATGTAATTTGGGTTGCATTAGGCCATGACAATGGGGCCTTATGAGACACAGAGAGAGAGAGAGCTCTCAATTCACTGGCATGCACTGAGGAAAGGCTATGTGAGTCATGGCAAGAAGGCAGCTCTCTGCAAGCCAGGAAAAGAGCCCTCACTCCAAACTGAATTGACCAACACCTTGATCTTGGACTTCCCAGCCTCCAGAACTGAGAGGAAATTATTTTTTGCTGTTTAAGCCACCAATTCTATGTCATTTTGTTATGGCAGCCTGAGCAGACTAAGGGAGTATGTGTACCTTTAATTTCACTGTATGATTCAGATTAATTTCCAAAGTGGATTGTTACCTAACCAATAGCAGTAGTTAAATATATTTTGTGCTCCACATGTTCACCAATATTAGGTATCGCTGACTTCTTAATATGTGGTAATTTGATGAATATAAAATGGTATTCTTTGTAGTTTTAATACGAAGTCCCTGATATCTAGAAGCAAGAAAATTTAATTTTCTTCATTGTCCACTGTGGCTCATGAACTGTAAAATTTTACTTATAACTTTTGCCCATTTTTAACCAAGTGTTTTCTGGTTGTGTATTGATGTTGAATAGTTTTTTATATATTATAAATGTCACCTGATATTTACATCTTCTATATAGTGACCTCTTTTTAATGGACTTCTATTTTTAAGTTAACATACTAAAATGAAACAATATAACTTTAATAATTTGTGTCTTTTGTTTTAATAACATTAGTATATTTTTCTATTTTTGGTAAAATTCTAAAGTTCAACCTTCAAATTTAAAAATTAAGTTCTACTTCAGGTTAGAGGGTAGACAATTGCCAAATGCTATTGCTGTCACCATAACAATAATGAAGAAGGTGGAGCTGCAGAATCTGAATCCATAAAAACTTTTATGAATTCACATTCTCAACCCCAACTTGTGCATTCATTGATCTGGTCATAATTCACATTCAAAAGCCTTGAGAACTGAGCTAATAGGTAAAACTCTGCCCAATCACACAGGCACACACATGGGATAGATCTGAATAGCACTACAAAGACTTTAAAAATGAGCTGACATTAAAACCTCAGTTCACAGAACATTAAAGAAAAAAACCAACATTTTCTGTTGGAATAAATAAGACACAGAGTCTCATAACATAACATTCAAATGTTCAGGGTACAAATCAAAATTACTGAGAATATAAGGGTGGGGCACAAAAATCTCCACTTGCCTGGGAAATGAACTCTCAATAGACACCAAACATTGGATGCCAATGTTGGAATTATCTGAAAAGACTTTTAAAAGATATTTAAAATGCTCAAACAAGCACTTGCTAACACATTTACAGAAATAGAACAATAGAATATAAGCCAAGAAATATAAAATATAAAGAACAACAAAATGGAAATTTTAGAACTGATAAATTAAAAAATTCAGGGAATGCACTCACTGGAATGACACAGATGACAGATGAAATCATCAGCAAATTTGAATACAGACCAATAGAAATTACCCAATCAGAATAACAGCGAGAAAGAAGATTGAAGAGAATGCACAGAACATCAGAAATATTTAGGACAACACAAAAGTTTAACATTTGCACAATAAGAGTCCCACAAGAGGAGGAGAAAAACACACAGGGCTGAAAAAATATTTGAAGAAATAATGGCTGAAAACTTCCAAGTTTGGTAAAAGACATAAACCAACAAACTTAAGAAATTGAGCAAACCCCAAACAGGATAAAACAAAGAAACTCATGCCCAGACATATCATAATAAAATGGCTGAAAACTAAAAACAAAGAAAAATTCTTGAAATCTGGCAGAGAAAAATGACACACTACCTGTCAAATTAGAAACAACAGTTTGAATGGACTGCAGACTTCTCATTAGGAAACATGGAAGCCAAAGGGAAATGGCTGAAGGAACTCACCACTCAGAATACTATATCAAGCAAGAACATCATTCAGGAATGAGGTGAGAAAAAGATGTCCTCAGAGGAAGGAAAAATGAGAGAATTCATAGCTATCAGACTTCTGTAAAAAAAAACTACTAAAAAAGTTTTTCAGAAAAAGGGGAAATTGTACAATGAAACTTGGAAAATCAAAAATGGAGGAAGAGCAACAGAAATGATATCTGGGAAAATATAATAGACTATTCTACTCATCAGTTCTTTAAACATTCTCAATAAGTAAAAGTACAAGATGTATAATAATTTCCTGATGGGATTTTAATACAGAGAGAGATTATATATATATATATATTTAGAGAGAGAGGAGAGATAATATAGAGGAGAAAAGGTAATAGGATCTAATGATGGTGAGACCTAGTTCCACTTTAGTGGTTCAAATCTGATACTAGTATAATAGAAAACAAATAATAAAATGACTGGCCTAGGATAAATCCTAACATATTAATAATCACATTAAATGTAAATGATTGAAATTGAAAGACAGAGATTATCAGAATGGGTTCAAAACAAACCAAAAAACCCAACTGACCCAAATATATGCTGTCTACTATTAACTCATTTCAAATATAATGTTTTAAACAGATTAAAAGTAAAAGGATGGAAATATATGTACCTTAGAAACATTAATCAAAATGCAGCTGTAAGGGCCACAAAATGACAGGGCCAGTGGTAGAATCCAAAGTCAGGGTTGGCTTATTTTTGTGTGGCACATTGCTAGGAAGGCCTATCTCAGAATAATCTGGATTATCCTTATTCTCCTCTTGGTTGTTCTGTAGAGAACACTTGCCACTTGCCACATTCCATCTCTGTGTTCCATGGAGCTATCCATGAAAATTTGACCCAGCAATTCTTTGTACCAATCTGTATACCAGTGACAAAAGGTTTTCTGCTCAGGTTTGCATTTTCTCCCATTTTTGTGCTTCTCTTTCACCAAATGTACTTCCATTATTCTAGTAATAATAGCAATAGATAAAATGTTAAAGGCACAGCATATATTTAATTAAAAAGTACACCCATATTAATGAGTGCCATGGGTGTCTTCAATTGAGAGTCTTTGTCAGCCTTCCTGCTTTTAGCTGTGAGAAGTTGAGACTTCAAATGGAGTGTCCGTGGAAAGTGTTCTCCATATTAATCAGGAGAAGTTGCCTTTCCAGGACCTGTTATTTAAAAAACACACCTGTCTTGCCTTCCTCTGCCCTGGGTCTTCAAGAAATGTGTCAGTGGATGAAACAGTTATGTTTTTAACCTTAGTTAGAAAAGATTTAAAAGGAATATTTCTACTCTCATCAGACATTGTTGCGGTAAAAGCATTAGGATGTAGTCAATGGGTATCTGCCAGGTTACAAGTCTGTCCCGAAGCCTGTGTGATGGGTAGACGTTACCCAGCCTTCTTCCGTCTTGGACACTGAAATCAATGATCACAGCCCCATGTACCCATTTCCAATGAGAACACTGGATTCCCTCTTCCAGACTATCTGCCCATGTCATTTTACAAAGTCTGCTCTCTAAGATAGGACATGAGGTAAGGGTCCCTTCTATGAATACTTCTGAAGAGCAACTCCAGGGCTGGGTCCCCTTTCTTCTCCACCATCCTCAGCAGGGTATCGTTCTTCCTCTGCCGTGTCTTTTCCTGTCCCACCAGCTCCTTCTCATCCTCAGTGAGAACCTCACTGTCCTGGAGATCATCGAGCACTCCATTCAGGTCCCCCATCCTGGCTCGGAGCTCCCGGTAGTGCTTCTTCACAAAGGCTGCCCCTGGATAGAAGGGAGAGGTGCAGACTCAGAGAGGAGCAGCTCACTCACAGGACTCAGAGTCTATACCAAGCTAAGAGTCCTAATTCTGGGGTGGGATATTGCTCTTTGTCTTGTGTCTGTTGTCTAACTCTTGTACACACATAAACACACACATTCACAGGGCAAATACATCCTCTGCAGTGCTGAGCAAATTAAGGTGCATTCAAATAATACATCTCCCTCAATCCTATTCCTCCCATGGACATTTTGAAAGCCTATTTGTTCCAAGTTTGTGTTTTTCATTGAAATTGTAGACTGAGCTCTATCTTGCTGTGCATTCATATATAAATCCCTCTACCAACCACCAAAAATCTTCTACTCAATAAATTGTCAGAAGCTGTGGATGATGCTAGAAGTACGGAAATGGATTAGGCTGGTTCCCTGCCCTCAAAGCATTTCCGGCAGTGCTATGAAAGAGGAGATTTAATTGGAGAAGCACAACATGGAAGAAATAAGAAGCCCTGGGGAAGAAGACATGGAATTTCTCCACCATGCAAAACAAAAGCGTTCATATTTTCCATATAATGTCCATGTAACCTTGGCCAAGTCACATACTTCCCTGTGACTTTGTGTTTTCATTAAAAGAGGGATTACTTTTAATGTATAGCTCATGACTTTCAAATTTTTTAACACAATGAATGGGTGATTAACGTCATGTCATCTGGGTCTATAATCCAAATGGCTTACTTGAATGATGAAATTTCTATGAAGTCTAGGGATTGATCTAGAAAGTTCACTGGGATGTTACATCCAGTGTCTCCTAAATTTGAGTGCGGTTGATGACACTGAAGGATTTTTGTCCTATCATATTTCTGCTACCTGGGTTATTTTCCACCCCTCCTGTTTGTCTAGCAATTTCTCATCAATCTTTTGACCTGGGCATAAACTTGATTTTTTTACTTTTATTGGGATGCCCCCTGAGACTTTCTCATTTCCTCAAGGTTAGATTGCAGCCCCCTGTTATATCCTCTGATAAATCTCTTAATTTTTCTTTGGAAGACATATCATAATTGGATTTTTAAAATACTATGTAATTAGTTTCATTGTTTTCACCTGCTAAAATATAAACCCAGTGAGTGCAGGATGTATGTCTGTCTTGTCTATGCTGTGCCTACAGAGATGCCCAAAACACGATTGCTAATTAGTAGACATTTCCATGTTCACCCTGATGCTCCTGTGAGATGCTGTGGTGAAGCCCAGCCAAAGTTTCCTGACAGGACCAAGTGAAATGTTGGGTCTAAGGCATGCATACGTAAGGTACCCAGAATAGCATACCACAGGAGTTTGATAAATTGCATTCATCATCATCATTTTTATTATTATAAATGTTCCTAAAAAAGAAATCTAATAATTGCTTTGGGGTCACAAAGTAGAGGTTGACTAGGATTAGGCAACCATGTCTATCTTTTGGTGGAATCTTTGAAGAAGAGTTGCTGTCAGAGGGGGGTTTGAAGGAGTAGGATTTTGGTATTGAATAGGAGATGACATCAGGCAAAAAGGAAAAGAGGGGAAAGACATGTTGTGGTTTACAGGAATGCATGGAGGCTGGGATGCAAGACATGCCCTGGACCAGGTTTTCAAGGGTCCTGTAGACTGAGCCGATGAGCTTTGATTTTATCCTGCAGGCAACAGATGATATCTCTTGCTCCAAATCCTAAATATTTAGGAAGAGTAGAGGCTTATTGCTGGTGCTGCCTAGCACACAGTCACCACCTACAGAGAAGTTCTTAGAATTTCCTTCATGAACTCATCTCTACCTGATTCTTAACCATGCTCTTTAGTTGAGTTCGACCCTCACTGCAACTCCAGGCTTGAGGCATAACTTTTTTTTTTTTTAATTTAATCTGCCTCCCTGCACTTCCTGGAAAATATGGTTGGCCAGGAAATGGACTTGTTATCATTTCAAGACAATGTGACATCCTGAGGAGCCATCTCCTCATTGGGAGGGATCAGAAGATGCTCTCTTTCTTCTCCTGGTGGCCTGTGTTGAGCCGTGAGGCTTGTCACTTTACTATGTGGTGCCTAACAGTGAGCCAACACCATGGGAGGCAGGGTGGGGACAAGGAGAAACACTCCTTCCCTGTGATGTTGTTTGAGCCAATGGATCAGCCTCCCTGGAGTCAGTCCCACCTCTTGCCCTTGTATTCACCTGAGCCAGGACATTCCTTTTATACTTATACCCCATTTAAGTTACACTTTCTGTCATTTGCCACACAAGAGTTGCACAGATGTACAGGACGATGCAGGTTGCTGCCTTGGGTGACTTTTAAAATGAATATGCAGATGAGGACATCAGGTGGTAAGTATTTGCAGACCTAGATCTATTACTTATTAGACGATAGAATTTTGGTCCTCTGAGTGTTGACTCATTATTTTAAATATTTTCTTTCTCTGCTCTATACGAACCCCAGTGACTTTAACTGATTCCTGGCTATACCTGTTCTTGACTTTCACAACCACCTCATAACCTAGTTCCCCGCTTCCTATCCATTCCCAGCCCACACTCAACCATCCACACTGTTTGGAAGAGTCAACACATCGTTATCCACCCTTTAATACTTACTCTTTGCTCTCAGTCTAAAGTCCAAAATATTTTGACTTTCATTCTTGGACTTTCAACTTCCAGCCCTTGACTACCTTCCTAGTCTCATGTTTCCACTGTCCCTCTAAAAGTTTAATTTACAGCCATATCGAACTTTAACTTATAGTTCCCCAGATGCAAGATATTTACCCCAATAATTTGCTGTTGCAGACTCCTTTGTGTGTACATCATGTCCTAACACCCTAGCTTAAGTAAATCATACTCATTGTTTGTATTTGTCAGTCTTTGTAAATGACAATGATGGAAGGAACGGAGCCTCGCTGAGTGATGTCAAAACACTCAAAGATCTCTTGATATCAGACACATCTCCCTGGCTTTAGTGTAAACTTTTCACTCACCTGAGAGGGCAGGAGGGGCTGCTGCAGCACCAAGCTGGAGATCCACTAAGAAAGAGGAAAAATTAGAGGATCAGATGAGATGAATCATATCCTGCATTTAGCTTTTTAGTCTTTGATGCAACCAACTAGAATAATTTAACTCTACATATTTCACAAGGGTAAGGATCTTGTTTTGCACACTAATATATGAATGAAACCAAGTAAGTCATGGGACACTCACTGCCCATTCAGGAAATGTATTCGAGAAAGGATCGCTTTTCTCCCAATATTATTTCTACTTGCACACCGATATCTTAGGAACTATGACGGCTACAACATTATATCATACTGTACTACACGAATTATAGTCAAGGGAAATGTGTTTTAAACATCAAATAGCAACATTAAATAAGTAAATTTAAACATGTATTTTTAAACGTGATGGTCCCAGGACTGTAGATGGTGCAGAAATTTGGATACACTTATAAGATGATAGAAGACTTGCCAATTGGAGCTAACATTTTGAAAAGTAATTAAATGATGTTTCCCATGAGGCCTTCAATATGGTTTTATACTTTTATCTCAAATCCCTGGTGTTGTTTAAAGTTCTGATGACTTTTGTGGCCCCCTCCTTTGGCAGCAGGTCATCTCCGTATAGGCCAACACAGAATGAATCTGAGTTTCGCACAGCCTGTGAGGTCTCCCAATTGGGTTTCTGGTCATTTGACTTCCAGGCAGACCATCAGCTGCCTGGGACCCCCACACTCACCAAAGTCCCAGCTGTTCACAGTTTCCCCATTTTATCCAGAATTTGCCTGCTAAGGAACCAGCATTATCTTGACACCTGGTGACATCTTTTTCAAATGAATGAAAAGTAAACAATGTAAAAATATTCCGATCTTTAAAGAGAAATGTAAGGTGTGGTGGCATTTGGTCATTCACTCAGAATACGTATTGCATATTGGCTGTGTGACCTAGACTGCATTGTAGCCATTGAGGATGCAAGCAATGGGGAACGAGACATGGCTTCTTTACATATAAGAAGTCACAAAGAAAGCCAAGAACTGCACCAAAAAATATCCTACGATCTGAGATGCTAAGACAGTTTATAGAATGGAGGCAGGAACAAGGGGAAGGTGCATGTGGAAATGACCCTGGCAGGGTTGAGTGTCACCCAAACCTGCAATGAGACCGCAACCTCAAGGTCCAGCCCCAGCACCTGTGCACGACCTAAACAACGGAGCGGGTTTCCCAGGGAAGGGGAGGCCCAGTCATGAAGCTGATCTCCAAATCACTGGGCATTATTGCGGGAAAAGGGATGAGATGGGATCCGCGGATTCAGTGGGAGAGGGAGGACCAGTAGTTGAGGGGCACAAGGGGGCAGACAGTCAACACTATCAATGCTGTGACAGTATTGGTCCAACTACTGAAATACATCAGCAGAAACAGGCAAAACTCACTTGAAATTGTTGCAAAATATTTCACTATATGTACTCATACATTTTTTTTCAACTATTTTCTTATTCCTGGGTATTCACATTGGTTTTATTTTTTCCCACTACAAACAATGCTTCAAAGAATATCATTGCATACTATTTCCCTGGATATGGGTGCTTTTATTTTATAGCATCATTTCTGTAAGTGGCTTTTTGTTCAAGCAACAAGTTTTTAAATTAATGCATGTCCACTTTAGTACCCAAAAGGTTAAAGCAATTTATAGTTCTTATGCAAATTTTACCTTAATGTCTTTCTCCTGATATAGCCCTACTGAAATGTTTTCTATCATATAATATTACCTAAGACAATGATCTGCTATTAATGACATTGATTTTTGCATCACTGTAGGTTTTCAAACAGAGGGTGGCCTTTGCAAGTGTTTCAGAGATATATATGTATCGCCATAAATTCAAGGACCTATAGGGAGATCTTTGGCAAGTTTTCTGGGAGTTTCTACACTTTGTGAAATTATGTTTATGATGTTGAGTTTGAATGAATGGATCAAACATTTTACAGGATGTTTCATCAGATTGTCTAAAGGAATATGACACCCCCAAATTAAGAAAGGTGAGTATGGAATAAATTATTAAATTGTGCAGAAAATGGAACTAGATAGTCTTTATGTTCTTTCTGATTCTTAGAACCTCCTGTTTTCACCCCCCGGGTATGAGAAGTTTCCATTCTCATGACCATTCCCACGCCCAGGCCGCTTGAGCATCTCACCTTCTGGAGATGAGCCATTGTGACCACCTTCATTTTACTCCCATTGACTACAAACTGACTGTGGATATATTTTCCTCTCTGGGGCAGGACACACACTTCCTTGTTTGATCCACTTCACTGCACACAAGGGCGGAGGTGCATGACATTTCCCTCTCCAAAAATGGCAGCCTCACACCTTCACCTACCTGGCTTCACCACCGTCTTCCAGACCAAAGTCCCATGTCTTTTGTCAGTAATTTCAAGTTGGATTGGTTCCTTCATCTGCCCAGCATAGAATTTAGAGAAGGGCTGGATTTCTCCAGGGTTCCTGTAGGACAATTTCAACTCCTAGAAGACACATACCACTTGACTTGAAGCAGTGGAGGGTGAAAGGCCTGGTCCCCTACAGGGAACTGGCCCATGGAACCAAACCCCTGTTTTCTGCACAATCTCATGGCCGGTTGAAGGGAAAACAGAGGGAGCAAGGTCCACATCCTTTTAAATTTGCAATATTGGGAAATGTTTTTATTCTATGAAAGGAAGAGTAACATAGCTCTCAACACCACATGATTCAGAGCAAAAGTATCTGAGCTACTGACTGAATAGAAAAGAATTAGGTTCTGAGGCCCCTCATTAATGATGCCACCAGGTCAGAATCTGAGACTCTACAGAGAAGTGAGAAAACAGTCAAAGGAACCTTATCAGGTCCCCCTCAGCCTCCCAGGGAAGCTGAGGGTCGGACATGCCATTGTGCTTTGAGGTCCCTCTCTCTGCTCTACGCACCACTGCCCCAGGACGCTAAGGACGGCTGCCTTGGGGAGTGGGCTCTTACCTGTTAACCAGGACAGAATTAAGAAAGCTTAGTTAATACAAAGCTCTTGTTACTTCAGGAAACAAGTCCCACAGCTCTTGGAAAATGATAATTTAAAAATGGTAAGAGGTGAGATTTTTGTTTCTAAATCTTTTTAAATAGAAGATGACTCTGAGGAGATTTTACCTTGCCCAAAATTATGACCTCATGTTGCAATTGCCATTTTTTATTTCGTGCTTACTGTATTGTGTTCCTGTTGAAGGAAAACCCTGTGTCTCATTTATCTCCATATCACCACTGGTTATGGAAGGTCCTGCAATAGCCAAGAACGTACCTTGCCTGAAGGACAACCGATGGTCTGGGGAAGGGAGTCCCTGCTTAGCACTGATTGCTACAGAATTTATCAAGGAAACTGGGAACTATAAGCAGAGCAGGACTGGGCACTTTATTAGATTCCTATGCTCTAGCAAGTATACTTAGAAAAAGAGCACTAAATGGATGCTTGCAATAAGCTTTATGTCTTGTTATGTGTATGACTTTGGAAACATCATTTTTCCTACTTTAGCCTTAGGGTCCAGAAAGGAAACATGGAAATATTCACATCTAACCCTCTTGCTTCTCCCCACACGCAGTCTTTCATTCTTAGTCTTCCTGAGCCCTTAAATAGAAAAAAAAAATACATCTATCCAACAACATTAAAATTGGTCAAACTTGTTGCCAGTTAAAGATCTTAAAATTGATTGAAAGGCATTTTTCCCATTCAAATTAGAAAACAATTAAATTCTGATACTTTTTCTAGAGTATGCATCAGTATGCATATTGTGTTGGAAAACCTCATTCTTTATTATTGATTATGTTGTGAGAAATCTTTGAAAATATATTTGGAAATACACTAGCTTTAAGTTGATTAATACTCTTTGAATCAGTAATTTCACTGAGGGTACTCTAGCCACACAGGGAAAGTGTAAAAACCATATGAATGGAAATATTGGCTGCAAGGGCCCTTGTCATGAAAACTTACAAGCAACTAAACACTGAATAATAATGAAGTGCTTCAAAGAGAACTGAGGTTTTAGCTACATGCCACATTATATCCCATTAAAATAATATGTAGGAATAATTTAAATTGCACAGAAATATACAGATCTCCAATTTAAAAATATATAAAATGAAATATATATTATAAAATCAGCTCTTTTTTCAACTACCTTAATAAATACATATTAAGCTCCTTAGGCAAGATGTCAAGTCTAGAGGCAACTATAACAGGCAAATAGAAATTTCAGTTTAGGAAACTAAATGTATAATTTGAACCACAAAATAAGTATACTGAATGCTAAAATGTGACTTCTGCCTGTGTTAGTGTCTTAGAAATATGTAATATGATTAATACTATTTTCCTGTATTTTCAGTTTTTTTAAAGAGCATATTTTCCATTTGCTTCAAAAATATAAAATATTCTGAAACCTGCTCAGTTCAGTTTGAATTATACCAACCTTGGGCATTATTTCCAGGTGAGCAGAGCCAGACACAATATAACGGGAACCAAAGTTCAGGGGTTCCACTGGGGGTGAAGTCTGCAGACGCATACCGTGGAAGAAGTCTTCTTCATCATCTATCGCCTGAGGAAGAAGGGGCAGAAATGTTAGAAAGGAAAAAAAATTAAATAAGCAAACATAGTGGCATAAAAAGTTGTCCATATATTGTATTAAATAGCATGTATGATATGATTCAATTAATGTAAAGATTCAGACAGAAAGACAGATAGTTAAGAATATGTCTCTATGCACAAAGAGATGCATTAATGAAATTTCACTGGTAGATATCTAAGAGCCAAAGGATTTTTTGTCAATATTAACTTATTAAAAATTCCTGCACAGTTTGATTTTCTTTTTACAATGTGGAGAGATCGGGTGGGTACTTGTGAAACCAGGGGACAAAGGGGCTTCCTTTCGGTGCCTCAGCAGAGGACTGGTAGCTCCTCTGCATGTGTGGATCCATCTATGATGGATGAGGGTAGAGACTTGACTTCTCTGCATTCGTAGGGCCGCTGCCACGTGAGATGCTCCGAGCAGATACAGACACAGAGGAGGGGTGATGCCACCTCTGAGAGCCCCAGCAGCCAGAGCAGAACAAGAGGCCTCAGAATTATCTGAGCAGCCACCAAAGACACAGAACAAAACTCAAACAAGAAGATAATAATGACCTTTGAGAAGTCTCAGGTACAACTCAAAAGAGACTTTGTGGAATTAATGATCAAAAATCTAAACTAAAAACAGTGATGGGGAAACTCTCACTGAATGGATGTGGAGCACACAGTTTGGGGGATGTCCACGATGGTAGCTCTGACACAGGCAGTGCATGGGCAATATATATAAACAAAGTGTTTTACCCCCATAATATTCTGTAATAAAAGGAAAAAAATAAAAACAATGATAGTAGGTGTTGTTGTTAGTTCAGTTAGTAGACACCCTTGGGGTGTAGTGATGGAAGGGGTACGAAGGGGCTTCAAGGAGAGAACACTAGAACCCAATGGAGAACTCACGGGAAAAACCTGAGGCACAGAAGAAGGAAGGGAGAGGCCAACTCGTCTCCGACTGGCCAGGAGCCAGGAGGGACTCGGTATTGCCCGGGAAGGGTAAGTGGGAGGGCTTTGGCAGTCAGCATCCCTGCTAGGGACTGCTAGCATCCCAACTGCAGAGGAGCTCCTCTGCCCTCGCCAACGCTGACACTATTGTGGGTGATGATTTGGAGACCCCTTGAGGGCACTGCACTCACACCGGGTCGCTCACCCTCCCCCAGACTCCAGTGTCTGCGGTGGGGGTCATTGTGACAGCACAGCCATCTGGGACCATGTCCTGCCCTGGGAACCTCAGTCCTTGTGTCTCCATATGCTGAGAGCACCCGCTGACATTTCCCCAGCACCTGCTCAGAGGGCTGCAGCAGCACAGTGCTGGTGGGTCCCAAAGGTGCTGCAGGGTTCCCAGTAATCTAGCCCTCAGGCAGTGCTACTCCTAGAGAAAAGGGAACACAGTGCACCAAAAAAGACAGCCCCTGGGACAAAGGAAACCAAAGTGCCTGTTGAGGCTGTGAAAATTGACTCTGCTTCTAGCAGGGGCACAAACTCTGTGCTCAGCTCTGCAAGCAAAGAGTGAAATCCCTTCCCACCAGCTGAGCAGCCTCTGTGCTCAAGCCTAGGCATAGAGGAGACCTATCCTCCCCCTCCACAGACCACTGCAGGCCCAGCCACTGCTACTGCCACAGGAAGATGGGGCCGGCAAGCTGGAGGGATGCCTGTCTGGGGCTGTGAGTGCCAACTGCTGCCTGGCTGGTGGCATGGCCTGGACTCAAAGGAAAGGTGGGGTCATTTAAAAAAAATTTTTTTAAAGAACAGTCACAGAGATATGGGGAAAATATGGTGTCACCAGAGCCTGGAGAGGACTGTTTCAAGGAAGGAAGTGGTCCCCGGAATTCAGGTAAGAATTATTTAATAGGGAATCCACTGGGTGACTTTAAACAGAGCCATTTTATTAAGGAATGGTGGTGAAGTGATCCAGACAGAGGGATCTGGGGACAGAGTGAGAACAGAGGAACACAGAGACATCAGGTGCATAAAGCTGTTGATCCTTCGCTGAGAAACGTAAGAGAAAAATCGAAGCTGTGGTTTGAGAAGCAACAGTGGTGAAAGACGGTGTTTCGCGTGCGGGAGCTCGTCTAGACTCTGGTCTGCGGAGGGGAAGGACGCCCGAGGGTAGGAGGCCGGCAGTGACGGTGAGCGCAGATGCCGCAGGGGGTGGCCTCCCAGGAGAGGGACGCCTGTTAAGTAGGGGCCTGTGTGAGAAGAGGGCGGCTTCCTTGGTCGCAGGGGAATGAAGAGGTGAAGACGGAGCAGAAACAGGCTCACAGAGTTGGCAGTGAGGTCATGTCCACCTGGTTTTGTTTCTGGTGCATCCATAAGGTGGGAGGCAGGTGATCACAGCGGATTCGGGAATGAGGAAAGAAGAAGAAACAGAGGCCAAGGCTGAGAACTCGGGTGGGTCCAGAAGGAAAAGAAAAGTCACCTAAGAATCCGTTGGAATTTATTGAGTTCCTGCGCACGGCGGGAATGGTCATCTTTAGCATCCAGATGAAGAGGTTTTCTCCTCCATGTTAAGTGCCCGCAGCTACTCACCACCCTAAATACTGCCAGGCGGGCACGTGCCTCTTGTTATTGGGGTGTGGGGGAGCTAAACACCAGGGCAGTAAAATCTAATGAACTCTTCCTCGTGTCATCTCCCCACCGAGGCGGAGAGACAGAGCGGCACTTCGTCCAGGGACACAGCAGCTGTGCAGCCGCAGCGACCAGCACATCTGCCTCGTCCTAACCCGGGAGAGGGCAAGGGACTGTCATGTCAGCCTTCTGCAAAGGCGCGAGAGGGAGATGCCACTGAAGGGGAGGAGGGTGGCTCCAGAGGAGGGTGTGCGCGTAACTCAGATATTACCCATTTCCAATTTGATAATGGAATCTCTGCACCTCATTTCTTCTGCCAGTCCCGGCAAACCCCCTCTTTCTCCTTCCCCCTGAGAGCCAGAAGAGGGAAGCTCCCTTTGCAGCAGCAGCGAATTTCTACGCGAGATGGTTGCACATGGCTCAAGGGTCAGCACCTCTGGATGAACCTCGAGGAGGGGGGTTTATGCGTCTCTCAGTGAAAACTGCGCCTCCACCTTTCTGCTGCCCAGGGGGCTGCAAGGACCAAGGTGATGACCTGGAAATATAATGCTCGTCTTCCGTGACCTCCCAGATCACTCAGCCTTACCTTCCTCAGCACGGAGTCGCTGGGGACAAGGTACAAGTGGAATTTAGTATCTTCGGGGTGGGCGTGATAATAGAGCAGTGTGTCGCAAGTGATGGGGACCGAGAGGCGGGTCCCGCTGGCGATCCTCAGCAGGACCCCCATCAGAGAGAAGCTGGGGTCTTCCAGGACGGCGTAGGAAGGCTCCACCCGGGCTGGCTGCTCCAGGACCATCCCTTCGTCCTTAAAATGGGCCACTAGGAACCAGGAGACGTCGACCTCGCCCGCTGCGGGAGAAGCACCCGGCAATCAGGCAGAACGCTCCCCAGAGCCCCACAGCCCCCCGCACCCCTCGTTACCTTGCAGGGAGATGAAGTGGGGGAGGTGGATTTCCGTGACAGCCCCCTCGGGCTCTGCGGAGACGTCAAACAAGGGGCCGGCCACCAGCCACTGTTGGTGGTGCTGCAGCGCCGGGTCCAGGTGCGGACCCCAGGAATCAAACGCAAGCCTCACGGTCGCCGCCGCCCCTACCACGAAGCCAAGGCCCGTGGCTGACCACAGGTAGGAGCCGGCAGCGGGGAAGTGGACGCTGAAAGGAGCCAGAACGATGGTCGTGATGGGGGAGGACCAGGACTTGGACTTAAACAACATCGTGTCGCTGGATGCGGCACTTGGAGTGAGGCAAGGCTCAGGACCCACCTGCGACTTTTACTAAATTAGAAAACGCTGGGGAGGTAATGAAACTCTCTGGGCCCCCATTTCTCCGCATTCTATGTATGTAGAAATTAAAATGCCAACTTGACCATGCATATAATAAACATATTATTGATAAAATTTCAGACATCTTAAAGAATGTATCGTAAACACTTTCTTTATATGGGAGTTGTGTTTAAATCATCAGCGTCTTCCATTCTTACCTGTATCTGTTTGCACTCTGATCAATCAACTCAATATCCACATTTCCTCCAGGTCCCAGAAACTGATTATTTTTACAATCTTGTCCAACCTCAAAACAGAGTTTAGTAGCATAAGAAGACACTATTTGCTTCTCTTCCGAGAAAAAAGCTCCTGAAGAGAATACATCACACATGTAAGATGCAGATTGTTGGAAAGGGCATGGCCCAAAGGAGCCCTGGGTGCTGAATTTCACAGGCACTGTTGGGAATATAGATAATGAAGGAGAGCAAAAAGGCACTAGAACATGGGGGTTTGATTCTTTGAATCCAGACAAGGAAAGGCACAAGAATGTTCTTTGTTATTTCCAAAATTGTACCCCCAAATTTTATAGGGTTTTCTGGGAAGCCATACTGGACAGCTTTGGTGGTGGGTACCATTTGTCTAGGGCTGGAACCAATGCAGCTAAATTTCTACTCGTCCCAAATAACAGGTGATACCTGCTACTGGTGAGGAAAGTCCAGCCCAGAAAAGGAGCAAGCCCCAAAGCTGAAGAGGCAGAAGAAGAGGCATTCTTCCCAGTGCCCTGCCCCTGCCCCAGCCACCACGGGCCATCCCCTGGCTCCCCTGAGCATTTCCATGCCCCTGTGGGGAGAGGCCTAAATGTCCCCACTGAAGCTGCAAAGTGCACTGTGGTAGAGGTGAGAAAAATCCTTTCTGATCATCACTGCACAAAAGACCTCAAAATTGTCTTCTCTCTGTAAATCCACCCAATATTTCCATCAACCCACACACCCTTGGCTCCTTCTCTGTATTAGCCAATCACCTGTTTCTTGTCTCTGTGGAGATTCCTGGACTTCTGATATGTTGGGAGATGGGGTCCTAGTGTTTCAAAAATATGGAAAAACATTAAGAATCAGTTGATGAAAATTAAGATGTTATTAAAAACTAGAGCTGTGCTGTCCAATACAGTAGCCACTACCCAGATGTGGCTATTGGAATTTAAATTAATTAAATTGTGTTAAGTTAAAAGTTTAGTTCCTCAGTTGTACTATCTACATTTCAAGCACTTAATACCTATGTATCACTAATGGCTATTATATTGGGTAGCACAGAATAGAACATTTCCATCACCACAGAAAGTACACTTAGACAGGACTGATCTAGACTACGAAAAAAGAGATGACATTTTGGATAAAAAGATTTTTTTAATTTTAAGTTTTTAATTATTACAGGTATATAATAGTTGTATGTCTTTGTAGGGTACAGGTGATGTTTTGAGAGGCATACAATGTGAATTAATAAAATCAGGATAATTGGGGTATCCATCACCTCAGGCATTTGTCACTTCTTTGTGTTAGGAACACTCCAATTCCACTCTTTTAAGTTATTTTAGAGTATACCCTAACTTATTGTTGATTGTAGTCACTTTGTTGTGTTATCCCATATTGTTCATTCTATATAACTATCTAACTATATTTTTGCACCCATTAACCATCCCCACTTTATCCCCGCCTCCCTGCTACCTTTCCCATCCTCTGGTAACCATCATTCTACTCTCTGTCTCCATGAAATCAATTGTTTTTAATATTTAGCTCCCACATATGAGTGAGAAAATGTGAGATTTGTCTTTCTGTGCTTGGCTTATTTCATTTTACAGAATGTTCTCCAGTTCCATCCATGTTATTGCAAATGGCAGGATTTCATTCATTTTTGTGGCTATATAATATTCCATTGTGTATATGTACCACAATTTCTTTATCCATTCATTGTTGATGGACACTTAGGTTGATTCCTAATCTTGGCTGTTGTCAATAGTGCTGCAATAAACATGGGAGTGCAGATATCTTTTTGATATAGTGATTTCCCCTCCTTTGGATATATACCCAGCAGTGATATTGCTGAATCATATGGTAGATCTTTTTTTAGTTTTTTGAGGAACCTCCATACTGTTCTCCATAGTGGTTGCACTAATTTACATTCCCATCAACAGTGTACGAGGGTTCCCCTTTCTCCACATCCTCGCTAGCATTTGTTATTGCCTGTCTTTTTGATAAAAGCCTTTTAAACTGGGTGAGATGATATCTCACTGTAATTTTGATTTACATTTCTCTGATGACCAATAATGTTGAGCCTGTTTGCATATACCTGTTGGCCATTTGTATGTCTTCTTTTGAGAAATGTCTATTCAGATCCTTTGCTCATTTAGTAATCAGGTTATTTTATTTTTTCTTATTGAAGTGTTGGAGCTTATTATATATTCTAGTTATTAATCCCTTGTCAGATGAGTAGCTTGCAAATATTTTCTCCCATTCTGTGGGTTGTCTCTTCACTTTGTTAATTGTTTCCCTTGTTGTACAGAAGCTTTTTAGCTTGATGTGGTCCCATTTGTCCAATTTTGCTTTGATCACCTGTGCTTTGGGCGTATTAATCACGAAGTCCTTGCCCAGACCAATGTCCTGAAGCATTTCCCCAATGTTTTCTTTTAGAAGTTTCATAGTTTCAGGTCTTAGACTTGATTTTTTTATATGGCGAGAGATAAGGGTCTTCTCTAGTTTCATCCTTCTGCATATGGATATCCAGTTTCCTAGCACCATTTATTGAAGAGACTGCCCTTTCCCCAGTGTATGTTCTTGGCAACTTTGTCAAAGATAAGTTCACTATAGATGTATGAATTTATTTCTGGGTTCTCTATTCTGTTCCATTGGTCTATGTGTCTGTTTTTATGCCAGTACCATGTGGTTTTGGTTACTACAGGTCTGCAGTATAATTTCAAGTCAGGTAATGTGATTCCTCTAGTTTTGTTCTTTTTGCTCAGGATGGCTTTGGCTATTCTGGGTCTTTTGTGTTTCCATGTAAATTTTAGGATTATTTTTTCTACTTCTGTGAAGAATATCATTGGTATTTTGATGGGTCTATCACACTGAATCAGTAGATTGCTTTGGGTAGTATGGACATTAAAATGTTAAAACAATATTGATTCTTCCAATCCATGAGCGTGGAATATCTTTCCATTTTTTTGTGTCCTCTTCAATTTCTTTCATCAATGTTTTATAGTTTTCATTATAGAGATCTTTCACTTCTTTGGTTAAGTTTATTCCTAGGCATTTTATTTCATTTGTAGTTATTGTAAATGGGATTACTTTCTTGGTTTCTTTTTCAGATTGTTTGCATATAGAAATGTTATTGATTTTTGTATGTTGATTTTGTATACTGCAACTTTACTGAATTTGTTTACCAGTTCTAATAGTTTTTTTTCTTTGTGGAGTCTTTAGATTTCTCTAGATATAAGATCATATCGTCTGCAAACAAGGATAATTTGACTTCTTCCTTTCCAATTTGTATGCCCTTTATTTTTGTCTCTTGTGTCAGTGCTCTAGCTAGAACTTCCAGTACTATATTGAATAACAGTAGTGAAAGTGGGCATCCTTGTCTTTTTCCAGATCTTGGAAGAAAGGCTTTCCATTTTTCCCCATTCAGTAGGATACTGGCTGTGGGTCTGTCATATATGACCTTTATCATGTTGAGGTATGTTCCTTCTATACCTAGTTTTTTGAGAGTTTTTATCCATTTCTTCTAAGTTTTCCAATTTATTGGCATATAGTTGCTCATAGTAGTCTCTAATGATCCTTTGAATTTCTGTAGCATCAGTTGTATTAATAATGTCTCCTTTTTCATCTCTGATTTTATTTTTTGGGTCTTCTCTATTTTTTTTTTTGTCTGGCTAAAGCTTTGTCAATTTTGTTTATCTTTTAAAAATCAACTTTTTGTTTCATTGATCTTTTGTATCTTTTTGTTTCAATTTCACTTATTTCTTCTCTGGTCTTTATTACCTCATTTCTTCTACTGATTTTAGTTTGGTTGGCTCTTATTTTTCTAGTTCTTTGAGATGCATCATTAGGTTGTTTATTTGAAGCCTTTCTACTTTTTTGATGTAGGCAGCTATTGCTATAAACTTTCCTCATATTACTGTTTTTTTCTGTATCCAAAAGGTTTTGATATGTTGTGTTTCATTTTCATTTGTTTTGAGAAATTTTAAAATTTCCTTTTCAATCTCTTCATTGACCCACTGGTCATTCAGGAGCGTGTTGTTTCATTACTATGGGTTTGTACAGTTTCCGTTGTTTCTCTGGACATTGATTTCTAGTTTCATTTCCATTGTTGTCAGAGAAAATACTTGGTGTGATTTCAACTTTTTTGAATTTTTCAAAAAACTTGTTTTGTGGCCTAACAGATGATATGATCCATGAGCTGAGGGAAAGAATGTGTATTCTGCACCTGTTGGATGAAATATTCTGTAAATATCTGTTTGGTCCATTTGGTCTATAGTGCAAATTAAGTCCAATGTTTCTTGGTCGAGTTTCCATCTGGATTATCTGTCCAGTGCTGAAAGTGGAGGGTTAAAGTCTCCAGGGATTATTATATTGGGATCTCTCTCTCTCTTTAGTGCTGATAATATTGCTTTATATATTTGGTTGCTCCAGTGTTGGGTGCATATGTGATATATTTAGAATTGTTATATCCTCTTGCTGAATTGACCCCTTTATCATTATATAATCATCTTCTTTATCTCTTTTTATGATTCTTGTCTTGAAATCTATTTTATCTGATAGAAGTATAGCTACTTCAGCTCTTTTTTGGTTTCCATTTGCATGGAATAACTTTTTCCATCCCAGACAAAGAGACTTTTTAAGCAGCATATGGATACTAGAACTAAGGAGCTCTCTAGAGCCAAATGTGTCTTCACGTTCCTTCCTTTTCTTCTATTATGCCAGTGTTCACAGTGGCCACAGCTAGTTTCTTTCCTTAAATTGATGCACTTGGTATTATGTGACATTGGAATTGAAAGACTGAAGCTGTAATTGACCCATGAGTGAAATGCATGCATCCACAGCTGCGGTTCCAACCTTGGCCACACCTGGGAAGCTTTAAAAACCACCCAGTACCCAGGTCACAGCCCAGAACAATTAAATCAGAAGGCAGGACCTGCACATCAGTACTTTTAAAACTTCCCAGGTGATTCCAATATTGAGCCAACATTGGATCCATGATCTATAGGTTGAGCCAGAGGTTCATCAAGCACCTGGTGAGAGAAAACTTCACTAACACAGTTGATAACTTCTGGATGAAGACAACCAACCCAATCCAATTCTCTGCCTTGGGGAGTTTGAACATGGAACAAATTAAGACCAGGGGAATCAAAGGGAAAGAGTCTCAGTTCCTAAGAGGGGGCATGAGGAAATAAATAAAAACAACATTTATTTCTGTGGGGACAAGAGTTACTGCATAATAGTTGCTGTGGAACTGTGAAATATGGTTTAGTTTTCTGCTGACATTTTCGTGGGTTTCCTTGATTTCTTGATATACACATGGAATTCTTGATCCCTTGATTCCTTGATATGTTCCTTGAGATGCTGATTAATTTCAGCATGAAAGAGGTCAACAGAAATTGATATATGGAGTAGGGTTAAAGAGAACAGGCATCTGGAGAAGCGGGATTAACAGAAAGGTTTTTTAGCTCTTTTCTCAGAAGGGTTCTGTGTGCAAGACAAGCAGTGAGAGAACCTTGGGCTGCCATCCTAAGACTTGGTGCTGTCTGAGGCTACAAATTTGGCCATGGATTAGGGCAGCCACGTGCAAAGCACTGAGAGTAAATATGCCATTTTATATTCTCTCTCATGCCGCACGTGCATGCTGGATTCTGTTGGCTGGCTGAGGGAGGGATTTAGAAGGTGGGAGGAAGCCAGTCTGGAGCTGGAGACAGCTCATCCCAGATCATGACAGCCAACTTCTAAATTCCCAGGGATTTTGCAAGCAAGTTGTTAAAACACAACCATTAATAAAAATCAAATTATATAAAGTAGCACATAAATAAATCATATTAAAACAAAAGTAATAAATACTTATACCAATATCTAGTTATTTTACTACATTTTACTGTGGTCTGTGCTCTTGAGGTTACTTATGTGCATTGTATCTGTGTGGTGAAAATACAGTGATGGACTGCCACACATGTCTTCCCACCTCCACGACCAGGGACATCATGTTGGTAGTTTGAAATCTGCCAGGATGGGAATATTCACCCCCATGAAACTGGCAACCACTGCAAACAGAGGCTTTCCCCGCCCTCCGGGTGTTCAAGGTCAACCAGCACACCACTTCAGGGACCCCGCTCCAGGCTTCAGCCTCATCCTCAACCAGGTTCCTAGAGAACTGAGTTGGTCTCATACATAGGTTAACAGCTCAACCAAAAATGCAGTGGTCTTTGATGGCGTCGTTTATTGCCCACTGTGTGTGGCTTCCCGAGACACCTCCATGGAAGAAGAGGCGGTTTGCCTAAGGCTTGATTCAGAAATTTCTGGATTCAGTGGTAATATTGTATAAGCTCATTTGTCCTCCCCTGATTCCTATGCAAATCACTTAAATTCCCCTGCTTCCCATGTTCCTCTGTGATATTGAGAAACAGCACTCAATCCTGTCAGCTTTTCCCACAGAACAGTTTCCCTTACCTGGGAATCTCATCCCCACAGGATTGAAGCTGACGAGCAATATGGCACAATAATGCCTCTGCCTTCTTCCGATCCTCATATTTTGAAAAACGAGGTAAGATGTCAAACTCTCTCATAAGAGACACAGGATATACGCTGAAAAAACAGAATGGGATTTGCACTGTGAGTATAGGGCAGGGGCCCGGTGGTAGGACAGGGTCTGTAGCAGGATTTCTTGTTAATAGGTACAGACTCCATGTCTTGTCTTTAGGGAAGTCTTCTCTCAGGCCCCCATGACTCCATTTCATCTCTCATTATATTAAATTTAACTGTGTCTCTGTCTCCCACTAAACACTGCTCTCTCCATCCCAGGAAGCAGACCTTAGTCAATTCTCAACACCTAGTATTTGCCCCAAGGTTCAGTTTCATAGCAGTCAACATGCTTGTTGACCCAAACAATCTTACTGAGAGTTGTAGGGAGAGAGGAGATTCTACCTTCTCCCATCATTGGTGCCCGAGAGAATGGAACCCTAAAATGATTGACTGAAATTCCAGGACAGTGTTGAGATTAGGCATGTGCTCTAAGGACCCTCTTCTGCCTCCTGCCTCCATAGGTGGGGGGCGGGTAAAGCATGGGAACTCTTAGAGGGAAGGAAATGATGGCTATTGTCTTCATTTCCTTCTTCCATCAGGAATCTTTACTGAGATACAGAACATGAAAGCCCTATGCCAGATACTGTCCTGTTCATTCTGGAGGGCTGGGCTCTGGTCTCCTTTGGCTGGAAAGAATCCAGATTGGGGCTAGGAGCAAGGGACTGTCCTTCAGGCCAAGGTCTTCACTGGCCAATATGATAGCCACTAGCCACATGTGTCTGTTTGACTTTTAATTTTAATTAATTAAATTTGAAAATCAGTTTCTCATTTGAACTAGCCATGTTCCAAGTGCTCAAAAGGCTCATGTAAACAGTGGCTTCCACATTGGACAGCACAGATGGAGAACATCTTCAACAGGTGAGAATTCCACTGGGGAGCACTGACATTAGTCACCTGTTACTGTCCAGTTGACCACAGGGTCCTGCCTTGGGGTATCTGGCATTGCTTTAACCAAACAAAGAGGCTCTATGGGTCCTACAATCCATGGTCTCCTGTGTGTGTTGCTGCCCTTGAATTATCCCATGGAGTGAGATGCAGGAACTAAGCAAGACTGAGGAATTCCTGCGTTCATCAGCAGTATTTTCCAGCCTGTCAAACAGCACCTGAAATAAAATCTGTACCTGAGTTAATAGTGCTGTATCAATATCAGTTTCCTCTTTTTGACAATGACTATTGTTATAAGGAATATTATCATCATGGCAAGCTGGGTGAAGGGCACATGGGAACTCTGTACTATATTTTGGCTACTTCTGGTGAGATTGAAACTCTTTCAAAATAAAAAGTTGTAATTAAATAAGAAGAAAAAGAAAAAATACACTGATTTTTATGAAAATAACCTAAAGTCCTTTGCTTCTTATGGACTTATATGAGACAGAGGAACAAGATTCAAAATCTTCCATTTTTCCCTAAAGAATATATGTCTCTTACTCATAAAGTGAATCCTCATGGAGTCCAGTCCAAGCAGAAGGAGGACAGTTTGCTAGTGGCTTTAACTGGTTGTCATAGTAAACCAATAGTTGATGCCCTTCCCGCATTGTGACTGTATTGCGCATGCATCCGCACAGCCTGGAAA
Source organism: Daubentonia madagascariensis (assembly GCA_023783475.1). Classification (NCBI taxonomy): domain Eukaryota; kingdom Metazoa; phylum Chordata; class Mammalia; order Primates; family Daubentoniidae; genus Daubentonia; species Daubentonia madagascariensis. Next base: position 138,684 of record JAKFHU010000162.1, read on the forward strand.
ACACAGAGTTGTAATGTGAGTAGACGGGAGGAGCTCGCCGTGGTGGGATGGGCTCTTCTCTGTGATGTGGTGAAGTAGCCCCAGATCAGATGCCTGTTTTTACAGATGCTTTCTCTGGTGATGTCCACCCTGTGATAAGAGCCTCCACATTTTTTGTTGAATTAACTGCATGTCTGTTTCCACTCAGTAGGCAATGATGTTATCTCAGGAGGCATGCCTTACCAGGTTCTCAATCCCTCATGTTCATCATAGTCTATCACACTTGGTAAGACTCACTACATTCTTGCATTCTTGTAAACTACAAGAGGAAAACAAGGGCCTACTCTTCTTCTGTCTTTCAATAGTCCCAAAAAGGAGGGAATGTTAATCTGATGAAGTCAAATTGCACAACAACAGATGGACTTAGCTTCTTAAAAAGCAGGATCTGTTTATTTGCTGTGAGTGTGTGGTGAACAATGGAGACCAAGGAGATCTGCATTCAAAGGCTTTCATGACCATTACCTCGTAGTTACAGACCTGTCAAAATTGTTGCTTAACCTCTGTGGGTATCAATTTTCTAACTTGTAAAATAAGGATACAATACCATCATCACAAATCCTTGTGATGATTAATTATAGAAAGGTAAAATTACTTAGTACAAGAGTTACTAATAATCAACACTGAGTTCCCAAAGAAAATAACTCACCTTAGTTAATTTCAATATTCCCTAATCCATGGTCTTTTATGCACACCATAGCATCTGTCTTAGTCAGTTAAGGTTGCTGTTTTTAAAAACCATAAACTGGGTGGCTTATAAACAATAAAATTTACTTCTCACAGTTCTAGAGGCTGGGAAGTCCAAGATCTTGACACCTGCAGATTCAGTCCCTGGTGAGGGCCTGCTTCCCGACTTGCAGCTGACAGTCTTCTTGCTGTGTCCTCACATGGCCAAAGAGGAAGGAGTGCTCCAAGGTCTCCTTCATAAGAGGACTAATTCCATTCGTGAGGTGTGCACCCTCATGACCTAATCACCTCCCAAAGGCCCCACCCCCTAATACCATCACATTGGGGGTTGAGATTTCAACATACGAGTTGTAGGAGGACACAAACATTCACTCTATAGCAGTATCTGAATTGGGTACACAGAAATTGTTGGTTATATTCATTTATACTGAGTTCCAAGGCCATGCAAAATGGTGCATTGATTTGCTACAAATGAGATGTGAGCCTCGTGCTGGTGGGGACAACCACAGAAACACACATGGGGACAAGCACAGAAACATATATGGGGACAGGCTATATTGTTCTGCTCTGATGTGGGAGCCATGCTATGGGGCTGTCAGGAGCACAGCCAAGGCCATATGGCCCATGCATCAGGGAAAGTGTTGGAAGAACAGCTGTAGACTCACTTTTGCTCAGGTATGAAGTCCCCATGGTCAGAGTCAAGGTTGTGTTACCCAGGGATGGAAAGAGACGGTCTAAGAAGTACACCCAGGTGCCATGGGGGTTTTTCCCCTTCAGTCACGCAGAGGTGAGTGAATGAATAAAAATGTAAGTGGAGCCTTTGCTTTCAGACAACATCCGTGGTACTCTGTATCCATGGAATAGCAATGAGATGCAGAGGAACCAGCCATCAGGAGCCCTCTCAGAGTTGACAGTCACTCACCATCTCGAAAGCCATTTCCTACATCTGGAACTTTTTTTCGAAGATTTCTCTGTTTCCATTTATCAAATGTTGTATTTATCTCTCCCCTGTGTCTCTGTTAATCCTGATAAAATAAAAGAAGGTTGTATTTGAATAAGTCAGAAGAAACTTCAGATAAATGTTAGCTTCTGGATCTCTACAAGATAGCCAAAAATGATTATTCTTCATTCAAAAGAGATACATCAGTTGAATCATTCACAATCGTGGCAGGTACTTGGGACCGAGACCAAAAAAGGAGAACTTGAAAAAAAATATATACATATATTTTTTTTTGCCTAATGTAGTAGGAGTATAGATTTTTAAAATTATGTTATTTTTGATCTAGCCATATGTGTGCAAACAAAAAAGATGTAGAAATAATAACTTCTAATACAAGAGATTCCAACCTGACGGAGGCAAAAATGTGATTTCTCCCTTGCTTTCCATCCTTCTCTCACACAAGAACTCTACTATTTTTTTCTTGCCTAGATATTAATCTTTGTTTCTTTAAAATACTTAGGCTTATGAATAATTGTCTCATCCATTACCTTCATATACTCTGCCCTGAAATTTTTTAAATTCAGTTTTCTATAACAGTTTTATTGAGATATAATTCACAAACCACACAACTCACCCATTTAAAGTATACAATTCAATGTTTTTTATAGTATGTTTACAGAGTTGCACAGCCATCACCACAATCAATTTTAGGAAAGTTCCATTCCTTCCTCCCCAAAACTCCCATTAGCCAGCACTCCCCATTACCCAACATGGGCAACCACCCTCAGCCATGGGCAACCACCCTCAGCCATGGGCAACCACCAATCTACTATCTGTCTCCATAGATTTATTTATTCTGCACATTTTATATAATAGGAATTGTTATGGACTGAATGTTTGTGTCCCTGCCCAAATTCCTATGTTGAAATCCTAACCCCCCAATGTGATGATATTCAGAGGTGTGGCCTTTGGAAATCGATTAGGTTCCACCCTCATGAATGGTCTCAGTGCCCTTATAAAAGAGATTCCAGAGCTCTCTTGCTCATTCAACCATGTGATGACAAAGTGAGAAGTCATCTGTCTGTGAACCAGGAAGCAGGCCCTCATCCGACATCAAATCTTCCAGCACCTTGATCTTGGAGTTCCCATCTCCAAAATTGTGAGAAATAAATTATGTTGTTCAAGCCACCCATTCTGTGACATTTTTGTTATAGCAGCCTGAACTGACTTAAGACAGGAATCATACAATATGTTGTCCTTTGTTATGGATTTTTTCCACATAATGTAATGTTTTCAAGGTCCATCCATGTTGTACCACATAGCAGTACTTCTTTTTTGTCTTTATGGCTGAATTATACTCCATTGCATGGATATACCACGTTTTATCTATCCATTCATCAGATGATGGACATTTAGGTTAGTTCTACTTCGGGGCTGTTATGAATAATGCTGCTGTGAATATTCACATACAAATTTCTGTGTAAACATATTATTTCATTCTCTTGGATATGTACTTAGGAGTGAAATTTCTGGGTCATATAGTAACTCTATGTTTAACTTTTGAGGAATTGCCAGACTGTTTTCCAAACAGATGCACCATTTTACATTTCTACCAGTAGTGTAGGAGGGTTCCAACTTCTCCATATACTCACCTATAATTGTTATTATCTGTCATTTTAATATAGCCATCCCAGTGAGTGTAAAGTGGTATCTTATTGTGATTTTGAAGATTAATTTTTATATAATGGTAAAAGGAATATATTAGCATTAAAGACACTTTGGATAATAGAAAAGAAAAATAGAGAATTACGAACCAACTATAATCCAAACACCCATAAATAATCCATCTTAATTTTTTGATTATTTGATGAGATCGAATATATATTAAAATAAGGTAATATTATGCATACTTTTTCAAGTTAATTATTTCTATCAAAGGAATGCAATTTTATGTTTTCAATATGCATAATTTTAATAAATCAAACTGTGCTTACAGGTTTACAACCACTGTCCCACCATCTTCTCTCCTCAATGTTGTTTCAAGGATTGTAACAGTGGAAGGGAGGTTTAGCATGACTAACTCCAATTTTGCTTCTGACCCCCAGCAGCAATATCCCTTAGGTTAAAAGGCTTCTGCTTAACCCTGCACATAGACCAGCTAATTAGAAGAGGAATTTACTTTATAGTTCAACTTTAGAAGAAAAATGATAACTATCCTTTTCCCAAAGCTAATTCCCGGGGAGATGAGGAAAGTATGCATACAAGTAACAATGTTATGTAGAAGATTTATAGGAACATTGTGACCTGACCTACGTCATCCAAAGTTAACTGACCAAGAACAAAGAAGTTTCACAACCTCCTTGGACCCTTGCTGATGCCCAGATGTCTGCAGTCATTGGTCACCTCTTGCAATCTCCCTCTTGTGCCCCCTTCCCCTAACATACAAAAGAACCTAAAGTTCATATGAACTTAAGACAGTTCTTTGAGACATTAGTCCACCATCTTTTTGATTTTTTGGCTTTCCAAATAAAGTTACTTACCTTGCTGCAACACCTTGTCCCTCAACTTATTGGCTGTCATGCAGCGAGTGGTACAAACTTGGACTCTATTACAGAATCATCAAACCCACAAGTAGGTTTATATTTTCTAGTTGCAGGGAGCTGGTGGATGCACCTCTGGGTCATCCATAACTTGATCTTATCCGTAGATCAAGTCTTAATACCATCTTGAAACAAAATTCTTACAATTTTGTTTTGGACTATTACAGTGTATCTAACATGGTATGTCCTCACACTCTGTGCTGTTTATTTAAAATTCTGAAGAAAAATATCTGACTGATCAGTTTCCATGTTGAGTTGACCTATTATCCAGTCATTACTAGAGATTTCGATCACAATATGAACTCTAGGTAGAAACATTAGACTCTTGCTGCTGAAATGATATTGTACCTGAATCACATCAGTAGATGAGGATAGAAAGGGAATATTTTTATATCTACACATATAACAAAGCATAATTATTTCTCTGCTTTATTGAATAATGCAAAAGCAACTCCAAATTAACACCATATTAATACTAACACTAAAACTGCTGAATGAAATTTGCAATTCCTTGTGTGGCAGTTTTTGTTCATAGTTTCCATTTCACTAACATTATATAGTCATATCATTTTGGGGTTCCTCATAATTTCTTCAATAAGTGAAACAATTCAATTAATTATTCAAATTTATTATTCATTTGAACTTTGGTTCAAATATTTTAGTTTGTTTTTAATCTCAGGGCAATGGCAATTTAAAATTACAGAGTTCTAAGTTCTTGGAAGGTGGTGGCTTTTAGCTACTAGGGTTGTCTTGGTAGTTATAATCATCTAATGGAAATTGGGAGAAATGATTTTAAGTATTTCAACTCCAAAATCCAATACAAATGTTTTATTTTACAACCAACTGATCTATCCGAAATTAGTGAATGTCTGTTCATGTGCATAAAACTCATTCACGTGTTCCAACTAGACAAACCAATTCTGCTTTCTATCCAATTTTCAATAACAATATTAAAATATGCATATTTTGTGTATTTATGTTTAATTATTATACCTCTACTAGCATGCAACAAATTTAATTTACCTATTGTCTGAACTACAAGCTTTCCCTTTTTTGTAACACACAATTATGTTTAGCATATGTATGGTTTTTCTAGAATTAATATTGTATGTATTCAATTTATTTCCCAAATTAGTATTATTTCTACCTAGTATCAACTACATGTTTAAGTTTTTCTTATGGGGCTGGATGCAGTGGCGTGCACCTGTAGTCCCAACTACTTGGGAGGCTGAGACAGGAGGATCCCTTGACCCCAGGAGCTTGAGACCAGCCTGGGCAACATAATGAGACCCCCATCTCAGAAAACTAACTAAATACATAAATAAATTTTTATTTATGGAAATTTTAAAGAAGCTATACATTATCTTGGTTAACTTTCTGTAGGATTAACTAGAAGTAATTGAGACTTAGACTAGTCTTTTTTTAAATTCATAAATCAAGAAAAATCCTTTACTTCAGTTATACTTATATTAGTAGTGTTATTATCAATTTTAGCAGCTGTAGTTGCTCACAACCTTGGATAAATATAAATACTAATTACATAAAATTTATATAATTCCAGATATCCAAAGTATGATAATGTTGTAATACACGACCAAAGTAATATCAAGACAAAATACAATTAAGTCACTAAACAATTACTGGGGATAAGTATCAAGCTTTATTTTTAAAATTCTACCCAGTATTCCTGGTATGAGAGCAAGGCAAGGTAAAATGACAACTTCTCTTGTCTCTTACTGAGTATCAATGAAACCAATAAGGTGAATGGAAAAGTCCATGCAAACTCCATTTTCAGAAGAACTAGGAGATAGATACAATTCACAGACCCGAAAATTCCTCATGGGCTGATGACACTGTATAAAGTCAGGGTGGAGCATAGCAGTGGACCAGGGAGGAAGCGTGTAGTGAGACAACAAATAGAGTCAGGAAGTGCCAGAAGAGTAAATTCTTGTGAATAAAACCTCACACTTATTGATTAATCTATCTGTCGAATTTGTTTAGGAGATACATGGGGCCTGGGCAGTTAGAGTGGAGGCTAAGCAGGGGACACACGTGATAGAGACAGGAGTGGATGGGAGACCCTTGAAAATAGAGGAATGTCCCCATGGTGACAGGTTTCAGAAAATACCACAAGACACACTTCTAGAAAGAATATTCTGCATATAATCAGGCATGACTGTGTATAAACAATCCAACATATTCCATGATAATAAAAAGACGAAGGCAGAGCATCACTAAAAAGGTGCTACAAGACAACAGGTGAGAACACCAGCAAGATTTTGGGATAAAAACAATAAAAATAAAATTATGAACAAAAATTAATAATCATTTTTGGGAAAAAGCACACACATTCAATAAACGAGAAGGGCTAGACACTTCCTTGACATAATATGTCTTTCTCAGGTCAAGTGATGGCATCATGCTTAATGTGGACACTATGGAATCATTCCAGCTAAAGTCAGGAAAATGAGAAGTATGACCTCACCACTATTTGTGTTAAAATGTTGGAAGTTTATTCCAAAATATTGGGATAAATTAGAAATATAATGACTAAAAGGGAGGAGATTAAACTATAACTAATTACACATAGTATGACTCTATAGAAAAACCCAACAAATCACCTGAAAGAAGCTACAAAAGTGAGATAAACATGTAAGTTAGAGGGAGAGAATTAATACACAAAAACCATTAATTCTTTTATATAACAGACTATCTCAATTATATGAAGGGAGAAAATACCCAATTAACAATAGCAAATATAGTATGTAGAATTAAACTTAACAAGAGATCTATAAGACCTATATAATTAAGTTTTTTTATCTTGAAATAATTTTAGATTAAAAATGCAAAAATAGTAAAGATTTCACATAAATCCTTCAACCAGCTTCCCTTAATGTAAGCAACGTATATAATCACAATACAATTATCAAACAAGGCATACAATATTCTTACCTAAGTAAGATGCAGATCTTATTTGAATTTCACCAATATTTCTCTTAATGTCCTTATTCTTTTCCAATATCTAATCCTTGATTTCACATTGCATTCAGTTGTTGTCTCTCCTTAGATTCCTCCAATCTGTGACAGCTTCTTATTCTTTCCTTGTCTTTTGTGATCATGATACTTTTGATGAGCACTGGTCAAGTTATTTTGCAGAATGCCTATCAATTTGGATTTTTTATGTTTCCCCATGATTACATTGAGGTCATGCATTTTTGTGTTCTGTGTTCATTCAACATGCCACACACTTTTTGGAGTATTTCTTTATGTTCTGGCATCACAAGATGTTCCAGTTTTATCTTGTATACTTCCTGACCCAGCCCTGGAAGTAACCACTTCTCCACAGATCCCCAGTTCCCTTTTATTCAATAACAGTATTTACAAACCAGGATCTGGGAACCGTGTGTGTTTATGGCTATTAGGGTGTCATTGCCTGAGTCTTTCTCAGTGGAAATAGCTAGGAAATATATGCATGTATATTGAACCATGTATACACACATCTGTATTTCCTTCTAGATAGACAAGCAGACAGAGCACAGCAGAGTAAAACAGCCATTCTAATACATGAAATAGGAGATCAGTAATAAAAAGACCAACATTGCTATAGACAAATATGGGCAAAAAATATGAATATAAAATTCACAGAAATGGAAACACAAATTGTTCCTAAGCATAGGAGGAATGAAAAATGCCACTTTATAAATAAAAAGAAAACTTGAAATGACTCAAACATTTATCAACAGGGGAATAGGAAAAGACATTATGGCACATCCATACAATGAACTAATACTCAGTTTTATAAGCATGTCAAAAATCTCTAAATACTAACAGTGAAATATCACTAAGATCTACAGTTAATGGAAAAAAGCAAAGTAAATAACAACATGTAAATGTTCTACTCTTCAAATAAAAGGAAAGGAAAAGTCCAAATTTATTTGTATATGCATGAAGAAACTGGGGATGCATATATGACAAACTAATAACATGATGGGGCACATTTAACTCTGGGGAGCAGACTATGTAAATTTATTACCCTTTATAAAGTTAATAAATGCTTTAAAAGTCTTCACCTAAAATTTTCACATAGAAAATTTCATTTATATACATAAAACTCTCATGATATTATCTTGATTTCATACAAACCAAATTAAAATTACACTAATTTTCAAATTGAAATATATATGATTTTTAATATATTTCAATTGAGATATTTTCATATGGCACTTTAAAAGTTTTGGTTATTTAATTTTATTTTAGAAATCAAATTATTTTATGGAATCCAAATATTCTGTGCCTTAAATCCTCTTTTTTATTCCTCATAAGAATATGTATTCATCTTCACAAGAAAAAATGTAAAATTACATTCTTTGAAGTTGAGTTCAAATGCTAAAATTCTTGTGTATTAAATAATGAATTTTATATTGCATTGTAAAATTTTTTAAACATTTAGTAAAAATTCCCAAATTTGGAATAAAATTATTTATTCCCTGATATATTAAAGAAACAAACAATAGAGGAAAGGACAAATGATATGGATAAGGGATTAAAATGAGAAAACACAAAGGTCCTGAAAAGATTTTAAAATTCATTAGTTATCACGGAAATACATATGAAAGCCACAATCAGATATCGTTCTCACCCACAATACTGATGGAAATAAGAAAGTCTGACAAAATCAAGTGTAAATGTGGATGTGGAGCAATGGAAACTTATAAACTGGTAGTGGATTTTGGAGAAAACACAGCCACTTTGGAGAATAGCTTGGCTATTTCTAGAAAACTTCAAGATACATATCTTGTATGTCCAAAAAAATGTCAAAAAAAGCCCATGTATATTATGCTTATGAGAAAATAGTGTGTAAAAAATAATCGATCATCAAAAACAATAGTTGAATGTAATGATTTATCATTTACATATACTATTAATGTAATTATTAAGCACATATTAAACATGAATAAATATAAAAAACATAATATTGATTAAAATTCAAATTATAAGAGATGGTACAGTATGATACCAAATGAAAAAAATATGTAAATAATACATAAAATGTTATTTAAAATACAAACCAAATATATAAATCATGCAAGGAGATTAAGATCAATGTCTGCATAGTGGTAACAGCTGAGAAGGGCTGGATGCATTCCAGAGAAATTTTATACACTGCTTCAATTAATTTAAAATATTTTATTACCTATATCTTATATATTTTATTTTAAAAGATGTGTGTAAGGCTATCATAAACGCTGCAGAAGCAAGTTCAAAGCTTTTTCTTTCTGCCCACATTAAAGATGGCCCAGATGCCGGCTCTGACACTCTAGACTGCCCACAACCAACATGGCGACCTGAAGTGCTGAAAGGTTGTTTACCTTAATTCCCAGAAAGCCCTCTGCAGGCATTTCTTATTTCAAAAGGAGCTGAGAACTAGAGAAACTGCAGCTTAAGGGGATTCTTCCATTTGCCCCTTCCTCCCCTAAAGTCACCACCTGCTGCTTTCCCAGAGCACTTACCAGTTGAGTTTCAGTAGCCCCAGCGTACAGGAAGGAGAAGGCAAGACTCCTTGCTAGGACACCCCCAGCTCTGTGTCCTGTTCCCCTGGGTCTTCTAGGAAGAATTGCACCTTGAAGGGAGAAGTTTATATGAGGCTGAGTCAGAAAGGGTGATAAGGCCCTCCCCTTGTAAAAACAACAGCTCTTCCTCCTGTTGATTATAACTTACATGCTTTTCCAAAGACCTGGCTTGGGCAACTTTAATCACCTCTCTTGCGTTCAATTTTTTAGAATTTCCATAATAATCATTTTTATATTAATGTTTATATTGTTGGTATTAGTAATTGTGGATTGTACTTGTAATACTTTAATTTTTAGAAGGAAACTTTAAGTTTTAAGTGAGATAGATATATATAATATTTTAAACAAAATATTTGTAACTTTGTCAAGCAACCTTAGTTTTTTCAAATGTAAAGCAGCAATAAAAACAACCCAGATTTGATTTTGGTTAAGATCTGGATGTCATTGCCTAATGCTCCTCTTACTTTTTCTCATACTACTGCTCCAACAGTGTGTGAGGAATGACCTTGAATTTCTTCACATACTAATGATGATAATATCGATTATATCCATGTCTTGCTTACAGATGAGATCTGATATACTAGTTACTATATATAATTATAACACATTTTATTATAAACCATGCTTACATTACAATTACACTTTCTCAAGTACCAGTTTACATAATGACAACTTAAAAAATTTGTTTTTAAAGGTGTATAGAGAATATGTAGAGAGTAACAGTCATTTTTGGCTTTAGTACAAAAGAATCCGTGTGTTTGTATATTTTTAAATTTATCTTTATTTCAAAATAACATGTTTCTGTGGATTTCTATTTTTCTGTTTTAGAGGTAAATAAAATATAACATTTTTTCCCAATCTGTCATTGTATATTACTTGGCAGAATAATGTGGGTGTCTATACAATTGCAAATATATTTCGATTTGTTTCTATCATGTATTTTGTGTTTTCTCTTTTCAATTTTTTAAATTTCAATAGATTCAGGGGGTACAAGTGTGTTTTGTTACATGGATGAATTGTATAATGCTGAAGTCAGGGCTTTTAGTGTACGCTGTACCTGATAGACAGATTTTTATTCCTTGCCCCCTGCCATCCTCCCCCTTCTTAGTTTTCAATGTCCATTACACCACTTTGTGACCATATATATCCCTCGTTTAGCTCCCACTTATAAGTGAGAATATGTAGTGTTTATTTTTCCATTCCTGAGATACTTCACTTAGGATAATGTTCCCCAGTTCCATCCAAGTTGCTATAAAAGACAGCATTTCACTCCTTTCTATTGCTGAGCAGTGCTCCATGGTATATATATACCACATTTTCTTTGTCCACTCATCAGTTGATAGGCACTCAGGTTGATTCCGTATGTTTGCAATTGTGAATTGTGCTGCAACAAAAAATTGGGTACAGGTGTCTTTATTAAAAAATAACTTATTTTCCTTTGGGAAGATACCCAGTAGCAGGATTGCTGGATCAAATGGTAGGTCTACTTTTAGTTCTTTTGAGGAATTTCCATACTGTTTTCCATAGAGCTTGTACTAGTTTACATTCCCTCTAACAGTATATAAGCATTCCCTTTTCACCACATCTGTGCCAACATCTAGTGTGGGTTTTTTTTTTTTAACTTTTTAATAATGGCCATTCTGACAGGGGTAAGGTGGTATCTCATTGTGGTTTTAATTTGCATTTCCCTGGTGATTAGTGATGTTGAGCATTTTTTCATATGTCTGTTGGTCATTTGTCTATCTTCTTTTAAAAAAAAATTGTTCATGTCTTTTGCACAATTTTTGATGGGGTCTCTTATTTTCTTGTTGATTTGTTTGAGTTCTTTGCCGATTCTGGCCCTTTGTTGGATGTATAGTTTGCAAATATTTTCCACTATTCTGTAGGTTGTCCATTTATTATGTTTATTTTTTCCTTTGCTGTGCAGAAACTTTTTAGTTTAATTAAGTACATTTATTTATTTTTGTTGTTGCTGTATTTGCTTTTTGGGTCTGGGTCATAAATTCTTTGCCTAGGACAATGTCCTGAAGCATTTTTCCTACATTTTCTTCTAGAATTTTTATGGTGTCAGGTCACATATTTAAGTCTTTAATCCATTTAGAGTTAATTTTTATATGTAGTGAGAGATAAGGGTACAATTTCATTCTTCTGCATGTGGCTATCCAGTTTTCCCGCACCATTGATTGAATAGGGCATCCTTTCCCCAGAGTATGTTTTTGTCTGCTTTGTTGATATTTTTTCAATTTTTATAATTTTTTATTGATACACAATAATTGTACATATTTATGAGGTACATGTGAAATTTTGACACGTGAATACAATATATAATGATCAAATCAGGGTATTTAAAATATCCATCCCCTCAAACATTTATCATTTTGTGTGTGTGTGTTAGGAAGATTTCAAATCTTCTCTTCTGCTGTTTTGAAATATACAATACATTGTTGTTAACTGTAGTCACCTGACTGTGCTATCAAACACTAGAACTTATTCCTTCTATCTAACTGTATGTTTGTACCCATTAACCAGTCTCTCTTTGCTTGCCCCCCCCAACCCTTCACAGCATCTAGTAGCCATCATTCTACTATGTACTTTCATGACATCAACTTTTTTAGCTCTTATATATAAGTGAGAACATATGATATTTGTCTTTCTGTGTCTGGCTTATTTCATTTAACATAATGACCTCCAGTTCCATCCATGTTGCTGCAAATGACAGTATTTCATTATTTTTTTGTTGCTGAATAGTGTTCGTTGTGTATATGTACCACATTTTCTTTATCTATTCATTTGTTGATGGACACATACGTAGATTCCATAATTTGCCTACTGTGAATAGTGTTGTGATAAATATATGAGTGCAAGTATCTTTTTGATATATTGATTTCCGTTCCTTTGGGTAAATACCAACTAGGGGAATCGCTGGATCATGTGGTAGTTCTATTTTTAGTTTTTTGAAAAATCTCCAAACTGTTTTCCATAATAGCTGCACTAATTTACATTTCCACCAACAGTGTATAAGAGTTCCCTCTTCTCTGCATCCTTGCCAGCATTTGTTATTTCGTCTTTTTGATAATAGCCATTCTAACTGGGATGAGATGATATTTCATTATGGTTTTGATTTGCATTTCCCTGATGATTAGTGATGTTGAGCATTTTTTCTATACCTGTTTGGCCACTTTTATGTCTTCCATTGAGAAATGTCTATTCAGATCCTTTGCCCACTTTTTAACGGGATTATTTGTTGTTTTGCCATTGAGTTGAGTTCCTTGTATATTTGGATATTAGTCCCTTGTCAGATGAATAGTTTGCAAATATTTTCTCCCATTCTACAGGTTGTCTCTTCACTCTGTCCATTGTTTCCTTTTCTGTGAAGAAGTTTTTAGTTTAATATAGTCCTATTTGTCTATTTTTGGTTTTGTTGCCTGTGCTTTGGAAGTCTTAGCCATAAAATCTTTGCCTAGACCAATGTCCTGAAGCATTTCCTTTATGTTTTCTTTTAGTAGTTTTATAATTTCAGGCTTTATGTTTAAGTCTTTAGTCGATTTTTAGTTGATTTTTGTATGTGGTAAGAGATAGGGGTCTAGTTTCATTCTTCTGCAAATGGATATCCAGTTTCCCTGGCACCATTTATTGAAGAGGGTGTCCCTTCCCCAATGTATGGCAGCTTTGTAAAAAATCAGGTTGATGTAAATATGTGCATTCATTTCTGGGTTCTCCATTCAGTTCCATTGGTCTATGACATTCTTCACAGATATAGAAAAAAAAGCCCTTAAATTCATAGAGAACCACAAAAGACCCCAAATAGCCATTGCAATCTTGAGCAAAAAGAACAAAGCTGGAGGTATCACACTACCTCACTTCAAAATATACTATAAAACTATAGTAACCAAAACAGCATGAGATTAGTATTTTCTTTTTTATCTATTTACTTTATGATTCTTCCTTTCCCCTTTCTTGCTTTAAGTTTGATGAGGTTGTTTTTCTTGTTCAATTTTTTTTTCTCTTTCTACTAGTTTTGAAGTTCTATACTCTACGTATTCTTTATGATTATCCTTAAAATTTTAATGTGCATCTTAAACTTAAGAAATTCTAAAGTTAACATTTTTATCTCTTCAGACCATATAAAAATTTTAGGCATTGCACTTACATTACCTTCTTCCCAGATTAGTGCTGTGATTGTCCAGGCTCTAACATGTTATTTAATCTATGGAATGTCTTATTATATAGTTATCATTTATTTATATTTTCACACAGGTTTGCCATTTTCCTTTCTTGTTATTTTTTCTATCCTTCTTGGATTCTTTTCCTTAAGCCTGAAGTTATTATAATGTTTCTTTAGTGGGGGTTACCACGAGAGATAATTTGTCTTTGTTTGTTTGCTTTCTCTTATCTGGAAAATATTTTTTTCCTCTTGTATCTTGAAAGAGTGTTTGACTGAATATTCAGATTGAAGTTAACAGTAATTTTTGTGTCAGTATTATCTAACACTTAAATTAGATCAGATAACATTTAACAGTCATGTTAAATAACTAATGTTTCTATGGAGTCAAATTGTGCTGTATCTGTCCCTCTTAAAGAGATAAGCGGTCATTTCTTTCTGATTCCTTTTTCTCTTTGAACTTTAGTGCTCTTGCAAGTTCACTACAACGTGTTTACTGTAGATCAGTCCTCTCCCATTCTTTCTATAATCTGCTTGCAGAATTTTAATTAGATATGTGGACTTTCTTTTGGCAGTCTAATCCATATACAGATGGTACCCAATGGTGTAAAAGTGATACACATGCAGTAGAAAGTGTACTTCGAATTTTGAATCTTGATCTTTTCCTGGGATAGCAATGCATGGTATAATACTGTCATGATGCTGATCAGTGGCTCCTGGCAGCTGTATTTCTTGTGGGCATAAATTAATATCTAGATTGTCACCTTACTAATCATTTATGTGGAGATTATAATTATTAGTGACAATAATAAAGGCAGTTGGCATTTATTGAGAAATAACTATATCCAATGACAAATCCAAATGTCATATATAATTATTATAACAAATATATATACTGCTTATAATAATACTGCTACCAAGATATTATTATTATTTGAATTCTGCACCTGAATAAATAGACTGTCGGAGAGAACATGGTCTGTCTAAGTTTACACAGCTAAGAAATGGAAGAGCTGATTTTTCACTGCAAGCTGTTCGGCTTTCTAATTAAATTTTTCATTACATCATATTGTCAATAACTTCCCATATGCTGCTGCTAATATCTCAGTAATTTATCATTACAATACTAACTCCAATTCTGGGAGTGGAATTCAGGAACAGCACTAGACTTTGAGTAGTAATGTCTGAATTCAACTCTAAACCATATTTCTTGTACCACTGATTGGAAGTTTGTTTCCTTATCTGCAAAATGGTAGTTTTAATAACTACTTTTCATCCAGTTAACCGAAGTCTTCTACCAGGTTTTGGGAATGTGAAAATGAATCCTACAATTCCCTGGCCTAGAATTAACGACTGTCTACAGGGGATACACACACGTACGCACAATCACAGTATGATCTGATAGGTGGTAAAACTGAGGATAGTAGGTGGTAGATTAGAATCCCTGAGAGTGACTTTTAATCCAGACAGTGGACATGGGGAACAGGGTGGGGCAGAGGGGCTGGCCCATTTCACTGTCTGTCCCTGTGGACTTGTGGTAAGAAGAGTCAACAGGAGGAAGCACAGCATAGTGACCAGGACCACGGTTCCTGGTGCCACCCACACTGCCTGGGTCTCAGTGCTGGCTCTGCTATATACCAGATATGTAACTGTGCAAAAGTGAACTAAACTTTCTGGACTTAGTTTCCCTATTTTCAAAATGACTATAAGCATGCAAAGACATTTTAAGGGGAACACTTCTTGCCTCTGGGAAACTATAATTTAAAGTAGTTCAACATGGCTGAAAATTAAATGTTTAGAGGGACGGAGTAAGCGTGAGACTCTAGAGGCAGGCAAGAGTCAGAAGTTGAAATCCAAGAATGATAAGCAGAATATTTTGGACTTTGGACTGAAAACAAACAATAACTGTAAAAAGGCAGATAGCAGAGTGCTGACTCTTCCAAGCAGGGTGAATGATTGGTTGTGGGTTGGGAATGGATAGGAAGTGGGGAAACGGGTTATGAGGCTGTTGGAAAAATCAAGAATAGGTCTTAGTGTGGCTCGGAAAAGCACGGTGGAGTTAATATATAGCAGAGGAAAAAAATATTTAAAACAAAGAGTCAGGGCTCAGAGGACCAAAGTTCCATTGCCTGGGAAGTCTGCAGCTCTTGATCTACTGATGTCCTCATCTCCATGTAATTTTAAAAATCACCCAAGGCCACAGTCTGCAATGTCCTGTACATCTGTACAAACTGTTGTGTGGCAAATGACAGAAAGTCCGATTTAAACAGAGTAAAAGAAAACAAGGAGTGTCCTGGCTCAGGTGAGTGCAAGGGCAAAAGGTGGGACCGACTCCAGGGAGGCTGATCCATTGGCTCAAACAACATCACAGGGAAGGAGTGTTTCTCCATGTCCCCACCCTGCCTCCCATGGTGTTGTCTTCACCGTCAGGATCCACACAGTAAAGTGACAAGCCTCGCGGCTCAACACAGGCCACCAGGAGAAGAAAGAGAGCATCTTCTGATCCCTCCCAATGAGGAAAGAGCTTCTCAGGATGTCACAGTGGCGTGAAATTGTAACAAGCCCATGTGTTCTGGCCAGCTAGTATTGCCAAGCAGTACAGGGAGGCAGATTAAATTTTTTTTAAAAATCATGCATCACACCTGGAGTTGCAAAGAGGGTCAAACTCAACTAAAGGGCATGTTTAAGGATCAGGTAAAGGTGAGTTCATGAAGGAAATTCAAAGAACTTCTCTGCAGGTGGTGACCGTGTGCTGGGCAGCACCAACAAAAGGCCTCTCTCTCTACCCCTCCTAAATATATGGAGTCTGGAGCTAGAAATATCACCTGCTACTTGCAGGATAAAATCAAAGCTCATTAGCTAGTGGACCCTTCAGAAGCTGTTCCAGAGCATGTCGTGAGTCATCCCGTCCTCCGCGCACTATAAATCACAACATCTCTTGTTCCCTCTTTTCCTTTTTCCTGGTGTCATCTTGTATTTGATACCAAAATCCTACCCCTTTAAACCTCCCTCTGATACCAACTGTTCTGTGAATATTTTACCAATAGACAGACCCAGTTGCCTCTAATTCTAGTCAAGCCCTCCTTTGTGACACCAAAGCAATTGTTGGACTTCTCTTTTGTTACATATACATTAATAAAAATGATGATGATTAATGCAACTTCCGGAACTCCTGTGCCCCTTATATCCAGCATTTCATTTAGTCCTGTCAATAAACTTTGGCTGGGCTTCAACAGAGAAACACACAGGAGCATCAGGATGAACATAGAAATGTCCACTAATTAGCAATCATGTGTTGGGCATCTCTGTAGACACAGTGTAGATGAGACCAGGCACACAACCT
This sequence comes from Daubentonia madagascariensis, assembly GCA_023783475.1. Classification (NCBI taxonomy): domain Eukaryota; kingdom Metazoa; phylum Chordata; class Mammalia; order Primates; family Daubentoniidae; genus Daubentonia; species Daubentonia madagascariensis. Next base: position 156,022 of record JAKFHU010000162.1, read on the forward strand.
GCACTCGTTGGGTTTATATTTTAGCAGGTGACAACAGTAAAACTAATTACATAGTGTTTTTGAAATACAACTGTGATATGTGTTCCAAGAGAACATTAAGAAATTTATCAGAGCATATTGCAGGGAGCTGTGATCTAGCCTTGGGGGTGGGGGAATGAAAAAGTCTCAGGGGGCATCCCTATAAAAGTAAAAAAGGGAAGTTTATGCTCAGGTCAGAAGATTGATGAGAAATCGTTAGACAAATAGAAGAGGTAGAAAAAATTTCAGGCAGCAGAAATAGAATAGCACAAGAATCTTTAAGGGGCAGCACCCCCACTCAAATTTAGGAGACGCTGAATGGAATGTTCAAATGATCATTCAAAAGTCTAGATCAATCCCTAGACTTCACAGAAATTTCATCATTCAGGTAAGCCATTTGGATTATAGCCCCAGATGACAGGATGTTAATCATCCCTGTCACTGTTTTAAAAACAATTTAAGAGTCATGAACTGTACATTAAAAGTAATCCCACTTTAATGAAAATGCTAAGGCACAGGGAAGTGATGTGACTTAGCCAAGGTTACATGAACATTATATGGGAAAGAACATGAACCCTGAGTCAGCATGATGGAAAAACTCCATGTCTTCTTCCCAGTGCTTCCTATTTCTTCTGTGTTACATTTTTCCAGTTAAATCTCCTCTTCCATAGCTCTGCCAGAAAAGCTTTGAAAGCAAGAAACCAGCCTAACCTATCTCCATACCTCTAGCATCCTGTACAGCTTCTGAAAATTAACGTTGTTGAAGATTTTTATTTGATTGTTAGAGGGATGAATATAAAAATGTAACAATAAGATAGGGCCCAGTCTGGGATTTCAATGGAAAAACAGAAACTAGAAAAGAATTCGCTCTCAAAACGCAGAGGGGAGGGATGGGATTTGAGTGTACCTAAATTCCTTCAATACCGAAAAGGGTATGTTTGCCCTGTGAACATGTGTGTTTCTGTGTGTGTAAGGTTGAGGCAACAGGCATGAGACAAGGAGAAATATCCCCAGCCCGGAATTATGACCCTTAGCTTGGTAGAGGCCCTCTGTCCTCTGAGGAAGCCATTTTTCTCTGAGTCTGCAACTCTCCCTTCCGTCGAGGTAGAGCCTCTGTAAAGGAGCACCACCTGCAGCTCCAAGCCAGGACGAGGGACTGAGCAGGGTGCTGCATCATCTTCGGGACACTGAGGTTCTCACTGAGAAATAGAAGGAGCTGATGGAGCAGTTGCAGAGACAGCACAGGAAGAACCAGGCCCTGATGAGGGTGGTGGAGAAATAGGGAACCAGGCCCTGGAGTTGTCCACAGGAACCTCAATGACAGGGGACCTTAACCTCATCTCTTACCTCAGGCAGCTGAGAGTGTCTCAGTGACCCAAAGAGATGCTCAGGGAGAGGGAATCCACCGTTCTTCATTGGAGATGGATAAATGGCCATGGCTTATTAGAGTTTAGTGTCCAAGATGGGGGGAGGGGGGCTGGGTAACATCCATCCAGCATGATTTGTATTGAGTGCAGACATGTGATATGGAAAAAAAAAAAACACTAGATGAGATTAATAACAGATGTAGTACTGAAGAAGGAAAGATCAGTGAACTGAAGCTAAAGACATAGAAATTACCCAAATTGAAACAATAAGCGATCAAAAAGAATGAACAATGAGTGACCTGCAGGACAATACCAAGCAGTCTAAACATACATGTAATTGCAGTATGTAATTGGAGCATTAGAAGAAGAGGTCAGAAAAGTTTTGAAGAACTAATGCCTAAAATTTCCCCAAACATGATAAAGAAGCCTAAAGGACCCCCGAGGATGAAAAACATAAAGAAAACTACACAAAGACAGTTTCATAAATTTTAAAGATTCTTGTCATTGCAAGACACAACACAATGACATTCAGATGGAGAACTTTTTATTACTTACAGCTCTAAAGGAGAGGAGGCTGTCACCCAGTGGGGGTCATGCAGGGAATTGCACCTGAGGAAATGTAACAGCAAGCTGAAGCCACAAGTGAGTAGGCTTTTGTAAATATTAAATAACAAATGAGGTGGAGATGGCTAGGTTTTGAGGGCTTCCTGTGAACTGGCTAATTTGAAAAATTCTGTGGGTTCTGGGGCACAAGGTCTATTCCTAGTTGTTTCGTACACAGGCTCAGGGCCATTGGGGTGAGTTGCATTATGGTCACAGGGTGTGAGGGTGAAATAAAAGAAGTGGTTCGAAATTGATTTAACCAGCTACTCAGAAACTGAAAGTTCAACTCAAAATGCTGTCTTGACCCTCAAAACTGGGTCTAGATAGCATTTCACAAAAGAAAGAAAGAAAGAATTATAGTACAAACAGCCAAAATCAAATTCCTATAAACCTGTTATAAGAAGAAAGCCCTAATAACCAGCAGAGCAAGAGGAAAACACGCTGTGTACCCAGAGACAAGGAAAAGAATGGCAGCAGACTTTACATCGAAAACTATGCAAACCAGACGACACTGAAGTGGCATCTTTAAAGAACAAAAGAAAACATAAAATTTCAACCCAGAACTCTACACATGCAAGATTTTCTTTCAAAATTGAAGGGAAAATAAAGGCTTTTTTTTTTTTCCGGATGAACAAAATCTGAAATGACACATCACTAGAGAAACTGAAATACAAAGAAAGTTCTGAGGCAGATAGAAAATGATACCAAGTGGAAATTTGGATCGATGTGAAAATGAATGGACAAAAAAGATATATGTCAAAAAAAGAAATATGTTCACCTATTTTAGAAAGTTCTCCTAAAAGTAATTGAAACTCCAAAAATGAGATTTAATAACAAAGGGGCACAAGGAAACTTTTGAAGGTGATGGATATGTTTATTATCTTGATTGTAGTGATGGTAACATGAATGTCCAAACTCACCAAACTGTATACATTAATTATGCACAGTTTTCTGTATACCAATTATGACTCAATAAATCTGGGCAAAAAAGATAACAGATTTTTAAGGCAAAAATATCAACAGTTTTTGAAGGCTTATAACAATGATGAGCAAAATTGAAATATATTGCAAATGATGAAAAAAAAGCAATATACTTGAGGGTTCTTACAATACAGGTGTAGTAGTGTCTTATTTAAAGGTAGACTGTGACAAAGCTAAAGATTGTTAATTAGCCTGATCAATCAATGCAAAATTGTACATATATCAAAACTTATAATGATTCATATTATACATTTTAGTGTCACTTGAAACATAAAATAAAATTAAAATATACATACAGTAAATCCTAGAGCAACTTAGAAAGGAAGTATAATTAATAAGACAATAGTGGTTATAAAATCAGATCATAAAAATACACCAATAATTTTTCAAATGAAAACAGAAAAAAAAAAACCCAGATTGGATAAATAAAAAACAAATACGGAGTAGTATATTTAATCCTAACTATATCAACAATCAAATTTAATGTAAATGGTCTAAACATCCCAACTAAATATTATGGATGTTCTTCAAAAAATTAAAGATAGAACTACCATATGATCCAGCAGTCCCACTACTGGGGATACATCCAAAGGAAAGGAAATCAGTATGTCAAAGAGACATCTGCTCTCCCATGTTTATTTACCACAGCACTATTTACAATAGCCAAGATGTGGAATAAACCTCAGTGCTCATCAGTGAATGAATGGATAAAGAAAATGTGGTATATTTACACAATGGAATATTATTCAGCGATAAAAAAGAATGAAATCCTTTCATTTGCAGCAACACAGAAGGAATTGGAGGTCATTATCTGAGGTGAAGCAACTCAGAAACAGAAAGTCAAATACCACATAGTTTTACTTATGAGTGGGAGCTAAATAATATGTTCACATGGAGATACAGTGTGGAATGATACACATTCTAGTCTTGGAAGGGTGGAAGGGTGGGAAGGGTGTGGGTGATGAGAAATTACTTAATGGATAAAATGTACATTATTCAAGTGATGGTTAAACTAAGAGCCGACTTCACCACTGCACTATGTATCTATGTAACAAAATGGCACTTGTACCCCTTAAATTTATGAGTATCTCTTATAAGATTGAGTCTCCCATAAGCAGATCACCCTGCCGTGAATTTACAAAATCGAGTAATTGAGTACGTGTTCTTTCAAATTGAGGACGCTGGTGTGGATCTTCGCTGACACAGGCAGTCTTCTTAACTCTGAGCTTTCTTGTGTTAATCTGATCCAACATATGTACCGTCCATATTTCAAGGACTCTCAAATTTATATCACTGTCCAGATCTCTCCTCTGAACTCTAGACTCAAAAAATTGAAATTAGAATTACCATATGTTCCAGCAATCCCACTTCAGGGTATATATCAAAGAGAATTAGAAACAGGATCCCAAACGTCTGTTGACAGATGAATAAAGAAAATGTGGTATATACTTAACACAAAATATTATTCAGCTTTGAAAAGGAAGGAAATTCTGATACATGCTACAACATGGATGAAACTTGACAACATTATGCTAAGTAAGCCAGTCACAAAAAGACAAATACTGTTGTCACTTCTGACATCACTGAGGTTGAGTAGTCAAACTCCTATTAAGAGAAAATAGAATGGTGGTTCCTGGGGGTTAGGGGGAGAAAATATGGAGAGTTTTTATCCAATAGGTATAGAATTCAGTCTTTTGAGATGAAAAAGTTCTCACAACAAATGTGAACACATTTAACACTACTAACTGGAAACTTAAAATGATTAAGATGATAAATTTTATGTTACGTGTATTTTACTGAAATTAAAAACTTAAAAAAAAAAACCCTCAGTGCCCTGCATTGTGCTTGTGCTTTATGGAACATGCAGAAAGTTAAAACACGTCATAAAAGCATGAAGCACAATAGGCGCCAGTGGAAAAGTGAGTGTGTTCCCTGGGGTCCTGCTCAGTAGTCAGGTTATATCAAGGGCTGTGGTAATTCCCACCAGCTGAGTGAAAACTGACTTTTAACGATTTCCCAGATCCCGAAGTTTACTTTCTGATGTAGTTCAACTTGGGAAAACATACATCCTCAAATGGTGACTTTGCACTCCAGATTAATACACTTAAATTATTTATCAAGAGAATCATTTTGCATCTGGGAGAATGACTTGTTGCTCCTCTGGGCACATCAAACGAATGCACGATAAACAAGGTCATTGAGGCAGCAGGTGACAAGATGATCAATGTCCACTGGGAGGAGAAGTCCTGCCATCCGTCCCTGATATACAGTCGATGCCGGTCAGACCCAGCCTTTCCAAGACGCCTCCGTGTCTCAGGGAAGCCACCTGCCTTTAGTGAGGATCCTGCGACACTCAGCCTTGGGAACGAGGGGGAGGTATAAAGACCTTTCCAATGTCCCCGTTCCCCACTCTGTGCTTCCTTACAGAGACTTCACATTTTTTCAGATTTATCTTTCTAATAATTTTTTCTGTCATTATATCTCATATTTTCTTCTTTCTCATTTTTGGCAATTTTTCTCTTTTCTCCCTTATATGTAATTTTTACTTTCTTCATTCCTTCGTTTCTTTCATATTTCAGTGTCTCTAACAGCTCTCCCTATCTGACCTTGTCTGCAACCGACTGAGTTTTATTTTAAAGCAGAGTCACACTTTCTTCACTGTTATTTTGACCTTTTGGTTTATCATTAAGAAGTCCTTGAAAATTCTATACAATTCCATGTATACAAGTAGATCTCTCGTACTCTGTGGTTTCTTTAATCTCAATACTTTACCTGGGCTTTATTTACATTGGAAATAACTCTAGTTTCATTTTATTACTCCCTTTTCTACTCTACTGTTATTCTTATTTTCCTAGCATCATTCTGTTTTATAGATAACACACTTTCTTTCTAATCGGTGTGTACTCACTTTCATTTTAAAATGCTTCAATCACAGTTAGACTCATTTATACAATCGTTTCCAATTAGAGGTTTTACATGCTTTTATCATACTAACTCCCAGGTTCACTATATTTTTCTGCTATTTAAACGGTATCATTTTTAAATTGTGTTTTAAAATTTTTTGTGCTGGAATATAGAATTCTAAATGATTTATATGCTGATTTTGTTCTCAGTAACCGTGAATATCCCTCTTAATAATTCAAATAATTTAGTCAATTCTATAGTTTTCCTTTTCAAAATGTGTATGACCTGTCAATGATAAAAAATAGTGTAACCTTATTTCCAATTATTCTAAATATTACTTTCTTTCTTTACAATAAAACTCCTCCAAAAACACAAGAAATAGAACTTGTGATAGCAGATATTTTTACTCATATCCAAAATCAAAGGAAAAACTTTGAATATTTAACCTTTATTATACTACTGTCAACATTGTATTTATTTTTGTCATAGTAGGGTTAATCCTTTCTATTGCTACATGATTAAAATTTTGACCATTGACGTATGTTGAATTTTATCACAGGATTTTATGTATGATTGAGGTGATTATTTTCTTTTTGGATTTACAGGTGTGGTTAATCATTCAGATGAAGTTTATAATGCTGAACTTACCTTGTATCTTTGAATAATTCTCGTGATCAATTGTTTGAGTCTTTTTACATAGGGTAGAATTCATTTTTACGATTATTTTGTATAGATTGCTTTTCACTAGGTTCATGATATACAGAATTTTATTACCAGACTTTTCATACAGTCTTTATTTTGTTTTACTGTCAAGATTGCTCTAACCTGATTATGTGATTAATAAAATGCTCTATTTTTCTGTCCATACAAAATGGTTTGTATATATATTTTGTATCTGGTGTATTTGGTAATCTTCATCCTTGAAGCATTCTTTGGGATTTCTTGTGGAAGGATTTTTGCCCACTATTCGGTTGCAGCATTGGAAGTATTGTATATTTATGGCTTTCTACAATTCCAATATCTTTTATGCTAAGTTAAGCCTTCCAGGAATTTGCCCATATCTCCTAACCTTCCAAATTTATTGGCATAGTTAATCACAATGTCACCTTTTTAAAAATATTTCCAGCTCTCAGTTGCTCTCTCTTTAACATTTTAATCCTGATGTTATTAGTGCCTTCCCTTGGGCAGTGGTAGAGTCTCACCAAAGGTTTGTTAATTTTATTCTTCTTTACAAGGAACTGACTTTTGACTCTGTTTTTCCCTTCCATTTTGGGTTGTTTTCTATTATTCTGCTTTTACCTGTATCATTTCCATTTATTTATTTATTTTTCCAAGATTCACTTTGCTATGGCTTTTCTAATGTCATTGTTTTCTTTAAATATTCTTATCTAGTCTTCACATTTATTTTTGTAATGGATATTTCATAATGCATCTCCCTAGTAGAGTTGTTTTCACTATGTTGTTGTTAAGAAGTGCTTTAGTATTGAAAATATTGACAAATCAGGTTTTATCCTTATTTAATTATTAATTATTTCATTCATAACTCATTATTTTTGTATTTAGGTAAATTGTTCTGTTAAATTAAACTCTCGAACTTTGTTGACACTCACTTCAGTGTTTGTTGTAAGGCTACACTTACTACTTGTTTCATATGTGCCTGAGAAGGAAAAATGGGTATTTTATAGTGACTGTGCATGTTGTTTTTACAGCAGTTAGATCAATAGTATGAACTGACTTGCTCAAATTTTTTATATCCCAACTGACATTTTGTCTGCTGGTTCTGTTAATCACTAAGAGACATTGGTTAAAATCTCTCATGCCTGTGGTAGATTTTCCTAGGTCTTCTTCTAACTCTATGTTTTTACATTATCTATATTGATACTGTGTATTTGTATATGCAAATTTAAAAACTTTTATTATTATTGAAATGGCCTTGTTTATATCCAGTAATTCTGTTCCCTTCAAATTTGTTTCGTTTGATGTTGTTGAACGTGCACCAGCTTTCTGTCGGTTACCTTGAACAGAGTTGTCACCTTCCGTCCTTTATTTTGAACTTTTCTATACCTTTTTCTTTGGACATGAGTCTTATAAAATATACATAATGGTCTTGAAGTCCAGTATGTCAGGTATCCATATGGTCACTCCAGCTTTCTTTTGATTAGATTTGTACAGAATCTCTTTTTACATTCTATTACTTTTGACCTATGTGTGTCTTTGTATTTAATATGTGAGTCTATTAAACAACACATAGTTGTGATGTGGTATTTTTTGTTCTTGATTTCTCTGCCTTTTGCTTAGTGTGTTTACTCCATTTCTTTCTAACATGTTTTTCCAGGCTTATTGAGGTTTTATTGACAAATAATAGAACTATATTTTTAAGGTGTGCAACATGATTTGCTATTCTTGTACATTGTGAAATGATTACCACAATCAAGTTAATTAACATATCCATCATCTCACAGAGTTATATTTTTGTGTGTGTGGTGACAGCACTTAAGATCTACTTTGTTAGCAAATTTCAAGCATATGGTACGGTATTATTAACTAAGGTCGCCATATATTACTGTAGATATCCCGAACTTATTCACCTCACAACTGAGAGTTTGTACTGTTTGACTAACATGGCCCCATTTTTCCCACACCTCAGGCCCTTGCAACAACCATTCTACACCCTGTTTTTCTGAGTTTGACATTTTTAGTTTCCACATGTAAGCGAGATCGTAGAGTATTTGCCTTTCTGTATCTGGCTTATTTTATTTAACATAAAATCCTCCAGGTTCATGAATGCTGTCACAAATGCAGGATTTCCTTCTTCTATATGGCCAAATAATATTCCATTGTGTGAGTGTATGTGTGTGTATATATGTGCATATAGTATATCACATTTTCCATATCCATTTGCCCATCAATGGATACTTCAGTTGTTTCCATATTTTGGCTGCTACAAACAATGCTGTAATGAACATAGGAGTACAGACATGTCTTTGAAATGCAGATTTTTGTTCCTTTGTATATATTCCCAGATTTGGGATTGCCAGATCTTGTGGTAGTTCTAGTTTTAATTTTTTGAGGAAAATCCACACAGTTTTGCACAAGGGCCATCCTAATTTATTCCCAACACCACTGTACAAGACTTCCCTGTTATTTACATCCTTACCAATACTTGTTATGTCTAGTCTTTTTGATAATAACCATCCACAGGTGTGAGGTGATATCTCATTGTCATTGTGGCTTGCGTTTCCCTGATGATTAGTGGTGTTCAGCACTTTGTCATATGTTGGACGTTTGTATGTCTTCTGTCGATGTCTATTCACATTCTTTGGCCATTTTTAATTGGCTTTGTTTTTTTGCTGATGCATTGTGTGCGTTCCTTATATATATTTTGGATATCAATGCCCTATTTAATATATGGATTGCAAATATTTTCTCCCATTCAGCAAGTTACCTTTTCATTGTGTTGATTGTTTCCTTTGCAAAAGCTTTTCAGTTTCATGTAATCCCACTGATTTTTAATTTGGTGTCTGTGCTTTTGGTGTTGTATCCAAAAATCATTGCCCATACCAACATCAAGGAGTTTTTTCCTTATGATTTATCTGGGAATTTTACGTCTAGTCTTCCATTTGTGTCTTTTATCCTATTTGAGTTGATTTTTCCATATTGTGTTAAATACGGGTCCAAGAGCATTCTTTTGCAAGTGGATATCCAGTTTTCACTCATCAGTTATTGAATAGATTATTCTTTCGCCACCGTGTGTTCTAGGTGTGTTTGTCAGTGGTTGACTATATCGTGTGAGTGTATCTCTGGAATTTCTATCTTATTCCATTGGTCAATGGGTCTATTTTTATGCCAGTACCATACTGTTTAGATTGCTATAGCTTTGTAACACAGTTTGAAATCAGAAAGTGTGCTGATTCCAGAATTTAATTTACTAGAGGTCAAAACTTTTAAGAGGAACAAACAGCACACAAATACAATCCTATGGAACATCTTTCACTGTCTTTTATAGAGATGGTTTTGTAAGTTTTCAGTTCTTGGAAAGAGATTGCATCATGATATCAGGAATTTTGATTTTGCTATTCTCCTTACTTGGAGGTAAAGGGGTATCAGGATGCCGTGCTAACAAATGAATGGGCTGTGTTTCATTTCAATTTGTCAACTTTGCCCATCAATTCATGAGTGGATTAATAAAATGTGGTATATGTACACCATGGAGTACTACTCAGCCATAAAAAAAGATGAATTAATACCTTTTGCAACAATCTGGATGGAACTGGAGACCACTCTACTAAGTGAAGTATTGCAAGAATGGAAAAACAAACACCACATGTACCTACTATTAAAATGAAGCTAACCGATGAGCACACAAATGCACAGAGGGAAGTAAAACTCAGTGAAAAGAAACCAGAGGGGAGAGAGGAAAAGGGAAGGGGAAGAAAACAACCTAATGATTACTATAAATACTATTTGGGTGATGGGCACACCTACAGCCAGGACTTACGCATTACAAAAGTGATTCATATAACCTAAAACATTTGTACCCCTTTAGTATTCTGAAATTAAAAAAAAAAAAAGCTATGAAGGTTCCAGATGACCTTTCTTCCACTGCAGGTTGTTAACCTTTTCCTCTGCTAGGCATGGAGTGGGACTTGACATCAGGTCTCCAAGCACAAGCAGTGCAGACTTGAGGCTTGTTATGTTCAGTTGAGAGCCTGGTGTGTTATCCAGGGACTCCAACCCTTGGCAGAAAGAAATCTTAACTCCGTGAATACCTAAGAACATTTGAGAATTGGTTTGGGTGATAAAACTATGAAAGAGTTTCTATTGATAAGGGAAGACGTGTGGAGCAAGGAGACAAAAGGACTGAGGAAAGTATTCTGCCTATAATAGTTAAGGAGTAAGAGAAGCTGTTCTTTACTGAACTGGACGAGAAATGCATAGTCAAAGATCTTAAAGATGAACCTGAAACTATCATACCATGTATTAAACATAAGATGCATTTTCAATAACCAGAGTGTGGTCAAAAATTGTCAACCACATCAAGAATCACAATTTCAAACAATTCAAACTAATAAAACTAAATTACAAAGGTGGTAGAAGGAACCCAATGAGATTATAGAGGAATAATAGTCTCATATTATAGATGTCCAATAAATACTTTGGATTTTCCTCCCTGTCCTTAGATCATGAGAATATTCTTGTTGTAGTAGAGGTGGATGCCAGAGTAGAGAGACCTATTGAATGGAGAGAATATAACTTGGTAAGTTCAGAATAGTTTTATGGACATTCTGACTATAAGAAGGAAACATACAGAATTCACTCAATCCTATTTAGAAAAGAAGGATTGTGTTTAAAATGATGGAAACAACTGGATGAGTAGAAGAATGAGTCTCTGAGAGAATGATAGAAGAAAGAACGCCAAACTCCAATAAATATAGATGTAGCGTTAACCTTATTAATTTAAAAGTCAATCTTAACAAATGTCATATCATTCCTGTTCTAACCATATTTGTGAACCGACTAATTCTGTTTCTATAACAAGCATCCAAAAAATATTCAGACCAAAATGTGGATTTTACATGTGCTGCAGCCAGCAAGATACACGGACTATTTGTTAGACTGGATTCATCAACCATGACGTGGTTGCCACTTGGGGCCAGAAAACCCTCCTTATGTGGTTGTCCTGTGTATTGCGGGATGTTTAGCAGCTACCTGGGCCTCTACCCACGGCCTGTCAGTCGCCCCGAACCAAGCTGTGAAAACCAAAATGGCTGTGAACACTGTCAATTGCCCTGTGGGTGAGGATGGGGAAGACAAAAGGCTCTATTTATAAAACTCTGTGTCACATAACTTTAAATTGATCATTATCTGGGAAGGACTGTGTGTGCAGTCAAAACGCTCAAAAAGAACTTCAAATATATCAGGCTAGCTGACAGTACTAAGAAAAAGAAAGAACTTCAAATACACACGCTACTTTTTATGTGTTAGAAGTATTATGTTCTTTAGAAAGTTCAGAATAGTGGAACATAGGTTTAGAGATAAAATGCAGTCTGATACTCTGAAGAAAAAATAACTTAAAATGCAAATTTGTCTTTCATGTAGACCAGCATGTCCTCCTGGGTAGTACAACATGACGCAGGGTTTTAGCGTCTGAATTCCATCTGCTTGATAACACCCACTTCCGTACTCGAAGGTTCTCAAGGACGTCAGTTTCTGCAAATGCCGCAGCCGGGCCTGAGATACAGAGGATTGCACATTTCGACACTCTTCCTTCATACTGGACTGTCATTGCCATATTCTTACACAGGCTCCATTATTTATAATTTTACAATGTAATCTATTTGTTTTGCATTGAGGACTGGCTTACCTAATTAGAACATCTAAAATGTCATTATGATAATGATTCCAAGTGACACAATTTGGGGGTGTGTCCTCATATTTCAAACTTGTGTTGGTTTCATGGGGAACTCATTGCTCTTTGTGCTCTATGTATACACATATTGTATTCGGTCTCACTTGAGGAAGCCCATAGATTTGATTTTCATGCACCTGACATTAGTCAATATTTTAACCATCATGTTCGCAATAACACCAGACATCATGTCATCCTTTGCAGTAAGAAATGCTATGGACGATGTCAGTTGTAAAGCAATTTTGTACATATACAGAGTTACCCGGGGTCTTTCCATCTGTACTACCTCCCTCCTGAGTGCATTTCAAGCCGCCACTCTCAGCCCCATGAATTCTATTTGGGCATCGCTTAAGTCTAAACTCTCTACGTGCATTTTTCCTTCTTTGCTTTTTTTCTGGATCCTCAACATGCTGATCTATATCCACGTCATTGAAACGGTAGTAGCCAGAACCAATGTCACTCTTGTTGGTCCTGGGTATTCTCAAGCATATTGTCAAACTAAGATTAGAAATGTTCCTTCACATTCATTTTTGAGTGTCATAGCGATTCGAGATCTCCTGTTTGTGGTCCTCATGATCTGCACCAGCCTCTACATGGTGAGTGTCCTCCGCAGACACCACAGGAGAGCCCAGCATCTCCACAGCACCAGCCTCTCTTCCCAGCCGTCTCCTGAAAGCAAAGCCACCCACAGAATCCTTGTGCTGGTAAGTTGCTTTGTGTTCTTTTATTATTTAAACAACTTCATGACCTTTTATTCACTTTATACACCTGAGAAAAACCCAAAAGCGGAGAGGATTACTGGAATTATGTCATCATGTTACCCAACCCTCTGCCCTTTTGTGCTGATGAAGAACAGTAAAATTATTTCCCAATTTTTTTTCTTCTCTTCTCGGATGAGAGTGGTCATTTCTCAAAGAGCACTCAGTAGCTGATCCGACACCCTACACTTCCTTCGGCAACAGGGGATTCCCCATACTCATTTATATGAAAGAAATAACATTATGTGGCTATTGAACACTTGAAATGGGGATAGTCTGAGTTAAGATTTATGGAAAATTGAAAACACACAAATTTTGAAGTCTTGCTATGATCAACAGTACATAAATATCATATTAATATTTTTCACATTTATTACATATTTAAATTATGATACTTTGGGTAAATCAATATATTACATGTAACTAAAACTAATTTCATCTGCTTTTTTCACTCTTTTTTTAATGCAGCTGGTAGCTAATTAAATTTTATTTCGGGCTTGCATTATATTTCTCTTAAATAGTGCTATTATGAGGAACTTCTTTTAATCATTCAACAAATATATAATGCCCACCTTACAAATTCCAGCCAGTGTTTTAGGGGTTGATGTATGGCAGTGACCTAAACACATGAAACATAACAACTAGAGAGGTTATAAAGAATGTTGGTTGTATTGGAAAAATATATATACATATAATAAAAGCTATAAAGAATGGAGGTGATTAAGAAATTGGGAGTGCTAGAAGTTCCATTCTTTAATGTAGGATAAAGTGCAGGGGTGTCTCTCAATGTCTGCATGAATCCGTCCATTATGACACCCCTGCCCTCCTCTCCATCTTGGCTTCTTCACTTTGATCCATAAAATTTGAAATTTTTCTTTTGAAGATATTTCAAATCCAAATCAGGTTTCAGCATTAGCATGCCTTCCTTTAAATATATCAACTGATCACCATTTTTTAAAGTACAAAAAATACAATACACAGAGAATCATATAACTCCTTGAATTTTCACAGCAGACACCCCCAGGTAACCAGCACCCAGATCAAGAACAGACCATCAGCAGTGCTCAGAATTTCCCTGTTCCCCTGTCCAGTCCCTATTCCCTAAGCGTACCTACTAACTGGAATAAAAACACCATCTACTGGAAATGTTTTCAGCATCAGTTCTTCCTTGATAATTTCAAAAAGTCTTGATTGAGCTGTATCTCAGGCGTCTCAGGTACGATTATCTTATTATTCAAGTTCTGTTCTGTGCCCATGGTGTGTGTCTGCAGACGTACCCCCCACCACTAATACTCCCCTTGAACTTTGGCTCCCCTTATATTGCATCTGGTCTGCTCACCTGGAAATAATACCAAAGGGGATTGGAATGTGAATTTAACCCAGCAGATTTCAAAATACATTGCGATTGTAAATCAAATGGAAATATCTTACCAAAATGAAATGTATTCATTTATTAATGTCAATTGTAAACATTTTAAAATTAAAAATATGGAAAAAATAGTATGAATCACTTTTCATATTTCCAAGACATTAACACTGGCAGAGTTAACGTTTTGTCATTTGCTGTATGTGTTGTTAGGTTCTTTCTCATCTGGAGAAGCTGTCACTTATTTTTGAATTTACTTTCCGATGAGTATGTGTTTGATCCTTGTTGCCTGGGAGGGGCCCTCTCTTGTCTCAGGCCATGAGCTGGTCTATGGAATGCTCAGTGCCCTGGGTGGGGCTGGACCACAAGGTTCACCCACAGATACCTCAATGGTAAGCATAGGCTCCAGCCCTGACAGGGATGATGGGGAGGGCACCTGGTGACCTGCCCTGGGGTTTCCATAGGGGAAAGGGGGGCACTAGCTCCACGTCTTAGGCTGGTAGGACTTGGTCCACTTCCCCATCATGCCCCTGTCCTGGGGCTCCTGACTCTCAGTTCGGTTGGCCACTGCCACCTTTCTCCAGGACACAGGTTGCTGACAGCCACGAAGATGCCTTTCCCACAGCTCTCTGCCTGAATGATTTTGGGGCAGGCCCTCTTCCCTCAGCCCAAAACAGACAGCTGTGCAGCTCACCTGTTCTCCTCTGCAGGGAACTCTGCTGCTTCACGTAGCGAGGGAGAGATGGTCCGCCTTTCAGCATGTACAGGTGGGTACCAGCTGTGTGGTGCTGACAATTTGGGTTGGCCTGACTTTAGACCTCTGGAGGAGCTTTCAGGTCCAGCAGTGGTGGACTATGTCAGGAAATCCCCAATCCCCAGGCCCCTGGATGGCATGCTTGAGTCCTGTGGGGACCAGACTGGCACTGGGCTGGTGAACTTGTCCTCAAGTGACCCTGGCTATGATAGGGAGGGGCAGGATGATCCCCTGGTCACCAGCAGAGTGCTCAAGCAGGGCTAGGGTAGGTGTGCTGTGGGCCTGCCACTGTGGAGGGCAAGTCCTTCTCCGTGGGAGTAGCGGAGACAAACAGTTACAGGGCAGGCAGGATGCAGACCTCTGGGGACTGCAATTGGAATGGCCAGGCAGGGGCAGGCTGGTTGTGCCCTAGGCCTGCCACCAGGGAGGGTGGTCCCTTCTCAGTGGAGGCAATGGAATGGGGATGGTGGCGGCCCCAGGGCAGGACAGAGACCTCTGGGGACTGGGTTTGCTGGCTGGGGCTGAACTGTAGCTGCTCAGAGCTCAAAGCTCTGTGGGTCTCCACACAAGTTCGTGGGATGCCTCTGAGCAATCTCTCAGCAGCTGCTTGCGTTACTCTGGGGGCCTGCTGGGGTCTAGGGGCGCTCCCATAGCTAGGATTTTAAAAGTCCCTGGCAGGAGTGTGGAACCCCGGGGGTCTCTCACTCATGCTTTCCTGGGTCAGGGAGCTTCTCCCATCTTCCCACCCATCCCAGCCAAGCAGGCAGCCTGGCCTCCCGCTTTGTGTTGCCTCCCTGGGGAATTCGTGTGTGTGTGTGTGTGTGTGTGTGTGTGTGTGTGTGCACGCGCGCGCTCTCTCTCTCTCTCTCTCTCCTAGACTATCTATTTGAAGCGTGAATATCTCCTCACTGATTTCGATTCCTCTCCATGGGAGGTATGCACAATGGCTACATCTAATCAGCAATCTTGAACCCAAACTCACTCTTTACTTTTTTATATACACTTGAAACAAATGCAAACAACTGATCTCCGGTAAACAGAGGAAACTCCAGGCCAGAGAAAATAGATAGAAATAACCCAATTTTCATAACTCAAGAATGCATGAAATTTTTTGGTATATTCATAAAATGGAAGACAATGCAGGAGGAAAATAAGTTAACTTCAACTTCAAATATAAGCTCCTACAATTACAAAAATATTTTTGAAGATAACAATCAATGTTTGATAAGAAGTTATACAGTATAATGCCATGCATACAAAGTGAAATCCATAAAACCTTGAATATTACATACTTTTTAAAGTCAAAACCTACATAGGCATTAAATATAAAGGAAAGGATAATATAGACAACATTCAGAATGTTTAATCCTGAGGGAAAGGAAGGAATGTTTTAATTTTAGAGGTACATATTTTAGTTGTTCAGAGCTATTGACAATATTGTTTTATTTACCTGTGTTGTATATGAGTATATGTTCTTTTTTTTACTTTGTTTAGATTATGTCATATATTATAAAGAAAATATTCAAAAGTAAAATTTTTGGAACCATTTCAATCTTTGTATTGTGGCAAGTAATTTTGAAATGAGAAAAATGCTCCATAGGAAACCACATTTTTTATTTAATACAATTCTGCATGATTCCAGTGATGACTCAGTTACAATAAAACTCAATGCCTGGCAAACAAGCATGTGAAAAATGCTCAACATCACTAGTCATCAGAAAAATGCAAACTAAAACCACAATGAGGTATCATCTCACACCAGTAAGAATGGCTATTAAAAAGACAACAAATAACAGATGTTGGCAAGGATGCAGAGAAAAGGGAACTCATGTGCTGTTTGTGGGAATGTAAATTAGTACAACCTCTATGGAAAACAGTATGGAGAGTTCCCAAAGAACTAAAAATAGAACTGCCATTCAGTCCACCAATCCCACTACTGAATATCTACCCAAAGGAAAAGAAATCATTTTATCAAAAAGATATGGCATTTATATGTTTATCACAGCACTATTCACAACAGCAAAGATATGGAATCAACCTAAGTGTCTGACAATGGATGACTGGATAAAGAAAAGGTGGTGTATATATGCAATGGGATTATGTTAAGCCATAAAAAGAATGAAATTATGTCTTTTGCAGCAACACAGATAAAACTGGAGGTCATTATCTGAAGTGAAGAAACTCAGAAACAGAAAGTCAAATAGCACATGTTCTCACTTATGAGTGGGAGCTAAATAATATGTACACATGGACATAAAGTCTGGAATGATAGACATTCTAGTCTTGGAAGGGTGGAAGGGTGGAAAGTTGGGAAGGGTGAGGGCAATGAGAAATTGCTAATGGATACAATATACATTATTCAAGTGAGGGTTACAAGAAAAGAACAGACTTCACCACTACGCAATGTATCTATGTAACAAAATGGCACTTGTACCCCTTAAATTTGTACAAATACAAAAAGAAAAGGAAAAAAATAAAATAAAGTATAAGCTTACCTATCCTATCCTATCATTAATCCTAGTTAATTTTGTATCTTCAATCATCTATGCAAACTATTAATAATAATAAGCCTTCTCTTTGTATCAGCATCTCTTGTAAGTTTGAGTCTGCATAACCAGATCACCCTGCCATGAATTCACAAAAGCGAGAAATTGAGTCTGCATTCTTTCAAACTGAGGATGCTGGTGTGTATCCTGACTGAAACAAGCCGCCTTCTTCACTTTACTCTGAACTGCAAAGTCTCTACTTCTTAACTCTGAGCTTTCTTGTATTAATCTGATTCAACATATGTGCTGTCCATATTCTGAGGGCTCTCAAATTCATATCACTGGCCAGATCTCTCCTCCCAACTCTAAGACTCAAAAAATTGAAACTAGAATTACCATATGATCCAGCAATCCCACTTGAGGGATATATCAAAAAGAATTGGAAACAGGGGACAGAAGAAAAATGGCCATCTGGTAGGGGCCTCCTACTTCACTGCTCCCAGGGAAGGAGGTGAAGAGCACCAATGGCTGCCTGCACGTGGATTGCTCACTCTGAAAACAGCATTGTGAAATTGCAGAGAAGCATCGTGGGACACTCCGTGCAAGAAAAAAGGTGACAGGAAGATACATTCACAAAGATCGGAGAGCGCAGGGAATACAACAGAGATCAGAGCACGGGAAGGACTTGCTCACCAGGTCAGCACAGTGCGACCTGACCTACAGGTGGTCATGCGCCATCCCCACAGACTTCCCATCCACTCAGTCAGGGACAAGCCCAGAGTACAAAGTTGTTGCAGGAGACAGCAGGCTCTGTGGAGAGGAAGCAATTGTGGGAACCACATGGAACTCTCGGGTGCATTGTGCAGGAACTGCTCAGGGCCGGGGAGGGACTGGGCTGACATACTGCTTCTGGGGACAGTACGCTGGAATTTAGAGATGGACACCTAACCCCTGGACCAGGGCAGAAGAGTTGAATGGAGAGCAACATATTACACCCTTGGTGGCTGCCAGCAATTGCCTCCATGGGACCCAGGCAGGTTGAGGAGAGCTGTGTTCATGGCATAATCTGAGCCCTGCTGTATGCCAGATTGGCAGTCAGCAGCCATCTTTAAGGTCTCCCACCTGGAGCTGACTGTTAGCTAGGTCTCTAGCTTCACTCCACCCCCCACCCGGGGGCTCTCCCACCTGGGCACCACAGGCTACACCTTTGGAGGCCGTGGACAGCTGCCTCCATGGGTTCCAGGTGGGACAAGGTCCCTGACCTGTATCGGTGGGATCTTTGTGTATTGGAAATAGTTTGTAACCCATCCATCTGGTCCTGCTTCCCCAGCTCTGGCTTTCTTCTACATGATTGGCCCTAGTGCCCACTCTCCAGGTCCCCGTCCTCCCCTACCCCAGAGAACGGTCATATTGAAGGTTGCTGTGCCATAGTGACTCAATTTGTATAAGTACTGGTTCCCATGGAAACTGAATGCCTCAGGTGCCACAGGCTGAACCAGAGAAGCTGCCCCTAACCCTACTCACTTTATCAGGGAGTTTTGCTTGATCCAAGAGTGTCTTCAGCTGCCACTATTCCCCTCTGTGGGAGCATCCCCCTGGTGGAGACTTCTGGGGATAAAGAGGCCCAACCTTGGGGTCTAGTGGTGGAAAAGGGGTGCACAACTGGAGATCCCCATATCAGACAGCAACATGCAGAGATGCACATCAGAGGGCCAGACACATGAAGTGTGGAGAAGCTGGAGAGCCCACAAGTGGTCTGATTGGAGGGGAAAGTGCCTGAGCTTGTGGACAGGGAAGAAAAAACCTGGCTAGAGACCTCAGCAATTGCACCAGTTAGTCCCTCCCATAAGAAGCAGCCCTCCAAGCCCAGAGAGAGAGAACTCTGAACTCCATAACAGTGGCCTTCCCTAGCAGCTGGATAAGCAACCTCTGAGCTGCATAGAAGTTCATTCACCCAAGCTCTCACACTGGAACCACAAGCTATTTTGCTCTTTCCCCCACCTCAGGGGGAGCAGGGTCAAAGTAACTCCTGGGAGTTACAAGTCCCCTCCCAAAACTTGGGGCTTTCGTATACCACCTGGGGGACCACAGCCTGCCACGAGCACAACAGATTACCTAGGTAACTGGCTCCTCCACACAAATTACAATCAATGACAGTGGGAACAACCCCATAGCTAAAATATTGCCTTCCATCTCAAGCTATTAGGGAGCAGTGGATTTGTACCCTCAAGTACAATACATCAGCTTGGAGCTCAAGCTGGGAGAACAATCTCACTACACTCCACTGGGAAGAGGTGAAGAGAACAGGCCAGAGGTAATGCAGGAGGTCCACCAAACCTGCTAATATACACCTGAGGCAATACAGGACAGTACTCCTCTCCCCAGCTCTGCCAGGGAACAATTCTCAGGGTCTTAGAGACAGGGCCATAAACTAGCCCTAACACCCCCAGCTCTTGACCAAGAGGCCAGATGAGAAAGAATCAGTGAAAGAATACAGGAACCATGAAATAGCACAAAGAAAAGTCACCCCCAAAAGAAATCATTAGCTCCTCAGCAATGGATACCAACTTAAATGAAATGGGTAAAATGACAGAGGAGGAAATTTGTTTATGGATTGTAAGAAAATGCAATGAAATTCAAGAGAAAATTGAAACCCAGCACAAAGAAACCACAAGAACAATGCAAGAAATGAATGAAAAATTCTCTAAAGAAATTTAAGTATTATGCAAAAACCAAACAGAAATACTGGAAATGAAAGAGACATTCAAGGATCTACAAAACACAGTGGAAAGCATTAAGAATAGGCTGGATCATGCAGAGGAAAGAATCTCAGAGCTGGAAGATAACTCCCATGTGCTATATAAGTCAGTCAAAGAGAAAGAACACAAAAGCAAGAGACATGAACAAAGCATACAAGAAATGTGGGATTATGTAAAAAGACCAAACATAAGAATCATAGGCATCCCTGAGAGTGAAGAAGAAAATACAAAAGGGCTAGAAAATCTATCTGAAGGAAAAATAGAGGAAAATTTCCATGGCCTAGCCAGAAATCTTGATATCCAGGTACAAGAAGCACACAGGACTCCTGGGAGACTCAATGTGAAAAGGCAATCACCATGCCACATAGTTATTAACCTGGCCAAAGTAAACACGAAAGAGGCACTCCTTTGAGCAGTAAGGTGAAAACAGCAGGTAACCTACAAAGGAAAACCTATCAGACTAAGTGCAGATTTCTCAACCGAAACCTTACAAGCCAGAAGAGACTGGGGACCCATCTTCAGTCTTCTAAAACAAAATAATGGCCAACCCAGAATTCTTTATCCTGAAAAACTAAGCTTCTCATATGAGGGAGAAATAAAGACTTTCCCAGACAAGTAATCACTGATGGCATTTGTGAAGACCAGACCTGCCCTGCAGGAAATACTCAGACCTGCATTATACACTAACTAGTGCAACAGACACCCACCAGTGTAAAATTACCCAAAAGCTAAAAGTCTGGAACCCAGATTCCACAATGGCTCAAGAGGTAAAACAAAACAATAAGAATCTACCCAACAGGATAAACAGAAATACACCCCAAATATCAATTTTCTCAATAAATGTGAATGGCTTGAATTGCCTATTGAAGAGACATGGGCTGGCTGAATGGATAAAAAAATACAAGCCAAGTATTTGCTGTCTCCAGGAAACACATCTTACACACAAGGACTTGTTCAGACTCAAGGTGAAGGGATGGCATACAATTTTCCAGGCAAATGGAAACCAAAAGAAAGCTGGGGTAGCCATTCTTTTATCAGATATCATAAACTTTAAAGCAAGAAAAGTAAAGAAAGACAAAGATGATCACTATATAGTGGTGAAAGGAAAAGCCGACAAGAAGACTTAACACTCCTAAATATTTATGTACCCAACATAAGAGTGCCCAGATACATAAAACAAATACTGCTATATCTAGACAACATAATAAATAGTAATGCCATAATAGCCGGGGACTTCAGCCCCCCACTGACAGAACTGGACAGATCCTCCAAGCAGAAAATAAGCAAAGAAACAAGGGACCTAAACAGAACTCTAGAACATTTGGGCCTAACAGACATCTACAGAACACTCCACCCAAATAACACTGAATATATGTTCTTCTAAGCAGCTCATGGAACTTTATCTAAAATTGATCACATCCTAAGCCACAAAACAGATCTCAACAAATTTTAAAAAATAGAAATTATACCATGTATCTTCTCAGACCATAGTGGAATAAAATTAGAAATCAATTCCAACAGAAACACACATCTCTATCCAAAAACATGGAAATTAAACAATCTATTGCTGAATGAATATCGGATCAAGGAGAAGATTCAGATGGAAATCAAAGATTCTTTGAACTAAATAATAATGGGGACACAAGTTATCAAAATCTGTGGGATACCACAAAAGCAGTCCTGAGAGGAAAACTCATTGCTTTAAATGTCTTTCTTAAAAGACAGAAAGTTCACAAATCAGCAAACTAATTAAAAATCATCTCAAGGAAATGGAAAAGGAAGAGCAAACCAACCCTAAACCCAGCAGAAGAAAAGAAATAACCAAGATCAGAACAGAACTAAATGAAATTGATAACAAAAGAACCATACAGAAGATTAATAAAACAAAAAGTTAGTTCTTTGGAAAGACAAACAAAGTAGACAGGCCACTTGCTAGATTGACCAGAAGCAGAAAGGAAAGGACTCTAATAAGCTCAATTAGAAATGAAAAAGGAGAGGTCACAACTGATATCACAGAAATACAAAACATCATCTTTGAATACTACACAAATCTCTATGCCCAAAAACATGAAAACGTGGAGGAAATAGACAAATTCTTAGAAACACACAACATCCCTAGGCTCAATCAGGAAGAAATAGAATTCCTAAACAGACCAATATCAAGCACTGAAATTGAAGCATTAATAAAAAATCTTCCAACAAAAAAAGTCCTGGACCAGATGGGTTCACGCCTGAATTCTACCAAACCTACAAAGAAGAACTGGTACCTATACTGCAGAAATTATTCCATAACATTGAGAAGGATGGAACTCTCCCAAATTCATTCTACAAAGCTAATATCACCTTGATACCAAAGCCAGGAAAGGACACAACAAAAAAAGAAAACTACAGACCAATATCCCTTAAGAATATAGATGCAAAAATTCTCAATAAAATCCTAGCAAACTGAATTCAAATGCACATCAAAAAAATAATCCACCATAATCAGGTGGGCTTCATCCCCAAGATGCAGGGATGATCCAACATATGCAAATCTATAAATGTAATTCACCATATAAATAAAAGCAAGAACAAAGACTATATGATTCTCTAAATAGATGCAGAAAAATCTTCTGACAAAATTCAGCACCCTTTTATGATAAGAACTCTTAATAATATAAGCATAGATGGCTCATACCTCAAAATTATTAAAGCCATATATAATAAACCACAGCCAATATCATACTGAACGGGGAAAAATTGAAAGCATTCTCACTTAAAACTGGAACCAGACAAGGATGCCCACTATCTCCACTTCTACTCAACATAGTGCTTACCAGAGTGATCAGATGACAGAGAGGAATCAGGGGTGTCCAAATGAGGGCAGAAGAGATCAAACATTCACTCCTTGCTGACGACATCATATTATATCTAGAAAACCCCAAATATTCAACCAAGAGACTGCTGGAATTGATAAATGAATTCAGCGAAGTCTCAGGATACAAGATCAATGCACACAAATCAGCAGCCTTTATATATGCCAATAACTGTTGAGCCAAGAAACAAATAAAAGATGCAATACCTTTCACAATAGCACCAAAGAAAATTAAATATTTAGGAACATATTTAACTATGGAGTTGAGAGACCTATATAGGGAGAACTACAAAACACTGAGAAAAGAAATTGTACAGGATGTAAACAGATGGAAAATCCTACCATGCTCTTGGATCAGTAGAATCAACATTGTTAAAATGTCTATACTACCTAAAGTGATTTACAGAATCAATGCAGTCCCTATCAAAATACCAACACAATTTTTTGCAGATCTAGAAAACATAATTCTACGCTTCATGTGGAATCAGAGAAAACCCCATCGAGCCAAAGTAATCTTAAGCAAAAAGAACAAATAGGGAGGCATCAATCTACCAGACTTCAAACTATATTACAAGGCTATGTAACAAAAACAGCATGGTACTGGTACAAGAACAGAGACATAGACCAATGGAACAGGACTGAGAAGCCAGATGTAAAACCATCCTCATACTTTCATCTGATCTTTGACAAAGTAGACAAAAACATACACTGGGAAAAAGAATCCCTATTCAATAAATGGTGCTGGGAAAACTGGATAGCCATCTGTAGAAGACTGAAACTAGATCCACACCTCTCACCTCTCACAAAAATCAACTCACAGTGAATAACAGACTTAAACCTAAGACATGAAACCATAAGAATTCTAGAAGTAAACACTGGAAAAACTCTTATAGACATTGGCCTAGGCAAAGAATTTGTGAAGAAGGCCCCCAAAGAAATCACAGCAGCAACAAAAATAAATAAATGGGACCTGATCAAATTTAAAAGCTTCTGAACAGCCAAGGAAACTATCACTAGAGTGAACAGACAACCTACAGAATGGGAGGAAGTATTTGCATGCTACACATCTGATAAAGGGCTGATAACCAGAATCTATACAAAACTTAGGAAAATCAACAAGAAAAAATGAAACAACCCCATTAAAAAGTGGGCAAAGGACATGAACAGAAACTTTTCAAAAGAAGACAGAACAAAGGCCAGCAAACATAAAAAATGCTCAACTCTTAACAGAGGAATGCAATCAAACTACATGAATATCACTTAACTCATGAGATGGCAATGCAAAGTCCAAAACACAAGTGTGGATGTGAAGATATACACTAATGCTGCTGGTGGGACTACAAATTAGTACAACCTTTACGGAAAGTAATATGGAGATACCTCAAAGAACTAAAAGTAGAACAACCAGCAATCCCACTACTGGGTATTTACCCAAAGGAAAAAAAGACATTCTATAATAAAGACATCTGTACACAAATGTTTATAGCAGCAAAATTCACAATTGCAAAGATATGGAAACAACCCAAGTGCCCATCAACACATGAGTGGATTAATAAAATGTGGTATATGTATACCATGGAATACTACTCAGCCATAAAAATCAACAGTGAGTTAATACCTCTGATATTATCCTGGATGGAGCTAGAGCCCATTCTTTGAAGCAAAGTATCACAAGAATGGAAAAACAAGCACCACTGGTACTCACCATCAAATTGGTACTAAGTGATCAGTACTTATGTCACACATGGAAATAATATTCATCAGGGGTCAGACAGGTAGGAGGGGGGTGTAGGCGATGGTAAAACTCACACCTAATGGGTGCGGGGCACATTGTCTGGGGGGTGTTCACGATTGTAGCTCTGACTTGGGCAGTGCACAGGCAATATATGTAACCAAAGTGTTTGAACCCCCATAATATTCTGAAAAAAAAAAAAAAAAGAATTGGAAATAGGATCCCAAATGTCTGTTGACAGATGAATAAAGAAAATGTGGTACATACATAACATAAAATATTATTCAGCTTTGAAAGGGAAGGAAATTCTGACACATGCTACAACATGGATGAAACTTGACAACATTATGCTAACTAAGCCAGTCACAAAAAGACAAATACTGATGTCACTTCTGTGAGGTTGAGTAGTCAAACTCCTATTAAGAGAAAATAGAATGGTAGTTCCTGGGGGTTAGGGGGAGAAAATATGGAGAGTTTTTATTCAATAGGTATAGAATTCAGTCTTTTGAGATGAAAAAGTTCTCACAACAATGTGAACATATTTAACACTACTAAACTGGAAACTTAAAATGATTAAGATGATAAATTTTATGTTACGTGTATTTTACTGAAATTAAAAACTTTAAAAAAAAATCCTCAGTGCCCTGCATTGTGCTTGTGCTTTATGGAACATGCAGAAAGTTAAAACGCATCATAAAAGCATGAGGCACAATAGGCTCCAATGGAAAAGTGAGTGTGTTCCCTGGGGTCCTGCTCAGTGGTCAGGTTATATCAAGGGCTGTGGTAATTCCCACCAGCTGTGTGAAAACTAACTTTTAATGACTTTCTAGATCCCGAAGTTTACTTTCTGATGTAGTTCAACTTGGGAAAACATACATCCTCAAATGGTGACTTTGCACTCCAGATTAATACACTTAAATTATTTACCAAGAGAATCATTTTGCATCTGGGAGAATGACTTGTTGCTCCTCTGGGCACATCAAATGAATGCACAATAAACAAGGTCATTGAGGCAGCAGGTGACAAGGTGATCGATGTCCACTGGGAGGAGAAGTCCTGCCATCCGTCCCTGATATACAGTCGATGCCGGTCAGACCCAGCCTTTCCAAGACGCCTCCGTGTCTCAGGGAAGCCGCCTGCCTTTAGTGAGGATCCTGCGACACTCAGCCTTGGGAACGAGGGGGAGGTATAAAGACCTTTTCAATGTTCCCGTTCCCCACTCTGTGCTTCCTTACAGAGACTTCCAATTTTTCAGATTTCTCTTTCTAATATACTTTCAGTTATGATATACATATAATTTGTTCTTTCTTATTTTTATTATCACTATTTCTCTTTTTTCTGTATATGTAATTTTTACTTTCTTAATTCTTTATTTCATATTTCAGTATCTCTAACAGCTCTCCCTATCTGACCTTGTCTGCAATCAATTGAGTTTTATTTTAAAGCAGAGTCACACTTTCTTCATTGTATTTTGACCTTTTAGTTTATTATTAAGAAGTACTTGAAAATTCTATACAATTCCATGTATACAAGTAGACCTCTCATACTCTATGGTTTCTTTAATGTCAATACCTTAATTGGGATTTATTTACATTTTAAATAACTCTAGTTTATTTTATTACTCCCTTTTCTACTCTACTGTTATTCATAATTTGTTTTCCTAGGATCATTCTGTCGTATAGGTAACACCCTTTATTTCAAATCAAGGTAGGCACATTTTAATTTAAAAACACTTCAGTCACATTTAGATTAATTTATACCATCATTCCCAACTAGAGTTTTGACACACTTTTAACATATACTAACTCATAGCTTCAGCACATTTGTATGCTATTTAAATGATATCATTCTCTACATTGTGTTTTAAATATATTTCATGCCATAATGTAGAAATCCAAATGATTTTTATACTGACTTTGCTCTCAGTAACCTTGAAAATCCCACTTATTAATTCAAATAGTTTAGTAAATACTATAATTTTTCTCCTTAAAATTTAGATGAGCTGCCAGTAACAAATGGTGATACTTTCATTCCAATTATTATAAATTTTACTTTCTTTCTTTACAATAAATCTCCTCCAAAAACATGAGGAATACAATTGGTGAGAGCAGATATTTTTACTCATATCCAATCATAAAGGAAAATCTTTCCATTTTTAACCGTTAATGTGATACTGTTGACACTGTAGATATTTTTCGTATAGTAAGGTTAATCTTTTCTATTGCTACATAATTAAAATGTCAACCATTGATATATGTCGATTTTTATCACATAATTTTATGTATCTGTTGAGGTGATTATTGACTTTCTCCTTTAATCTCCTACTGTGGTTAATCATACAGATGAAGTTTACCTTAAATTTACCTTGCATATTTGAATAATTCTCTTGATTAGTTGGTTGAATCTTTGTACATAGTGTGGAATTCATGTTTACAATATTTTGCTACAGGTTATTTTTCACTAGTGTCATGAATACATAGTCTTGTCATTAGACTCTTCATAAAATATGTATTATGTTTTGTTGTCAAGGTTGTGCTACCCTGATTATGTGGTTAATAAAATAAATACTCTCTTTTCCTATCCGTACAACGTGGTCTGTAGATACATTTCGTATGTGGTATATTTGGCGAACTTCATCCTTGAACCGTTCTTCAGAATTTCCTGTGGCATGATTTTGCCCACTATTCAATTTCATCATGGGGTGCATTGCACATTTATGACTTTCTACAATTCTAATATCTTTTTTGGCAGGTTAAGTCTTCTAGGAATTTGCCCATATCCCCTAACCTTCCAAATTTATTGGCATAGTTAATCACAATGCCATCTTTTTAGAAACATTTCCGGCTCTCAATTGCTCTCTCTTTAACATTTTAATCCTGATATTACTTGTGCCTTCCCTTGGGCAGTGGTGTAGTTTCATTTTATTCTTCTTTACAGGAACTCACTTTTAACTCTGTTTTTCCCTTCCATTTTGGGTTATGTTCTATTATTCTGCTTTTACCTGTATCAACTCCCTTTATTTATTTTTCAGCATTCACTTTGCTATTGCTTTTCTACTACCACCGATTTCTTTAAAGGTTATTATCTAGTCTTCATATTTATTTCTGCAATGGACATTCCATAATGCATTCCATCACCTCACATAGTTATGTTTGTGTGTGTGTGTGCACTTAAGATCTACTTGGTTAGCAAATTTCAAGTACATAACACGGTATCACCATATATTACTGTAGATATCCAGAACATATTCATCTCATAACTGAAAGTTTGTACCCTTTGGCTAACATTGCCCCATTTTTCCCCACACCTTAGGCCCTGGCAACCTGCATTCTACACCCTGTTTCTCTGAGTTGGAAATGGTTAGATTCCACATAACAAGTGAGATCATTGAGTATTTCCCTTTCTCTGTCTGGCTTATTTTATTCAACATAACATCCTTCAGGTTCATCCATGCTGTCACAAATTGCAGAATTTCCTTCTTTTATATGGCCAAATAATATTCCATTTTTTTTGTGTGTGTGTGTGTGTATATCATATTTTCCACATGCACTTGCTCACTGATGGACACTTAGGATGTTCCTTATCTTTGCTGTTATAAATAACGCTGCAATGAACATGGGAGTGCAAACATCTCTTTGAAATACTGATTTTAGTTACTTTGGATATATGCCCAGATCTGGCATTGCCAGATCATATGGTAGTCGCCATTGTAATTTTTTAAGGGAACTCCATAGAGTTCTGCATAAGGACCATTCTAATTTATTCCCACAAATGGTGCACAAGAGATCCATTTTATTTACACCCTTCTAATACTTGTTACCTGTAGTCTTTCTGGTCATAACCATCTGCAGGTGTGTTGATATCTCATTGTCATTGTGACTTGCATCTTCCTGATGATTAATGGTGTTGAGCACCTTTGAATATTTTGGCCACTTGGATGTCTTCTTCAGAAAAATATCTATTTGGATCCTTTGCCTATTTTTATTGGTTAATTTGGTTTTATTGCTATTGAGTTGTATGAGTTCCTTATGTATATTTTGGATATTAAGCCCCTATCTAATATATGGACTGAAAATATTTTCTCCCATACTGTAGGTTGCCTTCTCATTGTGTTGATTGTTTCCTTTGCTGAGCAGAAGCTTTATAGTCTCATGTAACCTCACTTATTTATTTTTTGTTGTTGTCTGTGCTTTTGGTGTCATATCCAAAATTATTGCCAATTCACATACCAATGTGAAGGAGTTTTTAATTATTATTTCATCTAGGAATTTTACAATGGCCAGTCTCCCATTTGTGTCTTTAATCCTATTTGAGTTGGTTTTTCTGTATGGTGTTAGATAAGGGTCCAATAGCATTCTTTTTACAACTGGATACCAGTTTTGCCAACACCAGTTTTTGAAGACTCTTTTTTCACAATCGGGTATTCTTGGAGCCTTTGTCAGAGATTAGTTGACCATATTGTGTGGGTTTATTTCTGTTATCTCCCTCCCATTCCATTGGCCGCTGAGTCTATTTGTATGCCAGTGTCATTCTGATTAGATTGCTATAGCTTTGTAACATTGTTTGAAATCAGAAAATGTGCTGATTCCAGATTTTAATTCACAAGATACTGAAACTTTTAAGATGAACAAACAGCACACAAATACAATCCTGTGGAACTTTTTATATCTCTTTTATGAAGATGGCTTTGTAAGTTTTCAGTTCTTAGAGGGATTCCATCATGACGTCTGGAATCTTGGTTTTGCTGTTGTCCTTACTTGGAGCAAAAAGCGGTAGGTCAGGATGCCACGTTAACAAATGAGTATGGAATGGGACACTGAATTTTGTATTAAAAGAAAAGACACATGAGTGTACTGTGTTCGATATCAACTTGTCAGCTTAGCC
The DNA here is from genome assembly GCA_023783475.1 of Daubentonia madagascariensis. Taxonomy (NCBI): domain Eukaryota; kingdom Metazoa; phylum Chordata; class Mammalia; order Primates; family Daubentoniidae; genus Daubentonia; species Daubentonia madagascariensis. The sequence goes on from JAKFHU010000162.1 coordinate 185,897, forward strand.
CTATCTCTTTTCTAAGGCTCAGAATCATACTTTATAGAATAACCTTCCCTAAAAATTTCTGGGTTAGTGTTGGCCCAATGAGTTTGGGAAGATAAGAGTGAAGCAGAAGCCTTTGATCTTTTTAAAATTATGTCACTCAGACTCAATGACAGAAACCAAAGTTCTAATGGGCTCCAGCTTAGAGCTTCCAGCCCCAAGCCAACTCCCATGCTCTTGTCTACAGTTTCTTCAGATCTGGCAGCTTCTAAGACATCTCCACAAGTTATCCCTCTACAAGCCAATCTTCTTGACCACATATCTATGGCTTTTGGCTTTTCCCACCCACTATTCCCTGCCCTCCAGCTATTGCTCCAGTTAGTGACTTTCCTGTTCCTCTTATTGTCTTTTCTAGAGCTTCACTGAAGTGCCTCCCATGTTACTGTAAGTTCTAATACCCATACTGACTCCCTGTTCCAGAAGGTTTTGGTCACTATATTTTCCTGTCTAATTTTGACTGATGTAATATTACCCTGTTATTTTAACATCCCTACATGCTGATTCTACATCTGGACAACTTGTTGATCTGTTTTTATTTCTGTCTTTATTATGGGTTTAAATTATTTGTCCATCTGGATTTCTTCTCCTAATTTTCTTTTCTTGAAAGCCAAACAGAGTGCTCTCTAAGCTATGAAGGTTCCAGATGAGTTTTCGTCCACTGCAGGTTGTTTACCTTTTCCTCTGCTAGGCATGGAGTGGGACTTGACACCAGGTCTCCAATCATAAACTGTGCAGACTTGAGGCTGGTGATGTTCAGTTGAGAGCCTGGTGTGTTATCCAGGGCCTCCAACCCTTGGCAGAAAGAGATCTTAAATTCATGAATACCAAAGAAAATTCTGGGAATAGATTTGGGTGACAAAACTATGAAAGAGTTTCTATTGCTAAGGGAAGATGTGTGGAGCAAGGAGAGAAGAGGGCTGAAGAAAGAATTCTGGCTAATGGTAAGGAGTGAGGGATGCCACTGCTTACTGAACTGCATGAAATGCACAGTCAAAGGCCATGAAGGTGAACCTGAAACTTTCATCCTACATATTAAACATAAGATGCATTTTCAAAACTGAGAGTGTGGTCAACAATTGCCAACCACATCTAGGACCACAATTTCAAACAACTCAAACTAATAAAACTAAATTACAAAGTTGGTAGAAGGAACAAAATGAGACTATGGAGGAATAATAGTCTCATACTGTAGATGTTCCATAAGTACCTTGGATTTTCCTCCCTCTCATTAAATCATAAGAATATTATGATGGGTTTTTAATTTCAAAATATTAAGGCTGTACAAATGTTTTTGTTACATGGTTACCTTTTATAATGCTTAAGTTGGGGTTTTAATGTGCCCATCACCAGAATAGTGTTCATTATACCCAACAGGTAAGTTTTTACCTTGCCCCCCTTCTCAATTTCCAGTGACCTTTACATCTCTCTGTGCCTGTGTGTCCCCATCCACTAGCATTAGCTCCCGATTATTATTGTACATGTACTGATTGTTTTTCCGTTCCTGAGATACCTAACTTAGGATAATGGTCTCCAGTTCCATCCAAGTTGCTGCAAAAGACATTATTTCATTCTTTTTTATGGCTGAGTAGTGCTCCATGGTGTGTGTGTGTGTGTGTGTATACACATTTGCTTAATCCACTCATGAATTGATGGGCACTTAAGTTAATTCCACATCTTTGCAATTGTGAATTGTGCTGTGATAAACGAGTGCATGTGTCTTTTTGATAAAATGACTTTTTTCCCTTGGGTAGATACCCAGTAGTGTGATTACTGGATCTAATGGAAAATCTTCATTTATTTATTTGAGGAATCTCCACACTGTTTTCCATGGAGGTTGTACTAATTGGCAGTTCCACGAACAGTGCATAACCGTTCCTTTCTCTCTGCATCCACGCAAGTATCTATTATTTCTTGACTTTTTAGTAATGGCCATTTCGACAGGGGTAAGGTGGTATCTCACTGTGGTTTTAATTGGCATTTCCCTGATGATTAGTGATGTTGAGCATTTCTGCATATGTTTCCTTGGCTGTTTGTCCTTCTTCTTTTGGAAAACGTCTGTTTGTGTCTTTTGCCCACTTTTATGTTCTTGCTGTGGTCGGGAGTAGAGAGCGGTGCTGAATGGAGAGAATATAACTTGGGAAGTTTGGAAGAGTCTTAGGCGCTGTGTCAGTATAAAGGCAGAAACATACAGAACTCACCAGATGTCTATTGAGGAGAGAAGGATTGTGTTTAAAACGATGGAAACAACTGAAGAATGGAGGAATGAGTCTTCGGGAGAATGGAGCAGTAAACACAGCCAAACTCCCATAAACACGGATGTGGTGTTAACCTTATTAGTAAGTGTCAACCTTGTTCTGTCTTTCCTAGACTGACTGTATTTGTGAACCTACTAATTCGGTTTCTTTAAGAGTCACCCCAAAATGTCCAAACCAAAATGTGGATTTGACACGTGTTGCAGTCAGCAAGATACATGGACTATTTGTTAGACTGGATTTAACAATCATGGGATTTTTGCCACTGGGACCAGAAAACCCCTGTTGTGGGATTGTCCTGTGCATTGTGTGATATTTAGCAGCATGCTGGCCCTCGGCCCACTGCCTGTCTGTGGTCCTGCACCAAGCTGTGAAAACCAAAATGTCTGTGAGCACTGACCATTGGCCCATGTGAGAGGGAGGTCGGGGACACAAAACTCTGGAAAGCTCTGTGTTAGGTGAGTGTTTAAAATGATTACTGTCTAGAGAAGATTTTGTGTGCAGCCAAAACTCTCAATAAGAAGTTCAAGTACACATGGGACTCTCTCTGTGTTTAGAAGTATACTGTTCCTGGAGGGTGGGCAGGGCTGAGGGATGAGAAATGATTTAGTGGATACAATGTACACTATTTGAGTGATGGCTACACCACAGGCCCAAACTTCAGCAGTACACAATATATCCATGTAACAAAGCTGCATTTGTAATCCCTAAATCTATCAAAAGAAAAAATTAAAAAACAAAAAATTTTAAAAAGAAGTATAGTGTTCTCTAAAAGGGTTAGAAGATTAAACACAGGTTTGGTTTAGAGATTCAAAGCAGTCTGATACTCTGAAGAAAATATAGTTTCAAAATGCAAATTTGTCTTTCATGGAGGCCAGCATGTCTTCCTGGGTAATACACTGTGATGCTGCTGTTAGCATTCGAATTCTACCTTCTTAACACCCACTTCTGTACTCGAAGGTTCTCAAGAGTCTCTGGAATTCAGTTCCCGGAAATGCCGCAGCTGGGCCTGAGGGACAGAGGATTGCATGTGTCACCTCTTCCTTCATCCTGACTGTCAATTACCTTCTTCCACAGCTTCCACTATTTATAATTTTACAATGTGATTCTATTTGTTTTGCATTGAGGACTGGCTTACCTAATTAGAACATATAAAAGATCATTACGATAATGATTCCAAGCGACACAATTTTGGGCTTTGTCCTCATGTCTCAAATTCGTGCTGGTTTTGTGGGGAACTCGTTGCTTTTTGTGTTCTATGTGTACATGTTGTTCACTCGGCCCCGCTTGAGGAAGCCCATAGATTTGATTTTCATGCACCTGACATCAGTCAATGCTTTGGCCATCACGTTCATGTTGACACCAGACATCATGTCGTCCTTTGGAGTAAGAAATGCTATGGACAATGACAGTTGTAAAGCAATTTTGTACATAAACAGAGTTATGCGGGGTCTTTCCATCTGTACTACCTCCCTCCTGAGTGCGTTTCAAGCCGTCACTATCAGCCCCATGAATTCTATTTGGGCATCGCTTAAGTCTAAACTCTCTACATGCATTTTTCTTCTTTGTTTTTTTTCTGGATCCTCAACGTGCTGATCTATATCCACATCATTGAAACTGTAGTAGCCAGAACCAACGTCACTATCGTTGGTCCTGGGTATTCTCAAGTATATTGTCAAACTAAGATTAGAAATGTCCCTTCACATTCATTTTTGAGTGTCATAGTGATTCGAGATCCCTGTTTGTGGTCCTCACAATCTGCACCAGCCTCTACATGGTGAGTGTCCTCCGCAGACACCGCAGGAGAGCCCAGCATCTCCACAGCGCCAGTCTCTCTTCCCAGCCGTCTCCTGAAAGCAAAGCCACCCACAGCATCCTTGTGCTGGTAAGTTGCTTTGTGTTCTTTTATTGTTTGAGCAACTTCATTATCCTTTATATATTTCACACACCTGAGAAAAACCCAAAACAGGATGCGATTACTGTAATTATGTCATCATGCTACCCAACTCTCTGCCCTTTTGTGCTGATGAACAATAATAAAATTATTTCCCAATTTTTTTCTTCCCTACTCAGGTGAGAGTTGTTATATCTCAAAGAGCACTCAATAGCTGATCTGACACCCCACACTTACTTTTGCAACACAGGATTGCCCATACTCATTTATATGAAAGAAAAAACATTATGTGGCTATTGAACCCTTTGAAATGGGGATCGTCTGAGTTAAGATTTATGGAAAATTGAAAACACACAGATTTTGAAGTCTTATTATGAACAAAAGTATGTAAATATCATATTAATATTTTTCACATTTATTACGTGTCTAAATTATGATACTTTCAGTAAATTAATATATTACATATAATTAAAACTAATTTCATCTGCTTGTTTTTGCTCTTTTTAAATAAAAATAAAATAAAAGAATGAGATCCTGTCATTTGCAGCAACATGGATGAACCTGAAGGACCTTGTGTTAACTGAAATAAGCCAGGCACATAAATAAAAATACCACATGATCCCACTTTTATGTGGAATCTAAAAAAGATGATCTCGTAGAAGTAGACAGAGAGAGTCTGAGAAGGGTAGGGGAGAGGGAGAAAGGGAAGAGTTTGGTTGATGGGTACAAGTTACAGTCAGACAGGCAACTCAAACCACAGTAGTTGACGGGAGGGCTCTGTCCCACATAGCTGCTCAGGGACCAAGGCTGATGCAGGCCTTCTGTCTGGAATGTCGTGTGTTGCTGGGGCAGGGAAAGATAAGGATTGAAGAATCGTGCATGAGTTTCCACTAAGACTGAAAAGGCAATAAGTAACGCATTGGTTGTGCTCACAGTTCAGTAGCCAGAACTGTCCCATGTCCCCAGTTTCCCTGCAGCAGTATGGGAAAAGTAAGGGAGCAAGTGGAGCATGCGGTGAATGTTTTATCTCTGCCAGAGGAAGATTGGAAGTTGAGAAAATCTATATACAGACATCTATTTCATGTCTATGCAGCAAAAACCAATAGTTAGAAAAACAGTACAAATAATACCATTTACGAAAGCATCTAAAATGTAAAGTTTTTGGAATAAGCCTGACAAAAATTATACAAAACCTCTTTGAATAAAATTTAATCCTCTAAAGACAAATTTGGAAAGAGGTAAATTAATGGAGATATAGTATCCATAGACACTGTAGCTTCATCAAAACTTAGAGGTTGTAATACTGGCAAAGGGGTTGATAAATGTACCAATGTAATAGAAGAAAAACTCAGAAATAAATCCATAGAAAAATGTATCATTTCAGATCATCAGAAAAGGAAGAACTTTACAATGGTGATGTTGGATCAACCAGTTTTCTTCATAGCAAAAGAGTGAAATCGGAGCACTAACTCACCTTATCAACAAATATTAATTCCAGGTATATTAAATATAAAATGATAAAAGGCAATATTCATAAAGCCTTTAGAAAATAATATAGAAGACTCTTCATGATGGCGTGTATATAAACATTTGCATAACAAGTCAGAAAAAAAAAACATAAACTATAAAAAAGATAAAAATAATCCCCCTATGTAAAAATTAAGAACTTTTCTTCAACAGAAAAATACCATAAGGATTGTGGAAAGCCAAATTACAAGATGAAAGGAAAGGGTTAAAAGATCCCACTCCCAGCGTTGTAAACAAGAGCCCAGGGACCCCTGATTGGCTTGTGTCACCTGCCCCTCACATGAACCCATAACCGTGACTAGGGGAGTAGAATATCCTTGGAGGTGGGGACGGCAGCAAGTTCTCTTGATGTGCGTAGGCTGTGCAAAGAGTGGACACTAGAAATAAGATATGGGTACTTTTAAGAAGAAGGAAGGGGGATGAATGCTGGATGGTTAATCAAGAAATATCCATAACCCTGTTCCAGGTGTTTAGTGTCCATCTGTCTCCATCCGCCGGAACGTAAATTTCATAACAGCAGGCATCTCATCTTATTCATTGTTGCAACCTCAGCACGCAGAACACAGTGGGCACTCGATACATGTCAGCCTATTAATTTAAAAAGTAACGAATCCTACTGACACTCTTTAAGGAAAACAAATCTTAGTCCCAGTCTTTTCTCCTCGTGCCTCCCCATCCCCTTTCCTTTCTCCTCCAGGCTGGCGCTGCACTGTCCACATCATCTCTCTAAGCTTCAGCCTCCCATGAAATGAGCATAACTAGAGTAGTTCTTTAATGAAGTTGTAGGGATTAAATGAGACCGTGCATAGAAAGCATTAGCAAGCACATGACATGTGGTGCGTTCGATAAACAACAGCAACAATGATGATCATAGGGCCACGATTCATTTATTTTTTTCAGCAAATGTTTAACGGGCTCCTGCTATGGGCACCTCCGTGCACCAGCATTGGGGATGCCCGATCAGACGAATAAAATTAGGTCCCTGCCTTCAAGGAGCATACAGTCTGGCAGGTGTGACAGACACGCAAGCACATAATTATAATATTAATACCATGAGAGGATGTTTACTAGTGGAGATATGATGTACAGTGGATTAAAGGAGCACAGAGCAGGGATCCTGAACCCAGCAGAGCGCGTGGGAGGTGGGGAGGAACCTAAGAAAACATTTCCCAGAGGAAGCAATTATGCTGAAGTTAAAAGATGTGGGAGTATCCAGGAAAAGAGATGATGACGGGAATTCTAGGTACAAAATGCAGCAGTCCAGTGTCGCTAGAGAGAAAAATGAGAAACCAAAAGGTCATGACAAACTCATGCCTTATTTCATAACAAAATCTATCTCCCTGAAATTGCCAACCGCTTGTTCTCTCTCTCTCTCTCTGTCTCTCTCTCTCACACACACACACACGCACACACAGTACAATTCCGTTTTTATGGACATTCTCAAAAAAGACAAAACTATAGTGATGGAGAACAGATCACAGGTGTCAGGAGTTGGAGGTAGTTAGAAGGGCATGACTACAAAGGAACAGCACGAGGGAGATTTGGGGGAAGCTGTTACTATTTTGTATCCTAATCGTGGTTACAAAAACCCATACATGCATTACACACTCATAGAACTGTACACCAAAAAAGTCAATTTCATTGTATGTTCATTTAAAAGGTAAAAATTTTTAAAAGACTGCATGTGTTAAAAAAAATGTACACTTACAAAAAAATGGGTGTCACAAAGAAGTGATTGAAGGTGATGTAACTGTTGTCTATCTGATTGGAGTGTTGATTACACAGGCGATTATATTTGTCAAAACTTGCGCTAGACATTGAATATCTGTGCATTTTACTCTATAAATTATCTCAAGAAAAACAAACCAACAAACAAAAAGCAACCAACTAAATAACCAAGTGACCAACAAAAACAAAAAGTGAGCTCTGAATGGAAGTCAGCAATTAGGAGTGGTCCAAGCAGTACAAAGAGGAAGAGGAACATACTCCCTCCTTCTGGTGTCTATACCTCTATTAATGTTTCCATCATTACCCGATTATGCTAAAGCAAACTCAATAGTATGGAGGGCAGCCATACCTGTGCCCTATAAGTGATAATGTTTATCCAATGCCTTAGTGAGAGACATTGTGCAAAGGATTTAATTGAATTACTTGCTTCCCAACTTGACATCAATCATAAGGCATTCTTGGGCAGATAACATAAAAGTGGATGGCCACAGGCTTCAGGACAAAGTCAAGCTAGAAACCAAATGCCGATTCCCCTAGTCATTAACTGTGTGGTCTTGGGCAAGTTACGGCACTTCTCTGAACTCCAGTACAGTGAAATGGGGGTAATAATACCTATCTTGCCAGTATTAAATGAGCTGATGTCATTAAATGCTAAGGTTATCCTCATTCAACAGATTCTGAAACAGATACAAAGAGAATAGGTAACTTGCATAAGGTTAGAGCTGTACATAGTAGAGCTTGGGTTAACACTAAGTTGATCTGGTTGTAAAGTTCACAGTCTTATCCACCATGCTACACCAAATCAATCTATCAGTGTCTTCCCTTCCCTTCTCTGTCCCTGAATAGAAGAGCCCATTCAGCCCACTCCCCACCCCATCACCTCTGTCCTCACTCTGGTCCTCAGTCCCCTAGCTCTCTCTAGGTTGGTGTGGGTGCATTCCAAGTCTTTGAGGACTCTCGGGAGGCTTGAAGGAGGGATTCATGTCTATCAGCATGACACCATGGGGCTGGAGTCTGAAGGTCCGAATTCATTTCTGCCTCAACCTCACATATTTCAAAAGACTTTTGGTGGTTCCAACCTCCACAAACCTCAGTTAGCTCATCTGCAAAGTGGGATGTAACTGGGTGCTGTTTTTCCAGAACTGAATATCAAGACCCAGAGTGGAGAACAACAACAACAAAAACTATTACGCTCACAATTAATCACCAGCAGCTGGGGCTGGTCTCCTGGTCTTCGCATGGACAGCCACAATGCAAGGTCAGCAGAATCTGTGCCACACCATCCCCACCTCCTAATTTGAGAAGAACTGACCAGAAGAAGGAGGTTGCCTTTTTGGAGAGAGAAATGCATGAAGATGAGCCTTCCCCTCTCTTACTTCCTCACAAGGAGGAGGAGGTAAGGACTTGACAGGCACTGGAAGGGAGACTCGATGACCTGTCCTTGTGCTCCCTGAACAGGATGTAACATGGACCTTCTGTACTTTAACTGGACACATGACCCTACCCAGAAAGAATACTGTATGTCCCAGACTCTCCTCCGTCCAGCTGAGCTCATGTGATTAAGTTCTGGCCAATAGGATGTCAGCAGAAATGATGTGTGCAACTTCCAGCTTATGCCTTTAAAGGGAGGATGTGGCCCCTCTATTTTCTCTGTCCCCCTTCTTGCTGGCTGGGATGTAGGCCGGTGGACACAATGGCTACCATATTCACAGAGATGAGGAAAACACCCTCAGGGACAGCAGAACGACAAAACAGAAGAAGCCTGAATCCTTATCTGCCCAGAACAGCTTAGGCCAGACTATTTGATAAAAGAAAATATACTTCTCTCATGTTTAAGCTACTCTCTTTTGGGGTTTCCCACCTGAGACACAAAGAGAAATAGCCTTGTTGGAACAAAGTCTTATTGGGAACTGCCAGGTGGATAAGGCACCAATGCTTTCTCTACCTAGTTCCTAACTCCCTCAAGGTAGAGAGGATGGGGACCTGTATTGGTTCCCTGGGGCTGCCCTAATGAAGTATCACAAACTAGGTGGCTTAGAACAACAGAGATTTATTGTCTTACAGTTCATAACTGGGAACTGGGATACAGATCCCGGCACTAAGACCATTTCATATATTAACTCATTTATTCCTCAGCACAACCTACTGAAAGACGTATCTTTATTATTCCATTTTACAGAAGAGGAAAGTGAGGCACAGAATGGTTAAGTAATTTGTCCAGTGTTTCAAGCAATACGTGGCAAAGCTGGGATTTGGACCTAGATGGCCCATCTTCACAGCCCATGGCCTTAGCCAGCTCAAAGGGGACCAACAATGCCTGTTGGAGACGTTTCTGTTTTCCCAACAGGCTTTGGGGCTCCATGGCCACACATGCCTACGCCATTTCTTTTCAGGGATCACAAGGTGATATGAGTTCCCTGAAAAAGTTAAGGCCTTCTTGGAGATGTGGTTTCTTTGTTCCTCCTCCGTTTTTCCAGGTCCCATAGTGCCTCCTTATCTTCGTTCTCAACCCTTTGCCTTCTCCCAATCTCCTTTCCCACATCTTCTAAATTGCTCTTTGTAAACATCCAAACTTGGACAGTGGCGGTGGAGGGTGGGAGTTGTCCCTAATTGATCAATCTCTGCGTGGGGCTCAAGAACAAAGAAGACACCAAGATTCTGCAAATCTTATAACATGCCTCTGGTGGTCACTAGATCTTTGATGTGTGATCTTGGAGAAGAGAAAGAAATGGCATTTGGAAGGAAGGAATCTATGGAGTTGAGGCCAGACAATGAGGTGGAAGAGGGTGAATTAAAGGGAGTCTGGAAATGTTCCCATGTCACCAAGAAGATCACACCACCAGTGACCTCAACATACTTCCTGAGCCAGAACAATGTCCACAAGGGCAACCCCCTCAGAGAGAAGATCTGTGAAGAGCTGGGTGTGGGGTGGGGGCAGGTGGAAGGCAATACTGATGTTCTGAAAAACCCCACAAAGCATCCAGTCGACATCTTCAGCACCAGCAACATGGTACCTGGGATGTAGCTGGCTTTAAAAAATACAGCCACAGAGCTGACCTCAGGGCTGAGGGACAACTCAATATTCTGGACATCACCTGGCCATCACCCCATAAGTCATCTCATCAGAGTTCCAATTTTCTGTAAGCCAAAGTCCAGGAGAGCATCTCCATCCAAAATTAGAGCTCATGTAGCTGTCACTGGCGTGGAAGGAGATGTTGTGGATTAGTCTGAAAAGGCCTCAAACCATCACATATCAATTTGAAAGATGAGGCCCAGGAAGCCAATCATAGATGGGACCCATGTTGGTCACTTCAACATCTATAGCAAAATGATTGTTCTTAAAATACCCTCTGCTACCCAAAAGACCTCAGCACCAATGGTTTCATCATACTATGCAAGGTCTTAGCCAAAAGTGCCCTCATTGAAACGTTATTCACCCATCTGTGAAGTTCTTAAAATGTGATGACCACCACCAGGAAGCCCTCAGCCCCAATGGTCTATGTGCAGGTGGTGGAGGTGGAGCCAAGAGTGCTAACAAGTGAGAAAGGCTCCCACCTGCATTTGTGGTTACTCAAATGTTCTTTATGCCACAAACCACCAGTGGGAAGTCCTCGATGCAGAACAACCTCATCACCAACGGTTTTGTTAAAAGGCTCTTTGCAAAGTCCATCTCAAGAGTATTTTTGTGGATCTCGGGGATGTTTGTGGTAATTCTTCAAATGTCACAAAACACTACTGGGGACCCCTCACCACTGTTGTCTTCATGCCTTAGACCTGCGCTGTCCAAGATGGCAGTAGCTAGCCACCTGTGGCTATTTAGATTTAAATTTAACTAAAATTAAATACATTTTTAAATTCACTTAATTTTTTATGAAATCCAAATAAGGTCCATACCTGAGTTAACAGAATTGGACCAACTTCAATTTCTCGGTTTTGGACAATGAACTATGGTTATCTAAGATACATTATCATTGAGGGAAGCTGGGTGAAGGGCACATGGGAAGGCTCTGTACTTTGTTTGAAGCTTCTTGTGAATCTTACAACATTTCAAAATAAAAAGTTACCACTTCCATAGTGGCACAAGCCATATTTCAAATGCTCCAGGGCCACAGGTGCCTGGTGGACATGGTATTGGACAGCACAGATATAGAATGTTTCCATCACTGCAGAAATTTCTATTGGACAGCACTGTACTAAATGGGCCTCAACTGGACCTGGCTAACCCCTCCATAGTGCCCATTCTAGCTCCGGGGATAATGAGCCCTCCCCAGCTCCCTACTGCCTGGCACCCACCCCTCACCCATCCTGATGCACCCTCTGATGATGCTGCAGGTTGCTGGATTGTGCGAAGTCCTTGCTGCAGGTGCTGCACTTACAGAGGGTGTCTCCCATGTGCACCCTCTCCTCCACCGCGCAGTAGGCCAAGTCCTTGAAGAGTATGGGCCAGACATGGCAGGTGTTGCAGCAGCAGCAAGGGCCTGGAGAAGGCCTTGCTCCAGGTATGGCGGGATAGGGGCGCTCTCCCTAATGCACGTGGTGGTGAGAGGCCATCACCTTGGACTACTGGAAGGCCTTGGCGCACAGTGGGAAGACAAAGGGCCCGTCGCCCCTGTGCATATGTTCATGCAGCCGCAGGCTGTGCTTGTAGGTGAAGTGCTTGCCGCACACTCTGCATGCATGGGGCTTCTTGTCGCAGTGCGGCCGCCGGTGCAGAAGCAGGACAGGCCCTCCTGCGAAGGCCTAGCCGCAGTCTGGGCAGGTGAAAGGGCGTGCAGCAGCGTACGGTGGTGCAGCTCGTATGTGATCTTGAAGCGCTTTGGGCAGGACCGACAGGCGAAGGGGCGCTGGCCGTGTGGCTGCGCGGGTGCCCCTGAGGTCAGGGACAGCACAGAGCATGAAGAGCAGTGGTTCAGCCCTGTAGAACTGCGGTCCCCAACCCCCAGGCCGCGTACCAGTACCCTGCCCCTCCTCGGTCCATGTAAAAATTGTCTTCCATGAAACTGGTCCCTGGCGCCGAAAAGGTTGGGGACCGCTGCTGTAGAACAGATCTCCCCACACAGACTCATCCCTAACACTTGCAGCTCCCTGGGCAAGAGACTAAATGAAGGCACACATACCCTATGTCTAAAGTTTTTAAAATTATAAATCAAACTAACCAATGGTTAAATAAAGTACATTCTTCCCTTCTACCTCGACAAATAGACCTCACAATGACCTGGAAGGCCAGGTTCAAATTTATAACTTTCAGAAGCCTCAGAGTTCCACACTACAACTTGGTGGCATGTGCCAGCTGGCCAGGGCTCCCGTCATCCTTCTCTTCCCACACCTCCGGGGATCCGCACACACATATGGACAGCCCAGCCCACAAGCCCAAGCCTGCCTGTCACCTTTCCAGCCTAGAGTGCACGCGCGGGCAGGGCAAAGTACACCCTTGGGATGGTGGGTCTGGGAGAGAAGCACGCTTGGAGCCTGGAAGCAGCCTTGGGGCTCCTTGGACAGGGAATTCCAGGGTCCCTTGTACGGGAGGCTTGTCCCCTTGTCCACACAGAGAGGGGCCCCAGGAAAGGGCTAGAGAAGCGCCCAATAACATGAGGAATCCATCGAAGGGCTTTAAAAGCGGAGCGGCCTTCAGGCCAAGGCTAGGCCCCGCCTTGCCTCCCATCCCTCCAGGTCCCTCCCACGCTCCATCTCTATCCAGCAAACTCTCCTCCAAATCTGAGCCCTACCCCCATTTCCTATCATCTCATGCCCATGCCAACTGCCACCTCCCTCAGTGGCAAGGCCTTCCAGGACTCTCCTCACATTTTCCCTCCGCCTCTTGGGCTCCTAGCCCACCTCCTCACAGGCCCCGCCCCCTCCTCAAAGCCCCGCCCACCCGGTCCCCCTCCTTGCTCCGCCCTTTTCCCGAAGTCCCCGCCCCCAGGCCCGCCCCCGGCCCCGCTGAAAGTTGCTAGCTTGCTTGAAGCACCTGCGTGCGCCAGCTGGTGGCCCTTGCACGCACAGGCGGCAGAGGGGGGGCTGCGCCGCTGTGTGCAACACCCCGTGGCTCCGCAGCTCGCACGCGAGCTTGAAGGCCTTCCCGCAGGCCGCGCAGCCACCCGCCCGGGCCGGGCCAGCCCCGCGCGGACCTCGGGGTGGTCGGGAAGCAAGACCTGCGCCGCCCGGAGGACACTCGGTGCTCGCCTATGAGCTGCACCGGGGTCGCAGCTTCTGCCTGGGCTCCTCCGGGATCCTGGGAGAGGAGACAAAAGGGGCTTAGACCCCGGCTCATTCCGGACAACCCCCCACTGCCCGGCGGCGAGACCTGGGGCTCGGGGCCTCAGCCAACTCAGCCGCAGGACAGGCAGACCAGGGAATCTCCCGCCTGCAGTGGCGACGCAGCTTAAGTGGGTTCACCCGGAAATCCGATCTTCCACCCCAGCCCTGCCCCTCCTGACCTCTTCATTTCCGCAAGAGGCAGCTCCTTCCTTCCTCTCAAGCCCTCAGGGCTTCATGCCTCGCTGTCTCACACTCTCCTCCAACCCCTCGCCCAACCTGTTGGCTCGATCTTGAACATACGCCCAGAATCCGACTACTGTTCACCGTCTCCACAGCCACCACCCTGCGCTAAGCCAAAGTCGTCTGTCACCTGGATTATTGCAATTGCTTCCTCCCGCTCTTCCTGCCTTAGCCTTCCACCCTGCAGTCTATTCCCCAGGCACAGCCAGAGGGGTCCTGATACCATCGAAATTAGCTCCCACCCCTCCTCTGCTGGGAGGCTCTCCACGGTTCCCGCCTCTCTCTCTCAGAGAAAATGCACGCCACAGCCACAAAGCCCGGCACGACCTGCCTCCTCTCCCTGTCCCACCTCCTCCCGCTCTCTCAACCTGCCTCGCTGGCTTTAGCCACACTGGCCTCCTCCCAGTTCCTCAGGGGTGTCTGCCTGGAACCCTCTTCCCCTAGACAGTCCCACGGCTTCCTGCCCTGCCTTTGTGAGGACTTGGCTCAAACGCCATTTGTCATCTAGGCCTTTCCTTACCACCCCATTTAAAACTGAAATTCATGCTACCTCCCCTTTCCCGACTCTCCCTACCTGCTTTCTGGCTTCACCTTTCTCCATAGCACTTATTTTTCGATGTGAGCCAGGAGCTGCCTGTGCCCATTCTTTGCACTCTGTGGGAAGAGTCAGCCTGACCATGAAATCATCACAGTGTAGAAAAGCACCAAGAGAAAGGAGAGACAACTTCCTGATGAGCACCTAGATCTAGCTACACCTGAAGCACCTCCCCCTCAACTTTTTGGTCAGGTGAGAAAATAAATTATCTTTTATTGCTTAAGCAAGTTTGAGTTTGGTTTTCTGCTACATGATGGGCTGACTAGTGGCCCCCAAATATATCCAGGTCCTGAATCCCTGGAACTTGTGGATGTTACCTTAAATGGTATCAGGGACTTTACAGATATGATTAAATTAAGAATGCTGTGATGGGGGGATTATCCTGGATTATCTGGGTGGCCCTCAATGTAATCACAAGTGTCCTTATAAGAAGGAGGCAGAGGGAGATTTGACATAGAAGAAGGCAGTGTGACCACTGAAGCAAGATGTTATGCTGCCGGCTTTGAAGATGGAGGAAGGGGCCACCTGCCAAGGAATGTAAGGAATGAAGCTCTAGAAGCTGGAAAAGGGAAGGAAAAGGATTCTCCCCCAGAGAGCAGGGGCAGCCACGCCAACACCTTGATTTTGGCCCCAGTAAGACTCATTTCAGACTTTCGGCCTCACACTGTAAGGGAATGAATATGGGCTGTTTTACGCCCGCTAAGTTTGTGTTTGTAGTTTGTTACAGCAGCCGTAGGAAACTAACATGTGCCATCTTCAGCCAAGACTTCAAACATTGAAGGGACACTGCTAATAAAAAGTTTAGCATTTATTTAGCACTTTCTTCATACTAGGCACCATATTAACCCAGTCATTTCCAAGGAAACTGTGGCTCAGAGAGGGTGAGTCATTTGCCCAAGGTCACAGAGCTTGGAAGTAGAAGAGCCAGGATTTGAACCTGGAGAGTTAGGTTCTAAAGCCAGCTCTCAGGTATACTGTGCTTACCCATCTCTTCAGTATATTCACAGACCTCTTAGCAATAGTATTAGAGAGAATTTTATCAGCTAATATTTATTGGACGCTTAAAGGATGTAGGCATTGTTCTGAGCAATTTGTGTGTATTAACTCACTGAACTCACTCTATGAGGTGGGGACTTGTATTATTCCCACCTGAAAGATGAGAAAACTGAGGCACAGAGAGATTAAGAAATCTGAATAAGATCACACAGCTAGTAAGAGGCAGAGGTGGGATTTGAACCCACAATATCCTGACCCTCTGATGATGAACGCTCATTTGCCAAATGGGGACTCAAGGGCCCAAAGAGGCACAGGAACAATTCCAATATCACCCAGGAATGACTGGCCCCTCCTGGATTGGGACTCAGGCCAGGCAACCCCCACTGCTGTCAACATACTGTGTGACCCCAGGGAAGTCGAGGTGCTTTCCTGGACCTCAATTTCCTCATCTGAGAAACAAGAGGGTTGGAATGGACCAAAGTGTGCTCCTCAGAGAACCTGTATCAGAATCACCAGGGCAGGCTGGTGAAAAATACTTACATGCGAGCATTACCCACACAGATTCCTGAAAATCAGGAGCTCTGGCAGAGGAAACACTCCTCACCACTCAACAGCCTGACTGCTGGCCATGTGCCACGCACTGCCCTGGATTCAGGCGACAGAGCAGTGAATAAACAAGGCAAAATTCTCTGTCCTCTACTGTGGGTGGGCAGAAAATAAACAAGCAAAGTACAAAGTGTGTCAGGTAATTTTTCATTAAAACTAGCTTGAAGATAACAGTTTCGTTAAAACATAAGAAGAGAAACAGGGAAAAGTGATTGGAAATGCCAGGGGTAGGGCATGGATGCCACTTTAAAAGGGGTAATCAAGGAAGCGAAAGTGACATCTGAGCTAAGACCTGAAAGATGTCGGGGTGGAGGAAGCGAGGAAGTCTACCCTTTCTCAAATGCCTATCAAGTTTGAGAACCAGCATGATCATGCATCTACCACCACCTCCTGTTCTAGGTCCAAAAATAATGAACACATTTGTTGTGTAATTGCTCTGTATCTGCCACCATCTTACAACGGGAAAGGTAGGTGCCATTTCACAGAAGCAGAAACCCAGGCTCAGTATTTGAGGGCCAAATCACAAAGCCAGGAAGTGGCAGAGGCGGGAATCAAACACACCCTACAGCTGCCTGAATCTCTCTTCCTACTCAGTCCCAACTCCTGAGGTGGGGGTCAGGGTGCTCACCTCTTCCCCTGGGACCACAGGCTCCTCAGGGTCTGCCCTCAGTTGAGATGGATCCAACCCCTGATGGGTTGAGGGGGGTCTCCAAGACCCACTTCTCCATCTCCCGGTTTCATGGAGTGGGATCCTGTTTCTGACCTGGCCCTTGGGCCTGGGATGCCAAGCTGAGGGTGAGGCAGGGCTGCTGTTTGTCAGCTCCAGGCTGTGAGGAAGACGAGGCAAAGGGGGCAGAGGAAGAGAGAAGGGGTGTCTCAGGCAGTAGGGAGGGTTTTCTCCATGCTGCTGGCAGCCATTCCCTGTGTGCATCTCTGGTGGGGATGTGGGGTCTCCTCCCAGGTCTCACCATTGGCTCCAGGAGCCCTGGGAGGCCCTCTCTCCCCCGAACCCTCCTCTGAGGAATGTCAGATGTTCTCAACCAGCAACTATATACCTGTTCTCTCCATCCCCACAGCACTGACCCCAGCTCATGCCTGTCCTCGCCCAGCCACCTCCCTGGCCTCCCTGCCCCAGTCTCCCCCCTCCAGTCCATCCTCAGAGGGTCTTTCCACACCCAGAGCTGAGCCTGTCCGTCTCCTGCTCACAGCCCTGCCGTGGCTTACCAGTGCCCAGGGACAGAGTCCAGGCCCCTTTGATGTGCCCCCTTCCTACTTTCCAGCATCGCTCTCAATGTATTTTCCTGTGGACTTTATTTTCCAACAGGAAACCGCTCCTTCTGCAAGTAGGTCCTTAACTCTTCCACCACGGGGCATCTGCACCTGTTGTTGCACCTCTGAGATGCCCTTCCACAGCCGCTGTCAGAATCCAACTCCTGCTTCAAGGCACAATTCCAACGTGCTCCCCGTGCGCACACTCACCCGAATCCCCCCCATCAGTCCCGAACTCGCGCCCTCCCCATTCACAAACGCAGAGGTCACTCCTAAGCAGTGTCCCCCCCACACACACACACAGTGATTTTCCCCAA
The DNA here is from genome assembly GCA_023783475.1 of Daubentonia madagascariensis. Classification (NCBI taxonomy): domain Eukaryota; kingdom Metazoa; phylum Chordata; class Mammalia; order Primates; family Daubentoniidae; genus Daubentonia; species Daubentonia madagascariensis. The sequence continues at coordinate 203,615 of JAKFHU010000162.1, forward strand.
CTAAAGGCATCCCCCTCACTGGGACACACGATGAACTCGCCCACTGCAGCTCCCACCTCTCCGTCCAATGAACTCGCCCACCCAGAGGCTCTGCTTTCTTTTCCTCCAGACTAGAATCTCCTTAGGCCCCTGGGCTCCTCCTGCAACTGTTTAATTCCGTTCACCCCCAGCATTTTCCCGTCGCATTTACTTCATCCCTCTGCTCCTGTCCAGCTAGGGCCTGACCCCACCGCGGGCTCCTCCACTGCACCTTCAGATTTGGCCGGTATCTCCCCAAACTTCGTCTTCTATCGCCCCCTCCCGCCGCTTAGTTCTGTGCGCTGCACCTTTCTGCCCAGGTGCACTCGGGTTCACAGGCCTGATTCTCCATCCCCCGGAGGACCCCGAGCAGCAGCGCTTCTGGCTGCCCAAATGCGCACGCACAGTGTGTTTCTGGTATAGTGGTACTTACGAGGTTGACTCGGTCTAAGACAAATAACAGGACACCTCTCCATGCAGCGTCACCACACTCCACTCAAACGTCAACCAACAGCTTCAGTCTCTCAAAAAGAAAAGGGGGGGAGGCTGATATAATAACCACTTATAAATTATTTAGCATGCACTAGGCAGTATAAGCACATTATTTTCAATTCCCAAAACAATCTTGGTGGGTTAGTATTACAGTCGTCCCCTGGTACCGTGAGGGATTGGTTCCAGGACCCCGGTGGATACCAAAAGCCACATGTGCTCAAGTCCTTTATATAAAGTGGCATAGTATTTGCCTATAACCTATGCACCTCCTCCCATATACTTTAAATCATCTCTAGAGTATTTATAATAATTAATACAGTGTAAACACTACATAAATTAGTTGTTATACTGTATTGTTTAGGGAATAATGTCAAGAGAAAAAAGTCTGTACGTGTTCAGTACAGACACAATCATACATTTTTTCTGAATATTTTCAGTGCACAGTTGGTTGAATCTACGCGTGTGGAACCCACAGATACAGAGGGCGGATCGTGTTCCCATTTTCCACAGGACAAAACCAAGGCTCAGAGTGAAAGGGCCTCAACAAGTGGGTGATAGAAATGTATTGAGAGCCAGTCATGTGTGACTCCACCGGGCACACTTTCTGCTAAAATAAGAGCCATTGAAAATGCAAGGGCCATCTGCCTGCCCAGCTATGGAGAGAGAAAGAAAAGAAAGAAAATTTTAAGGGCAGAAGTTGGAGGTAAGAAGACGACTCTCCTCTCGGCTGTGTGTCATTAGACAAGTGAATGAACTGGTCTGATTTAGTTTCCCCAGATGGAAAACAGGCATAATGCCTGCCTCCTGGGATGTTTGGGGTGCTGGTCTCACCTCAGCCTCCATAGTAGCTGGGACTACAGGTGGGTGCCACCATGCCTGGCTGATTTTTTTTTTTTTTAGACACAGGGTCTTGCTATGTTGCCCAGGCTGGGAGTTTAATAATCCCGCAGTAACAACTTATTCCATAGAACACCTCAATTCCTCCTCTTCCACTCCCTCATTTGTTTTCTAATGTCCCCTTTACCCCTTGAGCCACAATTCTTCCTTTATCACCCAAATTCCTGGTATCAATTCCTCCCTTATGTCCCCTAAATCTTCTCTATAATATCGCTGCTCTTGAATTCTGAATAGCCCTCATTCATTTAATCAACATAATTTCTTAGTGTCTTCTCTTTGCCAGGCACAGTTCTGGGCACGGGAATTTTCCATGGGGAACAGGACAAGCCCCTCTCCCCTGAGTGGGAAAGATGGACAATTAAAAGGTAAATGATAAATGAACAAGATAATTTTAGATACTGCTATGCGTCGAATATTTGTCCCCTCCAAAACTCATGTAGAAATTTAATCCCCAGTGTGGCAGTATTGAGAGGCAGGATCTTTAAGAGGTCATTGGAGCCCTTATGAATGGATTAATCCATTTATGGGTTAATGGGTTAATGGGTTATCATGGGAGTGGGTCTGGTGGCTTTAAAAAGAAGAGGAAGGGAGACCAAAGCTAGCACACTCGGTCCCCTAGCCATGTGATGGCCTGAGCCACCTCTGCAGAGTCCCCATGGGCAAGAAGGCGCTCACCAGATGCAGCCCCTCAACTTTGGACTTCTCAGCCTCCATAACTGTACGAAATAAATCCCTTTTCTTTATAAATTACCCAGTTTCAAGTATTCCGTTATAAGCAACAGAAAACAGACTAAAAAAGATACTGATCCATTTTCTGAAAGAAATACAAGGACTGGTGGCTACTTTAAATACCGCTGTCAAGGGAATCCTCTCTGGGGAACTGACAGGTAAAGCTGAAGTGCAAAGAGCTGAATGGGCATTCCAGGCAGAGGTAATAGCTCGGAAGAAACTGGATTAACCTTGGCTTGCCTGGGGAACAGGGAGGAGCCAGCTGGAGGTGAGACAGAGGAAGCGGGAGGGCAAGTAATAAGATAAGGAGACAATTAGGAACCAGGAAACTTTCCACACTCACTGTAAGATCCCAATTCACCCTGTACATCAGCACTGTCCAACAGAACTTTCTTTGATGATGGGAATGTTCTAGATCTTCACTGTCCAAGGGGCTTCTTGAAATGTGCTGAGTTTTATTTCATTATAATTAATGCATCCACATGTGGCTAGCTGCTATTGTACTGCACAGTGCAGCTATACAATTTCCCATAATACCTCAAAACACCAAACTCTTCTATAACTCTCCCAAAACATCACAGTGTCCCCTACAAGCCTCCACCCACCCTTATAAAAATCCTATAACCACTGCAAAATGCTCCAACAGCCCAATTCCCTACCTTTCCTTTTATACCCTACTCTCTTCCTGCTTCCAACATAGCAGGCTTCCTACTCACATTTCCCAGAGGGAAGCTACATATCACATGGCAGTTGAGAGCACAGACTCTGAGGCTAGTTTGCCTGGGTCCAAATCCGGGTTCTGACACTTCTACTACGTGACTTTGGCCAAGTTATTTAACCTCTTTGTGCCTCAGTTTCCTCATCTTTAAAATGGGGTTATAATAGTAATGCTACCTCATAAGATTGTTGTGATGCTTCAACATGGCACTCATGTAAAACAGTGGTGGGTGCAAGTGCTCTATTATATTATCTGTTTTACTATTGTGTATGGTTGAAAGTTTCCATAATAAAAAGTTTTTAAAAATAAAAGCACTTAGCATAGCCTCCAGCACATAGTAAGTGTTGATCTTTGTGTTGGCTTCAACACTTTGACTTTTCCTATTTCCAGTGCTCCTACAACCTAATTACCCTACAATGCCCATGTCCCCTATAACAATCCAGTCTTCACAAACACCCTGATTCCCCATAAAGAGAGTTGTCAGATAAAATACAGGATGCTCAGTTAAATTTAAATTTCAGATAAACAGATAACTAAAATATTATGTATTTTCTGAAATTTGAGTGTAATTGGGCATTTCTTTTCCCCTAAATCTAGCAATCCTACCCATAAATGACTTTGCATACTTGTAACAGCCTCCATAAGCAAGAAAGTGTTTTATAATAGTGTTTTTAGTTCCCTCATATTTCAAATGAGTTTTCAGTGTTCGCATTGTGGCTAGAGCTGGCTGCTGTAAGTCGCCTTGAATTGGCAGTACTGTAACAGTGAGTTTTATCTCAACACCAGTAGCTTAGCAACCACAGTTTCAAAGTAGGCTGAGAATAGACAGAGAGCTCTCAGTAAGTTTTGATGACCAAAACTTTGTAACATTGTTGTACTAATGCATTCCTTTGAGTTTCTTTCCCAGAAACAGCAGAACCTCCTTGCAGCCACGATATTAATAACTAGAGTTTTGCACCACCTGTTTGTCCAAAGAAGCCAAGCGATACTCCACCACAGATTGTGCCCAAGGACCTACTAAGCCTGTGCACAAGGCTGAAAGAATGACCAGTATTAAGCCCTAGCTCATTATAAGACTAAAATCCCCACCCTGGGAGACTTATGCACCATTTTTTTATCAAGGGATGTATGTACTACCATGATTTGTCACTGCACTTGCGTGCCCTGCACTCCACCCCAAACACATAATGACGCTCACTCCCTTCGTGCATTATTCACTTCACCTCCAGAAAAAAACCCTGACCCTGTTGATCAGGGAGGCGGATTTGAGGCAGTCCCTACCTTCCACCTCCCAGTAGACTCATCTCCTGAAATAAATCCTTTCTTCTTTGACAATCCTCCTTGTCTCAGTAACTGGCTTTCTGTACAGTGAGCAACAGTGAAGCCCCCTTGTGGGTTCATTAACAGAAAGAGAGTTGTCAGATAAAATACAGGATGCTCAGTTAAATTTGAATTTCAGATAAACAACAGATAACTAAAATATTATGCATTTTCTGAAATTCGAATGTAACTGGGCATTTTTTCCCCTAAATCTGGCAATCCTACCCATAACTGACTTTGCATACTGAGGAATCCCCAGGGCTTCCTAGAGGCTGGTACTGAGTTGGCCTTGTATAAATAGTGACAGAATTAATTTATATAACACCTCAATTCCCTTATAAAACTTCCAGCTTCTGCATACAGCTCCAATTCTTCCCAGTCGCCCCCAGTCGCTCCCACAGGGGACAACAGCCCCCTTTTCCCACACCACGCCGACTTCTCCACAAAATCCCAGTTCCCTCTGTAGTCACGTCTGTCCCGCTCACCAGTATTCTCAACATCGGGTAGTGCCTGGCCTATCGTAGGAACTCTACAAATAATCGCAGAATGATAATGAGTTGAACACCCCAGTTTCTGCTACTGCATTGCCACTTCCTCCAAAGCATCCCAGTTACGGAGTTCTCAGTGATCTCCCCACAGGAATCCAGCATAACACGCCCACTCCTTCACAACACCCCAGTTCTCCCAGTATCATCCTAACCCCCCTTACTGCAAACTGATTCCTCTATCACACTTCTCCATCCCTCCACGACACCTCAGTTCCCCGGGTGTTACTCTAAGTCCTCCCCCACGTCCCTAACCGCCTTCCTCAGCCCGGTCCCAGCCCACTCCAGGGTTACTATGGCAACGCCAAAATTTGAATTCCACTCCGGCAAGCTGAGCAGCCCTGTTACCATGGAGACCGGAGCAGGTCCCCCGGCCCCAGCTCCCGGGGACGGCAGTCCTGGAGCCCAGACGCCTCGGACTGGAAGAGTCAAGGAGGCCCCATAATGCTCAGCGAGCGAAGAGTCCTCTGCACTCCCCCTGCCCGACCCGACTAAGCGTCCTACAACCCGCACATGCTCAGATGGATCTGTGGGCCGGCGGATTCTACTGCGCAGGCGCTCACGCTGAGCAAAGGGACTTGGGCTCGAAAGCGCGGGCGGCGCTCAGCCTCCTGGGAGTTGTAGTTTTCTGGGTGCTACAGCAGGAGACACAGGTGACCAATGGGCGAGCCGCATGGAGGTAGGAACAAGGTTACTGAAGCTGGCATCTTTGAGCTGGCTCTATCATCACCATAGCGACGATGACGCATGGTGAAGCGCTAGCCCTACTACCCAGTCGGCCATTTTTATTCTTTCATCTTTTTAACTAAGAGCTTACTTTGCAACAGGCACTGTTCTAGGCACTGGGGATACAGTGAAAAACAAAATAGAGCTTATATTCCGGTGGACAGAGATTGACGGTAAATAACGGTGAGCACAGGTCACTGGAGAAAACAGTATGTTGACAGGTAATTCAGATGCTTGCTGCAGGCGGTGTTAGAACACTGGTATACACACTATTTCATTTAACCTCACAAAGCCCTATGAGATAGGTACTGTTATCACCCCCAAACTGTAACATAGGTTAAGCCACTAAAAGCCACACAGGAAGGAAGTAGTGAAGCTGGGGTTTGAACCTAGGCAGTCTGGCTTCATACTTGATAAGGTTAACCACAATGCTAAATTGGAAGCTATGTGGATAATTTAGGTAGGATAAGTAGGAAGATAACAGAGAAAAGGGATGGTGTGACTCTTTAGAGAGACTGCTCAGGGGATGGCCTTTAGGAGGAGGTGACATTTGAGCAGAGGCTGAGGATTAGTACGGGCTTGGCAGTAGGGCATACGGTTCAATGGCACTCCTTGGGTTTATCTGCCTCTGAAGGGCACAAATGCTAACTCTTTCCCTGCACCAAACACATCCTTGTTCTCTTCCTGGAAAACACCCTTAGTCCGATATCGTGCAGAACCTTCTGCCTGCTTTTCACTGCATAAATGCTCCTGCCTGTGCTTCTATCCATTTTGTCACAGTGAAGCTTCGGGGTTCGTGTTTGAATTGAATTCAATGTTAGATAAGCTCAAGCCCATTCCCGTTTTAACACCTTTTGAAGGCTCCCATTCTCCTTCCATCATAGACTCACCTCCTCTCTAATTATTTAGCGCCCTTGATCCACTCCACACTCGTCCCTGTTCACTCTGACCACCTGCATATCCATCTTGATTATATAGCCAGCCAAGACTTTCCTCCCCAGAGGCTTTGCAGTATTTGGTGAGTGGTTAGAGTTATTCGATTCCCATCCCTGACCAGATACCCTGTTTCAAGATCTAAGATCCCACACAGGCAAGTGAAGAGTTGGTTTGGTCCTGCAGCTTGCTGTTGGCTTTCCACCCAGGGTTCCGCCTGCCTCTTTCTTTCCTGACCCTCCTCCACTCTGGTGATCAATATCTCTTGATCTTTCAGTTAGCTCTAAGGGAAGCATATGCCAGAGAATTACCAGAGCTGTGGCTCTAAGTTGGCGTGAGATAATATTCAGCATGATTTGAGAATTTATTACACATATAAATTCTCAGACCCTGCCTCAGACATATCCAATCAGGAACTCTGGGGGGTGAGACCCAGAAATCTGTGTTTTAACAAGTGTGATGGTTAATTTTAAGTGTCAGTTTGGCCATCAGATTAAACATTATTTCTGGGTGTGTCTGTGAGGGTGTTTCTGCATGAGATCAGCATTTGAATCAGTGGACTCAGTAATGTCTATTGCTCTCCCCAATGTATGTCCGGATCATCCAATTCATTGAGGAACTGAGAGGAAACAAAAGGTGGAGAAAGAAGGTACTGGTCCCCCCCTTTTGTCCCCTGCCTCACTGTTTGAGCTAGGAGATGGCATCTCATCTTCTCCAGCTCTCAGACCAAGATTTACATCACTGGCTCCCCTGGTTCTCAGGCATTCAGACTTGGACTAAATTACACCATCAGCTGTCCTTGGTCTCCAGCTTGCAGATCTTGGGACATCTCAGCCTCTACAACCACATGAGCCAGTTCTTCATAATAAATCTCTCTATACATCTGTATCTATATCTATACCTATACCTATAATCCCCCATTGGTTCTGTTTCTCTGGATATAACAAGATCTCTGGGCAATCAATATTCCAAAGCCTGCTCAAGTTTGAGCACCAGTGGATCAGAGTACTCTGTTTCTTGGCCAAAGTGATTGGTTCAGACTTCAGCATGTGGCCTTATGTAGTAGACAGTAAAATGATTGCCCCTACTCTGTCCAAGCCCTTTGTCATATAACTTTGCAGTGACTGGCATGGACCATTAGCACTGGGCTCAATCACTTGCCTAGCTATGGCCAATGGGACATTAGCAGAGTGACACATGCAGGTGTGACATGAATTTCCTCTATTGCAAGTCTGCCATCACCATGATAATATACCTAGACCAGTCTGCTGAAGGACAAGAGACATGGAGCAAAGCTAAGTAACCCGTGTCCTCCCAACCAAGACCATTTTAGTTCAGCCAAAAGCTAGATGATCCCCTGATAATTTGAGCAAGCCCAGCCAAGATCAGCTACTTTGCCAAGATAAACTGCTTTTATTTTTAAAAAATTTTTTGAGATAATTATAAATTTACATGATCATTTGCTTTTCAAAGTTTAATATGCATACTAGAGATCTTGTTAGAATAGGATTCTGATTCTGTAGGTCTGGAGTGGGGTCTGGGAATCTGTATTTCTAATAAGCTCCTAGGGAATGTTGATAATGCTGTTCTGTGAGCTACACTTTGAAAAGCAAGGGTCTAGCCAACCTCCCAGGTGACCCAAGACATGTAAACTATAAATGTTTATTGTTACATATCTCTGAAGTATTATTGTTAACACAGCATTAATGTAGCCATAGATAACTGATACCCTTACTAAATCCAATCAGCGTCTTCCTTGAGATTTAATATACAAATACTGGTAGAAAGAGCTTTTTGGATCAAGATATGAGGATGTGACAGGGGAACTTCTAGTAGCTATCTTTCTCAGCCAAAAGAGAGGGTTTTCTTTTGAAGGAATTCATCACACAAAGAGAAGTGAGAGGGGAAACCTGACATTGTTCGAGCCCTGCATTCAGCTACAGTTGCAGCCTTTGACTTCTCATGACTTGAACCTCTGAACTGTCTTTTATCTTAAGCTCCTTCATTGCTACTCAAAGTGTGCTACACGATCCCGCAGCAGATCATCAGAGAGCTTGCTAGAATTCTGGGCCGCAGCCTGGACCTACTGAATCCAACTCTTTATTGTAAAAGGTGCCCAGGTGATTCATGTTCACATTAAAGTTTGAAAAATGCTGAGCTACTTAAACCTGGATTTTGTCCCCTATGATAGAATTAAGTCCCCTTCATCAGTTGTGACAACAGAAACTCCAGCTCAAACTTCCCTAAATCATTGAGACTTTTTTTTTTTTTTTGTGAGACAGGGTCTCACTCTGTTGCTTCATCATAGCTCATCATAGAGTGCAGTGGCATCATCATAGCTCACTGCAGCCTCAAACTCCTGGGCTCAAGCCATCCTCTTGCCTCAGCCCCCTGAGTAGCTGGGACTACAGGCACATGCCACCGCGCCCAGCTAATTTTTTTATTTTTTGTTCAGTCAGGGTCTCGCTATTTGCTCAGGCTGGTCTCAAACTCCTGGCCTCAAGAAATCCTCCTGCCTCAGCCACCCAAAATGCTGGGATTCCAGGCACGAGCCACTGTGCCCAGCCAAAGATATCTTTTACTTAAGAAGCCCCATGGTAGAGCAGACTCCAGAGACTCAACTGAGCCAAGCAAACATCCAGATTTTCTTCATCTCTTAGCGCTGTCTTCCCCAGTGTGGGCTTCATTCTCACACTGTACCAAGGTGGTCATGAGCAGGTTTAGTCCTGACCATCTCATTCTGGGTCTTCTTAGGAGAAAATCTTTATTAGAATCCTCCCAGCCCAACCTGAGCAGACTTATTGGCCAGGACTGGGTCACATGCCCATTCTTAAGCCAACCACTGGCAAGGACGATTTGCACGAGCCAGTCATTTGAGGGCAGAGCTGATGGATGTCAGGTTGCCACCGTGGCGCATTGGTCCAGGTGAGGGAGGATGAGGCCTGAACTGCTGTGGAGATGGATTCACTGTGGCTCCTACATCCGTCTGTCCCCAGTAGGCCTTGCTGATAGACAGAACGAAAGAAAGCTGGACCATGCCAACTTTCCTCTGGAGCTGGGCCTCCCATCCTCCCCCAGAAGCCAAGAACTCAGCACAGAAACCAAAATAATACTGTTTTATTCCAATCTTGAAGCACAATGGTCCAAACAGCTCCCCTCCCCCGCTGGAGTCTCCAGCCCGCCCCCCAGACTCCCAGAGCCCTCCCTTACTGTGTCTTCCAGGAACAGCCAACCAGGAGGTGAAGGGCTGCAAGTCTCCAGGTCTTGGAGAAATACCAAAATCACTCCCTCCTCATTTCTTCCCTCCCCATCTCCCATACCTTCCCTGATCTCACCTCCGTTTCTTCTTCCCTCTCCTCCATCCTCGTCCCCTTCTCCCCTCCCCACCTCACCTCTCCGGCCTCCCCCTGCTTCTCCTCATCTCCCTCTTCTCTTGTCCTCTCCCCTCCACCTCTGCCCCCTCCTGTCTTTTCTCCCTGTACCTCTCCTTTACCTGTCTTCTCGTACCGCCCTTCCTCCCTTGCTTTCTTCCCTCTGCCCAGCACTCCCCAGACTGACCAGTCTGCTCTTGCCAGATGCTCCCCATATCCTGGTGTCTTCACCCTCCCCCCAGCTCTGCCCCTTTCCTTCCTTCTGCCCCGGCCTGACCCTGTCTACACCTCTCAGCACACATTTCCTCTCCTGAGGGAAGCCCTCAGAATCCACGCTGGCCATCAGCACCTTCCCCAGCTGTGGCTCCAGGACCCCAGAGACCACTGTCAGCTTCCCCTTGGACCCAGAGAAGTAAACTGCCAAGATGAGGTCCCTGGATGACCCAGGAGGTGGCCAGAGGGACTGGGGCGTCTCCTTGGCCTCAGCCCTGTTATCTTTGGGATAGAAGAATGCCCTCCCGCCCCCACGGTGGAGGGTGGTGGGCAGGAGCCCGAAGGGTCAGGGCTCGGGGGCTCTGCCCCAGCAATCCCTGAGCAGGTCCATGTGGAATAAGGCTGCCCCAGTGAGGAGGCGTGCTGCAAAGAGGTGTCGGCAGGGCAGACGTCGGGCAGCGTGGATTGAGCAGCTGCAGCGTGTCAGGGCCCCGTCCAGGAAGAAGTCCGAGGTGCCGTCCTTAAGGGCAAAGCCAGCTCCAGTCCAGTGGAAACCCCGGGTCCCGTGCTGCCTGGCAAAGGCTAGCTCCTCGGCCACCAGGTCTGCCAGCTCTGGCCCACAGGCTGCTCGGAATTTGGCCAGGGGCTCCCAATCCACCTCCTCCTCTCCTGTGGGGCGGCAAAGCCTCTTTGGTTCCCTTGGGCCTTCTCCTTCGCCTCCTTCCTGCAGGTTCTCCCCTGCAGCCAGGTACTCACTCCTTGTGGCTGCCCATTCTGGACTGCCTTCAAATACAGTCCCTGCGCGGGTGCCACACACAACTCCATTCCCCAGCTCTGGACACCTCCCTCCCGTGTCTCCCCACTCCATCCCTGGCCCTGCTCTGCTCTTGAGGCCCGCAGACCGGGCTCCTCCTCCACCTCCGTTCTCCATGCCTGTAACCCTTGTGTCCCCCAGCTGGACCAGAACTATGTCCTCCAGGCCCCTTCTTCTTTTGACCCCCAACACCACTCCCCTCTCCTCTGTGATCTCTGGCCCTCTCCTCCTCTCATCTCCCCACTGGGGCCCCCTTTGGTCTCCGTTCTCAGGGACCAATTCCAGGGGCTTCTCCAAATGGATCCCCCTCCAGTTTCTGACCTCCAGCCCCCTCCCTTTCTCTACTTCCAACGGGGGCCCCTTCCACTCTCCGGTTCTCAGTCCACTTGCCCTTTCCTCATGTAGCTGGGCCCCTCTCCAGGGGCTTCCTTCAAGACTCCTGGCCCTCTCACACTCAAACCGGGTCCCCCTCCGGTCTGTGGTTTCCAACATCCTGCTCCTTCGATCCTCCAACTGGGCCATCCTCCAGGTATACCCTTCCAGTCCTCGTAGCCCCTGGTCCTCCCACTGGGCCCCCCTCCAGACATAACCTTCCAGTCCCCAATCCTTCTCACCCTTCATCTGGGGCCCCCTCCAGTCTCTGATCTCTGGCCCTCTCAAGTGCCCCTTCTCCAACTGGGACCCTCTCCAGACACTCCCTTCCAGCCCCCTCACCTTCTGGTTCTCCAACTGGACCCCTCTCCAATCTCTGATCTGCAACCCCCCTCCCTTCTCACTTTCTAACTTAGTCCCACCCCTGTCTCTGGTCTCCAGTCCTCTTGCCCACTCTTTCTCCCCCTGTGCTCCTCTCCAAATACTGCCTTCTTTCGGAGCCCCTCCCCAGTCACCGGTCTCCAGGGTCCTCACCCTCTCGTTTTCCACCTGGACCCCCCTCCCGGGCTCGCCCTCCAGCCACGTCCCCCCTCCGTCTGGGCTCTCGGGCGCCGCCTCCCCGGCCGCGTCAGCCCACTGCATGGCCACCAGGTCGCGAAGGCACTGAGCCACGCTGCGCGAGGGGCTGAGGCGGCGCAGCAGTCGCCGGCGGTGGCTGCGCACCAGGGCGCACGCGTCCAGGTCGCGGGCCGCCTCGAAGGCGCGGAAGCGCACCCACATGTCGCGGCGGGGCTCCCAGTTGCGCTCAAAGTAGTCAACAAAGGCGGCTGGGCCGTGGGCATGCAGCTCGGCCAGCGCCTCGTCGTAGGCGGCTGGCGACGACGCGCCGGCCAGGCGGCACAAGCGCGGCCACAGGCCCGGGTCCTCACGGCCGGCGCCGCCCAGCTCCTGCGCCTTGCTGAAGAGCGTCTCGAGGCCCTGCGCTCGGCAGATCTGCACGCGCGCGCAGGGCAGCAGCTGGCGCACAGCTGGCAGCTGAGCCGCCACCTCCGGCCCGGCGGTGAGACAGCGCACGCGGCCCTTGACGTCGGGCGCGCTCTGCAGCAGCGAGGCGAGCGCGAAGCGCAGCAGGCTCGGCGTACCCGGGCGCGCCACGCAGCAGGCGGCCTGGCGAGCGCGGCCCGCGCCGTCCACGCACAGCACGGCCAGCAGGTCCAGCGCGCCCTGCAGCCCTGGCAGCCGGTCCACCAGGAGCATGCGCGGGAAGCGCCGCAGCAGCGCCCTGGTCCGCGACGTCAGGAAGAACACGGTCTCCACCACCGCCTGGTCTTCCACGAACACCAGCTTCACCTGCGGGCGGGGGCAGGGGACGGGGAAAGAGGTCAGAGGACGCCGGGTTCGCCCCGCCGAGCTTCCCCGACCTCTGCCTCCCCCTCTAGGGAAAGGGGAATCGGTTCATTTATGCGTGCATGTGCATTTATTCTTCTGACCGGCAGGAGGCAGTGCAGGCGAATGGTTAAAAACACGGACTCTGGGTTTGCGATCCAGGCACCACCATCTAACAACAATGTAATATTTTGCACACGACACTTTTAGCCTCTCTGAGCCTCCATTTCCCCCGCTGGGAACTGGGTATTCATGCCTTCATGTGCTGAGAGGCAGTCTAGGGTAGTGGTTCTCAAAATGTAGGCCCTGGACCAGCAGCATCAGCATCAGCTGCTGGGACCTTGACAGAAATGCACATTCTCCAGGTCACCCCAGGCTTACTGAGTCTGAAACTCGAGGTGGGGCCCAGAAATCTGTGCTTTGACAAGCCCTGCAGGGGCTCCCCATGCACGCTGGAATTTGAGGACCACTGGTCTGGTGGCAAGGCGCATAGACTGTGGAGGCAGATCCTCCAGGTTGGAGTCCCACGCCTACCACTTCCTAACCATGTGATTTAACCTCTCTGTGCCTCAGTATCCCCTTTAACCTCCATATTCCCTGATTCCCCCTTCTAGGAGCTGAATGTTCATTCCTTCATGCACCAAGAGGCAGGACAGTGGTTAAAAGCATTGTCTCTGGGGCCAGACTGCCTGGGCTGAGATCCTGGAGCCACCACTACTTGGCTGTGTGGCTTCTGGCAACATCCCTAACCACCGTTTCATTTGTAAAATGATGACAATAAGAGTACCTCTGTGATTGGAAGGATGAAATGTGTTAAAACATTTATAGCATTACCTGGCACACATAATGTTACTATTATTACTCATTCAACAAATAGTAAGTGCTCTCACAGTGGTCATTATTACTATAATTATCATCTCTGCTTAAACACCACCTCCTCATAAAGATCTCTTCTGGTCATGCCAACTAAGCAAACACCCTATCTCTCTCTGGCCGCTTTTGGCCCCAGCACTTACCGCGCTCTGGCACATCATATCTTAATTTGCTGATTTGCCCATTGTCTGTTTGCCCTCCCTAAGACGTAAGCCCCACAAGGATGAGGATGTTCTCTTTTGCATCCCTGATACTTTGAAGGGTCCCTGGCCCAGAACCTCAGCTCAATGCATCCTGAATAAGTGAGTGAACTAATGCAAGAATGTGAGGGGATATCCAGTGGCTACATCTCTGGAGTGCAGGTTCAGGGAACAGACTCCTGGATTTGCCTCTTCTTAGCTGTGGGACTTTGGGCAAGTGACTTCCTCTCGATGAGCCTCAGTTTCCTTGTCTGGTAAAATGGGGATGTCTGTTTAACAGAGTCATGATGAGGCTAAAATGAGATCATTCGTGGCCAACATTTGCAACAATGCCTGGCACATTTCAAATCCCAGCAATTATTACTGTCTTACTTGATCTCTCAGCAGGACTTAGCACGGTGATCCGGTCCCCTTCCTGGAACACAGGTCTCTCTTGACCTCTGTCACTCTGAACACTCCTACTTTTCTCCTTCCTCCCAGGCATCTCCTTTCCTTGCCTCTGCTCTGCTGCTCTACCTCTAAACATTGCCATGCCACACAGCCCAATCCTAGGCCCTCTCCTCTCCTCTCTCCCCATCTCTGTGCTCTTCCAAGGTGATCTCATCTAGTCACATGGCCCTCATCATCTCCAAGCTGATAACTCCCAGGTCTGTACCTCCAGGCTACAGACCCACCTAATCAACTGCCGCTGCAGCAATCTGGCCCCTTAGGTGGCTCATATGTCCCTCAAGACTAGCAACCTAAAGTCATATTTGATTCTCACAAGCCCACCCCCTCAACCTGCCCCTCCTCAGTCGGCTCCATCTCAGTCAATGGCTCTGCCATCCACACTCCACAGCTGAGGCCCCAGCACTCAGGGCTGATGCTTAGTTTCTCCTTCTCCACATGCAATCCAACCCCAAGTCCTAGCAATGTTCCTCAGAATGAGTCCAGAATCTGACCACTTCTCCCCACCCTCACAGCCATCACCCTGGTTGGAGGCACCAGCATCTCTCACCTGGATTATTGTGGCTGCCTCCTCAATAGGCTTCCTGTGTCTGCCCTTGCTCCCTTGTCTGTTGCCATACAGCTGCTAGAGGGGCGTTTTCAAAACTCCGATCAGATTGCCCCCTCCTCTGCTGGAAAACCCTTCCCAGGACTTCCCATCACACTGTAAGTAAAATCAAGAGTCTACACCCAGCTGTGGGTTCTGGGCACTCAGGCCCTTTGACCTCATCTTCTGTTTCTCTCACCCACTGTGGTCTCAGCCACACTGGCTTCCTCATCATTGCAAAATAGCCACTTGATGGGGTGGGGAGATTAGCAACTATGATCCAGGACCCCTGTACTGGGCCAGCTGCTAGGGCTCGGTCAGCCTGTCCCTGCAAGAGTTGACCCATAGCTGCAGAACCAGAATTTGATCCAATTTAACTACAGATCTCTCCACAAGTCATTCTGCCATAATCCAACCTCATCCTACAAGACCATTTAAAAAGCACTGCTTAGTACTCAGTTTAAAAAACAAAAACAAAAAAACCCTAGTTTAAAAAGCATCTAGTAGAGTCCAAACAGAACAAGGAAATTGCTTTCCTAAGCCTGAAATCATATATTCAGCACCTTAAATAGTATTGGAATTCAATACATTTTACAAAAAAACCTAGTAAGCTCACCACTGAATTAGGCACTGCTGTAAATTTTTTCAACCATCGTTAATTATTACACTCACCATTACTTTATAATTTAATTTATTTCAGAAGTTCAGTCTAGAACTGCTTTGTCCAATATGGTAGCCACTAGCTACATGTTAACTGTTTAAACTAAAATTAATTAAAAATTAAAATATATAAAATATATAAAAATGCAGTTCCTTGTCACACTAACCACATTTCAACTGCTCAATAGCCACATGAGGCCAGTGGCTACTCTACAGGACAGCACAGATCTGGAACATCTCCATGATTACAGGAAGTTCTATTGGACAGCACTGGTCTAGAAATTAACTTAAATATAAAAGTCATAATAGATAAGATGGGTTTTTTAAAAGTACACATTTCTATAGTATTAGTAAGTTTGTATCATTTTCTTCTTGGGAGTCAGAATAAGAGAAAAGTAAAGACAACAAAATGTATTTGTCTTGAGACCTCTTCCAAGCTGGCAAGCACTTGACTAATTAGAGGCCAACTTCCATTCTTAAAGAGAAAACTCAGATTCCTAATCTTGGGTTTTTTTCTGTGGAGATCCAAATCCAGGTTCTTCTTTTTACTAGCTGTGTAAGTTTACACACCAGCTGTGTGACTTAGGGAAAGTGTCTAAACTTCTCTGTGCCTCAGTTGCCATCTGCAAAGGTGGGGAGCATAATTGCATCTACCTTGTAAAGTTGTTATGAGGATTAAATGAGTTAATCCACATGAAGCATGTAAAACAATGGCTGGCACGAGGTCAGTGCTCATTGAGTATCAGCGGTGGTTGTTATTACTGTTACCTGAGCATGCATGCATGCTAAAGAGAAAGGCTAACGGGACTGGGTTGCTGTGGGTTCTTCTGTTTGAGTAAGGGTCATTCCTGAGATGGGAGGATTATTTTCCATATATTGCAGATATGGAAATTGAAGTTGAAAGGGTCCGTATGGGCAGCAATGGATCAACTCAGCAAACCTAGGTTGTCCAAATGCTGCACATTCCAAAGAAAGGTTTGGCTCTTGCCCAGTTCCTGGGAAGTACCCTCTAAGCCCTTGGAATGTCCTGCCTGATAAGATTGTCTCTGTTTACCTGCAGCCTTGGACCACACCAGATAGTCTATGCCAACAATATGATTTATGGTGGGGGCCGTGGGCCATGCAGTATCAGCGTGACCTCTGGAAGGGCTGGAGACTAAGGTCAACCAAGTCTATGTAACCGACCCGCAGTAAAAACCCTGGACATCTAGGCTCAGGTGAGCTTCCCTAGTTGGCAATATTCCTCGCGTGTTGTCACACATCATTGCTGGGAGAACTAAGCACTATCCGTGAGACTCCACTGAGAGAGGACAACTGGAAGCTCATGCCTGGTCTCTCTTGGACTCTAGCCTATGTGTGTCTTCCCGTTGTTGATTTTAATCTGTACCCTTTTGCTGTAATAAAGCATAACTGTGAGTGTAAGAATCTTTCTGAATTCTGTGAGTCCTTCTAGTGAATCACTGAACCTCAGGGTGGTCTTAGGGACCCCCAATTAGCCAAGGGTGTGACTTGCCCAAGGTCATGGAGCTAACAAGTGGTGGGGCTGGGATTCAAGTCCACACCATTAAGAATGGTTGGGGGAAAAAATCAGGGAGTGGGGGAAGGTATGTGGGTGACACTTAAGGGATATGGTGATATTTGATGAAGGTGGGGCTATGTAAATGAATAAATTTTTCTACCAAATATTTACTGAGCCAGTATGATGTGCTGAGTGCTGATCCAGAAACTGAAGAGAGCAAATAAGAGTGTGAGGAGCCAGCCAGCAAACCAAAGATGAATATAAAGAAGATGATTTCAGGTGTGTAGACTGCTACAGAAAACTAACAATGCACACGAAGCAGTTTCTCTGTGCCAGGCACAGTTCCAAGCAGTAACTCTTTCAATACTTAAAACAACCGTGTAAAAGACATACTATTATTATTATCCCTCTTTTTCAGATGGGGAAACTGAGGCACAGAGAGCTTCATTTGCTTGCCTGGGGTCAGCCAGGTGGTAATTGGCAGAGCTGGGATTTGAACCCATGCAGCTTGGGCCCAAGGTCTGTGTTCCTGACCACTATACCCCACTTTTTCCTGCGCAAAAGTGATGAAACAGACCTGACTCAGAGGCTTCTGGCTTGAGACACGCTGTGGACGGTGGTGCAGAGATGGAGAAGCCCAGGGAGGAGCAGATTCTGAAGACCAGAATGAGTGCAAGTGTCATTTCAGACACAAAGCAGTGGCACAGGGATGTGTCTACCATAGATGGTGGACTCCACAACCATCAACATCCGAAACCACCCCACTTACTGCTTTCTATCCACACCTCTTCCTATACATGAATATATGCTCCCTTTTTCATGTCTTCAGAATGATACTATTCTCCAGACTGTTCTAAAGAAAAAATTGAGGGAATAAAAATAATAGCTAAATAGCTAATACATACAGGGCTTCCTACTTTGGGGGCACCATTCTTCACTCTCACACACACACGCACACGCACACACACAATTTAATCCTCACACAACAACCCTAACAACCCTATATGGTATTATCTATTATCCCCATTTTACAGATGAACAAACTAAGGCTCAGAGAAGTAACTTGTTCATACCTTGTTCTATGTCCCACAGCTAATTATTGTCACAACTAGAATGTTTAAAAGCATTTAGTACCTATCAATATAAATAAAATCAAGCTGCCAGCTGCTACTGTATCACCCCCAAATGGCTGGTATAATGTAAAAATAGTCTATTTGTCTTAGAGAAGAATCCCTTTGGGAGCCATAAGGAGATAGAAACACTGAAACTGAGCTGCAGAAGGTCTGTGTAACTACAGAGCAGGAGAAACATGAGCCCCATATTCAGACAGGGTTTTGGAAGGCCATAGACAAAACAGCCCCCTCTAGACCTGTGGTTGTCTTTTGCTGTTTGCCAAGTAATTGCAGTCCTCCCCATCCTGGGAGTTTAGTAGTATTGCACCTCCCTGCCCCCTTGCAGGTAGACAGTGTTATGTGACTTTCTTTGACCGATGAAGTGTGAGTGGAAGTGACCTGGTGCGTCACATCCGGGCAGAAGCCTTAACAGCCATCCCTGACAGATATGGTAATTATGTTGGGATGGGTGCCAGCCCTCCTGGTTCCCCGAACGACTCAGATGGGCAGTACTCCCCCAACATCTCATGGTGGCCACGTAGGTGAGCAAGAAATAAACTTTCACGACCAAGGTTTGAGGGCTGGTCATTATCACAGCAAAACCCAGGCCATCCTGACTGACACAGTCTTAAGGCACCCTATCACTCACCCTCTAATTTTTCCTTTCAAGAGAGAAACAAGCGACTTATAGTACATTGTGACTATTTATCATCTTCTTTTTAAAGATATTTGAATGTGCAAAAAATTCACATGGTCCAAAAGTCAAATAATGTAAAGTTATATGGAAAAGGTTTTACTCCCCCTCTCATCCTAATCATCCTGTTTCCATTCACTATTCCTGTTCCCACCCACATCTCTTGATATTCGTCTAGAGTTTATGGGAATATAAGCAAGCACACTTGTAATTCTTATTTTATACATAACACAGCATATTATGTACACTGTTTTGCACCTTGCCTTTTTTTTAACTTAAAAATATATCTGAGAGATCTTTCCAGATAGTTCCTAGAGTTGATCTTATTCTCTTTTAGAGCTGCACAGTATTCCATGGATGGGTATATCACAAGTTATGTAGCCACTACCCACTGGCAGAGTTTTGGTTGTTTCCAATCTGTTGCCTTCAGGAATCACAACTATTAGCCTGGTATGCAAGTCATTCCACAGCTGTGCAACTATGTCTGCAGGATAAATTCCCAGCAGTAGAATTGTGGGTCAAAGGGTGAGTGTTTTTTGTCATTTTGATAGATAATGCTAAATTGCCCTCCACTGAGATTGTACCAGTTTACCATCAAGTATTCTTAAAAGGAGCACACTCAGACCAGTGTTCACCTTTCTTGGAAGGCAAAGCATACTCATAAGGGAAGGCTGCAGCATTTCTGTGCAGGGTCCCTCTCTTCCCAGAGTCTGCTTGCTTTCTGGTTACCATGGAGACTGCCACAAATAAGGGAATGAAGATATGACTGGACCCCAATGGACCCCCATGTGATTGGATGTAATTATAACCCTCAAAACAGGTTATAAAAGCTCTTAACACCTCCCTGGGTGAAGCAGCCACCAGTCTTGTCCACAAACCGTGCCTTGTGGCTTTTTGGCACACACTTCTTGTCTGACACCACCCAAGACCAAGAGAGCTACCCCAACTCAGGAAGTGCCAGGCACTCAGCTTTCCAAAGCAATCCCTTCTTTGGAAGACTGCTGGGTAGTGGAAAGAATATCTGATTGTTGCTTAACCTAGTCTTGGGATGAGAATAGAGAACGCTTTATTAAATTATTAACATATTAAGAATATAGAACTCTTCCAATAGATCTTATAAGTGAAAAAAGCCAGGTGAAATTTCTGTGTAAAGGTGATGGGTTGAACACACCTAATTTCACTCTCTCCTGAACCTTAATTACATCTATAGAAAATGGCTTTTTTCCTTAAAGATGGGGGCAATAGGAAAGGGGATAACAGGTACAAAACTCTGGAAGCTGGAAAACGGCTGGACAAATTACCCTAAGCCAGCAATTGGGGAGTGCTGAGAACCAACAGAAGAAATCTCAAAAGAAATTGGCAACACCAGGCAGCGTGGGGCAGTTAAAGACTAGTTGAGGGCGGTTTAAGCAGCAGCTACATCTCTAAATCCCACATTTCCGCTCTTCCCCTACTCTCCCCCACGCCCTGCCACTGGAGATTAATTCTGTAGACAGGGTAAAGCAGCAAGGGTCGGCTGGCCCTGGGAACATTAAGCCCATCTAAAGACAAGAGAAGGGGGATTCCAAGTGCCCCTTGCTGACTGAAAGCCACCTCCTGCCCTCTTCCCTGTGTGCTCACCCCCCCCAGCCAGGAGGTTGGAGGAGTTTTCTCCGGGGAGTTGACCAGCCCCATAGGAGGAACGAAAGATGACATCTGGCACTCCCCAACACATAAGGCAAGATGCAAAACAGTGCGTCCAATATGCTACCTTGCTTGGGGGGAGGGGCGGTGCAGAAAGAGGAAATAAGGTTAAAAATACAGACACGCAAATTTACCTTTATATGTACAGAGCTGTGCTGTCCAATACGAAAGCCACTAGCCACATGTGGCTGTTTAAATTTCAATAAATTAAATTAAATTAAAAATTCAGTGCCTTAGTCATACTAGCCTCATTTCAAGCGTTCAGTAGTCACATGTGGCCTCTGTATTGGATAGCACAGATAAGGAACATTTGTATCATTGCAGAAGTTCTCCTGGGCAGTGCTAGACCATAGACTAGAAAGATACATAAGATTTATAAGCAACTGATAACTCTGGCAACCTCTGAGGAGGGGACCTGGGGGACAGGAGGTGACAAGGAGACGTTTCACCATATCCTCTTTTGTACCTTTTGAATTTAGACCCATGTGAATGTGTCACATATTCAAGAAGTAAATATTTAAATGTTGTTTAAAAAGGAATAAACTTTCACTGCTCTGTCCCTTGGCATTCTAGAACTTCTTCCTCATTTCTTTTAAGAGTATTAAGATGGACCAAAATGCAGACCGGGAGCCAACATCAGTTTAGCCTAGATTCCATGACAGCCTCCAAAATGAAAGTTAAAAGAACAATCCCTTTCCATGGAAGCCTTTAATTTATGAATGAGCTGCTTCCCACAGAAGCAACCCTACAGAGGGTGTTGCTGGGGAAGAACAGCTGAGGCCTATTTACTTAATGGTAGACGGCAGAAAACAGTTACTAGCTCAGCGAAGAGCAGCGGACTAGGGAGTGCATGTGTACTTCCCCATTTTACAGAGCAGCAAGCTGACTCAGGTGGGGCCTCAACCTTCTGAAGGCTGGAACTGGTGGAGAAGGACCTGAGCTTCATTTCCAAACTGGTGAACAGCACAGCAGTGAAGACCATGGTCCTGGATCAAGACTGTGTGGGTCCAAAGCCCAGCTCTGTTATTAAGTAGCTGTGTGACCTAGGGCCAGTTACTTGACCTCTCTGTGCTTCAGTTTCCTTGTTTGTAAAGTGGGAATGAGAAAGGTGGACTCTTTCCTCACAGGGCTCTGGTGAGACTTAAATTAATTACAATATGTAAAGCACTTAGGGTAGTTCCTGGCATAGTAAATGCTTGATAAACATTAGCTAAAATTATTATCAACATTATGTGTGGACAGAGACCTGGCCTTAGGTTGGTGGCTTGAATGGCAGCTGGTTACTGAGCATGAGATAGAGACAGGGAGAGTGCTCTGGACCTGGATCTGGAGAATGGGTTCACATCTCAGCTTTGCCCTGAGTTGGGACTGCATGAGAGACAAAGGCACAGCCAAGTGGAGAAACCAGTTTTTCCCCCTTTCTTGTCTTTTTTTCCTTTTTTTTTTTTAACTTCAAGTCCACCCCAAACGTGAAGTTGGATCAAAGCCACAGAAAGATTCCTCATGGGGGGCAGCGTCCTCATTGTACCTCCAATGCACCAAGCTTGCTCGAGGCTCTGGGCCTTTGCACTGGCTGTTCCCCCTGCTTGGAACTCTTTTCCCTCTAATGACAGAATGGGGGTCCCTTCCTTACGTTCCATCTCCTCTGCTTCACCATCAATTCCTTAAAGAGGCCTTCCCTGACCACCCTTACAACTGTCCCTCTCCAAGCCCTTGCCTTATTCTCCTTGGTAATACTCAACACTCCATCACATTATACGACACAGCACCTCCTTCTAATTCTTGATCTGGGTGGTGGGTCCAAGGGTGTTTTTACCTTGTGGACATTCACCAACTGTATACTTATCATTTGTGCATTTTCTATTAGTGTAGTTCAATTAAAAAATGTAAATAGCACCTTCCATCACCTGGGCTCCTCTTCTTCCTAGCACCCAAACCTAGTGGCATTTGGATGTGTTTGTCCATTGTTGGTTTCTACCACTAGAACTGCAAAGTAGTTCTAGCTGCTACCTCTGCAAGGTAGCCAATAGCCATAGTGGCTATTTAAATTTCAATTAATTAAAATAAAATACAATCAGTTCCTCAGTCATACTGGCCGTATTTCAAGTGCTCAATAGCCACGTGTGTCTGGGGGCTACCATACTGGGCAGCGCAGAATCACAGAACATTTCCGTCACGGAAGAGAGTTCTACTGGGCAGCGCTGCACTAGAAGGCGAGTTTTCTGAGGGCAGGGACCACATGTGCCTTAGTCCGCTGCTGCATCCCCAGTGGCTCAGTAAGTACTTATCGAATGAATGAACGGATGAATGAAGGAAAGGAGTGAGGGATGAGTGGGCGGATGAATGAATGAATGGACCCCTGAGTCTTGGGCGTGGCTCTCCCCCGCCCCCGTCCTGCCTCTCCCGAGACCCCCACCTTGGCCTCGGGGTCGGTGCGGAAGAGCCCCTCGAGCACGTGCAGGGCGTCCAGGACGCCGTGGTCGCGGCCCTTGCAGTAGGAGAGCAGGCGGCGCACGTCGGCCGGGGCCACGAACTGCTTGGAGATCTTGTTGGTGGTGCGCACCGGCAGGCAGGCGTTGGCCAGCAGGTGGCCCGGGCGGAAGTAGTAGGCGAACTCGAGCGGGCAGGCCGGGTGCGAGTGGGTCAGCTGGCACTCGGTCACCACGAGGCGGTCCCGCAGCGGGCTCAGCTTGACGATGATGAAGGCCGGGCAGCCGGGCTGGGGGGGCCTGCGGGAGGAACGACCACCGCCGCCGTCACATCCCTCTGCTGCCCTCTTCTTCCTCTCCTCTCTCTCTTTTTAAATTAAGAATTTTTTTCAAGCATAGAGAAGAGTAGAGAGCCTTAAGAATATATCAGCTGTGTGACCTTGGGCAAGTCATTTCAAGTCTCCGTGCCTCAGTTTCCCCATAGCTTAAAAGGGAGGTAGCAATCATCAGACCTTCCTCATAGGATTGTTGTGAGGATGAAAAGAGTTGCTATAGGTAAAACACTTAAAAACAGTGTCTGGAACATGGTAAGCACTATGTGTTTGCTAAAATTCTATACCCACCATCCTCAGCTCTATCAAAAGTGAATGAATGTTTTATTGTATTTACCTCAAAAAAATTTCAGAAATACAACGTTTCGGATAGTCCTGTATCTGCTTCTGGTTTAGCAATAACATTGCAATTTGAGGCCTTCTGTGAACCCTGCCCTAACAAACTCCCCTCCTTCTTTAGCCGTTACCAAAATTGTGCATTTAGCATCCCCACATATGTTTTTATGCACCCATAAACAATGGAAGGCATGTTTCTATGTTTTAAAACTTTGTATTTGCAAAGAGGTGCTCAAACTCATTAGTCATCAAGGGAACAGCAAATTAAAACCCTAAGGAAGTACCACTACACACCACTAGAACATCCAAATATAAGAGACTGGTAACATCAGGTGTTGATGAGGATGTGGAGCAAACGGAACTCTCACACATCATTGATGGGAGTGCAAAATGGCACCACCACTCTGGAAAACTGTATGGCAGTATCTACTACAGCTGATCCTATGCCTCTCCTGTGACCCAGTAATTCTATTCAAGACAAATGCCTGCATATGGCACGTAAAGACGTGTACTAGAATGCTCATAGCAGCACTATTCATATCATCCAAATACTTGAAACTCAAATATCCAAGAATAGAGCAAGAAAATAAGTTGTGATATATTCCTAAAATAAAATACTATTCAACAGTAAGAATGAACAAACCAATGCAACAACATGGGTGAATCTCACAAAGCTACCATGTGAAAGAAGCCAGACACAAAGAGAACCCATGATATGATTCCTGCATATATAAAGCTCGACAACAGGCAAAGTTAACCTCTGCTGTTAAGAAACTAGATAGTGGTTACCTTCAAGTGGTTAACTCTAAGAGGGAGAACTAGGAGCCTTCTTGGTACTGGACACATTTTGTTTCTTGTTCTGGGTGCTGGTTACATGTGCATTCTATTTTGGGAAAATTCATCCAGTTGCACACATATGATGTTTGCACTTTTCTGGATGTGTGTTATGCTTTTTAAAATAACTTAGAAAACCTTTGTTTTTGAGCATTGTGGTAGGAAGAATAATGGCTTCCCAAAATGTCCACATCCTAGTCACTGGAACCATGCATATGTTGCCTTACATGGCAAAAAGGACTTTGCAGGTATGATTAAATTAAGGATCTTGAGGTGGGGAGATTCTGGATTATCCAGGTGGGCCCAGTGTAATCACAAGCGTCCTTATAAGGGAAAGAGAGAAGCAAGAAAATCAAAGTTAGACATACACTGAAAGATGCTACCCTGATGGCTTTGCAAATATAAGAGGCCTTAAGCCAAAGAACATGGGTGGTTTCTAGAAGCTGGAAAAAGTAAGGAAGCAGATTCTCCCTACAGCCTCCAGAAAGAATGCAGCCTTGCCAATACCTTGATTTTAGCCCAGTGAAACCCATGTTGGCCTTCTGACTTCCAGAATTGTAAGACCATAAACTAGCATTATTTTAAGCCACTACATTTGTGGTAACGTGTTACAACGGCACAGGAGACTAGGGCAAGCATCGCACTCTGTATATCCTTTGCTTTTTCACTCATCACATTTTCAAGACTTTTCCGTTTCATTCCTTTTACTTGCTGCCTGTATGTTCCACTCCACGACTTTGCCAACTATTACGGTGTTTCCAGTTTTCCTCTATTACAAACAATGCTTCAGTACTCTCTTATACATCTCTTCATGTGTGTGAGCAAGAGTTTCTCTAGGAAAGCAGTTTTGTCAAAATAAATAAAAAAAAAAAAAAAAAAAAAGGAAAGCAGTTCTCAAACTGAAGGGCATAGCCCATTACATGAAATCAATCTAGGGGGGTACACCGGGATCATAAAAAATGAAATAGAAAAGAAAATCAGAGTGTATTTCCCTGATGATAATATTTAGATTGGAATATGCTTTCTGAAGGAGGGGGGTGTTCAGTGTTTCTCCATGGTGGGTTGATAGCAGCATTATTATTATTTTTTTTTTTGGTAGGGAAGTTTATAGAGCAGGGGTCGTCAAACTTTTTTCTGCAAAGGCCCAGATAGTAAATATATTCTGTTGCTATACTGCAAACACAGTCATAGACAATATGTAAATGAGCAGGCATGGCTGTGTTCCGATAAAACTTTAGTTATATAAATGGGCTGCAGGTTAGAATTGGCCCAAGGGCTTCCTAGTTAGCTCACCCTTGTAACACAGAGTGCTCAGGGCCTGGCACGTAGTTAAGAAGCCGTGGCTTCTAGGTAGTAAATGCCAGTAGTATGGCCCCTGCAATGGATGATTCTCCCTGAGAACCACCAGTATAAATATTTAGGAATTTTCCTTGTTTAACCAGAAGGAGATCTTTGACACATCCCTTTTCTCCTACATGCATGAGGTAAAGAAAAACCCAAGAGTCTACTGGATTTAAAAAATCCAAAATAGAATTAGAGGCTTTTTGCCTTATTTAAAGTAACAAAATTAAAGCAAATTTAGAAGATTTTTAAGTATACAAATCATTATAAATAAAATATAAATGTACAGCCACCATGGTGGTATCAGGTGGAAGCCAAAGGACTTGCCAACATGCAGCCATTTGTGATCTACCCAAAATGGCAATTTCACAGGATTCCGACCCAGTGCATTTTTCTAGAATAACTCATGAGCTTTTGTGACACTGTCTGGTCTGGCCTCTTTAAGCCTAGTGTTTCAGGCCTTAGAACAAGCCCTCACTCAGGGGAGGCCATCTCTTCTGTGAAGCCATCCATCTTGCCAGAGAATAGCACATCCCCTTGGTGGTGGATCCCAGTATCTCACATAACCATCTACTCGTGCCTCAACACACCATTTTTGCAATTGCTCTCCACCTATCTGGGGGAATGATGCCACCTCTCTCTAAATGTAAACTCCACATGGACAGGAATTTTTGTCTGTTTTTGTTTATCTCTGTCTCCCCAGCACCTAGAATAGTGCCTGGTCCCTGGAGGTGCTCAGTAAATGTATGATAACTGAATGCCTGAATCTCACTGTGATCTAGGTACCCTGGCACACCTTCTCTGGCATATGGCCCCCATTCCTTCAAAATGATCCATCACGATGTCCTGCCCGCTATGCCTTCCAGACCTCTCCAAACCACCCACTTTTTTCCATTTCCACTGCCACCAACCTACTATTTCTGTCCTCCTTCATGAAACATTCTTCTCCCTTCTTTTTACCTACTCAACTCCTACTCATCCTTCAGGCGTCACAGCCAGCATCACCTCCTCCAGGAAGCCTTCCCTGACCATCCTTAGGCTAGGGCAGGTTCCATCTATCACACACTAAGGTGATAATTTGATTTATGCTCATCTGTAATGTATGCTTCCCACAAAAGCCCCAGCATTTAAAACACTTATACCTTGCACATCATAGGGGCTCAAAACATACCCCTTGGATGAACGGACAAATAGGCTGATTCCTAGAACCCAGAAATCTTTAGGTGCTAGCACATTCAACTTTCATATTGATAACCAATGACTGAAATAAAGATAAAGGGAGGAAAGAGAGAGAAAGAGAGGTAATAGAGTGGTAATTAAAGGCATGGGCTTTGTAGTCAGACTGTGGGAGTCTAAATCCTGGTTTTCCCTCTTAGTAGCTGTGTTATCTTGGGAAAGTCCTTTAATCATTCTATGCCTGTTTTCTTATCTAGGAAATAGGACTAATAATAAGACTGGCCTCACAGGGCTTGTTAAGAGTACTAAATAAGAGGATTAAACTATACAAAGTGGTTAGAAAAGGGGCTGGTGCATAGTAAACAATCAAGAAATGGTAGCTGCCACTTTCAAAACATTTTTTCTTCTTCCGCAAGTACCATTGCTGTGTTTTATTTTGCATTCTACTCACGCCAATTTATTTTTGATCTTTCAGGTTTTCAAGATCTTTGTGCTTTCAAAGGCTGGCATGTGTTGGGAAAGGCTGAGCAGTTCTGTTCTAGAGAGGGAAGTGCTGAGAGAGAGGGACAGGGAGAGGAACCGGAGCTGGATGGCTGAAGTTGCAGGGATGGTGACTTGGAGGGGTCACTGAGCCACCCCTGGCAAGGGGGAAGGAGTGGCCAGAAAGAAAGGTTGGTCTGCGTCCCCTGGGTCCTCAGCCCCGGCCTCCTCCCTGGCACCCGTCTCTCCTCCAGACCGTCTCCCAACACAGCTCCAGAGGGATCTTCCTCCACCCAGAGCTGACCTTGCTCACAGCCCTCTGGGGCTCCCCAGCACCCCTAGGATAAAGTCCCAGCCCCTGGACTCAGCCATGCCAGGTCCAGGCCTTGACACCGTGCCAGCCTCACCTCCTGCCTTTTCTCACCCACTTCTCCAGCCTCAGGCCTCAGCCCATGGGCTGTCCCTGGGCTGTGACACTGGAGAGGCCCTGTCTTGAGCAGCTGGGGGGGGAGGTAAGGAAGCCCAGAAATGATGGGTCCACATCATGATTGCAGAACCAGCTCCTCAACCACCCCCCTTCTGCACTCCCCATCCAGGGACCACCACATCATCTACCCAGTCACCAGGCCTGAACCCAGGGCACTGTCCTCAACCCCTCCACAGCCCTGTCCCTCCTGCCCCCTGGCGCTCTCTGATATTTGTAGAACACTTGGGACAGTATCTGCACATAGTAAACACCATGTGTTTGTTAAGCCAAATGCTGTACATACATAAACATATAAACAAAATCCTTCAAGGTTCTGCTTACTAGTTACCTCTTCCAGGAAGCCTTCCAGAACCACACCATAAGCTCTCAGTTGGAGCTGACCAATTCCCTTTTTGTCCTCCTCCAATCTCCCCCCATCAACCTTGCTCCCACTCCTGTGGGCCACTATTTGCACTTTTTGCACCTTTTTTTCTTTTTTAGATCTGTGTCTCCTCCATTAAGTTCTGAGCTGTTCCAGGGCCCCAGCCAGCACTGGGTTCCAAATGCCCAGCGAAGAACATGTACACAGTAGATGTTCAATAACTATTTGTTACACTGGATTGGGTTCTATTAACAAATAGAGATTCCAGATTAGGCCTCAGCTTCTTGCAAGCTCTAATATTCTAGATTTCTATGTCACGTGTATTTGATGCTATGCTGCTTTCAGCTCTCCTAGTCTCTGTTCCTAGAATAAGTAGTGAGTTTAGTGAGTTAACTGAAGGAAACAGTAATCCCACAATAAATGTTTAAATAACTATGGGTGAGAATAGCTGTTAGAGTGTGCTCACTCTTTGCTGGACACTCTTCTGAATGATTTATTATGTATTAGTTCATTTAATCTTCATAAAACCTATGAGACAGATACGATTACATCCCCCATTTTCCAAGTGAGGAAACTGAGGCCCAGAAAGGTGTGAGTCACTTGCTCAATAGCACTAGCTATTCATTTGCAGAGCAATGGCCCCACAGTCTGCTCTCTCTAATAGCTATCACTTAACCAGCTTCTCTGTGTTCTAGGCACCAGGGTAAGTGCTTTTCTTACACATGATCTCACTGTATCCTCACAACAGCCCCATGAAGCAGATACCACAATAACCTCATTTCAGAGATGAGAAAACTGAGGCTTGGAGATGTGAAGTCCATTGCCCAAGGACACCCATCCAGGAAGTAGTGGAGCCCATCTCAGGCAGCCTGAAGGCAGAGCCTGTGTTCTTAAGCACTCTGACCTTGTCTATGGCTCCTCAACCAAAGGTCTCAAACTCACACCTACAGAGGTCAGGCAGGCAAAATAAGGAAGTGACAGTGCTAAGCATGAGGCAGCAGAGAGCGACGGGGCCTGAGGCAAACCTGAGCACCAAAGCACCATCTAACAGGGGTGGCCATCTGCCACATGGAAATGTGGGCTCACCTTCTCCTGCGTTTCAAGGGAAGCTGGAAACCCAACATTGTATGGGTAACCATCCCAGTTTAAAATTGGGGTTAATTAAAATACTCCTAGCCACCTGGGTGTGATTCCTGGCTCTCTTGGATTTCTTGCTTGTCCCTCCTTGCAGCATTACATGGTTGTAGGGAACTACCCATGAACTTGTTCTTTTAGTATCAGTCTTCTGGTCCAGTCTGAAAGTTCCAGGAGGACAGGGGTTTTTGTCTCTCCCTCCTCCCCCCCAAAAAAAATATCCCCAGCCCCCAGCATGGGACCTGACCCTATATTTATTGAATAGATGGACCTTTTTCTTTGTTTTGTGGCTTTCCCTGCAGTTCAGTCTCCCAGTCTCTGTTCTCTTTGTGTGTGCAAAACCTGGCTCTCCTGTTTCCCTGGCCCTCTCTGGTGTCTCTGACTCCATGTCTGCTGTTTCTGGAAATTCTCTGTGACTTTTTTCTCTCTCTTGAAGTAGGCACTCTCTGCCTCTCTAAGTGTCTCTATTAAGGTCTGTAAGTTGGCCCCACACCGTCTCTCACTCTGTGAGTGCTTTTGTCCCCCCGGTTCCCTGTCTCTGTCTCTCAGTAAGTGTCCCTCCTTGACTCCTGCCTCTCTGCAAGGTATTTAGCTGTCTCAGTAGGCCTCTCTCCCTCCACATCTCTGGGTGTGGGGCTTTCCGGCTGTCCCTCCCCTTCCCTTCCACTTCCCCTCCCCCCAGCAGGACAGCAGCACGGGCTCACGCACCCCACGGTGGGCCGACTGGGCGCGCGCACATCCTTGCACACGAGCCGCACGTAGCTGTACTTGAGCACGTCGATGAGCGTGTAGAGTGGGGGTGCGCTGGCCCAGCGGCAGCGTGCCAGGTGCATGGAGCTCTTGACGAAGAAGAGCGCCAGCCGCTGCTGGCACCACGCATCGAAGAAGCGGCTGAACTCCGCCCACGAGAAGAAGGCCCGCTCCCGCAGCTCCTGCTCCTCCTGCCCAGTTGCTGTGCGGGCTGGGGGCTCCGGCCGCTCCATCCTGGGGGCCTGAGGGGAAGCGGAGAGAACAGCTAGATATCAGAACCATCCACACCCGGGGTATCACATTTTCTCCATTCTCAGCCTGGCCAGTCGGTGCTGGTGCCTCTGTCCAAGTGGGGTCTGGCGTTGGATGCCGATTTTTCTCCAGATATAAATCTCTACCCTGTCTTTGGTCTCCCCTCACCACCTTACCCCCTGTTTAGTTGGAGCTTGTCAACCTGATCCCTAAGTCCAACTCTGGTCCCTTCCTCCACAGATGTGACCCATGGGTACAGCTGGGGTCCCTTTTCCCAAAATATGACCCTTTAGCTCAGCAAAAACCTCCTCCCCTTCCAGATGTGTCTCACCATTGGCAGTAACCTCTGGTACCCCCATTCATCTGAAACTTCTCCTCCCATGTGTCTACACGTAGCTGTAACCCACATCCAGCTGCGCCCCCTCTGAAAATGTTCCATCTCCAGAGGTTCTCCCCACACGCAGGCACGAACTCCTCCTCCAGTCATATTCCTCATGCACCTGTGGCTCTCTACTGCCCAGATGTGTCTCAGACATGCAGCTGTTGCCCCTCCCCCAGATGTGAATCCTAT
The DNA here is from genome assembly GCA_023783475.1 of Daubentonia madagascariensis. Taxonomy (NCBI): domain Eukaryota; kingdom Metazoa; phylum Chordata; class Mammalia; order Primates; family Daubentoniidae; genus Daubentonia; species Daubentonia madagascariensis. The sequence goes on from JAKFHU010000162.1 coordinate 234,406, forward strand.
GGATCACCACATCCAGCTGTGGCTCCTCCATCTCACAGATGTTCCCATCTCCAGATGTGCCCTCCACATGCACTTATGGACCCTTTGCCTACAGGTGTGTGCCCACTTGTGGCCAGTTCTCCTCAGAAGTGTCACCAATATTCATCTGTGGTCCCCCTCCTCCTCACATGCGTCTCCCAGTTCAGTTGTGGCCCCCTCCTCCCAGCTACAGCCACCATCCTCCTCAACGTGCGTCTTCGTTCTAGACATGGCCCCTCATCCACAGACGGGCTTCTTCGCCCCAGATGCTCCCCCCCATGTCCATCTGCGCCTCCCTCCTCCGGCAGCCCCTTCCAGCCTGCTCCCGCCTCCCAATCCCTCGCAGCCCCGCCCGCCGCGGCCCCTCCCAGCCCCGCCGTCCCACCTAGCTGTGCCTCTCCCCTCCCCCAAATGTGCACCCTTCCCGCCCCTCCCCACTCACCTACCCGCCCCGGAGCGACGTCCACTTCCCACAATGCTACGCGCCGAGGCCCGGCACGGCCCTTGCTCCCGGGATGCCCCGCGCGGCTTCCCGCCTCTCTTCCCGCCGTGCCTCGCGCGGCGGCTTCCGCCAAACCTTCCTCTTTCCGCGCCAGTCACTCGTCGGACCCGCCGCCACTCCCGCTCCGGCTCATCCAGAGCGAGGGAAGGCTCGGGGCCGTTTCCCAGCGTGCTCTGTGGGAGGGCTTACCCCATTCACCCTCTTTCTTGGCCGCCTCCCATTTGGGAGACTACAACTCCCAGCGTCCTCCGTGCGGCGACGGCGGCCCGGCAGCATCCGGGCCCCGCCCCTCACCCGACCCCGTCCCCGCCCGCCGAAGTCTGCGCGCGAATGCCGTGGCGCGAATTTGGGACTGCAGCGGCGCGCCGAGCGGAGCTGACTGTGAGGCAAGTTGGGCCGCCCGTGCAGGGCTGGGGGAATGAGGGCGACGAGCGTGCCGAATGTTTGGAGCCCATGCTTCGCCGGTCGTGGTGGCTGCAGAGGAGCGGTGTGGGGACGCTGAAGAGGCCCAGTGCGCGGTAGAAAGGAGAGAGCGCGGGATGAGGGCTGTCGGAGGGAGAGGAGCCAACTAGAGGGTAGACGAGAGAAGGACACAGTTGGACGCGACAGGGTCTGAGGAAAGGCCCGGAGGGGCGGGGCCACTTGAAAGGGGGCGGGGCCAGCAGGGACTTGGCTGCGTGGGGGCGGGGCCACTGGAAAGGGGTGGGGCTAAGGGGAAGATTAATAGTGGGCAGCGTCACCTGTAAGCGGTGGGCCCAGCTGGACGGAGGTGGGGTCAGGGAGAGGTCAGTGGTAAGGTCCAGGTCTAGGTAAAGGCCTCGTGAAGGATCAATAACCTGGATAGGGAGAAGTCTGGCCTGGAGTATGTCTGATAAAGGGGCGGAGCCGAGGAAAGGGCGGGCTATGCAGCAAAAATGGAGCCAAGGCCTGCGAGCAGGTGGGGCGGAGGAGAGGAGAGTTTAGGGAAGGGTCAGGGCTTGTTTTTGCCCGCTGGGTGTGTGTCGGGGAGGCACAGGAACTTGAGGAGGGAAGAGAGAAGGATCTTGACTTCCTCAGGCGAGGGGGAAGCTTGAAGGGTCAGGGGCAGGGCACTTGGTGCAGAGAAGAGAGGAGACCTGGCATCTGAAAGCCAAGGGGAATCCGGGAGAGGAGACAGCAGAAAGTGGTATTAAAGACATCGCTGCTTGGCCTCCATCCGCATTTCAGCAAGACTGAAGTGTAAGTTTGAGTCTTAGACTTGCTTATTAGGCAGCCTAAGAAGGAGGCATGAGGGAAAGGGCGCCTTAATTTCATTTTGTCTCCCCTTTGAGCTTGCTAGGCCTGTAGATTTCCCCCTCCTTTCCCAGAGTTGTGGTTCTAGTAGTTCTGGGAGTGCGGTGGGTATGTTTTAAACATGAATCCTAGGTAATTCTCAGCTGGCCGCCTCTGTTTTTGGTATCCATCATTGACTGGCTGTATAGTCCTGGGCAAGGCGCTCTCCCTCTGCTGTCTCAGTCCTCGATTGTCGTTTGAAGAATTCTGAGCTGTTTTAAGTCTGAGGATGAGGAGGAGTAGCATATTTAGGGAAAGGTGTGAAATATTTGACAAGGGTGGGGTGTGGCTTGAGCCTTATGGCCTGTCATCCCCAAATTGTTCAAAGACCCCTTTATATCCCTCCTCATCACCACAGCCTCCAACTTTTGAAAGATCCTGCTTATGAACCCTGAATTTTTAAATAATGATGTTTTTGTTAACCCCGGTTTTAGTAATCAAAGATAAGCATATTAGCCAATGCATTCAGTACCAGGCACAGTTTTAGGTCCTGTGGATGTATCACTGAACAAAACAGACAAAATCTGTACCTTCATCAACCTTACATTTTAGCCCTGCTCTGCTCAGTACGGTAGCCACTAGCCATGTGTAGCTATTTAAATTTAAATTAGTTAGAAACAAAAAACTCAGCTCCTCAGTGTCTCTAGTGTTTCCAATGCTCCAAAACCCCATATGGCTAGAACTACCGTATTGGATAGCACAGATATAGAACGTTCCTACCATCTCAAAGTTCAGTTGGACAGTGCTGCTCCGGAAGGCAAGACAGACAAATTCTTGTTTATAGCGTCAGGTTGTGCAGGATGCTGTGATGAAAAAGAGCAAGGGGTGACGTGATGAGGGGAGGGGCTGTCTTAGCCAGAGTGTCAAGGAAGCCTCCCTGAGGAGGTGACGTGAGGAGAGAGCTCCCTGAAGTTAGGAAGTGTGGAGAAACGGCCCAGTCTCCAGGGTGGGGGCTACTCGGTGAGTTTGAGGAGCAGCCTGGCCGCCAGCTTGGTTGCAGTGAAAGGATTGAGGAAATGAAGTTGGTGAGTTGGGGGAGTGGGGGGGATTCAGACTATCTACAGCTTTGTGAGGACTTGGGAGCTCATTGTAAGTGTGGTGGGATGGTGGTGGCCAGACCTGAGCTGTAGCAGTGGAGCGGTGAGAGGTGGTTGGCTGCAGGTTATCATTTGGAGGTGGAGCCAATGAGCTTGCTAGTAGACGAGTTTGGGTGTGAGAGAAAGCAGTGAGTTAGCAGGCACTCCAAGGTTTTTGTCACTTGGGAGGGCCAGGCGTGGTGGCTTACACCTGTAACCCCAGCATTTTGGAAGGCTGAGGTAGGAAGATAGCTTGAGGCCAGGAGTTCGAGACCAGCCTGGGCAACATAGCGAGACCCCCGTCTGCTACATAGCCCTAGTTCATTCGACCCTCCTGCTCGTCCACACTTTATTTCATGCCTGCTTCTCAAACCGCCAAAGCCACCTCCGTCCTCACTCTCAGCTGAGAAAACGGAAGCAATCAGGAGAAAAACTACAGGCTCCCACCGCCACATTTTGCATGTACAAAAAATTCAAAAATTAGCCAGGTGTGGTGGTGCATGCCTGTAGTCCCAGCTACTCGGGAGGCTGGTTCGAGGTTTCAGTGAGCCATGATCACACCACTGTACTCTAGCCTGGGCAACAGAGTGAGACCCTGTCTCAAAAGAAAAAAAAGGAGATGGGAAGAAACCAGAAACAGTGCCTTTGGACAATTCTATGACTTCTCTGAAATGGGGGCTGGGGACAGAGAAATTGGATGGTAGGTGCAGGAACATGTTAGGTCAAGAGAGGGTTTTAGTTTGCTTAAGATGAGAGAAATTACAGCAGATTTATAAGCCGATGGGAATAATCAAGTAGAGAGAGAAAAAATGGGTATGCGGGGATAAAGTATAGGCTTGTTGGAGTGTGGTGTTTGAAGAGGTGAGGGCATGAGATCTGGCCTGCAGGTGGAGGGGTTGGCTCCAGATGGGAGCACAAGTGGTTAGTCCACAGTGACTGGCGGCACTGACAGGTCACAGCACGTGGACATAGTTGCAGGTGCATAGGTGGATGTGGCAGTGGGAGCCTGTAGTTTTTGTCCTGATTGCTTCCATTTTGTCAGCTGAGAGTGAGGGCGGAGGCGGCTTTGCAGTTTGAGAAGCAGGCATGAAATAAAGTGTGGACGAGCAGGAGGGTCGAATGAACTAGGGAAATGTAGCAGCTTGTCCTGCAGCTTGGAGGACTCCCACAGGACCAGTCAGCAGCTATGCAGGTGCAGGCACAGAGGAGGGGGAGAGTTGGGTTTGATCAGCACTGGGGTTTGGCCAGGTAAGTGACAAAGTGAGAGAAGTGGGGCAAGAGAGTGCCATGGATCAAAGCTGAATAAAGGAAGGGAGGGAGGACATGATGGGACAAGGGCAGTGTAAAGAGGGAGGATTAACCAACGGGCAGGGCATGTAGGCCCAGGAAGGACTGGGGAACTTCGTAGTTGAGTTCCTCAAGGAAGTCGACTGGAAAGGTGGGGGCGGTAGTTGAAGAAAGGGCTGCTTGAAATTGAGATATAAATGTGAGCATATCAGGATATACAGTTGACCCTTGAAAAACGAGGGTGTCAGAAGCACTGACCCCCCACACAGTCGAAAATCTGCATATAACTTCTGACTCTCCAGAAACTTAACTACTAATAGCCTGCTGCTGACCGGAAGCCTTACCAATAACATTAAGCAGTTGATTAACACGTATTTTGTATATTATATGTATTATATACTGTCTTCTTACAATAAAATAAGCTAGAGAAAAGAAAATGTTACTAAGAAAATCATAAGGAAGAGAAAATATATTTACTATTCATTAAGTGGAAGTGGATCATCATAAAGGTCTTCATCCCATAATCTTCATGTAAAGTAGGAGGGAGAGGAAGGGTTGATTTTGCTGCATTAGTGGTGGCAGAAGCGGAAGAAAATCTACATATAAGTGGACCCTCAAAGTTCAGACTAGTGTTGTTCAAGGGTCACCTGTATATATATTCTTATTTTCCCCTGTCTTACAACATTGGTAGTATAGCATACGCATTGTTCTGCCTCCTTTATTATTTTATATTATTTAATATTTCACTTACTGTATCTAGGACTTCTTTCCATATTCATATATAGAGAGTGCCTTCATTTTGTCTTGTTGTTGTTGTTTTTACTTTTTATTTTGAAATAATTATAGACTCAAGGAAGTCATAAAAATAGTACATCCAGCTTCTCCCAATGATGACATCTTAGATAACTGTAGTCCAATATCAAAACCAGGAAACTGGCATCAGTACGATTCTGTTAACTAGACCATAGACCTTGTTCAGTTTTCAGCAGTTTTCACACATACTCCTGTGTGTGTGTGTGTGTGTGTGTGTGTGTCTATGTCTATGTCTATGCAGTGTGGTCCCTTGTATAGATTTGTGTAACCCCCATCAGTTGGGATATAGAACCGTTCCCTCTCACAAAGGAACTCCTCATGCTTCCCCTTTATAGTCAGCCCTCCCCAACTCCTGGCAACTATGAATCTGTTCTCTATCTCTACTTTTGTTATTTGGAGAATGTTGTATAAATGGAATCACGTAGTATGTTACCCTTTTTTCACTAAGCGAGTTCACCCCAGTTGTTGCATGTGTCAACACTTCATTTCTTTTTGTCATTGTGTAGTATTCCATCCTCATTTGATATTATTCCATGCAGCATTTATCTATTTATTTATTTTAGTAACAGCTTTATTGAGATATAATTCAAATACCATACAATTTGCGCCTTTAAAGTGTACAATTTGGTGATTTTTAGTATATTCTGTGTTGTACCACAATCAATTTTAGAACATTTTCATCACCCCAAAAAGAAAACCCCATACCCTTTAGCCCTCACTCAGTCAATTTGAACCCAGCACCATATTCCACCATTTGGTTGTACCAGTATTTAGGGAACCAGTTCCCTGTGGGTGGACATTCCACCAGTTTCTGATCTTTTCTCATTACAAATAGTACTGCAGTGAGTAACTTCGTGCTTATATCACTTGGCTCACATGTGAATGTCTCTGTGTGTGAAATTTGCAGAAGTGGGGTTGCCATTCTCATAGAGATGCCAGGTGTCCCTCCAGAGGCGCTGACTAGCCTGTCCCCACCCCACTCAACCCAGCAGCAGGGAGAGGTAGAGGCCAACCTTGAAAACCCCAAGTTCCGCAGTATAGAGGAGCATGGGCTTTGGAGCCAGCCACACCTGGGTTTGAAGCCTCGCTTAGGCCTCAGCTGTGTCCCTCTGTCCTCGGTACTTTCATCTGTGAAGTGGGGATGGCCCCACCTCTCGACGGGCTGGCTTGTGGATTGAGGATGTTTGAGAATGTGATCAGCTTGTCAAACTTCGCTTTGGCTTCCTAGTAAATGCCCGTTTCTTCCTCCTTCCCTCGCAGCTCAGTCTAGTGGTTAAGAGGTAAGCTGGGGAGCAGGCAGATCTGGGGTGGAACTTACTAGACCTAGGTCAAGTCCTGTTAACCTCTCTCGGCCTCAGTTTCCTTATCTGTAACAGGGTTGTTGTGGAAATTCAATAAAATTGAAAATGTAAAGTACCTAGCCAGGTAAGCCCTCAAATGATAGTGATCATGGTAGTTGATACTCCCTTCTCTCCTTTCCCCTCAGGATTTTGGTGGCTAAGTCCCTAACTTACCTTCTTTGTGAACTGTTTGGTTTAAAATCCTGGCTTACTGCCTGCTCCCCAGATGGCCCTGAGGAACCCTATGTGGAGTTTTCTGATTCCAAGACTGAGTCTGAATTCCTGGTGCCAGCACTGTTGGCCGAGGCTGTGCGGTGCCGGCCAGAGAGCACTGATTCCAGAAAACTAGAGGGACCTCCGTGGGCCAACAAAGATTCCAGCAGTCCACCCACTGAGGACCTGCTAATAATTCTTTGTTTTAGTATCCATATTTATAATAGAAGGAAAGGCCCAATTCCAGTTAGTTGTGTACAGAAATAAAGTAATTTCTTTCCTGTTAAATTTCATTCATTTCTTGAGTTCTGCTGGGCTCCTGGGGAGGGGGTGGGTATGTTCTGTGGACCCCAGATTAAGAACCCTTCCTTTAGGGTTAGTCTAAACTGTAGAAACCCCAGTGACTATTACTGATTTTGTTAAGTAATAGATTTATTTTTTAAAATACACTTAATTTTAAAATTATATTTTGAAGGTGTAATGTATTCAGATGGTTCTGTACCTAAAAGGGTGCATGGTAAAAAGTCTCCAGTGTCTGTCCTTCCCAAGATAACAGCATCACCAGTTTTTTGTTTCCCAGCAGAGATGTTCTGTGCATATACAAGCAGATACATTTATATTCATTCTTTCTTACACAATATAGTAGTGTATTCTCCATGATGTTCTGCCCTTTGTTTCAATTAACAAACATACCTTAGAAATTGTTCAACAGTTGATTTATGTAGACCAGTGGGTACAATTTTGTGAACTGCCATGTTTCATGGTCGTTTTAGGACATTATATAATCACCCTACAACAATTTTTCACTAACTTTAAAACTTAACTGCCCCTAAAAAAGACTGGAAAAAAACTTCAGGTCCTCAGTACATTCTTCATATGAGATGAAAAGCGGACTCCATGTGGTAAAGGAGGCGTCTTTTATGTGTCTCTGATTTGGAACTTTTATTCTTCACTGATTAATCTCACTAGCAAATTATTTTGGTTAATAAAAACAGGAGTTTCTTCTTGAAAAATCGTGTTTCTGATTTCGTTTTTCTGTTTCTTTTATTTCTTTCTGAAAGAAAGGGTTTTATGTGTTTGCATCTCTGCACAACAAATATCCACAACAACTATTTAGATTTCTATTTCAGGAACTGCCAACAGAAGAGAAGAGAAGAACTGGACAGGAAGGGAGAATTCTGACGCCAACATGCAGCGAAGTATCATGTAAGGGCCCTGCTGTACCCCCCAGTCTTATACTCCCCAAGTCCTCTGCTTTCTTTCTCTAAATCTTTAAAAAAATCTTTAAAAAAAAAAATAAACTCAAGTTGAGTAGTATGGAAAATGGAGAGTGGAATGGAAGACATCAGTGTATTGAACATAACTTTTTAATTGCAAGGGACAGAAACCCTAACCCAGTGGTTCTCAGTCGGTAGCAATTTTGCTCCCCAGGGAGTATCAGGCAATGTCTGGAGACATTTTTTGTTTTTACACTTAGGGGAATGGGGGTTTGCCATTGGCATCTAGTGGATAAAGGCCAGACATGCTGCTAAACATCCTTCAGGGCTCAGGACAGCCCCCGACAACAAAGAATGGTTCAGCTTAAAGAATCAGTAGGGTCTAGGTTAAGAAACCTGCTACTAACACAAGCTGGCTTCAGAGAAAAAAAGGGAATTACTTGGCTTATGTAGTTGAAACCTTCTGGGGTAAATGGCCTCAGGCTTGGTTGGATCCAGTTGCCAAAACTTTGTCACTGGGAATCTGTTTCTCTCCATTGTTCAGCTCAGCTTTCCTCAATGTTGTCACTCTCAGGCGGGCTTTCCCTGGGTTAGCGATCCCAGTGGAAAGAGGGTGTCTCCCGCCCAGCTGTCCCAACAATATCTAGAGTCAAGTTTCACTGGCCCAGCTTGGGCCACACACCTCTCCTGAACCAGCCACTGTAGCCACAGGGATGCAGTGCTTTGATTGGCCAGCCTGGGTCGTGTGTCCACCCCTGGTTGTGGGTAAAAGGGCAGGCCTACTCAAATCCTGTGTATTGAGAGAATTCGGGGTAAAAGGCATTCCAAGAGGAAAACTGGGGGGCTGTTATCAGAGGGAGGGAATCGGGGACTGGATGGTAGACAGACCTAGACCTGGACATCTACCATGGAAACTTGAGAGATGGTGGCTTATGCAAATCTTGGGTTACAGTTTTCTCGTATGATGGGAAATCCGAGGATAGTCTATCCAGAGCTGATAGCACCTTAGATTGCTTCTTGTCCTCTTGCTTTGCTATGTTTTCTTTTTCTTTTTTTGTTTTGAAGATTAAATAAACTTTTTATTTTGGAATAATTTTAGATATACAGAAAAGTTGTAAAGATAGTACAGAGAGTTCCTATATACTCCTCACCCAGTTTCCATGGTTGATGTCATACATTACTATGGCCCATTTCTAACAACTAAGGAACCAGCATTGGTATATTACTGTTAATTAAATGCTATACTTTATTATTCAGACTTCACCAGTTTTTTGTTTTGGGGGCTTTTTTTTTTAATTAACGTCCTTTCCTGTTCAAAGATCCAATTCAGGAAACCATGTTGCATTTAGTTGTCACATCTCCTCAGTCTCCTCTGGGTGACAGTTTCTCAGACTTTCCTTATTTTTTGTGATCTTGTCAGTCTTGAGCAGTACTGATCAGGTATCCTGTAGAATATCCCCTGGTTTCAGTATGTGCAGTATTATCATAATTAAGCTAGGGTTGTGGGCTTTTGGAAAGATACCACTGAAAGATACTGCCTCGTGTCGGGGTGCATAACATCCCTGTGATGTCACACGAAGCTAACTTTCATCACTTAGTTGGGGGTGTTAGCCAGGCCTCTCCACTGCAAAGTTCCTATTTTTCCCTCTCAGTACTCTCTTCTTTGGAAGCAAGCCCCTCAGTCTAGGTGATCTCAAGTTAGTTGGAAGGTGCCTGGCTTTATTTATATTTTTCAGAGCACTTTGTGCCTCCTGAAATTTTATATTTAGTTATTTGCTTAATATTTGCCTCCTCTCCTAGTGTGTTAGCTTCTTGAGGTCAGGGACTTTATGTGCCTGGGTCACTCAATCTCACTCAAGCCCAGGACAGGCCCTGGCACATAATAAGTGCTCAGTTAATATTTGTTGGATTTAAATTGGGGTATGTTTTATCTCTCAGGTGAGTCAGGGCAGAAAAATACGAGCATTTCCTCCTCTGAGCCTCAGTTTCCTTATCAGTCAGAGGGGTTGTTTGAAATCCTCTGTTGTGTGCTGGGATGGGAAAGGTTGTTGGAAGCTGTAGGGTGCAGCATAGATAGACGGGGTATTGGTGTTGTTATCATTCCCTTTTTTCCCCCTCTTATGCTCCTCTAGGTCATTTTTCCACCCCAAGAAAGAGGGTAAAGCGAAGAAGCCTGAGAAGGAGGCATCCAACAGCAGCAGAGAGACGGAGCCCCCTCCAAAGTAATGCAGTGGGGCTGGGAAATGGTGAATTTTTTCCTTTAGCAGTCAGAATTCTTTTGGTTTCAAGTGTTAAAAACTTAATTCAAAATGTCTCGGGCCCCAAAAGAAATTTTTTTACTCAGGTCACTGGAAGTCCAAAGGCAAGACCAGCTTCAGGCACAGCTGGATCCAGGGCCTCAGAGTAGTCTTCAGGGCTCTGTTTCGACATGTCTTGGCTTTCTTCTAGACCAGACTTTCTCCATGAGGCAGAGAAACTGGCCACTGGCCATGTCTTGATGCTATCTCATTTAAGTAGAAGAGAGCAATGTTCTTTGTTCCAGCATCCACATCATAGGTTCTCAGGGAAGACCCTTCTTGACCTTGGGTCATATGATCACCCCTGGACCAATCAGCTTGCCAGAGCATGGACTCTAGATTTAGTCCACATCCCTAAATTGTGACCCTGGATAAGTAAATTCACTTCCTGTGCCCCAGTTTCCTCATGTGTAAAAGGGTGTCATACTCTACGTCAGGCTTTCTGTGTGGATTCAGTGAGTAGACACATGCACAATTTGTAGAACAGTGCCTGGTACATAAAAGGTGCTCTAAGTGGTAAGAATCAAGTAATAATTTTTTTCAACACTCTTAATTTTTCAAATCTGTCCCTTTAGTGTATACATTGCTGTATGTACATACCAATGTAGTTTTATTTCCTGTTTAATTTTTTAAAATATGTATTAGATCACACTGTTTATTTTGTTTACCAACTTGCTTTTCTTCAGTTAACATTATGACTTAGAGAATTTTTTCCATTTATGAATAGAGGAATGTATTCCTTTTATCTTCTACCTTGTATTTTTTATGGATTACTGTAGAAATTATTTAGCATTCCTCTATTGGTGAATATTTAGGTTGTTTCCAATTTGTGGTTGTGTGCTTCAGTGAACAGTCTATGTGTATTTCTCCTTGGGAATGTGTGCAGATATTTTTATCTAGCATAGATATCTATATGTGGAATTGTACGTGGTTATTGCAAATACATCAGTTCAGAGAAGTAGGTAAAGTAAAAATTTGAATTCTTTCCAATATTCACTCTCCAGAGAGACTACTTTTATCAGTTTGAGGTATATCCTTTCATGTCTTTTTTCTACGCATATAAACATATGCGTACCTAATGCAGTTATTGGCACATAGTAGGTGCCCAATAAATATTTGTTGAATGAATAAGTGTTTTCCATATTGGATAGTAGGGATTGTCATTTCAGTCAGTATTATATCTCAAATAGCTGGCATGATGCCTGACATATAATAAATACTCAGTAACAAACATCTTTAATTTATTTTTAAATAACGAAAGCAGGACTATTATATATGCAAGTTACATATATTATATATATATACATACAGACAAACATTCATATATTTTTTACATTCACAGAATTATACTGTACATATTTATTCAGCAAATATCTATCTAGTGTCTTTCATGTGCCAGGCACTGTTTCAGACCCTCTGGGTTTAACACTGAACAAAATCAATAGCCACTGTTCTCATAGAATTGATAGCCTGCTTTTTTCCCACCAGAAATACCTTTGAGCCCTTTCCATGATAGTTCATACAAACCCACTTCATTCTTTGTAATGAAGCTCCATGAAATGAGTGTGCCATCACTGACCTAGCTAGGGAGTTGTCAGTGTACATGTTGGTCTCTTCATTCAGACAGCTCTGTGAGTGCAGAAACCTGTAGTTATCAGCCATGTTCTCAGCACCTAAGTGACCTCCATCAGCATGCATGTCACTACATTGTGATAGGCTGTGTCTGTGTCCCTCACCAGACTGGGAGCTCCTCAGAACCAGTGTCAGGAGAGTAGTTGAGCTGCTTTAACAGTAACCAAAGTCACAGTGACTTAATTAAAATAAAAGTTGCCTTTTTCTCACTTGTAAGACTCTGAGCTGTTCAGGCAGTTTAGGGCAGGTAGGTGGCTCTTACCACTAGGTTGTCCCAGACCCAGATTCCCTCATCTTCATTGCCAAAGCAAGTCTGAGGTCTAGGGGTAAGATGACATGGACGCTAGCAATCAGGAGCAAGTTGCATGTGTCCACTGTGCCACTTACATGCTATTGCTCAGAACTCATCACGTGGCCATGCGTAGCTGCAGGGGAGGTTGGCAAGTGTAGTCCCTAGCTGGGTGACCGTGTACCTTGCTAAAACTCAGGAGCTTGTATGACTAAAAGAAAGAAAGTTTCCACGTGAATGTTGGAGGCCAGTCTCTGCCCTAGGTAGGCACTCCATTGCTCCTCAGCATCCCCCATCATAGGGTGGGCATTCAGGAAGCCTCTGGAGATACGATGGAGTGATAGATGGATGAATGGGTGGATGATAGAGTGTTTGCCAAGCAGGCATCTAGAAAATGTTCATTGAATGCATTGAAAGGAAAGGAAGGGAAGGAAACTTAGTGAAGAAGCTGGAGTGTTTGGGGGCAGTGCCCCAACTCTGCCTGCTGTGACCTGCCCACCCCACCTTTCCCACTGTCCAGAATGGCGCTGAAGGAGTGGAATGGAGGGGTGTCCGACAGCGACTCCCCAGTGAAGAGGCCGGGGAGGAGGGCAGCCCGGGTCTTGGGCAGCGAAGGGGAGGAGGAGGACGAAGCCCTGACTCCTTCCAAAGGCCAGGTAGGTCCCCATAAGCCTGCGCATTTTTACCAGAAGAAATCGTAATTCCCATTAGCCTTTGGAACTGCTCAGGAGAACTCTGGAGACATTCCCCAGGAGGTGGACGAGTTTAGTGGTTGTGCCCGGGGCACGAACGACCTGGTCCTAACTCTGCCCCTGCCCTGGGACCTTGGGCAGTCTCTTTGACCTCCCTATGCCTCAGTTGCTTCACCTGTAACATACAGCTCCTGGTAACACCTTCCTCATAGGGTGGCTGGAAAGATGAAAGGAGTCGATTCACATACAAATCTGAGAATAATGCCTGTTATGAAATAAGGGCTCAGAAATATATCCGGTCTTTCCTGCGGCCAGAGGGCTTTTCATCCTCTCCAAATATGTTGGCTTGCTTCCTTCCCCTGCTCAATAGTTATTTAATGCTTGTTGATTGCTCTGGAGGTAAGGTCCGAAGTGCAGCACTTGTCAGTCTATCAGTGGTGAGGTCCTGTCACTCCCTGCCGGAAGCTCCAATGTGACCATCTTGGGCCAAGCCAGTCCTTGTGCAGACGCACCACGCCCCTCACGATCTGCCTGTCTCCCCCACCTGACGATCTCCGACCTCATCGACACCTCTTCCTCAGCTCACTCCATCCCACTTCTCGTGCCACCAGATGGGCACCACCTCTGGGCCACTTGCTCTTTTCCCTGCCTAAAATCCTCTTTCCCAGATACACATATGCCTCGATCCCTCACTTTCTTCCAGGCTTTGCTCAAATACCACCTTCTTGGTGAAACTTTCCTGACTACCTGTATTATTTTCCCATTTTGCTGCTGTAACAATTTACCACAAACGTAATGGCTTAAAAATATGTCAGTTTATTATCTTACAGTTCTGGGGTCAAGAGTCTGAAATGGGTCTCACTGGCTAAAATCAAGAAGTCATTAGGGCTGCATCCATTTCTGGGGGCTCCAGGGGAGAATTCATTTCCTTGCCTTTTCCAGCTTCTAGAGACCTGCTTTTCTCCATTTTCAAAGCTAGCAGCATTGCCTCTTCCTGTGCCTTTCTTCTGTGGTCACATCTCAATGTGAGTCTCCTCTCCTGCCTCCCTCTTCCACTTCTAAGGACCCTGGGATTACTTTGAGACCATCTAGATAATCCAGGCTAATCACCCCATCTTAAGGTCATCTGATTGACAACCTTAATTGCCATTTGCTAATTCCAAGGATTAGGACATGGACGTCTTTAGGAGCTTGGACTTTGCCTTGAGGCTGCTGGGGAGCTATGGAAGGGTTTTGAGCAGAAAAGAGACAGAGGTAGCTTGGTCCTGGGCAGTGTTTGAAATATCCCTGTGAGACCTGTATCCATCAGGGTCTAAATAAAAGAAACCACACCAATGATTTAAACAGAAGGAATTTAATATAAAGAATTGTCAACTAAGCATGCAGTTGTTAACTAGGTAACTAAAAGGATAAAAAAAGAACTCTGAGGCATCATGGAGGTAGCAACTGCAGGATGCAGCTACCACCCCTGTGGCTGTGGAGCTGAAATTCAGACCTCTGTGGCAGGAATGCTGGAAGGTGGATGCTGGGGTCTCTGAGCTTGGAGGAGGTGCCCTGAGGGCCTGGGCCTCAGATCTTTGAGGAAGGGGGCCCTGGGTGGGAGGTGCTGGTGTCTCTGACGGGGCATCACATGGCAGGCCCTGCAACTGTTGGAAAAATTATTAGTTGGATCCAGGGTCTGCCCCAGGAAAGCCTGCTGTGCCTCCAGTTGTGCAATCCCCTCTAGTGCCCCTGTGTTGGCACTGTCTGACACACCTGGCTGCCAGAGCAAGAAGGAGGTTTGCAGAGTCCTGGTCCTGGCATAACAAGGGAGATTGGAGAGCAGTGGGCTTGGAGCTGAGAGGTAGTCACTTAATAACTGGCATAGGGTCCGTTATTAAGTCAGTAGTTGAAACCAAGACACAATAGCAGTGACTTAAGAAATTTATTTTCCTCTCTTATGAGCACACAAAGTCCAGGGTTCACGTGGCAGTCTCAGAGTCAGAGGCCCAGGCTGCTTCTATACTATTGCTTGTCATCCCTAGTTGCCCTTGTCCAAGTGACTATCCATATTCAGCTGGCAGGAAGAGGAGGGCATTCGACTTTAAGTGGATGTTATTTGAACCAAGAGACATGTACGTCATTCCCCCTTATATCCCATTGTGTAGAACTGAGGCTTATTACCATGCCTAGCTACAAGGGAAGCTGGGAAATGTAGTCTTTACTTGAGCCATCATGTGCCTAGACAAAAATCAAAGATTCTGTTACTTTAGAAAGCAGAATTGTTATGGGGGTCTATGATGGGAGAATCTGGGACCATGATACTACACTGGAGGGTAGAGTGATGACCCGGTGAGAGAAGACAAGGCCTGAGTTGAGGCTGGAATCATGGGGCCAGAAAGGAGGGTAGGCATAGGGAGAGGTTTGGGAAATGTAGTCCTTCCTTTCCTCCCCACTCTAGAATTGCTCTTTCTATTTTCTTCCAGAAGCCTGCCCCGGACTGCCTGAAAGTCTCCCCTCCTAGTCCTGCCACATCTCCTGAGAACAGCCCTTCCCTCTCTGACACCTCTCCCATGGGCTTCTCCCCATTGGGAATCCTGAAGCGCCGCACAGGTAAGGACACACGGGCTCCTGCCCTTTCAGCTGCCTGCCTTTCTCCGCACTTGTATTTCTGTTCCAGGTGGCCATCCTTACAACAGCTCTGATCTTAGTGTTGTGGATAAGAGCACAGCTCTGCCATCCATCAGCTGTGTGACCTTGGGCAAATGACTTATCTTCTCTGAGCTTAGGTTGCTCTATCTGTAAAACAAAGATGATAATTATAGTACCTACCACACAGAAATGTCAGGAAAGTTAAAAGTTAACACTTGTAAAGTGCTCAGAACTGGGCCCAGCCCACTGTCAGTAAACGCTGGTCTTTGTGATTGTTGTTATGTGCAGTGGTGGAGGCTGCACAGCTCGTGGTGGGAACACAAGGGTGGGACCTCACCTCAAGGGTGTCTTCTAGAAGAGAGATTAACCCAGCTGAGCCCTGAAGCACAAGGAAGAGGCAACAGGGAGAGAAGGCGGGAAGAGAGTTGTAGGCAGGGGGAGAGTACGAATTGAGAAGGCCCTTGAGGACCGCTGATGGTTTGGTGTGCTGGCACAGAGAGTGCACGGTTGGGGATGATGAGCTGTGAGGTGAGAAGGTCCCGGAAAGCCAGCCTGAGGAACGGCACCTTTGTCCCAAGGGGGATTGGGGAGGTTTGGTACTGCGGAAGGACGGGAGAGACACGTAACACAGGGTGGTGTGAGCAGCGCTGTCTGATGCGGCCTGCTGAACCTTGAAACATGGTGAGTATGACTGAGGGGCTGCATTTTTAATGTCATATCATTTTAATTAAATCTACATTCAAAAGCTGGTACTCGATTCAGTTAGTGAAGACTTTCTAGTATTTTTGGAACAATTTGGGATACCTAAACACGGATCAAGTATTTCTGATGAAAATTTTGTGTCTGAATTGAGATATGGCAGTGAGTTCATCAGATTTTGAAAACTTAGCATAAAAAAGAATGTTAATATTGACATGTTGGAACCATATTGTTTTGGATATATTGAGTTAAGTAAACTATATCATGAAAACTAAGTTCACCTGGGTTTTTTTCACCTTTTTATAAATGTGGCTTCTAGAAAGTTTAAGATTACGTGGCTTGTCAGATCTTTCCGTTCGACGGTGCTGGTAACGCAGGGCGCTCTGGGAGTTTAGAAGTCAGCCAGCCCAGAGGAGGTGACGTCAGCGCCAAGTCTTACGAGATGGGTTAGGGCGGGCTATGTTGAGAAAGGGCAGATGGAAGGTGTTTCAGACAAGGACGGCACGTACAAAGGCCATGAGGTGGGAACAGCACGGCATGTTTGGGGACTCACACTTCAGTGTTTCTGGAGAATCAAATGTGCTTTTGGGAGCAGGGAGAGTTTGAGGATAGTGCGTGGAGAGAGATGAGCTAGAGATTAGGTAGGGTGGCAGTAGATATCGGAAGACTTTATCCTGGATACAATGGAGAGTGTAGAGTCGTGAAAGGGTTTTGAGCAGGGAGGGACTGTGCCAGCCATGGCTGAAGGGTCCTTCTGGGGCCATGTGAAGCCACCGGGGGCAGGAGACCAGGGAAGAGGTGGTGCAATGGCCTAGATGAGAGGTGATAGTGAAAAGGCTCCTAACTGCCTCTCAGTGAGCTCTTCACCAGCTGTTAGCATCTCAGTTTGGAGGTTAGCAGTCTCTCAAGCTCTGAAATAGGGATTCCAGTGCAAGTTGTTTCTTTGGGAGATGCAGGGAACAGAGAGTGATTCAGGGCAGGGGAGGCAGCCCTGACACAACAGAGGATGTGTTATTAGGTTGGCTACCCCGGTGGGCAGCTGGAGCCTAATTCTGTGGGCTGTCCTGGAGAACAGCATGAATGGGTGCCTCAGAGTTATCCCCCTGAGGTGCAAGGCAGCTGGGTGTTTATATACCAGCTCCTGTTGGTCACTGGGTGAGGGCCACTTCCAGGGCCAGTTTATTCCCTGCCACTTCCAGACTTCTGAGGTTCTGGAAAAGTTGTCTGGAACACACCATACTAAGATCCCAGGGATGCGAGGGGGCACTGAGAGCACCTTCTGGAGTTGCTACTGTGCCTAGCACATTATGTCATTATTTACATGTTGGGATTATTCCCATTCTACAGACATGGGCAAGTAAAGCACAGAGAAATTAAGTAACCTGCTCGAGGTCACACAGCCAGGAAGCAGCAAGGCTTGAAGGATGAGGCCTGTGCTGGGGCAGTGGCTGTGCACAGGCAGAGAAGGGGGCAGGGCTCAGAGCCTCCGCAGGGGTGCCATTGGTGGTTCTGAGCTCGGTGGGGCGGGAGCAGACAGGCCAGCGAGGTCTGCCACACCCAGCCCTTTGCCTTCCCAGCTCGGAAGCAACTCCCAAAACGGACAATTCAGGATGTCCTGGAAGAGCAGAGTGAGGACAAGGACAGAGAAGCCAAGAGGAGGAAGGAGGAGGAAGGTGAGGTACCAGGAGGTAAGAATTGTGTATGGGTGTGGTGAGGGGATCGGGGCGGGCGAGGGCCTGAAAAGTTCAGGATGTTTGGACCCCACTGATTCGGTACCTGTGTCTAGGCATCCAGACATGTCAGTCGGAATTCCACAGACCAACACAGGAACTTTTGTTATGAAAGCATTTTGGAATACATTTGTTTGGTACATTTGTTTTGCCATTTTAATTCAGTATTACTTCATGCACAGTTTCCCATTTTTATCTTCCATTTTTATATTTATTTAATGGAAAATATTTTTCCTCTAAGTGATTTCTTTTTCCTTCTAAAGTTTACCATAAAGCAGAAGTTCTCAAACTTTCTTGGCTCACAGCACCCTTAGTGTCTTAGTAATTTTTTCATGGCACCCCTAGGCCAATACCTTAACAGTTCCTTTTATTAAGTAGTTATATCCAAACAACTATTAGATACTTCACATACATTGAAAGAAAAAATAATATTTGTATTTTTTTCTTAAGTAACCACAATTACTTATTAATGGGATGTGCCCTAGGTACTGCAAAACATCTCAAGCTGTGGAATCCAGTTGAAACTGCCACCCTCATTCCCTGTTCCATGTTGATTTTTGCACAGTGCTTGATTTTTATAAAAGCAACCAGTGAATACCCAGCTTTGTAGAGATACAACGTCATTGCAAGGAATGTGATCTAACACTGAAAACTAAAATACCTCAAGCTAGTAGTTCACGCAGTGTCCAATAGATGTCACTGGGTTTCATTTGAAAATGTGCAGTATCCTGCAGTGCCCCCATGAGTTCCCTGCATTTTGGTGCATGTGTGGGAAACAGCCACAAAGATCTGATCCATTGATCATTTGAGGCCTATATGAGATTATATCAATTGCAGCCTTTGTCACTGTCAGGTTTTTTGTTTGTTTAATAGAAAGTCCTCATTAGGCTCAGTTTTCCCAGGGCAGATTTGAATTTGGTCAAGATTTGATTCCCTGTTGGCAATTTTTAGTCAGTAATTGTAAATTGTGCAGTTTTAGCTATTGTCATTTGGGGGGGTCGGCAGTGAGGGAGTGACCTATTTCTACTAAGGCAAATTTTTCCCTAGTTTTTGCAGTTTTTATTGTTACCCTAGAGGTATGTTTTTTTCAGTCAGTTTTTAAAAATTTTATTTTTGTCTGTAACAAGCTATCATATGCATTTCAAACCCTTTCAAATTGTATTATGGAGTGAATAATTCTAAAAGAATTGTTTATAAGGAAAGACTGACCATTTGTATTTATTTCTCAGCTGCACAGGCAAACATGGGGTTTGGATTCCCTCAGAGGGCCCCGCCTGGCTCAGAGTTGAGCAGGAGCAGGGTCTTATGCCTCCCATCACTTTACAGACGTACTTGATTGGTACCAGAAAGAACAAATTGGGCCAGAATGTCTCTGGAGTCGAAATGTCCTTGGGGGTCAAAGTGATTTTTCGCCATCTGTCTTTTCTGTCATCAGAAGCAGAGACCCCAAGAGAAAGCCCCATAGAGGCTGAAGTGGCAACAAAAAAGGAAGCAGAAGAGGAGAACCAGCCCACAACACCTCCTGATCCCCTGGAGACCTCCAGTGAGTTTCTGATCCTCTTCCCTGGCCCCAGCCCCATCTCCCTGATTTTGAGGTCAGATATCTTTTCCTTTTTTTTTTTTTAAGAGATGGGGTCTCACCGTGTTGCCCAGGGGCTGGTCTCAAACTCTTGGCCTCATGTGATCCTCCTACCTTGGCCTCCCAAAGTGCTAGGATTCCTGGCGTGAGCCACCATGGCCGGGTCAGATACCTTTGGAGGACGGTTAATTTAAACAAGGCATAGATTCTCAAACTTACTGTTTAAATGTGGAATCTAGGAGAATCATAGATTTTATTATTATTATTGGTTTTTTAAATTATTTTCCCTCATGCATGTGGAAAAGAGGAAAGAGCCAATCATTCCCCAACAAATATTCGTAGCTTTCCAAAATCATATTAAATGTTATTAATTGAGCAATAATTTATTAACTAAGCTGAGGTATGGGATTATTAATTAATAATTAATTTATTAAGCAATAGTTTATTAACCAAGCTGAGTTACGGGATTTTAGAGGTTGAGCTATTCTCACAGGCCATGGAATGACCCTACCATCCAGGTGTCCATGAAACCCCTGTATTGGAAACAACACTTGCAGGGACAGTTTTAGGTATGTAGAGTCATATCTGATTTTCTGCAACTGCAGAAGTGGAAATATTTTCTTCTAATCATGGTGAGATTTCTTTTTATTGCTATGCCTTAGTCTCCGATTTCAAGCCAAATGCTGGAATTGCATTACTTAGCCCTGAGTAGTAAATATCAGGCCTGAGATCTCAGCTCAAGACTTATGCTACGGCAAGGAAAAGGGCAGAATTGGTTATGTTTTCCATCCTCGGGGGCAGAACGACTGTGGGGTTAAAAAAAGTCTTGAGGTCGGAGCAGTTCGCATCATCACCTCACCTCTCCCACTTTGGAAGCAGAGAAGCCGAGGGAAACTGTTTCAGAGCCCGAGGTGGCCGTGAAGCAGGAAGCACAGGAGGACGAGACTAAGCCTCTCCCCAGAGCTCCCAATACGCTCAGCAGCTTCTTCAGTGAGTTTCTCTTCCTCAACCTCATCTCCCCAGGGTTGTGCAGGCAGGAGGTGGGTGAGCCTCTCTCCAGAGTGCTGCACGTCCCTTGTGGCTTTCCTGCTGGTTGGAAAGTGTACCTCGTCTCTCCTGGCTTGTCACCCGTCTCCCCAGGCATCGGGGCCGTGCTGGGTGGAGAATGGCTGGAAGGGTGGGGGCTATCGGAAGGAGAAAAGACCCACCATTTCCTGGTTTATTCCCAGCACCCCGGAAGCCGGCAGTCAAAAAAGAAGTGAAAGAAGAAGGTCCGGGCACTCCAGGAAAGGAAGGCACCAAGGGGTGAGTCAGCATCCGGGTCTGGAAAATGTCTTTTGGGCATGTTCCCTTCCCTGCATTCCCAGCTCAGGCTTCCTCCTCTTTCAGGGTTTGGCAAACCATTTTCTGTAAAATTGCACCAGGAAGTCCTCCTTGATACAATAGAGCCCTAGGCTTCATAGGCCACATTTGGCCCCTGTTGCACAACCATCCTTACCCCCTAGACCATGCGAAAAAAGTCCAGGGATGGAATTTGCCAGCCCATCACCCCAGCCACTTCCCTGACCACTGGCCTCCAGTCTTTCGTCCTCAGTCTGACCCCCATACGGCCTGGGGGATCTTTCTGACACCCCACAGTTGACCCTGCCCCTCTAATGGCTCCCCAGTGCCCCCAGGACAATATCTAAGCCCCTTTGGCCACTGGCCCCTGCCCACCTCTCTGGCCTCATTTCTTACCAGTCTGTTCCTGTCACACTGAACTCACCAGATTCAGAGTATGCTTTGAAAGCCAGCAGGTATGTCTGCTCTGCATTAAACTTTACTGAATGCCTCTCTGGGCCAGTCCTGGGCGGCCCATGGGATGAACCATATAGAGTTGCCCTGCCCTGGCCATCGTGGTGCGCACAGTGTATTGGGGTTGTGGGACACTGAACAGGTTGTTAAACAATTAATTGTTTCATTGTAATTGTGTTAATTCTTTGGAGAGATGTCTGGGCCAATTCCCATGACATCTGATAGGTACATAGGAGGCTTCGCTGAAGATTGGTTGAATGGACAATTGGATGGATAGTTGGATAGATAAATATCCTTTAAAGTAATGAGATCAAACCCCATCCTTGCCTTGCTCAAAACCCATCTGTGATTCCCAGCACTGCAGGATAAGCACTGGGCTCCTCTGGGCCCTATGAGTTCGTCCTGCCAACCTCACATTATAGCCTCCTGGCATCACCAGCCTTCTCCTTGCTCCATCGGCACCATTTCCCTGCTTCTGAATATGTGGCCCCCTGCCTAGAACACTGTCCCCAGCCTACTCTGCCCAACATTCTTCCCTCAGGCCCCTGCTCATATTACATCTGCATGGGGAAGCCAGGTGCCTCTTCCTCCATCGTAGCTGATGTGTGTCCCCAGCACTTGGGTCAAACTTTCTTTTGTCCTATCACATGGTAAAGTGCCTCCCCGGCCAGACTGCAAGCTCCTTCCCCCAGGGTCAGGACTAGTCTGAGTCTTCTTGCCCAGCTCCTGGCATTGGGACTGGCCCACAGGAAGCCCAGGAGATGTGTGATGAACAAATGGATTTAATTGAGCACTTTTAGACATTTTTTCTCATTAGTCAATCATGGATTTATTCATATACTCAATAAATATTGAGGATTCATTGTGTGTCAAGCAATGGTTTTAAGTGCTGGATATTTAGCAGAGAACAAATGAGACAAAAATCATGCTTTTATAGAGCTTGTTTTCTAATGGGGGAGACAGGGTATAAAGAATAAATGAGCAAAATCTGTCATGTCACATGGTGAAAGTGCTGTAGTGGAGAATAGAGCAGGAAGAGCCTCAGGAACAGTGGGAGGGGAGAGGTTGCAAATTTCAATAGAAAGGTCAGGGAAGACCTCATCGGGAAAAGGGAAGTTTGAGAAAAAACTTGAAGGAGATGAGGAAATGAGCCGTGGGGAAAGGATGTTCCAGGCTGAGAGAATAGCAAGTGCAAGGGCCCTGAGGTGAGACCATGCCTGTGGTAGTCGAAGGGGGAATTAATAGGAGATGAAGTCAGAGAGGTGTCAGGGCCTTGTAAGCCTTTGTCAAGACTTTGGTTTTTAAGTCTGATTTGAGATAGGTTGTGAGAAGTCAGTGGTGTGATCTGATTTGTACTTTAATGGGATCTCCCTGGCTGCAGTGGTGAGAATATAGACTAAATAGTGTCGAGGGTAGAAGCAGAGAGACCAGAGAAGAGTTTATTGTGATAATCTAGGCAAGAGATGGTAGAGGTAATCAGTGCTAGATTTTGGATCCTGTCTTAGGTAGGATTTGCAGGGGATGGTTGAGGAATGTGAAGTAAAGAGAGGAGTCAAGGTTGTCTCCAAGTGTTTGGGCCTGAGTACCAGGGAGGACTGAGTTGCCATTGACTGCGGCAGGGAAGATGGGGGTGGGAAGAGCAGGTTTAGGGCAGAAGTTTTGCCCTTATTAAGCTGGAGGCATCTGTCAGACATCTGCATGGAGAGATGAAGGATGCAGTTGTATGTGAGTCTGGATTTCGTGGTAGAAGTTGAGGCTGGATATGAAGAAGAGTTTGGAATCATCAACATATAGGTGGAATTTAAAGTTGAGACTGGAGGTGATCACAAGGGGAGTGAGAGTAAATAAAGAAGAGAAGAGGCCCAGCATCTGAGCCCTGAGGCCAGCCGACTTTAAGAATAGTAGGAAATTGCAGAAAAGCCTAAAGAATGTCATAAGCATGACCATAAACAAGACACCATCACTATTAATGCCAGGGTCTCCTCTAGTCTTACTTTCTCTGAACAAAGCCTCGCTTCAGGGATTGCACGTAGTAAGAATGCAGCAAATACTGTGAAATCAATGAACAAAGGCAGATATGTTTTATCTGGGGACTGGGAACTTTAAGACCTGACCAAATTCAAAACTCACTTGATTTGGGACCTTTTCCTGTAGAGCTACAGAAGGATGGTGGGGCTTGGGTTTGTTTAACTGTCACTGCCACTTGGCATGAGTCAAACCCAGTTTTCAGTTCCTTGTGCCCATAGTTTGGGAATAATGCCATTTTTAATTATTTTTTAAAAATGGCATTAAATCACTTGTCCTACCAGGAACCAGGAAAACTGCAGCTTGAATGAGAAAAGACAATCAATTGATGCCAGTCCTGAGGTGAAGCAGTTGTGGGAATTACCTGACAGGGATTTTAAAGTAGCCATTATTGAAATGCTTCAACAGTCAATTGCAAATTCCATTGAAACAAATAAAAAAATAGGAAATCTCAGCAAAGAGAAGTTATAAAAAAGAACCAAATGGAAATAAATTATAGAACTGAAAAATAAAATAACCAAAATTTCAAAAAACCCACTGGGTAGTCTCAGTAATAGAGTGGAGATAACAGACGATAGAATAAGCAAACATGATTGAGGACAGATCAGTAGGATTTACTCAAGCTGAACAACAGAGAAAAAGTAGACTCAAAAAAATGAACAGCGCCTCAGGCGTCTGTGGGGCAATAACAAAAGATCTAACTTTCGTGTTGTTGGAGTTCCTGAAGGAGAGCAGGAGTGTGGGACCGAAAAGGTATTTGAAAAAATAATGACGGAAAACTTCCTGAATTTGGTGGAAGACATAAACTTACTGAGATTCAAGAAGCTGAGTGAACTCTAAATGAGATAAATCTAAACAAATCTACACCAAGATACATCATAATTAAACTTCTGAAACCTAAAGACAAAAACAACATCTTAACACAAAGAAATGGCAGGTGATCTAATCTATTAGAGGAACGCCAACCCGAGTGACAGCGGATTTCCCATCTGAAACCATGGCGGCCAAGAGGAAGTGGCACAGTATTTACCAAGTGCTGAAAACTGTCAACTACAGATCCTACATCCAGCAAAACTGTCCTTCAGGAATAAAGGGAAAATAAAGACATTCTCAGACAAAGAAGAACTAAGAAGATTTGTTGCTAGCAAACCTGTCCTTAAAGAATGGCCAAAGGAGGCTCTCTAAACAAAAGAAAATGGTAACAAAAGAAGTCTGGGACCATCAGAACAGAGAGAAAAACCAAATGGGTAAAAATGAAAGCAAACATAAAGACTATCCTTCACCACATGAGTTTCTTTAATCATATTTCATTGTTGAAGCAAAAGTTATAACACCATCGGATGTGGTGCTCAATGCAGTATGTAGAGGTATACTTAAGGAAATTATTTTTTTTAAGTGGGAAGGGTAAATGGTCCTAAATACATGTAAAGATTGCACTTCTCTCAAACTAGTAAACTGTCAATACTAGTAGGCTGTGGTAACTTATGAGTGTATGGGGTAGTACTTAAAGCATTCACTAAGAAAACTGTCCAAAGTGATATGCTCAAAAGCATAAATAAGTCAGAGCGGAACTCTAAAAACTGTTCAGGTGTCTCACAGAAAGGCAAGAAAAAAGAAACAGGAAGGAAAAACAGAACGGGGGGGGAAAAAAGTAACAAATGGCAGACTTATGTCCTAACATATCCGTAATTGCTTTCCATGTAAATGGTTTAAATACAGCAACTGAAAGATGGAGATTGGCAGGATGGATAAAAAAGTATGACACAATTCTATGCTGTCACAAGTAACTGACTTCAAACATAACAACGTGGATAGGGTGAAATCAGGCAAACATTAATTTTTAAAAACCAGCAGGAGTAGCTATATTAACACCAGATGAAGTAGACTTCACAGCAAAGAAAATTAGTAGGAGCAGAGAGGGACATAATGATTCTTTAATCACCCTGAAGTGATGTAGCAGTCCTTAATGTGTATACAGCATATAACAGATCTTCAAATACATGAAGTAAAAACCGATGGAACTGGAAGAAGAAATAGACAAATCTACAGTTATAACACCCCACTCTGTGATTGATAGTACTAGTAGTCAAAAAATCAGCAAGATTATAGAAACTGAACAACACCATCAACCAACAGGATCTAATTGACATAGCAGAATACACATTCTTTTCAGACACCAATGAAACATTCACCAAGACAGGACTGTATCCTGGATCGTAAAACATAATAAATTTAAAAGAACTGAAATCATAAACTCATGTTCTCTGACCATTATGGGATCAAACCAGAAACCAACAACAGAAAGAAAACAGGAAATCTCCAATACTTGGAAATTAAACAACACACTTCTAAATAATCCATGGGTCAAAGAGGAAGTCTGAGAGGAAAATTTAAAAACAAAACAAAGCATAGAATTGAATGAAAAGGAAAATAGAACATATCAAAATTTGTGGGATGGAGCTAAAGGAATGCTGAGAGAAATTTTTACCCTTAAATGCTTACATTAGGAAGAAGAAAGATGTCAATAACTTAAGTTTCTCCCTCAAGAAAACTAGCAAGAAAAATAAACCTCTAGCAAGATTGACCAAGATAAAAAGAGAGAAGACAAATCACTAATATTAGGAAAGAAACAGAGGCTATCACTACACTGTAGCCATTCAAGGGGTAGTAAGGGATTACTACAAACAACTTTATGTTCACGAACACAGCAACTTAGGAGAAATGAACTAATTCCTCGAAAACCACAAACTGCCAAAACTCAGTCAAGATGAAATTCAGAGAACCTGAACAGTCCTACAACTATTAAAGAAATTGAATTTGTAACTTCAAAGCTCCCAAAAAAGAAATCTCCAGGCTCAGATGGTTTCACTGGAGAATTTTACCAAACATCCAAAGAAGAGTTAATTCCAGTTTTACAGTCTTTTCCAGAAGAGGAGTGAACACTTTCCAGCTCTTTTTATGAGGCCAGTG
Source organism: Daubentonia madagascariensis (assembly GCA_023783475.1). Taxonomy (NCBI): domain Eukaryota; kingdom Metazoa; phylum Chordata; class Mammalia; order Primates; family Daubentoniidae; genus Daubentonia; species Daubentonia madagascariensis. Next base: position 260,521 of record JAKFHU010000162.1, read on the forward strand.
TTACCCTGATAGCAAAACCAGACAAATACCAAGTGGAATTTTTTGCAGAAATGCAGGACTGGTTCAATATTTGATAATCAATTGATGTAATCCACCATATTAACAGACTAAAGAAGGAAAATCATATGACCATATTAACTGATGCGGAAAAAGCATTCAACATCCATTTGCGATAAAAACTCTCAGTGCACTAGGAATAGAGGGAAACTTCCTCAACCTCATAAAGACCATCCTAACCAACCTATAGTTAACATCATATTTAATGGTGAAAAACTAAGTGCTTTAGGGAACAGGCAAGTATGTTCACTATCACAACTCATTCAACATAGTACTGGAAGTTCTAGCCATTGCAGTAAAACAAGAAAAAGACATAAAATGCATACAGATTGGAAAGGAAGAAATAAAACTATTTGCAGATGACATGATTATCTACAAAGAAAATCTCAAGAAATCTATTTGGGAAAAAAAACAACCTCATAGTGTAAGTGAGTTCAGTAAGGTCTCTGGAAACAAGATTAACGTGCAAAAAATCAATTGAATTTCTATGTCACCAAATACGTGGAAACAAGTAAAAATGCGATATTTGTAATAGCTCAAAAGGAAATGAAATACTAAGGAATAAATCTAATAAAACGTGTACAGGATCTGTATGATGAAAATTACACAATACTAACAAAAGAAATCCGAGAATACCTAAGTACTTGGAGAGACATTGCAATCATAGATTGGAAGACTTACTATAGTAAAGAAGTTAACAGTCCCTAAACTGAATCCATAGTTTTAATGTATTTTCAATCAAAATTTTAGCAGAGTGTTTTGTACACATAGACAAGCTTATACTCAAATTTATATGGAAATGGAAAGCCCTAGAAAAGCCAAAACAATTTAGAATAAAGTGGAAGGAATCACTCTTCCTGATGTTAAGGCAAGGTGGTACTGCCGGAAGGACAGACATTCAGATCAATGGAACAGAATAGAGGACACAGAAATAGAGTCACACAAATATGCCCAAGTAATTTTTGACAAAGGGACAAAAGCAATTCAGTAGAAGAGGGATTGCTTTTTCAATAAATGCACTAGAGCAATTTAAACACCTATTGGCAAAAAAAAAACAAACAAAAAAAAGAACCTCAGCCTAAACCTCAAATCTTATGCAAAAATTAACAAAATGGATTGTGGACTTAAATGTAAAATGTAAAACTAAAACTTCTAGAAAAGCATAGGAGAAAATATTTGGGACCCAGGAATGATATCAAAAGCATGATCCATAATAGGAAAAATTGATAAATTGGACCTCCTCAAAATTAAAGACTTTAATGCTGGGAAAGACCCTTTTAAGAGGATGAAAAGTCAAATCATAGTCTGGAAGGAAATACTTGCAAATCACGTATGTTACAAAGGACTTGCATCTAGAATATATAAAGAACTCTCAAAACTCAACATTAAAAGACAGACAATCCAACTGGAAAATGGGCAAATGAGATGCACAGACATTTCTCCAAAGGTGATATACAGATGGCAGATGGGCATATGAGAAGAAGTTCAGTGTCACTAACCACTAGGGAAATACAGATATATACCACAATTGGCTATTGCTGTACACCTGTTAGAATGGCTAAAATAAAATGCAATGACACTAAATGCCAATAAGGATGCTGAGAAACTGAATTTTTCGTTCATTGCTGGTGGCGATGTAATAAAATGGTACGGCCACTCTGGAAAACAGATTGGAAGTTCCTTTCAAAACCAGAAGTGGACTCACCATATGACCCAGCAGTTGTACCCTTGGGCATTTATCCCAGAGAAATAAAAACGTACTTTCATATAGAGACCTATACATTCATACTCATTGTAGCTTTACTCATATTAGCCAAAATCCAGAAACTACCCAAATATCCTTCTATGGGTGAATGGCTAAACAAATTGTGGTACATTCATACTATAAAATACTATTTGGTGATAAAAAAGCAATCAACTGTTGATAACATACAACAGTGTGGATAGATCTCAAAGAAATTATGCTGAGTGAAAAAAGCCAATGTTAAGAGGTACATCCCATATGATTCTATTTATGTAACACTCCTGAAGTAACATTATAGTAGTGGTGGAAAACAGATTAGTGGCTGCCAGGGGGATGGGGGAGAGGGGTGGGTGTGGCTATAAATGAGTGGCAGGTGGGAGTCTTGTGACGGCACAGTTAAGTGTCTTGATTGTGGTGGTGGTTACACAAAGCTATACTTGCTAAAATTGCAGAACTACACACACACACACACACACACACACAAATAAGTGGTGTGTAACTGGTGAAATCTGAACGAGCTCTGTGGATTATACCAATGTCAATTTCCTAGTTTTGGTGTTGTACTATAGGTATCCAAGATACTCACATTGGGGGAGGCTAGGTTAAGGGTGCACTCTGGACCTCCCTGTTACATGAGAATCTAGAATTATTTCAAAATAAAAATTTTTTTTTAAGTTATTCATTGGTATTTGAAAAACAGCCCAGTAGTACATGTGGTCTAAGATACCAAAGAATTATAAAACACGGGGCTCTGATCTTTAGCAGTATGAATAATTGAGAATAGTTAAATGCTTTTGGTAATGTGTAACAATAGCAATTTATTGAACAACTATATTTGCCAGTCACTGTATTTTAAATATTTATAAAAAATAAATCTTTAAGAAGTCTATAAAAGTTTTAAAGTATATATAACAAGCCCTGTCTCATAATTGAAGACCCTAATTGCTGGAAGGTGTTAACTAACTTACCCAGTCATCCAGCCACTTCAGCGGGAAGAACTGGAACTCCCAGTTGATTCTCAAGTGTGTGTTCATCCCACCACATCACACAAACTCTTAAATTCTGCAAATTCTTGGCTAAATTCTAAAACTGTCAAGAGTTCTTTGGAAACCCAGAATCTGGCACGGACTAGATGCTCAGTGAATACTTGCTGAATATCATACGTTCACGTGCTGGTCAGATTCTAGTCCCATAAATACATGCGGTAGAAGCCTGTGCTTAGCCCTAACTTGTCTCCTGACGCTGACCAGGGAGAGCCAAGGGTTTTCCAGCTGAGGGGAAATTGTAGCTTAGGCACTTGTGGTTCAATACCACCACATTGCATTCATTACTCAAAACTATTTAATGAGCAATTTCAGACAATGTCTCTGCCTATATGAGACTTACAGGGAAACATGGAATAAACAAGATATGCAGGTAATTGTCATGTTACAAAAGTGACAAATGTCATACAGCAAAACTGCATTGCACTGGTTATAATGGATAAAAGGGTTGGGCATAAACTTTTATCTCCTTGAAGAAACTAGGACACAGAGGATAGAAGAAATTAAACATACACATGGACTTCAAAGTATTTTCCATTGAATGTCTCAGAAGAAATTGTCATTGTAAAGGCATATCTCCTGAGACATTCTTGATATTTGTAGCAAATTGACTCTTTACAACTCTACCAAAGCCTCCTATTTGTTGATTTCTTATAATCAAGTATCCATCTAAAGTTTCTTTTTTTCCTCTAAAGATTGATTGTGTTTTAAAATGTGATGATTAGCAATGTGGACTTTAGCCCCTCTTGAATTTTTTATGCCCTGAAAGTTAGAAAAATTAACAGAAAAGGCAAAAAGTGGTGTTTGACATAATTTCTGCTGTTTAGCAGAAAGGACACTGGGTTAAAAAGTATAATGCAGTGAGTCCAAAATCTCTGATTTTATTTTATGCCTCCAAAAATGGAACAGATAACCAAGAAAATTAAATTTAAAGCTTTCAGCTTTGAAATTCTATGATTAAGTTTTAATTATTCTAATAAAAATGTTTGGGGAAGTGTAAACATCAATTTTGCTCCCTAAATTGAGACCTTATTAATGAGGTTAAATGACACATTAACTTTATCTCTGCAGTAATCCTATGGAGGAATGGGATATTTTAGCCATTTTATAGACATTGGAACAATTAGCCCAGAGAGGTTAGATCAGCTTCCCCAGGTCACACAGGGAGGTGGGGGTAGGGCCAGGCCTGGGACCTGTGTCTCTGTGATTCCTAAGCAGCTCTTTCTTCACAGTTGCCACATTGTGCCTCCTGGGTACGTGTCTGTGTTTATGTATTTGTAAATCTATTTTTCTAACAAAATTGGTGTCTGACTATAAAGCTTTATGTCCTGTTTTCAATTTCAAGTGATACTGTGACCATTTTTCTTGTGCCATTTCTAGCATGGTCGCTTGTCCTCGGTCTCTGATGGCTGCCTCCTGGAGATAGACAAACCTTCAGGACCTCCCATTTCCTCCCCTTGCAAATGGTGATCTGCCGTTCAGTGTGTTCCAGGCACTTGGCACGTTCCTTTATATCCTAATGCACTGAGTCCTCACAGCAGTACTGTGTGTAGATTCGGTCGTTATCCCCACATCCCAGATGGGAAAAGTGAAGTGTGGGGGCAGGACAGTATTGAGGAGGGGCTAGGAATCCCAGCTCCACTTTTACCAGCTGTGTGACCTTGGGGAGATGACTTAGCCCTTCTGTGCCTCTTTCCTCCTGAGGATTTGAAGCGTTTAGACCAGGGTCTGGCCGTGACTGTACTCAGCATGTTGTAACTACTACTACTACTATTATTGTTGTTGTTACTTGTTTTTAGTGCCTTTCTCAGGCCACCCAGGTAGAGAGTGGCAGAGTTGGGATTTGAGCCAGGCACATTGGCTGCAGAATCCCTTGCCCACCACGCTTTGCTGCCTCATTGTAATGGTGGCCACCACTTCTTAAACACCGAGTCCGTACTGAGTACTGTGCACAGTCCTGCACTCGCTCTGTCTGTCTCAGCCATTCATGCCCTATCTGCATCCAAATCAGCTGAAGAGCTGAAAAATATCCTGAGGCCTATTTCCCCCCCACCCAACCCCCTTGTCCCCATTTTGGAATAGATATAGGCCTGAGGCTGGGAGTCCTTGTTGTTTTAAAAGTGTTCCCCACAAAATGCACCCAGGAGTGGGAACCCTCACTGTAATCTCTTATTTACCCTCAGGACAACCTGTCATAGTAGAGACTCTTGGTGTCTCCATTGCTGTGCAGATGGAGACGCTGTGGTTTGGAGGGGAAGCTGCTTCCTCAGGATGCACAGCTGGTCAGCGGCAGTGCAGAGATTTGAACCCAGACGAGTCTGACTACAGAGTCTGGGCTGCGGTGACTAACAGGGTCAGTGTGAGGCATTTCTAGAGGCATTTGTGATACAGAGGTTGAGAGCACAGTCTCTAGAGCTATGCTGCTTACCAGCTGTGTGACTGTGGGTGAGTTACTTAACCACTCTGTGCCCCAGTTTCCTTATCTGGAAAAGGAAGTTAGAAGGGGCCCCTACTTCATAGGCCTGATTACTAATAGATATGGGGCTATTAGCACAGTGCCTGGCACTTTGTGACACCTAGTAACTATATACTCTTCCCTCTGTTCACATCAGCCTCACTGACCCCTTTTCTGTTCCTCAAACATGTCAAATATGTCTCCACCTCGGGGCCTTTGTACTTGCTGTTCCCCCTGCCTGGAATGCTTTTCCCCCGAATACCCACTCTGCTCACCCCTGTCCTCATTCTGCCCAGATGTCTCCTGTCAGGCCTTCTCTCACCACCCCCTGAAGTAGCACCTCCCATCCTGTTCTCTCCACCTGCTTGGTTTTGTTTTGTTTTCTGGAACTTTTTTTTAACACCTAAAATTATTTATTTGTTTATGTGGTTTCTTGGTTGGTTTTCTTTTTTCTGACTGTTCCCTTGGAATGTAAGCTTCAGGTTAGCAAACTTTGTTTTCATTCATGTCCACGCCCTTGTGTCTTGAACAGTGCCTGGCACATCATAGTTGGAGTGACTTCTCCCTGTCCCAGGGATCTACCCAATTATCTCCCTTTTGCCTCCACAGACCCCCAGACCCAACCAGCTACAATCCTGCCAAGAACAACTACCATCCTGTCGAAGATGCCTGCTGGAAACCTGGCCAGAAGTGAGGCTTCTCCCTCCCCAGCCTGCCTGCTCCAATCTCTGTTACCGTGGGGGGCTTTCAGCTGGAGCCTTGGTTGGAGGAAACGGTGAAGCCTCTCCCTCCCGTGTTTTGGGGACACAGCAGCATTGAAAGGGACAGAGAGACAGTCCTGGGCAGTGAGCAGGGTTGCTCTCGTGCATTTGGGTATTGGCAGGGCTGTCCCCAGGGAGGTATGGGGAAGCAGTGTGGACAGGGGACAGTGCAGGCTGTACACATGGCTCTTGTATCTCTTTGTCTTCCCCAGGGTCCCTTATCTGGCTGTGGCCCGGACATTTGAGAAGATTGAGGAGGTTTCTGCTCGGTAATTAATCAGGCCTGCCTGGGTGGGGGCTCTTCTGTCTCTGTCCCTTGCATGGTAGTCAATGCTGCCTCTTACCGCCTGACCCTTGCAACCTGGCCTCTCCCCCGACTCAGGCACAATGTCATGGACCACAGACACGGTCACGAGAGTGGCTGCAAGTCCTCTTGACTTTCTGCCTCATTCTCTCAGTCAAAGCAAGATACAAGGTTGAGCCCAGATCCTGGGGTAGGGAAACAGGCTGCATCTCGGGATGGCCGGAACTACAGAAAGAGTGTGATCATTTTAAATCAACCCTAAGTCACTGAAGGTGACTTCAGTCTTGCTTCCATGTTAGCGAAAGTAAGTTGGGTCTTGGTTACAGTGAGGACCCCCTTCTCGCTTGCAGAGTTTCCCCACAGAGCCCCCGACTCCCAGTGATGCCCGACCCTGATCCTTCTCGGTGGCACATTAGCATCGCTGGCCCACACCCAGCACCCTTCTTCTCCATCCCCAATACTGTGCCCCTGCTTGTCCTCCCCAGCCCAGCACTCACCCCTGTGTATTTAGTTTATATATATATTATCATGGGGCCCACCTCATTCAGCTTCAAACTTTTACTGTCAACCTCATTTTCACATCTTTCCATGTTGGTTTAAGTAGATCCAGCTTGTTTTAACTGCTGTATAGTAATCCTTCATTTTCATATACCACATGTTGTTTTTCAGTTCCCCAACATTGGTGGAACACTTTAGGCTGTTCTCAATGCTTTGTTTTTATAAATGTGTCTCTTTGGACATTTGAGAAACTTCCTCTGGGGTGTAAGCCCCACAGTGTGTGGAGGGGGGAGGTCATGCAGGTCACGGAGGGTCTGGGGAGGGCCTCAGGTGCCAAGCTGAGGGGCTTGGAGTCCAGCCTGTGGGCAGCAGCCGAGTGAGGGCCCTGCCCAGGGGACAGGCCAGTCTGAGGGTGGGCCCGGCTCTGCTGCTTCCCAGCTTTGTGCCTGACCGCTCTGAGCCTCAGTTTCTTCATGAGTAAAGATTATACATCTCAAGTTTGCCTTGGGGACTGTGAAATTAACAAGTATAACAGTACAGTTTGAGGAGAAACTCAGAAATCACTTAATTCAAGAGAACTGCAGGTGACTGTCCTAACCCTATAATTCAAAATTGAAGGGTTTTATGATTTCTTTGAAACTTTTTTGAAATAATTTTAGACTTAGAGAAAAATTGCAAAAATGCTAGAGAGTTCCCATGTGCCCTTAAAAGGATGCCAGCTTCCTTCATGTTTATGTCTCATATCAGCACAGGACAATTGTCAAAACCAGGACATTAAGGTTAATACAGTACTATCATGTAATCCACAGACTTCATTTGCATTTTGCCAGTTTTCCCATTTGGGGATTTACTTTGAGACTTTGCAAGGATCCTATGTCTCCTCAAACTTTTGCCCTCTAATTTTAGTATCTGTTTTAGCATCATAGGGCTGCTAAAGCAAATTACCCCAAACTTGGTGGCTTAAAACAATAGGAATTTATTCTCTCACAGTTCAGGAGGCCAAAAATCAAGGTGTCGGCGGGTTTGGTTCCTTCCGAGGCTCTGAGGGAGAAGCTGACCCGTGCCGTTGTCCTAGCTTCTGGTGGCTGCCGGCAGTCCTTGGCAGTCCTTGGCTCGTGGATACATCACTCCAGTCTCTGCCTCATCTCCACATCCACCTTCTCTGGGTCTCTCTGTGTGTCCTTTTACGCTTACTGGATGTGGGGCCACCCTAATTCACTGCAATTTCATCTCAATCGTTAATTACACCTGCAAAGACATTATTTCCAAATAAGGTTGCGTTCTGAGGCTCTGAGTGGACATGAATTTGGGGGGTGGTATTCCACCCCCTACAGTGTCCAATGGTGAATCTTGCCTACAACATTTGTCACTGTGGTGTTTGCCTAATGGTGATTTTGTATTTCTCTTATTCCTTCTACATTTTAAAAAATTTAATTAGACTTCATATGTAAGAAAAACATAGCTTCTCTTTTTAATTAGTCCCCTTAGTTTGCCGGTAATGAACCCATGCTTTCCAGTTTTGATGACACAGACAGAAACAATTTTATTTTTAGAGGCATCACAGCTTGGTGGCTGGGAGCACAGGTCCTCAAGCAGACGGCCTTGGTTTGCATCTCAGCTTGATACTTACTAGCTCTGTGACCTTGGGCAAGTCATGGAATCTTTCTGTGCCTCCATTCCTTCATCTGTAAAATGGGAACAATAATAATACCTACCTCACAGGGGAGCTGTGAGGATTCAGTGACTTAGAAGGTACAAACTGCTTAAAACCGGTGCCTGCACTTAGAAAACGCTCTATATGCATAAGCTGTTATTTCTCTGGGATGATCATCACCGTCTTCATCATTGTTACTGTCACACCGAGTTACTCTCCCTCCAGCAGTCTGTGATTGTGCCCCTGGCTCCAGGTCACATGCCTGGGACTGTTCTTGAGCCCTCTCCTCTTCTCCTTCCCTGGTTCCTTTTAGTATCCCCATACACACACACGCACGCACGCACACACACACACACACACACAAATCACATTTTGACCATGAAGGACCAGGTGGTCACACCCCTGTCCCCTCCCCCAGGCTCCGGATGGTGGAGACACTGAGCAACTTGCTGCGCTCCGTGGTGGCCCTGTCACCCCCAGACCTCCTCCCTGTCCTCTACCTCAGCCTGAACAGCCTTGGGCCACCCCAGCAGGGCCTGGAGCTTGGCGTTGGTGATGGCGTCCTTCTCAAGGCAGTGGCCCAGGCCACAGGTAAGGGGGGCTGTGGTGGAGGGACCAGCGGGAGGGGAACTTAGCGGAAGAAAGTGGAGAGGTCTGGAGGATCTGAGAGACGTGGAGAGAGAGCTGAAGGGCCGAGAGGGAAGAGAACCTGGCAGGGACAGATTTGCAGGGCTGTTGGGGAGAGCATGAGGGGCAGCGATTCAGGTAAGGGAGGACCAGGCCTGTGTTGGGACAGGGGCCGTGGGGAGGAGAAAGATGCTGGAGGCAAAGACAGCAGGACTTGGGGGCTGGGATTGAGGGTTGGGGCTTAGGGAGGTGGCAGAGGTCCTAAGGACTCTAAAGGACTTTAGCTGGAGGGGCTAAAGGGGAGGAGCGGGGCTAAACGTGGTCAGGGGCCTGCAGGAGCCAAGCCGTTCATGCTGGATAGGGAGGCTGGCGATGTCGGGAGCCACCTGCCAAGGGCCAGGAGTGCCTGGTGCTTGTTGTGAGACATGAAGGAGCCACAGAAGGATCATGAGCAGGTGGCAGGCAGGGTCAGCTCTGGCCCTTGTGGAGGACGGATGGGAAACTAGGAGGCTGAGGGCAAAGGTCCAGGGGAAGAGGAGCTGGGCCAGGTGAAGAGAGAGACAGGCACAGGAGGGACCTGCCAGATGGGGGCCCTGGTGTGGCAGGCAGTCAGGCACTGCAGGGGGAGCTAATCATTGCAGCCCGGGACCAGGCACAAGCGGCCTGTATCCATGTGCCCTCCAAGGCCATCCGAGAAGTAGGGACATATATGGGTCTGAGGCTCAGTAGATCTGGATCAGAGACCAGGGTTTGGGCATGGTCAGCTTAGGAGGGATGACCTAAGCACTGGTGAGTTTCCATCTGCCCAGGGAGAGTATGTCCAGGAAGGATACGAGGGGGGCTTTGGGATTCAGCCGTGGGGAACACCAACATTTTAAGAAGGCAGGGTTCTGGGGTTTCACTAGAAGACAAAGGGACTGGGAAAGACCGACGGGGGGTCGGGAGAGAGTTACGTGGTCATGGGAGCCAGAGGAGAGGAGACTCAAAATTCTCTCGCTTGTTCACTCAAGATATACTTATTGAACACGCACATCGCACCAGACCCAGTGCAAATGGTATCTGTTGAGAATACTCTGAGCTACAAGTAACAGAAAGCCCAACTACACTGGCTTAAACAAGGATTTGTTTTTCTCACTGAAGAAGAAGTTGCCAGTGCTGCTTCCCTGCCCAATGGTGCTGTCGTGGCTGGGGCCTCTTCTGCCCTTTTGTGCGTCTGTCCTTAGCACATTAGTGCTCACGCTCATCTCCGTGCCTCCTCGAGGCTTTCGTGGCCGCCCAAGCCCTGGGTTTGTCGTGAGTTGTTCACCGTTTTGGAAAATCCCATCCCTGTTGACAGGCCAGTCGATACGTCACACGTGGAGAACGTTCACACTTGTAGTGTCTCACTCGTGGCGATTCCACTTCCAGGCACAAAGTCTGTCCCTTTCGTTGTGGCTTCTCAAGTCTTATGTGCAGTGGCCAAGCAGCCATGGAGGGAAACATTTGCTTTTTTGTTACGGGCTACTTTCCCTTTCTTTCTTTTCTATGATAAGAGTTAGGGCATTATCTTGGTATGTGTTGGTAGGTTATATTATCCCTGCATTTTATTTTGGAATAGAAAAGATGAGGCACAAAATACCTGTCGTGACAACAGTGTGTTATGATAGGTTGAGAGCCACTGGTCACGGTTGTCACGGTGGCTCGAGTCTCCACCTTCCCAACTCCTGCTCTTACACCCAGGGGTGCCCCTGGGACCCAGATCTGGACAGTAATTAAGGCCACAGCACATCCCATGTGTTTAAATTGGTGACTTCAAAAAGAGACAAGCCAAAGGGTCATTGGTCACTGGTGGGGGATGTTAAGGACCAACTAGAGCAAAGAGCCCCTTGGCCTTCTCTCTGCTCTGTGTCCTCCTACTTCCCTGGTGATCTCATCCCACCTGTGGCTTTAAATCCCGTCCACACCCTGACGCCGCCAGCCCAGATGTCTCACTTGAGTGTGGATGTGTTGGTCAGCTGTGAACGTCTGATAGGTTCCTGCCCCCAGCGTGGTGGGAGACACAGTCACTGAGCCATCTCTACCAAGCGGGTGGGCGTTAGGAATGGGAAGGTGAGGGGACTCGCCACAAGCACACACAGCTGGAGAAAATGCATCCAGGCTGCCGGTGAAGGGAGACGCACAGCCACAGTTGTCACCCTCACCACTGCCACCCACTGTCTCCCCTCCAAGGTCGTCAGCTGGAGTCCGTCCGGGCTGAGGCAGCTGAGAAGGGCGATGTGGGGCTGGTGGCCGAGAACAGCCGCAGCACCCAGAGGCTCATGTTGCCGCCACCCCCGCTCACCGCCTCTGGGGTCTTCACCAAGTTCCTTGACATCGCCAGGCTCGCTGGCAGTGCTGTAAGTAGGGGGCTCACCCCGTACCCCAGGTGGCTCGGTGACCTATGAATGGTCCAGCTATTTGGGCTGGGTCCCTTCAGCTCTGCCTGTGGGGTGCAAGGCTTCCTTCCCTCCTTCCTGCACTTGAGACTGGGGGAGTCTCCCCTGGAGATTCTGGCACCTAGTGCTGTGCCTGCCACGTGACAGGACTCAAATATTTGCTGGATAAAGGTGGGGAGGGAGGCAAGGAGGAGAGCTGGCTCATTTTTATTGCCCTGAGAACTGGAGGCCATGGGAGCTGGGACATGGGGGTGGGTTGATGCTACGAGGGGCGGCTGGGGAAGAGGAGGCGCGGACCTTCCCTTCACCACCAGGCAGTGACTGGCTTCCCCCACCTCCTCCAGTCCACAGCCAAGAAGATGGACATTATCAAAGGCCTCTTTGTTGCCTGCCGCCACTCAGAAGCCCGGTTCATCGCCAGGTGAGTGTGTGGGCCTGTGAGGCTGGGGAGGGGGACTGCAGGCCTGGAGGTGAAAGCTGGGAGGGACTGGCGGCCGGAACCACCGCCCTGACCACCTTGGGTGAGAAAGGCACAAGCAGGAGGCCCAGGTCCTGATGGGGTGGGAAGGGAGCAGTTTCCTTTCACAGCCAGCTCCTCCCTTGGTGGTGCTGCCTAGAGAAGTCCACAGCTGGTGATGTCTACCTGGGCCTGAAGGGGCAGCGCAGGGCAAAGCCAAGGTTTGCCATGACCACGGGAGCACAGTCACTGACAGCCCACGTCGTGGAGCATTTCTAGTGTGGCCTGTGCCGTGTGCTTCATCCTGCCGGTTGCTCCCACCAGCTCCGCGAGGCAGGCCCTGTTCTCATCCTCAGTTTGCAGAAGAAGAGGTGGAGGCACAGGGAGGTTAGCCTCTTGCCCGCAGCCACTGGCTCAAGGCAAGGGCTGTGCCAGGTCGGGTCTGACGGTCACGCGCAGGACCCAGGCCCAGCTCTGTGCTTGACTCACCTTCCCCAAGCCTCCCCACCCTGCAGGGCATCCAGCTCCTGCTGCCCAGTACATGCCAGTGGTCGTGACCATTATTGGCTGGCGTTGTGTGATCTCTTAGATCCAGGCTCGGAAGATTCTGGGTTTTGAGGAGAGGGTTGGAAAGTATCAAGGTGGGGGAGGCTGGAGGAGGCAGGAGCGAAGGGTGGAGGCGAAATTGGAAAGGTCAGGCAAGCCCACACCCCGGCCTGCTCTCTCCCCAGATCCCTGAGTGGACGGCTGCGCCTGGGGCTGGCAGAGCAGTCAGTGCTGGCCGCCCTCGCCCAGGCTGTGAGCCTCACGCCTCCAGGGCAAGGTGAGCTCCTTTGGCCAGTCTTTGTGCCCCTCCCAGAGCAGATGTGGCCTTCCCCTCTCCTCACAAGTCCACGTACCACCCCTTCCCCGCATAGCTCCTGCCACCCCAGACTCCTCCCCCCTGAGGGAAGCATCTCTTGGGTTGCTATGTGTACATTCCTCGCCATACAGCAAAGCACCCACTGTGGACCCTGGGGTGGCCGAGGGGTCAGGCACATCCCAAAGCCTCTGGTGGGTTTTTCTTAGAATTCCCCCCAGCCGTGCTGGATGCTGGGAAGGGCAAGACAGCAGAGGCCAGAAAGACGTGGCTGGAGGAGCAAGGCATGATCCTGAAGCAGACGTTCTGGTGAGAGCCAGGGGCCGTGGGCAGAGGGGCGGTGGGTACGGCACAGGGGGCCCCAGGTGAAATGGGAGGGCTGGTGGTTGCCAAACATTAGTGACCATGGGGGTGGTGACTGACGCATAGCAAGGGGTCATGACAGTCACGGAGAGGACATCCATGGAGTGATGGCGAGGGCTCCAGAGGGGGCCGTGTGGGGAGGCCTTGACCAGTGGCTAACCCAGGGCTGGTGACAGCAAGGTGGTGGGTGCCCCAGCGACAGTGTCTGGGGCAGATGGGCTGACGAGCGGTCCCACAAATGCCCTGGGGGCCACCCTGGGTGCTGGGCACACAGCGGAGAACAAGCCCTCGCAGAGCTCCTGGCTGGGCTGGTGGACTCACCTCTGCCACGGAGGTTCTGACCAATGCTGGCCTCGGGCCCTGCCCAGACCGATGAAATCAGAATCTTTGTAGGTGGAGCCTGACCTTGAAAACCCTTTTTTTCTTTTCTTTTTTTTTTTTTTTAATTTCAAAATATTAAGGGGGTACAAATGCTTTTGTCACATGGCTTGAGTCAGGGCTATAAATGTGCCCATCACCCGAATAGTGTTTATTATACCCATTAGGTAGGTTTTTGGCCCTCCCCTCCTCCCCTTCCTCCCGGCTTGATTTCCAATGAGTTTTACTTCCCTCTGTGTACTCATGTGCCCATCGGTTAGTTCCAATTTATTAGAGAGTACATGTGGTATTTGTTTTTCCGTTCTTGAGATATTTCACTTAGGATAAAAGTCTCCAGTTCTTTCCAAATTGCTGCAAAAGGCATTAATTCATCCTTTTTTATGGCTGAGTGGTACTCTTAAACACATCCTTGAGTGGTTCTCATGTGTAGGCCGAGTAGAGAATTGCTGATCTGGTTGGTGGTGACAGGGGGTGATGGCAGGCCCAGACTAAGGAAGATAGAGTCAGAGTGACAGATAGTGACACCGAGGGAGAACACAGAGACAGGGTGGCAGGAGGGGGCGGGGCCATGGGGACGGAGGTGGGCAGAGGCATTCAGGAGCCCAGACTCCTGGGCACGGGCTGAAGTATCTCTCCAAGCTGTGTGAGTTGTAGAAAGACTCTTCCGCATCTTATTCTCGCCCCTACACCCCAGTGAGGTGCCTGACCTGGACCAAATTGTCCCCGTGCTGCTGGAGCATGGCCTGGAACGTCTCCCGGAGCACTGCAGGCTGAGCCCAGGTATGGGCCCCACAGGCCCTCAGGTCTAACAGCAGCCCCACCCTCTGCTGAGCTGGTGTGCTCATGGGCACCCCTCTAGGAAACTGCAGAGTCCTCTTCTCTCCCCGCCAAAACTGAATCCTTTCCCTGGTGCTAAAAGCCATTCCTTTTCTCCTTGGCGTTCCCGTTCAGTATTAGCTAGTGTGTAAGTGAGCCGCTGTGGTGAAGGTGTGCCAGAGGGCAGTGGGTCAGGCCAGAGGGAATTGCTTTCTCTCTCACAGCAGTTGCCAGAGCAAGGCGGGTGGCCAGGGAGGCTACGTGGCTGTGCTCCAGGGATTACCCAGGGACCCAGGCTCCTTCTGTCCTATCCCTGTGCCCTTCTGAGGTTGTCATCCCAGTGTGTGTGATCAGAGGTGGCTCACTTCCTGTTCTAGATTGCAAGAGGAGGGGAGGGAACCAGATTCCTCATGAGGATGTGACCCATGACATCCTGCATGTGTTCCAATCACGCTACCTTTCATAGCTACAAGGCGGGTGGGGGTTGTCCCAAGTAGGAGACTAAGTGCCCTTCTGAAACATGGGAGGGTTCATTCTCCTACTCGTGGCAAAAAGGGAGAATGGGTCCTGGGGCACATCAGCAGTCTCCTCCACCACACTCCCCGCCTAAGTCATTGCCTTCCCTCTGCCCCAGTCTACCCTAACCCACTCTTTCCTCCCCTTCCAGGTATCCCTCTGAAACCAATGTTGGCCCATCCCACTCGGGGTGTCAGCGAGGTCCTGAAACGCTTCGAGGAGGCAGCTTTCACCTGCGAGTACAAATATGATGGTCAGAGGGCACAGGTACAGGGAGTGGGAAACATCTCTTCCGCAGGAGGCAGGATGTGCCATAGAGCAGGGCAGGGGACAGTCAGACATGAGCTCAAAGCCAGCCTCTGCCACGTGCTGCCTGCTGAGTGGGATAATCAACACCTCACAGGCTTATCTGAAGACAAAATCATCAAAAGTCCTGACCTATGGTAATGGGAGCTCAAGAAACGTTGGCTCCACTTGTGCCCTGCTGGTGGGTGTGTTAATTACAACAGCCATTCTGGGAGGCACCTACGTGACCCCTTAGTGCAGTGATGTGTGCACGTGTCCTGTGACCCAGGACCAGAGAGCAAGCGATGTGGGTGGGCATTTGCAGGGCTTTGAGGCAGTTTCAAATAGTGGATTCGATAGACACTTAACATCATAAATGGATCTTCAAAATATAGTATTGAGAAAAAAGTAAGAAACAAAATGATTTATGATAGTGACAATGATTTTATGTATATAAACTTCCTTGAAATAACAGTATACATGTAAGATAGCATGTATGTAGCCCTGCTCTAGGACTGTGACCAAACTATTGAAATGAACTAATAAACTAACAGTAGAAACCAGATTGATATTTACAGCATAACAACATTTAGGCAAGTCAGTATGTGCACCCAACAAGATACATGTGTTTACAGGAGAGGAGTAGGAATTGGAAATAAAAAGATGACAGAGGCTTCCAGAGACGGGGGTGGGAGGTGCTGTTGGAACCGAGGTGATTCGCTCAGGTCTCTGCACCAGTTCCTCCTCCAGGGCATCCAGAACCTTCTACCAGTGAAGGAGGGGCCACGTGGGGTGGGCTCGGCCCTGATTTCCTCTCCCTTCCCCCTCCGCGGCAGATCCATGTTCTGGAAGGCGGGGAGGTGAAGATCTTCAGCAGGAATCAGGAAGATAACACCGGGAAGTACCCGGACATCATCAGCCGCATCCCCAAGGTGAGCTTTTGCTGTGCCCTTTCACTGTGGCAGGGGCTGAAGTTGGGGGACCACCCAGGCCAGCTCGGCGCAGTGGCGGCTTTGTTGGAAGGAAGTCAGATTGCATTTGGCTGCAAATGACAGAGCACCCACTTATGCGTGGCTTAAGCAGATGTTATTTTTTCTCAAATCTGGAGGTGCGTGGCCCAGCGCCAGTGTGGCTGAGCACTGGTGTCCTCCCAAATCCAGCTCATTTCTGCCTCTGTCCTCTACTGTCCTTGTCTGGTTGGCTTTTCATCCCAGTGCCTGTCCCCTGATAGTTTCCCAAATAGATGTCACACTTCCAGACAGAAAGACAGAGGGAAAAGGGATTCTAGCTTCTATCCCCTCCCATGAAGGTACCTCTCAACCACCCCAGCTGACTCCAGCTTGGAGTCACTGTCCAGCACTGGGTCCCATGGCCACCCTAGCGACAGAGGTTGAGCAAGCTAGAATCTAACTCTGCAGCCTCTGGCAGAGAGGGAGTGGGGACGAGGGTGTAGGGAGCCAGCCTGCATATGGGCCCCAGCCTCAGAATGAAGCCCCGGGTTGCACAGGGCGGGGGCTAACGGCCCAGAGCTGGGGGTTTCTCTGCACTCAGCGGGAGTCTCCGGCCCCTGTTAGGACTCCTCTATCAAAGAGCCTTTCCTCTTGCCTGTCCCTAATTAATTAGGAAATTATTTCTTTCAGAGAACAGGGAGCACAGTGTTCAGAATCCTGCCTTTTAGAGGTGGTGATGACAAGAGTCACAGTACAGTACTCAACTTTCCTGTTGAGTGCCAAGCACTATTTTTTAAAATTTTACTAAGGTGTAATTTCCGTAAAAGTTTCTGATGTTATATATACAATATATTTTGATGAGTTTTGACAAGTTTATATACCCATGTAACCAACACCCAATCGATGTATAGAACATTTCCATATTCTCATCGTTCTAGACTCTTTCCCATGCCTCTGGCCAAGCAAGCCCCCTTCCTCCACCCCCCGCCATCCATCTGCCAGAGGCAACCCCTGATCAGCTTTTTTGTCACCATAGGTTAGTTTTGCTTATTCTGGAGCTTCCTATTAGTGGTATCATACAGCACAAAATCTTTCATATCTGGCTTCTTTTGCTTATTCATTCAACAGGTACTTACGGGGCATCTGCTCTGAGCTAGGCCCTGTAGTGCAGGCTGGGGACGTGACTCAGACAGGCCTGCCACAGTCTCTGCCCTCACCGAGCTCACAGCCTAGCAGGGCAGGCAGACTTTCATCAGAGAGTCCTGCTGTTGACTCCATAATTATATGTGGCAATGAAGGTTCTAAAGAAATGGACCAACCTTCTATAAGCCTGTGTAAAAAACAGACTTGACTTAGACTTAGTGTCAGGGAAGCTGCACGGCTCCAGAATACAGTAGGAATGGTGCCCTCTGGACTTGTGTCTCACAAAGGAAAAGAAGGCTTCCCAGTGGAGGTGAAGGACAGTGCAGGGGAAGGACAGGGCAGGCATTCTAGAGGGAACAGCATTTGCAAAGGCCTGGTGGTGGGAGAGCATAGCCCATTTTAAAAACACAGGCACATGTGCTGGGGTGCCGAGAGCAAGGCTGAGGGGGCCAGGTGAGGCGAGGGAGGACCAGGGCTGACCGAGGAGACTCCCCACAGCTTCTGGGAGTCGTGGAATGGTTTTTAGCAGGGATGTACTGTGGTCAGATTGTGGTTTGCCAGGATCACCCGGCTACTGTGAGGAGGGTGGTCTGAGGGGGGCAGTGCAGGACAGGGGAGCCCAGTAGGATGAAGTGGCTGAACGCAGTGAGGTGGTGGGAAGTGGGTGGTTTAGAGAGAGATTTTGGAGGGGAAATCAACAAGTTCACTGGGGAATTGAATGTGGCGAGAGGAAGAGGGAGATGACAAAGGCTCCCGGGTTTCCGGCTTGTGGGACGAAACAGTACGTTTTCAGAAGTTTGTTTTTTCCTCCCCTCAGTGGGAAATACGAGGAGAGGATCTGTGTTCATGTGTCTCTTTGTCAGTGGATCTTGCGAGCTGTGGAAGGAAAAGGGAATTTCTTTCCCCGTGTCTTTCTTTTGACCTCATCCTCTGCCTCATACAAGCCGTGAGTCTCTCCCTTCACCTTTCAGATTAAACTCCCGTCAGTCACATCCTTCATCCTGGACGCTGAAGCCGTGGCTTGGGACCGGGAAAAGAGGCAGATCCAGCCCTTCCAAGTGCTCACCACTCGCAAACGCAAGGTAGCGTTGGCCCCTCCACTGCCTGCTACGGCCCCGTGCACTCTCTTCTTCTTCCCAGGCCTGGCTACGGATCCTTCCCCATCCCCAGAAGGGCAGAGTGTCAGCCCGAGGGCAGTTCTCTCAGCCTTTGTGCACAGTGGTTGCCACAGCTGCAGCCATCACATTCTCATCCCAGCATCCCAAGGAGGAAACGGGGTGGGGGCGGGGGCCTTTTTCCCACATCTGCGTCATTTTGCTGTGAAAGATCTGTGCTGGGAACCTCCACAGCCTGCACCCCAGCAGACTTCCCCCTTACATCTCATTGACCAGAACTGTGTCATGTCACGCTCACTGGCTGCGAAGGAGGCTGAGAGAGCAAATATCCGGCGAAGGGGCGTGAGGTGTTCAGACTTAGCCGAGAGCCATTATGATTCCGTACCTGGGGCCAGCAGCATTGCCACCCTCACAGGTGTGCGGCCTGTGGTAGCTGCGGGGAGGGAGAGAATAGCAGATGGCTGTGGTGTCTGCCTCAGCCACAATGCAAGGGGAACCCAGCCAGCCCTGTCACACCTTCCCCCACTCCTGGTCTCCGTTTTGCCCCAACCCAGGAGGTGGATGCGTCAGAGATCCAGGTGCAGGTGTGTTTGTACGCCTTTGACCTCATCTACCTCAATGGAGAGGTAAGTTCTAGCTTCATGTCTAGGGGCGGCCAAGGGATGACGGGGTGATGTGTGAGCCTGGGAGCCAGCAGTCTGACTTTCATTTCTGACTCTGCACTTCACTGAGTGGGGAGGCCCGGTTGGGCAGCGGTTCTCAAAGTGTGGCCCAAGGACCCTTGTAGGTTCCCAAGACTCTTTCAAGAGTGTCTGGGATGTCCTTCCTTTTCCAGCTCTCTATCTGTGTGAGGTGGATTTTCTTCATGTACTGCAAACAGAACAACATGCTCAGCTGCCTGAATGTAGAAGCAGATATGAGAATCCAGCCTCTATTAAGCCAGATAATAAAGAATTTGTAAGAATGTAAAATAATGCCTGCATTCTCACTAATGTTTTTAAG
This sequence comes from Daubentonia madagascariensis, assembly GCA_023783475.1. NCBI lineage: Eukaryota > Metazoa > Chordata > Mammalia > Primates > Daubentoniidae > Daubentonia > Daubentonia madagascariensis. Next base: position 279,962 of record JAKFHU010000162.1, read on the forward strand.
TATAGGTATATATCATAAAAATGTTATTTAGGATAGCATATTGAATTTATTATTATTTTTAAATGAATAAATATTTTTAAATTTCTCATTTTTAATTTCTAATATGGTATAAGTATATTATGTAATCCACATAAACAGAAGCCCTTTGGAGTGAGTCGTCAATAATTCTTAAGAGTGCAAAGGGGTCCTAAGACTTTAGGGTATCAGTTAAGAGTCTGGAGCCAAGCCACCTGCCCTCCCTTCCTGGCTGTGTGGTTGCAGACAAGCAACTCAACCTCTCTGTATCTGTTTCCTTATCTACAGTAAAGAGCTAACAGCAGCCCCTGCTTTGTTAGGGTGAGGACTGAGTGGTGGGACATGGGTGTGGAGCCTGGAGCTGGCACATAGAGCTTTTAATAAAAATGAGCTGCACTCATTGTCATCATCCCAGATAATCTTTGACAATCTGATAGATGAATAAAGATCTTGTGATAACTTTAATAACTTGTACTACTTACTTACTAATGAAGTAGAGCGTCTTTTCAGATTGTTTGGCCATGTGCATTTGTCCTGTGACTTGCCCACTTGTGTTTTTTGCTTGCTTGTCAGGTGGGTTCTTATTACTGTCTTCCAGGTCTCAAAAAGTTCGTTCTCCATTAGGCTAATTAGTCCTTCACCAGGACAGACGGAGCTGGTAGTGGTTCTAATGCTGAAATGCCTCTGGTGCCTAAGCCCCTACCTTATGATGCAAACTAAAAATACCATTTCACTGCATAAAATAACTGTAGGAAAACTAGTAGAATTCTGATTTTGTTTCCTATGATTTTTTGAGGAGAATAGTATTAAATATCATATGCTTTGTGTTTTTTCTGCATGACTTGATCCTTCCTGCTCTGTTGGTTCATTTGTCTCTCATGAGCATTTCAAACATTCCTTATTTGGTGTTTGCCTTTAAACTTTGTTGATGGCCTTTTTTGCTGTATAGAACTTGTTTGAACTATGATTTTTTTATGTAGTCCAATATGTCATTTTTTTCTCCTTAATGTATTCTCATCCCCAATTTTTTTTTTAAAAAGTCATCCCTTCCGTTGGATTCTAAAAGTTTCCCTTGAAGTTTTCTTCTAGTACCTTTACAGTTTTGTGTTTATTTTGAAATCTGTGTTCCATGTGGAACTTGCACAAGTGTGTGTGTCAGACAAGAAGTGGGTGATCTGTTTTTTAACAAATAATAAGGCAGTTGTCTCAACATACAATGTATTAATTAATCCATCTTTCTCCCACCACTTCGAATTGCTTTTCTTTTTTATCCGATCAGTTCCCATCTATAGGCAGTGTTTCTGCTCTCCCTGTTGTCTCCATCCTTCCCTGTACTGATTTTAGACTAACTTCACCGCTTCCTCCAGATGGATGTTCAGGCTTTTTCCATCAACATTTTTTTCCTGTTGTAAAGTTGTACTGGTGAACATTTTGTACAAAAAGATGAGAGAGTGACATTAATATTTAAGAGTATAGATTTTGGAGTCAGACTATGTCAGTTTTATATCCTAGCCACATACTTCCCAGCTGGTGACTTTGGGCAAGTAACTTAACCTCTCTGAGCCTCAGCTCTCCCATCTATAAGATGGAGTAATAGCTACCCAGGGGATGTCTGGGAAGATCAGCTGGACCTGTGCTGCCCAGTGCAGCTGCCACCAGCCACATGTAGCACTTGAGCACTTGAAATGTAGCAAGTCCAATCTGAGCTGTGCTGTAAAGGTAAAAATACACACTGGATTTTGAAGATTTAATCCCAGAAAAGAGTGTAAAATACCCTGTTAATAATTTCTTATATTTATCACACATTGAAATGATAATATCTTAGACATTGGGTTAAATGAAATATATTATTAAAATGATTTCACCTGTGTCTTTTTACCTTTTAGCATGACTACTAGAAACTCTAAAATTAAAAATGTGGCCACCCTGTGTTTCTGTTGGACAGTACTGGGCAAAGCCCATTTCTGCAGTGCTTTCAGCACAGCATCCGGCACAGGGCAGGCAGTTAAGACATGTAGCTGCTGCTGCCTCACTACCACGATTATCATCTTTATTCAGAATCGTCCCTTAGGAGGGAGTCTGGGAGCAAATCTAGGGTAGTTTCAGGGCTGCTGACATCACCTTGCAGAGATGGAGCAGGCCAGCCTGGGAGGAGTGAGTTCCCTGTGTCGGGAGGCATTCACTGGGGCTGGATGAGGGAGAGCCACGCTGGATTTCTTTCCTCTCCCTTCTTTTCTTGCCTCCTCCCTCTGCTTCTTCCCCAGCCTCCCTAGTCTGCTTGATGGGTTGCAAGAACCAGGCTTCAAGCCAAATCTGATTCGAATCTGCTCAAGTGATTTCCAACAGGGCTGTACCTGACCATCGAGAGAATTTACAGCTTATAAGAGGAGGGGTTAATTCAATCAAGGCTAATAAAGTCGTAGAGAGTAGGTCAGTTTCCATAAGGCTGATGAGTTCATTTTAGAATTTAAGTGAGCAGAGCTTACCCATGAACACATACGGTCTAATTTAGGGCTCGGCAGACTGCATCTTGTGAGCCAGATCTGCCCCAATGCCTGTTTTTGTAAATAAGGTTTTATTGGAATGCAGCCATTTGCTTACACATCGTCTGTGGCTGCTTCTTCCCTCTAAGAGCAGAGGTGAATGGTTGTGACAGAGACCAAAGAGCAAAGAATATTTACTATTGAAAAGGTTGCCGGTCTGTGGATTAACATAGAAAATATCCTCTCAGAAATATGCTTATTAACTTTATGGCCACTGGCTTCAATTTTGCCTTCATTCAACTGGTATTAAAAATTACAAGAGACCCATAAAGTGTTCATTCAAGCCCCAGCAAAGCCGTGGCTCCCTGTCTGGTGCTCCTGAGGTAGCCGCTCTAAGTGGTGTCCAGCCCCACACTTTAGCTCTCAGAATCCTTCCGACGCCGTGGTTCTTCCCCCTCAAGGCTTTCCGTAAACCACACTACTACTTGTGACCTGTATGTTTCCTGTTTGCCTCACAGTCTGGATTTATCATCTCTATTTCCACAATAATGTTCCATCTTCTCTCCTCCCTCCCCGGCCCCTCAGTCCCTGGTGCGTGAGCCCCTTTCCCGACGCCGGCAGCTGCTCCGGGAGAACTTTGTGGAGACAGAGGGTGAATTTGTCTTCGCTACCTCCCTGGACACCAAAGACATTGACCAGATCGCCGAGTTTCTGGAGCAGTCTGTGAAAGGTGAGGGCACCCGCGCTTCTCTCTGCCAAGGTCTGCAGCCTCCCTGCAACCTGTGCTGACCCTGGCTTCCCAGCCTGTCTCCCATCCCAGATGATTTGACCAGAGTCATGCCTGCTCCGGCCCCATGCTTGTGTGTCTCCCTCAGACTCCTGCGAGGGGCTGATGGTGAAGACCCTGGATGTCGATGCCACCTACGAGATCGCCAAGAGATCGCACAACTGGCTCAAGGTGATTCCCGTCCCCGACCTGGCCTTCCCCACTAGAGCCCCAGGTCTGCAAGTCTGTCCCAACTGGGCAGTCAGCTTCGAGTCTCCACTCTGCACCCTGTTTGAGCTGAGGAGCCCTCTTCACAGTCCCACAGTCCCACCCCAGGTCCTCGTTAGTGAGTTCACCAAGAATTGGTTGAGAACTGCTCCAGCATAAGCACTGCGGGTCCCGCAGTGTAAAGTTTAGACGGTCTGTGTTCTCTCCGGCCTTGCCTTCAGTGTTGGGCCGGGCACTCGGGAAGGAGGTCAGCCAGCAAAGGAACAAGATAAAGTTGGGCAATAATGAGCACCATGAGCATGAGGATCTCGAGTCCCCTCGGGGCCAGCGAGGTCTGAGAGTGCCCCAGGTGATCGGGAAGAAGCGACATTTGGGTTGAGATCTAGGCAATAGGAAGGGGTTGGTGGCGTGAAGGTCAGGGACAGAGCACCAGGTGGGGGACCACAAGTGCAAAGGCCCTGAGGTAGGAACAAGCTCACTGTGGGCAGGGAGCAGGGGCAGGGGAGGTGGGAGGTGAGGGAGGAGTGGAGAGCAGGCCCCAGGTCACACAGCACCTTGGGAGCCACTGTCAGATAAAACTGGATCTTCCTCTGAGGGCTTCAGGAAGCCAGTGGAGGTTTCATGCAGGGAAGTCACAGGGTTTGGTCGCCATTTTGCAAGTATCTGGTTTCCCTGTGGGTAGTGGACGGGTAGCAGGGGACTGGGCAGAAGTGGGAGCGAGTGAGCAGGAGTGTGTCATCTGGTAAGAGATGATGGAGCTTGGAGTGGAGAAGGGGCAGTGAGGGGCGGGTGAGTGCAGGAGATGTTCTGGCGCTGAGCTGGCCAGGCCTGCTGGCTGGATCTTCCTGTGTGTTTGTCTGCCTGTGGCCTATTTCCCTCCTAGACGCTGAGCAGCTGTGAGAGTACAGGCCTTCCCTGTCTTAGGAAATATGCACGGTTACAGTATGCTCAGGTAGAAGCCTGAGCCTCTGCCCGGCACACAGTCAGCGCCTAGTAAATATTCCTGAATGAGTGGATACGTGCCGTCCACGTGAAGGAGGGAGTGGCGTGAGGGGACCACGTCCCCACACTGAGGGAAAGGGGGGCTCAAGGATGACTCCCAAGGTCCCTTCCATTCCGTCTGCTCTTCCTGTTTGTTCTCGTGTGAGCCTAGAGGCCCTTCCCGTGCCCAGTCTCCTCACGGGGGCCGTCCTCAGTGTTCTTTCTGGAAGTTCTCCCCACCCAGCGATTAGCTCCAACAGTGAGGTCCCCACCTTGGGTGCTCCCCCCTCATATCTTGCCTTCCCTTCTCCCAGCTGAAGAAGGACTACCTCGATGGTGTGGGTGACACGCTGGACCTTGTTGTGATCGGCGCCTACCTGGGCCGGGGGAAGCGAGCCGGCCGGTACGGGGGCTTCCTGCTGGCCTCCTACGACAAGGACAGTGAGGAGCTGCAGGCTATATGCAAGGTCCTGGGGGCCTGGGGCTGACTGCAGAAGCAGGAGAGAAGTAGATTAGACTTCTGGGGAGACATCCTATTGGCAACCTAGGGGGGGCCCAGACCAAGAGGCGCTCATGTCCTCCCTGTGAAGGATTGTTCTTTTCCTAGTTTTTATTTACATTCTCTGATTCTATAAGTAACTCTTGCTTCTTACAGAAAAATGGGCTAGTATAGAAAGGTGTAAGGAACCTACGTAGGAATTTAGTTTAGCTGCAAATACTGGTAGCTTATGTAAGAGAAGGGTTCATTTTTCTCTCATGTAATGAGAAATGTGGAGGGCAGGCAGCTCTGCGATGTCATTAGGGGTCCAGGCTCCTCCTCTCTTCCCCACATTCGTTTTTGTCATGTACTTCTGGCCTCATCATCACAGTGTGGCTGCACGTGTTCCAGCCATCATGGCCATGCGTGTTCCAAGCAGCAGAAAGGAGGAAGGCCCAAGGACAAAGAGGGGCGGACTACCTCAGTCATCCTCAGCCAGTGAACAGCTTCTGTTAAGTTTTGTTGGTTAGAACTTTGCTCCATGGACCACCCCTATCTGCAGGGGACTTTAGGAAATGTGTGGTTTTTTTAAAGCTATGCACATTGTGATTAGATTTTCCTGTATATTTCCTGTATTCCCATATCCAACAAATTTGGGTCTTTTGCCACAGAAACAGAACAAATATATCACCCAGAATCCCAGAGGCAACCACTAGTAACATTTGAGGAGTTGTTTTATTTAATCTTTATAGCTTTACAAAATTGTGACCCTTCTCTGAGTAATTTTCTTTTCTGCCTTTTTGCCCTATATGGACTTTATTTTAAATGTTACTATATGCGCGTAAGTAATACAGTAACATGTCTTAAATGCCTGCACAATTTCCAGTGGATATGCCCCCGTTTCATGAGCCAGTTCCCTGTAGTTCTGTGGTTGGATTGTTGCCAGCTTTGTTCTCATGAATAACATCAGCACTTAATATACATTGACCTAAATGATCAGTGATACAAGTGATTTTGTAATTCACAAATATCAATCTGTCACCATTTTAAATTATTTAGATTTTTTTTTTTTAGATAGGTTTTTTTAAAGAGCTGTTGTCAGGACAAAAGGCAAAATTTTTAAGGCTCTCAATACAAAAAGGGCTTTCCAGCTGGCATTTTATATCCGTCAGAGACACCCATCTTGCTGCATGTCTGCCAGTATTGAGTATTACTGTTTTTTAGCCTTTCCTATTTTGGTAGGTGAAAGAAGCTCTTGGCAGTGTTAAGACTGGAGATGAGGACAAGTTACCTGGCAGGTGGGATGTGGGTGAGCCCAAGGGAGTGACATCCTGGGCCAGGGAGACGGAGTGGAAGGAGCAGCGCTGTCTGCATAAAGCAGAAGGCAGTGAGTGGGGCAGTGGACGTCTTGCTGGGAGAGTCACTCCCCCTCAGGAGCCTTTGGCTGGATGCTCAGCCCCCCACCTCACCCTTCCCCTGGTTTCTATGGATACTGCTTGGACCAGAAGGGGGTGGGGGCTGCCAGTGTGCACAGGTTCAAGTCCTTAGATGGCAGGAGCAAGGAGGAAGTGCCGGGCCACTGGCCGAGCCTCTGACCTACTGCGTCATCCTGCAGCTTGGAACTGGCTTCAGTGATGAGGAGCTGGAAGAGCATCACCAGACGCTCCAGGTGAGCCATGGTGGCTGTGCCCCGGCCTCTCCACCTGACAGCATGCTCCTTACTTTAAGGGGTGTCTGTGTCTCTGTCTATTACCATCCCTCATTTTCCTCCCTCTTGCCCCATGCCCCAGCCCTTGACTTTGAGGTTCAAGACCCTCCGTGTTCCTGTCTCCCCTGCTCGCACAGGCCCTGGTGCTGCCTGCGCCCCGCTCCTACGTGCGCATAGATGGTGCTGTGGCTCCCGACCACTGGCTGGACCCCAGCACTGTGTGGGAGGTGAAGTGCGCAGATCTCTCCCTCTCTCCCATCTACCCTGCTGCCCGGGGCCTGGTGAGTAACGGGGGACCTGGGCTTGGCCCTGTAAAGGGGTTCTGGGTGGGAACGGTGGGAGCAGATTGAGGAAGGGACCCTTGGGGCCCACATCTGCTCCTCCTGAGCAGTGACCAAGAGCACCAGCTTGCATTTAATTTTAGTTTCAGATAATGAGGTCAAAAATCTTTTTATTTTCAAAAAAAAAAAAAGAATTCCTTGGAGTAGAAAGAAAACAGTGACATTGCTCCTGTTAATATCATAATCTCACCTTCAGCTCTGAAGTAATTTTCGAAAACTCATTTCTTTTAAGTAAAAGCTTGGAGTGCTTCCTGGTGCTTTGACTGCTGCGGCTTCTTCCTCAACCATAATTAATTTTCATGCTACCAGGTTTTTTTAATTCCTTGACTAATTTCTCTCTCTGGTGATTCCGTCCTCAATACCAGCTGAAGGGCTGTTGTACACCAGGAGGAAATGCCAGCCACAGCCAGCACTGGGAAGCTGTTAGCTTTCTCCTTTGGAAGAACAGTGAATCTGAAATATAAAATGTACTTCCTTTGTGATTTCTTTCCATCCTTCAAAACCGAGCTAGCATGTGCTTTTCTGATGAGAAGCAGACTTCCATTTTTAAAGGAGGAACTCACATTTTTGATCTAATTTTTTTTTTAATTTCTTACTCATGCTGCACATTAGAGAGCCAGGGTACCCTGGTAACAGGTGACAGGAGCCGGCATTTACCCAGCACTTACTACAAAGTGGGCATGGTGTCGTAATTAGCATTTCACTTGTGTGTACTCATGCAGTCCTCACAAAAACACTGAGGCATAGTGACATGAACATCTCCATTTTACAGGTGAGGAAATAAAGCCCCAGAGAGCGAGGTAACTGGTCCAGGGTCATGTGGCTCTTGAGAGTTGGGAGCTGGGATTTGAACCCCAAATTTTGGTTCTAGAACCCATGCCCCAACTCTGCTATTCTGCCTCTCAGCCCTAGTCAATAATAATAACAGCATAAATAACAGCCGTAGCAGCTGGCATTTGTTAAGCACTTACTGTGTACCAGGTACAGTTCCAAGTACTTTGTCAACTTGTTTAATCCTTAAAACAACCATTGTTCAGCCCCATTGTATGGATCAGGAAACTGAGGCCCGAGTCAAAGAGGGAGGAGGAGAGGGAATTGCTACAGCCAACAGACTGCAGCTGGATCACAGGAAAGTTTCCATCACCTCCCCCTCCCTCCCAGGTGGACAGTGAGAAAGGAATCTCCCTCCGCTTCCCTCGGTTTATTCGAGTCCGTGAAGACAAGCAGCCAGAGGAGGCCACCACCAGTGCCCAGGTGAGGCCCTTGGAAGGGAGTGGGTCACCCAGCTACTTGGTCAGACCAGCTTCTTAGAGAGGTGGACTCTGGCCTGGAAGACTGTGGAGCTGGGGCAGCCAGGGAGTTTCTGACCACCCCCTCCCACCTTCTCCCCACAGGTGGCCTACCTGTACCGAAAGCAAAGTCAGATTCAGAACCAACAAGGCGAGGACTCAGACTCTAACCTTGAAGATATGTACTAAGCCCTGCTCTCCAGGGCCTGGGGCACAGGGCAAGAGGTGAAGGGAACCCAGGGATATTGCCTCTACTTTTCAGCAAATGTGGTGTTTCAGTCTGTGGTTTTTGAGAATCAGGGGTGTGTGTGTGTGACTGTGTGGTTTATGCCGGTGTCTGGGATTCATCTGATCATTTCTTCCAATAAATAATTATCAAACACTTACTCTGTGACAAGATCCGTGCTGGGCTCTGGGGGCAAAGCTCTAATAAGTCACACTTGTACAGCATGTAACAGTGTGCTAGGAACTGTCTAAGCCAGCACCGTCCAGTGGAACTTTCTGCAGTGATGAGAGTGTTCTATATCTGCTCTATGCAGTGCGACAGCCACTGGCCACCTGCAGCGATCGAGCACTTGCCATGTGGCCAACACGACTGAGGACGTGAATATTTTGTGTAATTGTATTGGACTGCAGCAGTCTAAAGTCTTTACATACATATTTTTTAACTTGTTTAACCTCCCAGCTGTTCTACAGGTAGGCACTGTTATGATCCCTGTTTCACAGATGGGGACAGGCAAGCACAGAAAAGGTAAGTGACTTATCGAGGGCCACAGCTAGGAGTGTCATTACCAGCTCTGCCCTGGCCTTCTGACCATACCTTTCAAGTAAAGTCCTCAACCTCTCAGGAGACAGTAAGGACGGTGACTTGGGTGTGATTCCTGGCTGTGCCACCCACCAACTGGTGACCAGTCATGGCCTCAGAATCTGCAGCACAGTGCTCTAGACGTCACCCATGAGGCATAATAGTGGCCATACCTGTTTTGCTCACCATTATCCCTCCTGGCACAGTGCCTGGCATATGGTAGTTGGAGTGTCAGGCACATGAGGTGGGACCAGGGGCATTGCTGTTAGTCACCCCAACATCCCTTTACCCCCTTCCTTCTGAAGTCCTCCCTGAGTGCTAACTTCTTCCTGCCATGTGGTTCAGGGAAGAGTTCCCTGTCCACAGTGTGGGTACACAGGTCACACTGGTCATGGTGGCCCCCTTCAGCTTGCCACGAGTCAGGTTAAACACTGACATGCGTTGGAACTTTAGCCAATGCAACACGAAGTCTTTTGGGACTAAGGGGAGGAAGCTTCTGGAAAACTTTTTCTAAGATTGTCACAGAGAGAACTAGGCCCTGACAGCTTCCTCTGGCCCTGCAGCAGCCCTCAGGCCACCAGCTGGAGGAGGGAAGGACCCGGAGTCAGGCAGACAAGAGGAGCACAGGGCTGCACACCCCGAGCCACCCTGCTGCCAAGCTCTCGTTGAGTGACACAGCAAAGTCCCTTCACTTTTAAGCAGCTTTTGTTTGGGTCTTCTGCTGCCTGCAGTTGGAGGCATCCCCGGTAAGGCTGATGGTGAGGGTTAAAATAAGGGATGTGAATAAAGGGTTGGCAGCAGAGGTTGTCAAATGTGGTCCCCAACCAGCCACTGAAACAGCATCACCTGGGACCTTGTTAGAAATGCAGACTCTCAGGCCCCACCCAAAACCTACCGCCTCAGAACCTCTGAGCGTGGGGCTGGGAATCTGCTGTAACAGGCCCTCCAGGTGGTTCTCTTCAGTGCTAACCTTTGAGAACCACAGATTTAGAGCATTGCCCAGCACATAGTGGATACTCACTAGATTTTGCTACTATGCTATGATGATGATGACAATGACGGGAGAGGAGGAAGTGGAGAACTCTTTTTTTTTTTATTTCAGAATATTGTGGGGGTACAACACTTTGGTTATATACATTGCCTATGCACTGCCCGTGTCAGAGCTACAATCGTGGTCATCCCCCAAACTGTGCTCCCCATACCCATTAGGTATGAGTTTTCCCATCCCCTCCACCCCCCTCCTGCCTGCCCGCCCCCTGATGAATATTATTGCCCTGTGTGACATAAGTGTTGATCAGTTAGTACCAATTTGATGCTGAGTACCAGTGGTGCTTGTTTTTCCATTCTTGTGATACTTCGCTTCGAAGAATGGGCTCTAGTTCCATCCAGGATTATACCAGATGTGTTAATTCACTGTTGTTTTTTATTGCTGAGTAATACTCTATTGTGTACATATGCCACATTTTATTAATCCACTCGTGTATTCATGGGCACCTGGGTTGCTTCCACATCTTTGCAATTGTGAATTGTGCTGCTATAAACATTCGTGTGCAGATGTCTTTATTATAGAATGTCTTATTTTCCTTTGGGTAAACACCCAGTAGTGGGACTGCTGGATCAAATGGTAGTTCTGCTTTTAGTTCTTTGAGGTATCTCCATATTACTTTCTATAGAGGTTGTACTAATTTGCAGTCCCACCAGCAGTGTACGAGTGTTCCTATCTGTCCGCATCCCTGCCAACATTTGTTGTTTTGGGACTTTTTGATATGAGCCAATCTCACTGGAGTTAAGTGATATCTCGTTGTAGTTTTGATTTGTATTTCCCTGATGATTAGAGAGGTTGAGCAATTTTTTATATGTTTGCTGGCCATTATTCTGTCTTCTTTTGAAAAGTTTCTGTTCATGTCCTTTGCCCACTTTTTAATGGGGTTGTTTCATTTTTTCTTGTTGATTTTTCTAAGTTCTGTATAGATTCTGGTTATCAGCCCTTTATCAGATGTGTAGTATGGAAATATTTTCTCCCATTCTATAGGTTGTCTGTTCACTCTAGTGATAATTTCCTTGGCTGTGCAGAAGCTTTTTAATTTGATCAGGTCCCATTTATTTATTTTTGTTGCTTCTGTGATTGCTTTGGGGGTCTTCTTCGTAAATTCTTTGCCTAGGCCAATGTCTATAAGAGTTTTTCCAACGTTTTCTTCTAGAATTCTTATTGTCTCACATCTTAGGTTTAAGTTCATTATCCATTGTGAGTTGATTTTTGTGAGAGGTGAGAGGTGTGGATCTAGTTTCAGTCTTCTGAATGATCTCATTTCAAGATTCTTAACTCAATTCTAAAGTCCCTTTAGCCATATACGATCACATTCACAGGTTCCAGGAATCAGGACCTGGAGATCTTTGGAGGCTGTTATTCAGCCCACCCCACACGGGATGACGTGTTAGAGGAAGACCATGGGGAAATGGTCAGATCAGCTGAGCAGAATGACAGGGATGCCCACCCCGCCCAGGACACCCCCAGAAGAAACAGGCCTACTCAGGGCAGGGCCCTGGCTTGAGACTTACAGAGCAGGTGACATCTTACCTTGGAGCAGAGCGTGGATGAGCTTGTGGACGTGAGAAGGCGTCAGCATGTCCTGGTGCTCCTGCGTGGAAGGAGAGAGGTTTCCTAGACCAGGATCCCCACCCTCCCTTTCGCTCTGTTTCTGTCTTTAACATCTGCCCTTCTTTCCACCCTTCTCTCTCTGCTTCCTCTGCCCTCGTGTCTCGCCATCCCCCTCTGCTTCCTGCATCTCTGTACCTGCTGAGGCCTCTCTCTCTGTCGTGCAAGTCTGCGCCAGGCTTGCTCTGCTGTCTCTGCTTCAGATCACATGTGTCTTCCTCTCTGTTCTTTCTCTTCCCTGGTGTCTCCATCATGGTCCCTCACACATGCTGTCTCTTGTGTGTTCTGTTTCTTTCTGTTTCAGTCTCTCCCTCTCCCTGCATTTCTGTTTCTCTGTCTCTGTCACAGCCCAGAAATACAATATTCATTTTCCCATTCTCCTTGCATCTAGCAGTGGCCTTGTGGCCCTGTGTGGGCAGACCCATGGGACATAAGCACAGGGTCTGCTGGGGGCTTCTGGGGAACAATTACTCGTGATCAAAAAGGACAGACCTGGTTGTGGTAGACCTTCCCTTCTTCCTGCCTTGACTATGGATATGACGGTTGGAGCTAGGGCTGCCACCTTGTGATCATGAGGAAAAAGTCAGAAAATTAACAAAGAATCCAGCCCTGACAGCATTTAGCTGGTGAACCACAGGCAGCAGCTGCCTAACTGTGGGCTTTTTGTCATGTGTCAGAGTGAGAGGGGAAAGAATATCTAAGTCCCAGTGTGAATATGCCACTATAAAAATGGTTATTTCCCATAGCTTAAAGAGTTCCTGATACAGCTCTGCCTTAAAGGATTGGTAAGTTAATGTGCATTCATGTTTCAAGTTCAAATAAAATGCAATAAATATTTGACTAGTTGTTAAGTATTTTATGTTTGGGGGTCCTCACATCTCTGTCTGGCTCTGTGTGGAGCCCCATGGTTCCCTTGGGCATGGACTGGGTAAAACCAGGCTCTTCCTCCCCACTCCCCTACAGGGCCCCCGTGAACACAACTCCTGCCCCACATGGCTACCATGTCCCTCTGCCAGAGCTGGGCAGGGACATCTCCACTCACCAATGACCCTCATGACAGCTCCACCAGGTAGCTACTTTTATTATCCTCACTTAACTGGTGAGGACACTGAGGCACAGGGATGTAATTGACTTTCCTTGGGTCCGCTCTCTAGGAAATGGCGGGCCGGGATTTAGTCTGGCAGTCTGCTCCAGCCCCTGCCTGCGTAGCCACTAACTCAACTGTGGAGTCTTGTGTGATCCTGTGAGGATGTGGAACATTATGCAGTCAGGGAAGTGACATGGTCAATTCTAGAAGTGAAAAGATCCTGCCAATGGCTGGGGTATGAGGACACTGAAGAGATGAGCCTGGGGTTGGGGGGAGCAGGGGAGACCATCTTCCACCTGGTGAAATCCTGTTCTTCCTTCTAAAAATTGTCAAAACCACTCCGGGAAGAGTATGCAGGATGGCAGCAGAGGAGGTCTGTAGGAGCCTCTGCTGGAATCAGCACTGCCCACTCAGCTTCCATTGCACGGGCCAGAACCCAGTCACGTGACCAGAGAACTCGGCCACTTGACTGTGCCTATCTGCAAAGGTTGCTGGGAAATGTAGTACCGTTGCGGGGAAGGCACTTGCCAGCAACAGTGCTTCACTATGAGTAGAGCTCACCGATTTTTTTAAGAAAATAGACATAAAATGAACCATATTTGGCCCTAAGTGTTTCATGCATTACTTCACTTAACTCCCCCCGCAAGTGCATCATGTTAATATGATTATTATCACCATTTTTCAGATAAGGAAGTACCTTAGAGGATTCAGTTGCTTGCTACAAACCTCGACTAGTAAGTGATAGATTGAAATGGTCAGAGCTCTCAAATTCCAAACACTTTTTTTCTTCCAACCCCTTCCACAGAGGGCAAGAGCATTTAGTGGATAAAAGCTCACGAGGGAGACTTGAGGCGTATGGTTGTCAAGGTTCCATCCCCCCCCATCCCTCTCCCAGCAACCCGCACAAGGGCTTGAGAAGCCTGCAAGCCCAGCCCCCTCCTTTCATACGTGAGGAACTTTAGGATTAGGGCAGGACAGGGACTCATCAGGGGGCACAGCCAGCCCTAGAAGTGCTGACTCTCCAGCTCTTGGTGTGCGTGGCCACACCAAGCTGCCTGCCCAGTGCCCATCAGAGAGTCAAAGGCGCCTGCGGGTAGATGGTGTGCAGATCTGGGGTAGGAGGGGAGGAGAAACAAGATGTGTGGGCTGGGCTCCAGGGGAGATGGCTGTGGAAAGGACAGCTTTGCTCAGAACGGGCCCTTGTCCTCCAGCTTAGCTTCAGCCTAGGTCTGTCCATTGCACCACATATTTTGAGGAAATTCCTGTCCTCTAGGTTGAGGAGCAGGCAATTAACTAGAACGCAGATGGCCCAAAGCCATGAAGCCAAATGGCCAATTCACCCAAAGGGGCTACCAACAAATTTACCAAAAGGACTGACTTACTCACCCTCCCTCCCCACTCCACCCCATTTTTTTTTCTGGGTACTTGAATGTGATACATGTTGGTTCTTAGGCAATCGATTGCACAGGAAGGATTAATTAATTTGTTTTAAGGACTAGTCTTTTTTTTTTTTTTTTTTTTTTTTGAGACAGAGTCTCGCTCTGTCACCCTGGCTAGAGTACAGTGGCATAATCATAGCTCACTGCAGCCTCAAATTCCTGGCCTCAAGTGATCCTCCTGCGTCAGCCTCCCGAGTCGCTGGGACGACTGGCGTGCGCCACAACGCCCGCTAATTTTTTCTGTTTTTAGTAGAGACGGGGTCTCACTCTTGCTCAGGCTGGTCTGGAACTCCCGAGCTGAAGCGATCCTCGCCTCGGCCTCCCAGAGTGCTAGGATTACAGGCGTGAGCAACCGCACCTGCCAAGTGATCTTGAATATAGTTATATTATGACAATATTCTCTTTTTGAATTCAGGCCTCAGGAACCTATAGGTAGAAGGGCTACATGCAAGACGAGAGCCTGGGCGGTCCCAGCCCTCCACGTGATAAATACAGCTCTGGGAGAGCTCTGGGGTACAAAGAAGAAGCTGTAGCAACCCAACGGGGCCTCCAAACCGAGGGGGGCCACGGAGAAAAGCGTAGGAAGCGTTTTACCAGCATCACTCCATCCCCCAGGTTGTCCCTGCTCAGGGCCAGGAGAAAACAGACGCAGGGGACAAGGAGAACAGGAAGACCCCAGAGGCTACACCTCCGGGGACCCCCGCAGTCTTCACTCACCCTGACCCCAGCAGACGGAGCTGCCCGGAGCCCACCGGTCTAGCCTGGGAGTGGGCGCCCCGCGCCCCGGCAGCACCGCGCACGCCCTGGCCCGCACTCGAGCAAGCCTTTGGGGCGTGCAGGGTTGTTTGATCCTGCCCCTGGTTCGGTAACAAAGTACCAGGGTCTGAGTGAGTTAAACAACAGACATTTATTTTCTCACAATTCTTGAGGCTAGAAGTCCGAGATCAAGGTGTTAGCAGGGCTGGTCCCTCCTGCGGCCTCTCTCCTTGGCTTGGAGACGCCGTCTCCTCCCTGCGTCTTTGCATGATCTTCCTCTGCGCATGTCTCGTCCTAACCTCTTGTACAGGCGCTAGTCATTGAATTAGGGCCCATCCTCAGGACCTCATTTTAACTTAATCATCTTTTTAGGAACCCTTTGTCCAAATACAGTCACATTCTGAGGGTCTGGGGGTTACGCCAACACCTGAATTTGGAGGGAGGGAGACACAATTCATCCCATAACAGGGGTCTTAGTCCTCCCCACTCTCTTCGTGAAGCCCAGCAGTGGGCCCAGGACTGGTAAGAGCCATTTCTTTGTCAGAGGGGCTGAGAATTTCCCGACCGCAGTGGACCATGGAAGGGTAAGCCCTCCCAGGCGACCCTTACAAGGAAGCAGAGCATTTGTCTAACAGGATGCGTAGTAAGTGTCAAGAAATCATAGTTGTGACAGCTCTTCTCTTGGGACAGGACGATAAATGCAGAGTTGGCCACACCGGAGGGCAAGGCGTCCTGCCTGAGGGGAGGGATGATAAAAGAGCCATTGAGGATCAAGAAGTTGTTCTACCAAGTACCTGTTGCACATGAACAAATAAACAGATTTCTCGGCTGCAGGGCCTTTAAGCTACAAATGTGATGTGTATTTTGAATCTCCTGGAAAGTGTCTTAGTTGAGAAGCTGTTTATTACTTTCCTGCCCAGACACATAGATAAATCTACAATTAGAATTTTTTGGTGAGTGCCTGGCTTTGACTCTCAGCTCCACCGCTTACTAGCTGGGTAACCTTGATCAGGTTCCTCAGCATCTCTAATTTGGTGTCCTCCACGGGGCTGACAGATTTAAATGTCAGAGGCATAAGTAGGCTTGAAGGAACTTCGGTGTGATGGGTGGCAATTCAGCAGGTTAGGGAGGGATCCACTCAGGGAGGTCAGTGGTTTCCTAACATCACAAAATTCCTGAATGTTAGTGCCTGGATAGGTCAAGACGTCCAGAATTATTTTCACAGTTAGAAGTTGCAACTAGAACTCATGTCATCTTCAGGACCCCTTCAGCCTGCCCCCAAATGGGAGATGTGTGTTTAACATGAAAGGCACATTTAAAACAAAAAAATCAAGCAAGTTGAGCAAGATGAATCATGAGCAGCTCTCCAAATCACCCCTTTCCAATAGAAATAGAAGGTGAGTCTCATAAGTCATTTTAAATTCTCTAGCCATATTTTAAAAAGTGAAGAGATGCAATTGATTTTTATATACTTATTTTTTTATTATGGTGAAATACACGTAACACAAAATTTACCATTTTAACCATTTTTAAGTGAACAATTCAGTGGCATTTAGTACATTCACAATGTTGTGCAAGCATCACTCTGTCTAGTTCAGAACATTTTCATCACCCCAAAAGGAAACCACTTACCCATTCAGCAGTCGCTCCTATGTCCCCCTCTCCTCCAGACCCTGGCAGCCACTAATCCACTTTCTGTCTCTGTGGATTTGCCTGTTCTGGACAGTTCATGTAGATGGAATCATACAATAGGTAGTCTTTTGTGTCTGGCTTCCTTCACTCAGCATAATGTTTTCAAGGTTCATCCATGTTGTAGCACATGTCAGAGCTTCCTTCCTTTTTACTGCTGGAGAGTATTCCATTGTATGGCTAGACCACACTTTGCTCATCCACTCATCACCCGGTGGGCATGTGAGTTGCTTCCACCATTCAGCTATGAACATTTGTGTACACGTATTTGTTTGAACACCTGTTTTCAGTTCTTTTGACTGACTACGCGCCTAGGAGTTCAATTGCTGGGTCCTATGGTAATTTCACATTTTTTCACTTTTTGAGGAACCACCAAACTGTTTTCCACCGTGGCTGTACCATGCAGTTAATTTGAATAGTATATTGTATTTATATTCACTATTTCCAAAATATTATAATTTCAGCAAGTCGTTGATATAAATATTACTACCGAGATATTTTACATTCTTTATTTTGTTCTACATTTTCAACATCTGGTGTGTATTTTATATTCAGAGCACATCTCAGTTCAGACTTGCCACGTTTGCTCAATAGCTGTATGTGGCTGGTGGCTGCCTTCTTGTATAGCTCAGCTCTAGATCAAACTGTGTTTTATCCTTTCTCACTGTGAATTTTCTAGAGTTTGTTGTTTGTTTTTGTTTTCTGCTGGGAAGCTCTGAGGTTTCCATAATTCCTGAGCTCCAGAAAGAAGAGAAGGCAGCTGTGGAGAGACGCAGCCTCCAGATGTTGAAGGCTCTGAAAAAGCTAAGCCTCGAGGCCGATGAGGTGAGGGAGGAGGACGGCCCCGGGGATTCCAGGATCGTCCCCTCTGTGCCTGGTGTCTGGGACCCATCTCAGCCAGGGTAAGCTAGAGCAAAGGGAGGATAGAAGGACACAGGCTTGTACGGGACGGACGCCACCCCTGCCCAAGGGAGGTCCTAGACACCCCTCCTCTTGTTTCTACACCCTCCCAGGCTCTGCACCTCTCTCTGATCCTCTCCCCAATGCCCAGGCCCTGGTCACTGCTGTGCTGGGCTCAGGCCAGGGACAGCGGCCCACATCGTCTCTCTCAGGGTCCTGAGCAAGATGAGAGAACAAGGCCTGTTGGATGTCGTCACGTACCTCTCAGGGGTCTCTGGGTACACGTGGTAAGTGTTGCATTTCAGGATGTTTTCTGACACCAAAATAAGAGGGTTTTTTTCCCCTGACACCAAAGGCGCGTGGTCTTTTCCAACACCATGTCTCCAACTCTCCGACACCAGCTGGGTGTCCTCCAATTCAGTGCAATTCTGACACTGTCTGCCTGGAGTTAGTGTCACATCCCACAGGTTAAAGGGGCTCCGTCCCACTAGACCTCCCCCACTTCAGACAACAGTCACAGTTGCCAGGCCACCAGTACTTCTGACCGACTGGCAATAAACTGGGGGTTCCCACGACCAACTCTTCTTGTTCAATGATTTGCTAGAACAGCCCACAGAACTCAGGAACACACTCTACTTATGTTTGCTGGTTTCTTATAAGGGATATAACTCAGGAACAGCCACATGGAAGAGATGCATAGGGCGAGGGAGGGGGGAAGGGCATGGAGTGTGTGCACCCTTTCTGAGCACGTCACCCTGCCTGTGAGCTCACCACCTCTCCGTGTGTTCACCAATACTGAAGCTCGTCAAATCCCGTCGCTTAGGGAGTTTATGGAGTTCCTGTTCCGTAGGCGTAATTGATTAAATCTTTGGCCGTGATTGAGCCCAATCTCCAGCTCTTCTCCCCTCCCCAGAAGTTGGGGGTGGTGCTGAAAGTCCTAAGCTTCTAATCACGGCTCGGCCTTTCTGGTGACCAGCCCCCATCCCAAAGCAATCTAGAGACCCTTCAGCCAGAGTCATTAGAACAAAAGGAGCTCCTATCACCTTTATCATCAGAAAATTCCAAGGGTTTTAGGAGCTCTGTGCCAGGAACCAGGGACAAACACCAAGTATCTTTCTCATTGTACCACAGAAGGCCTGGGACAATGCATGATAATACTACTTGCTGACATTAAAGGAGCATTTACATGTTCAGGTGCAGTTTTGAACACTTTAGGTAGATGGAATACAGCCCCTTGTAACTTCTCAGCCTTTATGACAGAGTATTGGATTAATTCCGTGCAGGACTTTCTCATTCAAGAGGCCCCAGGTGGCAGGTATGAAGCACTCATGCCTGTGTGTCTGCTTCCAAGCCCAGGGCAGACATTGCTAATCAATCTTGCCACATTTTCAGAACAGGAGGTAGAGCTGGATAGGGCAGCAGGGGCCACAGTGAGATAGGCCAGGCAGAGGCGTGAATGTTGGACTTGGCTGGCTTGATTTGTTTTTCTTTCTAAGCTCAAGCTTTGATCTGGAGCTGGGTTCTGAGCTGGGCTTGGAGGGTGAGGTTAATGGAGACAATGACATGAAGAGCAGTTTGAGAGTGGGGCAGGCCCTGCAGGGTCACACCTAGGACCCCTATATTCTCCCAAGGCTCATCTAACACGCTGAGTGACAGGGCATGGGGTTTAGCAGAACTGCCTCGTTGCACAACTCCAGGGGGCGCTATTGACATAGGGATCACATGGTTTCTTTCCTTAATGTTGCTCCTTGGAGGTGTACAAGGCTGCAGCCTATGGCTAAGAAGGCAGGCCTTACATTCCGACAGCTTACATTCTAGAGCTGTCCTTTGTGGGCTGTTATGAGCCCAGATATAATTTTTATGTGCCTCAGTTTCCTCAGCTGCTGAAGAGGGTAACAGTACTGACCTCACAGGGCTGTTGTGAGAATTAAATGATGAAACACACGT
Source organism: Daubentonia madagascariensis (assembly GCA_023783475.1). Lineage (NCBI taxonomy): Eukaryota > Metazoa > Chordata > Mammalia > Primates > Daubentoniidae > Daubentonia > Daubentonia madagascariensis. The sequence continues at coordinate 299,530 of JAKFHU010000162.1, forward strand.
GAAGCATCCAGACCCGAGCTGTCCGATGGAAATATAACACGAGCCACATCTGTCGTTTTAAACTTTCTGGGAAAGTAAAAAGAATCAAGGAAATTGATTGAATCAAGGAAATGATCCATTTTTTTAACCCAATGTATCCAAAACATCAGCATTTCAACACATCATCAATACAAAAATTATTAATGAGACATTTGGCATTCCTTTTGACAGACTACATCTTTGAAAGCTGCTGCAGGTTTTACACTCAGCACATTCCAGTTTGGATGCTGAGGTCTCATTGGATGTTAAAGTGATACAAACATGCAGCTGGAAAGAGCTTTCTATGCCCAACTTGCTCCAAACGTACTTCAGGGTTTCCCAGTAGCTGAACGGAGTACGAGTGTTTACATTTAAATTTAAGTTAATTAAAATTAAATAAAATTAAAAATTCACACAAGCCACATTTCAAGGGGTCGAGACCTACAGGCAGCTAGTGTTTATCATATTGGGCGGTGCCAGGGTAGACAGTTAGCACTCAATAAGTAGTATGATGAACATCAAAAATATTTATTGGGTGAACAAACGAATATCAACTCTCCTTTATAGGAAACGGGAAGGTATTCCTCCTTAAAAAGTCCTCTCTGTAGTTAGGAATTGCTCTCATTTGTTGCTCTAAGGCACGCTACAGAAACAAAAGTGTTACGATGTCAAATTATCTGGAAAGAGATCCAATTCCGCTACTCATTACCTTGGGGAAGTTACTTAAGCTTTCTGTGCCTCAGTTTCTTCCTCTGTAAATTGAGAGTAATCTTGTTCCTGTCCTTCGTTTATTAAGAGGATTATGTGAGTTGAGAGGGATAAAAGACTAAAGACAGTGTTTGTCACAGTCACATATAAACACTCAATAAATGTTGGGCCAGGCTGAGGGGCTCCAGGTGTAGGGTTACCAGAGATCTCGACCGGCACCACCTTTTAAATCCTTTAAGACTTTCGAGTCTTCCAAATCTGGGCACTTAGATCTTGCCTCACAACTAAAATGTATCGTGGTTGCTTTGATTGCACGTGACAGAATCTGACTGATTAGTTTATGCAAAAAAAGATATGATTTATTAGAAAGATACAGGAGCATCCAAGGGCAGGATGGACGATGAGGAATTACGACAGAATAAAACAGAAATAGGGAAAGTGTCAGACTCAAAGCAACTTTTCCCTCCATCTCTCCGTGGCCACTTGATATCTTGAATTTACTTCTTCCTGCACTTGTGTTTCATTCTTCTTACTTCAGGGAGACTGGATTTTTTCTCTTTTCCATGTACTTAGTAGAAAGTGTTTTCCCCATCCCCAGAACATCTGTCTTCTAATTGAGGGACCTGAATTAGTTTGCTGGGGCTGCCATAACAAAGGCCCACAGCCTGGGAGGCCTAAACAACAGACATGTATTGTCTCCCCGTTCTGGAGGCTGGAAGTCCAGGCTCAAGGTGTTGGCAGGGCCGGTTTCTCCTGAGGCCTCTCTCCTTGGCCGCCCTCTCCTGTGTCTTCCCGTGGCCTTCCCTCTGTGCACACCTGCTCCCCAGCTTCTCTCCTGCCGAGCTCAGGGCTTATTTATACTGATTTGTTGACTCTCTCTCATAATAAGGTGTGCAGCACTGTGGGGACAGGGGTCATATCCTTTTGCTCGCGTGGTGTTCATTCATTCATGTATGCATTCATTCACTCCATAATCATTTATTAGATGCCCACTGAACCCAGCATGCCCAGGTGCTGCAGGTACCGCAGCACACAAGACAGGCGAGACCCTTGCTCTCGTGGAGTTTATGTCCTCCTGGGTGCAGACGTGACATAAACAGGTAAATGAGCGAGTCCACAGCATCGTCATGGAGAGTGATAAGTGCCAGAAAGACAGCAGGATGTGGCATGTGTTGGGAGTGAAGTGAAGGGCCTGCAGGAAAGGGGCTGGGCATCTAGGCAGGTGTGCTGACGAGGAGACCTCTGGCCTGAGCCCAGATGCTGAGAAGGCGCAGCCATGAGGACGTCTGGGGGAACAGGATTCCATGCAAAGGGAAAGCAAGTGCAAAGGCCCTGGGGTAGGAATGACCTTGGTCTATCCAAGGAACGGGAAGAAGGCTGTTATTGCTAGATCGGGGTGAGGTAGCAGAAGTGCAGAACGACGTGCGAGTGGAGAGATGGACAGAGATCAGATCTTGTGACTCCTGGCAGGTGTCATGACATTAGACGCAGGCTGAAGAGTTAGCTCCTAGCCCAGTTCCTGACACATGGGCTTAGTGTTCGTGGCGTTGGATAAACGCATGAATGTAGACCGCAGGAGCTCCTCAGGAGGTGGTGGGGCTGGGATCAAATCCAGATCTTCTCAGTGAATGACTGTCTCTCTCCCAAGTCGTGTATGATCTGTGGAGGCTTCCAGGTCTTCCAATCTTGTCCAGTGTGCAACACAGCCTACAAAGCACAGGGGTAACTTATAACTCCCCTTTATCAGCAGGCTGTACTGCCAGAGCGGTTGTGCCCAAGTGCCCCCCGCCACCTCTGCTCTCCCCAGGGTCCACCATCGGCTGCTCCAGCTTCCAGGGCAGCGTGGGCCTGCTGGTCTACCTGCCGGGACGTCCACCTGGCCCTCCTGTTCTCTGCTCCCTTCAGCTCTGCCCTCCACAGCATCAAGGTCACCTTGGCTGTCCTAACCGGGCCAATTACCAGTGACCACCCAGAGCGTGTCTTTGGCAGCGTCATTCAGAAGTAGGGATCCCAGGAGCTAAGGGTGGTGAATGTGTCCTGCAGATCCCTCAGGGGACCCTGGATTTGGAGCACGACTGTCTGACCGTCAGAGCCATCACGTCCAATGTCCAATGAATGTGGTGGTTGAGACCAAAGCCACTGAACTGCTCCTTTATTACTGCACCCCCAGCCAGACGGTTAGCTCTGTAGAGGCAGGAACTTTGGCCTAAATCGTGGTCCGTCCCTCCAGAGCCAAGTGGAGCTCTGAGAATACAGTAAGTGCCCGAAAGATGTTTGCTGATTGACTGATGGATTGACCATGTGTGCGTGTCTTGGTCTGCCACGTCCCCTTTCACCCTCGCTGCCCCCTTTTTCCCTTCATTTCTCCCATCCCTCCTTTCCATCCTCTTCCATCTGCAACTCAGGGGTGAAACGTGAGGGCTCCACGGGTGGGTCTGAATCTTGCTTCCACCACCTGCTCACCATGAGAACAGGGGCAGGTTCCTTCGCCTCTGTGCCCCAATGTCATCATGTGTAGAATGAACAATCGTGGTGCCTGTATCCTTGAGAGGCTTAAGTGAGTTAAACGGTCTCACGACCTTAGGAACAGTGTCTGGCACTGACTGAGCGTTCAATAGGCATTGGCCATTGTTATTAATGCAGTGGTTTTCCAAAACTGAAGCAGGAACGTTAGGTCTGGTCCTCGGTTCCCGGTGTCAGGAGTGAGCACTGGTACCGAGTTGAGCCGATGACGGAGTGATCACAAATACAAAGTCATCCCACGCAAACAGTTTATTATAGAAAAGAAACTATGCAAAGTGAAAGTAAAGAAGAAAGATACACAAAGTGAAAATATGTTGCAGAGAGAGGAACGGGTCAGTCTCTACCACGTGCAGATTTGATCCCTACCTAATAGGACTGTTATGGGTTGAATCGTGTCCCCCCTAAAAGATGTTGATATTGTAACTCCCAATACTTGTGAATGTGACTTAATATGGAAATAAGATCTTTACTGTGTGATTAAGTTAAGATGAGATCATTAGTATGGGCCCTAATCCACCAGGACTGGTGACCTCATGGAGACAGACGTGCTCCCAGGGAGAAGGCCATGTGGACATGAAGGCAGAGATTGGGGTGATGCATCTATTGGCCAATGAGCACCAAAGATCGCCAGGAAACCACCAGCTGTCCCAATAAAGACCTTCATAGCAAAAGAATTCTGTGTTGCTTTTGGTCATGTCTCCTTCATCTCCTCCAGTCTCAAATGGTTCCTCAGTCTTTCCTTAACTTTCATGACCATGACATTTTTTAAGCTTACAAGCCAGTTAATTTGTAAACCATCCCTCCGTTTGGGCTTGTCTGACGTCTTCTCATGATTAGATTCAGGAATATCACAAAAGCAATGCTGTGTTCTTGTTGCATCCTATCAGGTGGTGCATAATTTCAGTTTGTCACATTATTTGGTGCTATTCGTTTTGATCATTTGATTAAGATGTCATCTGCCAGGTTTCTCCACTATAAAGTGACTCTTTCCTTTGAAATTAGTATTTTGTAGGGAGGTACTTTGAGCTATGGAAATAGCAAACTTTCAACTTATCTTTTTATTCATTTCTGTATGGACTCCTGTTTTCCTGTGTTGTCCTGTGTAATTTGTTACTATCATTTATTCTGATTCTCAAATTCCCCAGTATGGCCAAAGGAGCTTCTCCAAGTGGACCCCTGTGTTCTTTTAACGCGTCCCCGTAACTCTGTGAGCAATTCCTTGCTTGAAGCACAAGATGTTTTAGGCTCATACTGTTCATTTCCTGTTCTAGACGTGGAATCAGCCATTTCTCCTAGGAACCTTGGTTCCTTTTAGTGGAGAATGGTATTTAGAAGTCAAGATCTGGATGCAAGAGGTGCTCGTTAATATTGGAGCATCACTGCTTCTGTGTCCTCTTGGTGGAGAGAGCTAGAGATTATATGTACGAATGTTCCTACACACACTGAGACTATGTTTACTTTTACATCTCTATAATTGAAATCCGTGTGCACACACCAAAGCCTCCAGTTCCAGTCCAGCACCATAGGGCTCATTCTACTTTTTCCTGTTTCTATTTTAGTAGCTCCCTTTCCAACAGTGGGAGACCTGGCTCCTGTGACCCTTGCTAGAACCCCCATGTGTTACCAATCTCTTCTCTGTTGCCATCCCACCCCTGTGGGGTCCCTCTTCCCACCCTAACCTGGCTTCAACACCCTCTGCCACGCTGCCTCCGTGAGTGGACATCCTCCTCACTCTGCTTGGGCCCATGCCAGACCCCCACCTGTGGCCTCCTGCATGACCCACTTACAGTGCAAACCCCCGCCCCAGACAATGCCTGCATATAGATACCCCCCAACTCAGCTCATGCTCCCACAGTGCACACCAAGCTGCCCTGCCGTGGGTGCATTCCCACCTTTCAGGACCCAGCACTCCGGGCCAGGCTGCCCCTCTACAAGGACTCCCCGCTCACCCCACTACCCACACCAGATGCCCCCAGCTCCCCCCACCCCCAGTGTGGACACCCTCATCACCCCTTCGGGCTCCGACACCACCATGATTCTCACCCCCCACGACTGCCCCCACCTTGCTCTTTCCCCCTGGATTATTCAGGAAGATTGGAAGGGAGGGGCGAGCTCAGGGAGAGCAAACGCTACGCTCCTGATCACTGTGCTCCTACTTGCCGACGTCCCATCATCAGGCGATTCTGATTCCTGCCTCCTGCCCATTCGCTCACGTTCCTGACTCGCTAGGGAAAGCTCCCGCGGCCAAGGGCCCTGCCCTCTCCATCTCTCTGCCCAAAGTCCAGGCCCAGAGTGAGCCCTCAAAATGCTCGTCGGAACACGGAGTGACAGCGCCCTCTGCTCTAATCCCCGTTTTCAAAACGTACTTTCCAATTCCATTCTGGGGATAAAGAGCGTCAGAGCCCGAGACTGGCTCTCCCCACCCATCTCGCTCAAGCCAGATGGGGAAGCAGGACCAGCTCTGATCCCTCCCCAGCCGGGTGGAGATTTCCGTCCCGGCTGTCACAGCTGGAAGACGCTGGACGGAGGGAGAGGCCCAGAGAGGCGGGAAGAGAAGCTGAGGAGGCCGAGCAGGGCGGAGGGGCTGTCTTGAGACTGGTGCTGGCAGAGCTGTGCCCCGCCCTCCATGCAGTTCCCCCTGGGCCCCGCCTGCATCTTCTTGAGGAAGGGCATCGCCGAGAAACAGCGGGTGAGGTGGGGACGACCGGGACAGCAGCCGGCAGGGCAGGGGACATGGGAACCTGGCGGACAGGGGGAGAGAGCAGGAACTGAGAAGGTAGAATTGCAGGGGCCTGGGAGGGGCCCTGGGAGCCAGGGAGATACCTGGGCGGAGGTAAGATCAGAAGTCAGGAGCAAAGAGGAGGCGACGAAGGGGAAGAAAAATCAAATAAAAGAGGAACTGGAGCGATATTGTTGACTGAGGTCATCGTCTTTCTTCTCTGCAGACGATCGTAGCGATAATGACATTAACACCACAGCTGCCACTTACCAAGCCCTGTGCAAAGGGCCTTGCACTCCCGATGTCATTTAAACCTCAGATCAACTCGTGAGGTTGATGACGCCTTCGTTCCCATTTTACAAATGAGGAAAATGAGGCTCACAGTCATAAGTGCTTTGCCTTAAGCCTACACAATTAGCAAGTGGCAGGGTCAGAGCTGTTTGATTCCTATGGGTATGCTTTTAATTGTCAGGCTTTAAGACCACAAAAAAAGGAAAGAAGGAAGGAAGGAAGGAAGGAGGGATTGTGGGAAGGAGAAAGGGAGATGAGGGGGTGAAGGAGGCCAGAGTCAGTGGAACTTCCCGGTGGCCAGCCAGGTACCCAAGCCGACCCTCCAGGTACGTCCAGGAGTAGGAGTAGACGGGGCAACAATGATTGGAAATTCTCGGAGGTGTCAGGAATTGTCCATGCTGGCACTGATCACCCTCCCTGCATGTCCTTAAGCACTGGTCCCATGCAAAGGGGTCCTAACCCTTGGGGGGAAGGATGCAGACAGGCGGAAAAACAGTCCATGGTGTATCGGGGAAGAATTCCGACTTGCAAGTCAGGAGCCCTGAATTCAAACCCCAGCATTGCGCCAAACTTGCCACAGGACCTCAAGGGAGTAACTTAATTTCTCCCCCCTTGGGAGGGGATCTGCTGCTTACGAGCTGTGTGACCTTGGGCAGGTTCCTCAAGCTCCCTGTTCGTCAGCGTCCTCATGGGTAAGATGGGAGTGAAATCTGGATGGGCCTCACAGAACAGTACCTGAGGTTTAAACAAAATGATTATGGAAACTGCCTGGCACAGAGTGAGCACTCTGAACATGCTGGCTGTGATTGTGAGTCTCGATTTCTTCATCTGGAAAAGGAGGAGACTGGATTCACGGTGTTTCAGACCCTTTGGGCACGATGTGATGGGTGCTTGTCTGGGGAAGGGGGAAGGGGGGAGATCAAGAGTCAAGGGTGGGACAGGGGAACCGGGAGGGGGTGGGGAAGAGGTGGGGAGGCAGGAGACGGGAGCAGGAAGAGGGGAGGGACAGAGGAGAGGAAGAAAGGGAAGAGAAGCAGGAGGGGGGAGGGGTAGCTTGGGAGGGGACACATCTGGAGAAGTGGGGGTCGGATTCCTGAACTTCTCTCCAAATTCCCCCTCCCCTGCGTTCCTTTCCAGGAAAGACCACTGGGACAAGATGAGATCGAAGGTAACGGTTTGTCCTGTAAATGCCCCACATTGCCATCTACCCACTGAACCTGCCCTCAGTCCCCTTTGTGTATTTCTGTATAAATTCACTTACATGAAAGTTTTACATCCCTCTGTCTTCCCACTCAACTGTAATTTTGTGGAACTCTTTCTCACGGCAGTTTAAGCACATCCCAAGGTATTAAAAGGCATCCCATCCCCAAATGTCTCAGAGACTCAGGAGTGAAACGTGAGTTTTCAAGTGAATTGAAAATGGTCCTGTGGTCCCAGCTACTTGGGAGGCTGAGGCAGGAGGATCGCTTAAGCCCAGGAGTTGGAGGCTGCAGTGAGCCATGATGACACCACTGCACTCTAGCCCAGGCGAGAGACCTCGTCTCAAAAAAAAAAAAAAGGAAATTTTGGGGCTTTCTCTTGGTGGTTTTGAGGTTCCCCACAACTTCACCCAAGAGTTTGAAGGAATTTAGTGCTCCCGTTTAGTGGTCTCAGGAATCATGCCTCCTCCTCACACATTTCATACACCACTCCTTTTTGAAATATTTATTTTTTTAAGATGTATTTTCCTTTGAGAAGTCTCCAGTTGGAGCCTCATTGATAGTTTCAAGGGATGCCACTCTTCCCCATGGACTGTTCCAAGTTCTCCCCAAATTCTTCTCTCTGAACTTTCAGAGCTCCGGGAAGCATTTCTTGAGTTTGACAAGGACCGAGATGGGTTCATCTCTTGTAAGGATTTGGGGAATCTCATGAGGACGATGGGTTACATGCCCACAGAGATGGAACTGACCGAACTGGGCCAGCAAATCCGCATGAACTGTGAGGCCAGGGGATGGGAGGGATGGCTGGGGTTGGGGAGGGCTCAGGGTGGAACTGGGGAGTATATAGATGTTGAGAGTCGAGTTGGGTATAGAAAGGAGGGTGACAGACTAGTAGTCTGCAAGAAAACAGTTCAGACTATACTCAGGGAGGCAGCATTTGAAGCCATTAAAAGCTTTTAGAGATAGGTCTGTGTTCAAGTCCCCATATATTACCTAGTAATTGTGGTCATTTTGAAAAGCAGAGTTATCCCCTACTCTTGAGTCTCAGTTTCCTCATCTGTCGAGTGAGGATGCTATCACTCCTTACCTCATGGGATTGTGGAAAGGAAGGGGCAAAGGTGCTAATGCAGGTAAAGGCTTAGCCACCAGTAAATTCTTGTCAAATGTAGGTTATTACTGTCACCACTAAGCTCCCTCAGTGGAGCCCAAGATTGGAGCTGCACTGGATGATGGAAACAAACTTGGAGTTGGAGCTAATGTTGGTGAATAGTGTTGCAAAAGGGATAGATTTTTAGGTGGAAACTAGAGCTGATTTTGAGATTGAAGCTAGAATAAAATTGCTATTGGGTTTGCTCCTGGGCATGTAACTGAGTAAACAAGGATGAATTCAAGGCAATGACAATACTTATATCTGGAAGAGACTTGGGTGCTCTTTAATTCATACACCTTCTTCTGCAGGTCCACAGATGAAGGCGCACAGGTCTTAACCCATTAAGAGATTTGCTGAAGGTCACACGGACAGTTAGTTATTTCCACCTTACCACACCCTGTCCACTCGCATTCAGATTAGAGGGACGTGAGGGCTTGAGTGGAGGCAGGAGGCCAAAGAAGGCTCTTAACGGGCAGGGAGGTGGGAGCTGATCTATTTCTTGAACTGACTTGAAGCACGAAGTGAGGTCATGGACGGTCGGGGCAGGTGGGGTCTCACTAACCCTCCTTCTCCATCCTCAGTGGGTGGCCGTGTGGACTTTGATGACTTTGTGGAGCTGATGACCCCAAAATTGCTTGCAGAAACAGCAGGGATGATTGGTGTCCAGGAGATGCGAGACGCCTTCAAGGAGGTGAGTTGAGAGTACCGTGGTGCTGGTGGTGGTTGAAGGAGACCCCAGAGGTCTGTGATTCATCATTACCAGGGAAAGAACCCACCAAAACCAGTTTTTTTCCTACCCACAGTGGATCAATAGGAAAGGAAAATAACACATTCCAAACTCTTGCAATGGTTCAAGACCTCTACATATCTTATCTGATTTAATCCCCACCAAAAAAGATTAGGAGTAAGCAGTTATATATCCCAGTCATACAGATGAGGAAACTGAGGCTCATGAAGATGACAAGATCCTGCAATCTCCAAGACAAACATTAGGGCCTGTCCTCCTAGCGCCTGTAATAGGAAGGACGGATCCAAGAATTTGAGACCCCAGAAGGGAAATCAAATGGATCATCTGGTTTAAGCTACTTGCTGTAGAGATGCTAAAAAGTGGAACCTGGGGAGTGTAAGCAGTTTCTCATTCAGAGCTTTCAACTACTCATGGCAAAAATAAAGAATAGTGTAGTGTTTGATGCAAAGACTTGGGAACCAGGCTAACACAGGTTCAAATCCCAGGAGATCTCCACCTACGATCTGTGTGATTTTTCTCTCCCAGCTTCAGATAAAGATCTATAGCTGCACCATCCAACAGAACTTTCTGTGACCACAGAAATGCTCTGTCCAAAAACAGTAGCCACTGACCACATGTGGCGATTGGGCCCTTGAAATGGGAACGGAATTTTAAATTTTATTTAATTTCAGTAGATTTCAATTAAATTATTTATTTAATTTCCATTTATATTTAGTTGAATACAAGCCCAAGTACTTAAATACAATTCACTTAAATTTAAGAACAAATACTCGATTCAATTATTGGTAAGCTTTCATCTGGAGCAACTTGGGTGTGTGAATCTACTTTTTCAACTGCTGTGAACTTTATGCAGATCAAGTATTTCCGATAAAAAATTGAGTGTCTGAACTGAGAAGTGCTGTAGGTGTAAAATACACACCGGATTAAGACTTAGTATGTTTAGGACAATTAGCGTAAGTCTATTTGTGGTACTTAAGCAAACTTCTGTGCTAAGCATGTTAACTAAGTATGCTAAGCACATACTAAGAACTTAGTAGGCTATTATGCTGTCTGATGAAATTCAGTGTGCATAAAAAGAATATAACATAGCTCACTAACAATTTTTGACTTGGTTACATGATGACATGATAATAGTTTGGATATACTGGGTTAAATAAAATCGATTATTAAAAATTAATTTCACGTGTTCCTTTTAACTTTTTTTTCCCTTAATGTGGCTACTAGAAAATTTTAAGTGACCCGTGAGGCTTGCGTTGTATTTCCTTTGGACAGCCCTGCTCTGGGGGAATCGTATTCCAGGCTGAGGAAGCTGCAAGCTCACCAATGCTATAAGGCAGGAAGGCGTGTTTGAGGAGGAGCCTGGGAGTACAGGGAGGCGTGAGCTGGAGAGACATTGGCATGAAGAAGACAAGGTCTCGGAGTTGCCAAAGGCAGGGCCCAACTGGAGCTTGTGCATTGTGCAACCGTGTCAGGATTTTGTTCCCAGTGGGACAGGAAGCCACCGGGGATTTTAACCTGGGGAGTGACAAGATCTGAGTTATGTTTTAAATGAAGCCCTGATGTGCCGAGAACAGACCACAGCAGGACCACAATGGGAACCAGAAGATCAATTAGGAGGCCGCCATAATAATCCAGGCAAGAGATGACTGTGGCTGGAGCCAGTTCGCATAGGCACATCTCAAGAAGGACAGTTGGCTCCCGATGTGTTTTGGAGGTTGGACATGCTAGACTTTCCGGTAGATTGGTTAAGGGTGTGCAGGGTAGAGGTTTGGAGGCAGTCATTAATTCAACAAATATTTATCAATATTGCCCAACAAATATTTGTCAATAGTGTCCATGTGGAAAGCACTGTTCTTGGGACTGAGCGTGGGGCAGTGAAGAAGACGCTTAAAAATTCTTGTCTTCTGTGTCTGGCTTATTTCACTTAGTGTAACGTCCTCTGAGTTCATCCATGTCATCACATATGGCAGGATCTCCTTTTGTAAGGCTGAATCATATTCCACTGTGTGTATTTACCACACAAATGGAGAAATAGTGCATGATTCCATTTATATGAGGTATCTGAAATAATCTAACTCATAGAAGCATAGAGCGGGGATTGCCAGGGATGGGGGAGGAGGAAATGGGGAGATGTTGTTCGATGGGTATAACGTTTCAGTTATGCAAGAGATCTGCTGTGTGACATCATGCCTGTAAATAACAATACTGCATGAAGACAAATAATCAGATTTAAAAAGGGGCAAAGAACCTGAACAGACATTTCTCAAACGAAGACATGTAAATGGCAACAGGTTCATGAAAAAATGCTCAGAATCACTAATCATTTAGGAAACACAAATTAAAACCACAATGAGACATCTCCTCACGCCTGTTAGGATGGCTGCTATCAAAAAAATGAAGGTGTTGGTGAGAATGTGGAGAAAAGGGAACTCTGGTACACTGTTGGTAGGAATGTAAATTATGTATATTTCAAATAGAGAGTAAATTTCAAATGTATCACCATAAAAAATATTAATAATAAGCAAATGAGGTGATGGGTATGTTAATTAGATTGATTTAATCATTCCACGTTGTATACATGTCAAAACATCACATTTTACCCCATAAATGTATACAATTATGTTTTGTCAATTAGCAATAACATTATTAAATTTTTTAAAAATAAGATAATGCTGTAGCATGTTAATATCTAATTTTTAAGTAAAAAATTAGATTGGTTATGTTCAACAAGAAAATTTTGTTGAGGGGGTAGATCTCATGTTAGGGGTTCTTACCCTACACACACACACACACACACACACACACACACACACTGCAAAATAACAAAGGAGTACAAGGAAACTTTGGGGGCTGATGGATATGTTTATTTCCTTGATTGTGGTGATAGTTTCACAGTGTATGTGTATGTCCAAACTCATCAAATTGTATACTTTATATATGTGCAGCTTTTTGTATATCAATTGTACCTCAACAAAGCTGATTTAAAAGTAATAAAAATATATGCAAATTTTTAAAAACCTGTCCTTTGGAGCTGACATTCTAGCAGATGATGTGCCCAGAGCTCTTAACTTAGTTCTTGAGTCACAGTAAGTGATCAGTGAACTTCAACTGTCATTCTTGTTGCTGTCATCATATCATCACTGCTGATGTGATACCCTCTGCTCCTGTTCAGTTCGACACGAACGGGGATGGGGAGATCACCCTGGCAGAGTTGCAGCAGGCCATGCAAAGGCTCCTGGGAGAGCAGCTGACCCCGAGGGAGATCTCCGAGGTTGTCCGGGAAGCTGACGTTAATGGAGATGGCACCGTTGACTTTGAAGGTGACCTGGTAGCGGGGCAGCCACTGCGGGAACCCACTTCCAATTCCCCGTGTGATTTTCCGAGTTGGCCACTCCTCTCTCTTTTCCGAGTTTGAGCTAGGATGGGGATGGTTGGTGTTGGAAGAGTTTGTTCCATCCCTTTCTGTCCGGGATGGTTCACAGAGCTCAGTGTCTGTCACACCTGGTGGCTCTGAGGAACACTTTGCTCAAGGCCCTTCCCTACCCCAGCTCAGGATTCCCTTCCCCTTTACCCGTTCTGTCCTAGTTCACAGGAACAATATGTCCCTTGAGGAGAGTGGACTGGCTAGCGGCTGGGACTCTGGGGTCAGGTTCATGGGCTTCAAATTTAGGATCATCTCTTACTCAGCAAGGAGCCTCATCCTAGTCACTCACTCTCTTGGAGTGTCAGTTTTCGCATCGTCAGAATAGGATTGATGTCAACACCTTCCTGTCAAAGTTTTGGAGAAAACTAAGAGAAATCACGCACTAAGTGCCACTGTTTTCGTATTACCCTTCCCGGTCTCTGCTCATGCCATCTTCCTGTCTGAAACACCCTTTCCTCTTTCCCCCGGCTAACTCCTAGTTATGCTCCTGGAAGGTGCCCCCCACCTATCTTACTGGACTCAGTGTCTCTCTTCTGTTCTCCCCGACAACACCCCGTGGTCACCTCTGCAGTCATATTGACCCGTGACCTCTCTGTAGCTTATCACGGTTTATTGCCTAGTTCCTTCTGAGGCCAAGGACTAAATCTTTCATCGCCATATCCCCAATTCCTAGCACAGAGCTTGACATATGTATATTGAATAATGAATAAATTAAAGAGACTGGAGTTCTGTGTGGATGGGAGGTGGGGATCGTTTTTGTGGGAGGTATAAATAGGGCACGTCAAGTTCTAATTGTGACACCCTCTGGTTCCAAGATCTCAGCATCTATCTGCTGCCTATAGACAAGACTCCAAAATTCTTAGTCTGATATCCATGCCCATCCATCATCTGGCCCCACCCCCCACCTGGCCTGTGTCTTCTACAACCATTCTCTGCATTTGTATGCTCTAGTGCAAACTTGGTACCTGCTCTGGTTCTGAAACTTCCATTCCTTTGCACCTGGTGTTCTGTCCACTTACCACACCTTTTAGTCTTATCATCCCTCAGGAGCTCACACCGAGGCAGCCTGCACTAGGACACTTCCCTTCATCTTTGGCTGGGTGTATGACTCCCGGCTGTGAGGTCTTGTAGAAGCTTCTCTGTTTCTCTCCACTGGAGTTATCACCACTGCTGTCCTGAGCTGTGTTTGCCTCCGTTCTGGATGGCAGAGGAGGAGTCTTCCCTTAACCTTGTCCACTCTGTGTCCCAATATGGAAACTTAGTGGATGTCTGTTGGATACCTGCTGGATCTAGTCAGGCTCAGGTGGACAGAGGACATAAACTAAAATCTGGAAGAGGTTGGGGTAGGGGTGGGAGACAGAATCTCAGGCCAACTACAGGCAAGGGAAGAACAGGGTGACCCCCGCCCCCACCAAGACCTGGGTGGGGCAGCGAGTTCATCTGGCATCCAGTCATAGCGAGTCAGGTGCGACCTGCGTTCCTTCCAGGGTTACCATTCACCGTCCACATGACCTCAGGCACATTGGTCACCCTGGCTGGCCTCAGTTTCCTTACCCATAAGATGGCACTTACCCCTCCAGGGTGGTTGGAAGGATGAAGTAAGATGTTAACAATTACTACCTATGGAATACTTAATCTGTTTTGTGAGCATTATGTCATACAACCACCTTAATGACCATGTGAAGGAATAGTGATCTTATGATTCCCACTTTATAGATGAAGACGTGGAGGCATAGAGAGGTCAAATAATCTCCCAAAGGTCACTAGCGGTGCCTGGCTCATGGGAAGGGCTCAAAAAAAAAAAATTCTGGGGCTTTTACAAAGAGACGCCTCACGGGGGATTTTTCTTTGCAGAGTTTGTGAAGATGATGTCTCGTTGAGGAGGTCCTGGAAGCCCCCGACACCGTCCACCCGCTCAATGTGGATCAAGCATTTGAGGAGGACCCAATCCCCATGGCCCCGAAAAGGAGGGAGGGTGGCGGAGGGAGGTGACAGGCCACAGTGTGGGTTGAGATTAGACTGAAGGCAGTGGCTTTGCCGGGATGGGGGCACCTGTAGAACTAGAAGAAAGAGTCTATGGATGGAAATACGAGCAGTAGCAGGGTCTAGTTGCCGCTTCAAAAGTCCCAACGGTGAATGACATCCTTTTGCTCCACGTAGTTCTAGGTCCCTGTGACCCACCAGGGTCTCTTCCCCAGCTTCCTCTTGGATTAAAATAGTCTTTTCTCCTGTCAGGTTGTCAAAAAGTTCAGTGCATGGTCTACCCTTCCCCTTCCTGCTTCAACTGCTTCAACTCCCCTCAGGTTCTTTCTCTCGGCAAAGGGGAGGCTCATCAGTCACAGGGCTGAAAACAGCCTTCCTGACAAGGCCGGGCTTGGAGATGGTTCATTCAAGAGGGATTCAAAGTGAGCAAGTAGGTTCCCCCCTCCTTTGCCTGATTTCCTGGAAGCACAGCCTGGTTTTTTCTCTCTCTCTGGCCTCTCACATCCATCTCCTTGTGTGAGATACTCAGGGGACTGAATTAAATTGCAAATCTGGATTATCAAGGTTTAGGGCAAGCTGATCCCTGGGGAATTAATCCCCCTCAAAATGTCATCACGCAAAGAGAGATGACAGGATCCCCCAAATCCTCAGCTCAGCCAGGTTGCTGTGAGGTCTTTCCTGGAAGCCATCTGCCGTCGTGTCGGTCTGCCCGGGGCTGCCCAAAGAGAGTCTCTCTGTTAGACGGGAAGTCTGTTTCATCCCTCACATCCTGACATCGACCTGTGCTGTGAGACAGAAAAGATAGATTCCTCCCCACCTTCCCTGAGAGCAGGACACTTCAGCAATGCAAAGGTTAAAATAAAGAATTAATTTCACACCTTCCTCCAAGTTTTTCTTGCTTTGAAATCCATGAAGTAATGTACAAAATGGGTCATCTGGTTGTTTTATAAGATAAAAATTAAGAAAAAGTGGAACCAAGATAATGTAATTTCCTGACCTCCCACCTGTGGCCACCCCCTTTGTCCTCGCTTTACTGTCCTGAGACCACTTTAATTTTAAGCCTCATACCCTTCATTTCTTCCTTCCTCCTCCCCGTCCTTCTTTCCTTCCTTCCATCCTTTATATCTTCAACAGCAATGTATTGAGTGCTTGCTATGTGCAAGGCACTCTTCCAAGCATGGGGCTATAGCAATGAATGAAATAGATGAAACCCCCAGATCAAAGGAGTTTACATTATAATGGGAGGAGAAAGACACAGAACAAAATGAGTAACCACGGTAGCACGTCAGGAGGTGATAAGAGCTATGGAGAAAAATGGAGCCAAGAAGGGGTTTAGGGAGCTCCATGTGGGGAGGGGCTGCCACCCGTGTAGGGACATCAGGAAGTTCATTGAGCACAAGAGGTGCATCTAGGGTAAGAGCGTTTGAGACACAGCACAGGGCATATGCAAAGGCCCTGGGGCAGGAATATACCTGTGGTGTTGGAAGAATAGCAAGGAAACCACGGTGGCTGGAGAGGGATCAATGATAAGGGTCCAGAGTGGACCCAGGTTAAACCCTGCAAGTATGTTCTTAGAGTCCATTGTGAGGACATCAGAGGGTTTTTAGTAGAGGGGTGGCATGATGCAGCCCAGCCTTTAAATGGCAGATTCAGCCCCTTTTCTCAGTCTTTCCATTCCGTCTACACACGCCCATCCACCCACCCACTCATGCACTCACCTGTTCAAAAAACACTTTCCGAGTCCCTGCTCTATGCCTGGCATTGTTCCAGGTGATGAAAATAGAGCAGGGACAAGGTTCTTGACCTGAAGGTGCTTAAATTCGAGAACCACACAACTCAGCAGAATCCTCTGCAATGATGGGAATATTCTAGACCTTTGCCGTGTCCATTATGGGAGCCACTAGCCGCATGTGGCTATTGAGTATTAAATGTGGTGAGTGAGACCGAGGAACTGAATTTTATTTTACTTTTATTTTATCAAGTGAGTAAAATTTTATTAATAAATAAATTATTAATGTTATCAATTACTTAAGTTCAATTTAAACAGCCCCCGTGTGGCTAGCGGCTTCTGTGTTGCACGGCACAAGTTCACGCCATAAGCCCGGGATTATTCTAAGTCCTGGAAAAAGCCCAGCAATAAGGTCTTTGCTTTCTTGGAGGTTACATTCCAGTGTGTGGGGAAAAGAAAAAATTAAATCACTTAAGAGAAGCTCAGATCAAGATGAATACATTGAGGAAGATAACGTGCGGTGGTTAGATACAGAGACAATTTGGGGACACTGCAAGGATGGCTTGATTAGAATAGTCAAAAAGGGCATCTCTCAAAGATGGGGTGTCTCGGGTTGGGCTCCCCAGGGCTCCTCCTCTGTCAGAGAGTGGACACAGCATACAAGAGGTTTATCAGGGAGTTTCCTCAGGATCAACACTACAGAGGGAAGGGAGGAACTAGGATTGGACAGAGGGAGAAGGTGAACCACGTGTGGGCTCAACAACCTCAGCTGAGCTCTGGACGTAGCTCTTCCGAGTTGTCTCACTTGGGTTGGAGTAGCCGGGCCTTTAAACCTGGCCTCGGTCAGTCCTTGGCTATGGACCTCCCCGAGAAGGGAACGGCCCCAGGCAAGGGAGGCCACTCTGAAGCTGAGGACATCTCTGATTTGGGCTGACCACCAAAAGCTGCCTGCAGACCACTCTCCTCGGAGCGGGGCAACAAGTCCTTTCTTGAAGGGGGATCTGGGCATCCCGTCTCCGTCACGGGGTGTGGGGAGGGGAGCTGCAGGAGGACCGGGGGGAAGAAAAGTCCAGCACGAGAAAGGCACGGAGGCCGGGGCAGCTCGACGTGTCCATGCACCAGAGCAGGGGCTTGAGTGCAGCGAGTGAGGGGGCAGAGGCAGGAAACGGGGTGAGGAAAAGCTTTGAACAGGGCGTGGAGGTGCAGGATCTGGGAACAGGAGAACTGTCCTTGCCATGGCATTTCTGTGTGTCGTTGAGTGAGGGTTTGTCTTTTGGCTGTTCTTGAGCTAAAGCGATCTACCATTACATCTTCGGGCTTCTCACCTGTCTACGTGACATCATTTTAATTTGACAATCAGATTGGTAATAAATGAGGCTGAACAGCTAAATCTATAGCCCTGATGTCTGGGTGTAGTGAGAGACAGCGGTGGCAGCTGCTGAGTGTTTTATTTAGAATTAGAATTAGAAGAGGCAACAACAAGAGTTTGCCTCCGGGCTCAGAGGGAAACAGATTCTGTAATCAATTATTGATGTCTGCCACGGGCACGGGGAAGGAATAGGTGTGGCACTCTTGGCAGTGAATTTTCTACCCTCTGTTTACTTCCTAATTTATTTATTAATAATCTAATAAGTACCTACAAATACTCCACCCAAATCTGTGATTTCCCAAAAAGAGACAGCAGGCTGCAGTTATTCCTAAAGGTCCCTGGGCTGAGAGTCTGATCTCTCCACCATGAGACTCAACGACCTAGCCGCCAACTCTTCCTTCCCTGCACATTCGCCATCCCTCTTGTTCTAGGAAGCCAAGGAAGGCCACCCCCAGGGTTAATTTAGGACTCCTTTATTGGTGCTTATGCCACATTTTCCCTATATTCTCCACAGAGGGCCTGGTGATTAAACAAGATGGGGGAGGGGGTATTTCTAAGGGTGATTGTTTAAGCTCGAAAGGTGTGATGAAAAAAACGAAGCATGTTCTGGCCTCAATGCCACAGTCTTGCTCCGAAGATGTTTCTTCTCTCCCTGAAAATAGAAGCAAAGGCCAGAGTTCAAGTAATAAGTAGGCATTGGCTCAAAATGTAATGTGAATAAGAAAAGTGACTTTGTCCTGATTTTCCAGACTTAGAAGTTAGTGGGAGCAGCTGAGTCAAGAGCAGTTAGACACCCCCTGCCCCACCTGGCTCATGGGGGCAGGTAGGTCAATGAACAAAGAGCCCCTTGACCTCACCTCTGTGGTGACAGGTCTGGTGGGAGAGGGACCTGCAAGGAGACAGTTCTGCTGTGGCGGCTAGAAGTGGAGGCTGGACACTAGACATGTTCTTAGTCCTAGCCACAGACTGGAGACCACTGTGCATGTTTTTTAATATCCGCCCTGTTAAGATGGTAGCCAGAGTCCCAAGCCCCCTCCTTTGCCTCTCCCTTGTTCTGGGAAGATAATTGTCACTGCCAAGCCCAAGTTCAGGAAGGGTGACTAATTTGGTGTCATCTATAAGCCGCATGCATTGTAAGGACAAATATTGCCAGAACCACCACAGTTTTCCACCCTGGAGGGAAGATAAGTGGGGTTTTGTCCACACATCTGATGAAAGGGCTTCTCTTTACTTTTAGATTCCCGAAGTTACAGAGCAATTAGGGCAGTCGATCCACATCGGGGGTCTAGAGAGCATCTCTACAGGCTGGAGAATCTGACGCTAGCCCCAGTGGACAGCCGGAAGGCAAAGAGCGGAAGAGAAGCGGGGACAAACTGGTGCTGTGGAGGTAGCTGATGATTTATGGGCTGAGGTGGGGCATCAAGCCAACACGATGCCTTGGCTTCTGGGGACCAGAGAAGGACATCCTCTTCTCTAAGTTGTCTTTTCATATCACGTTCCAGTTTGAGAAATTCCACTTTCCTAATCTTTCACACTCACGGCCTCCCAGACTTGAGACTTGGGAAAAAACCTTTCTGAGTCTGAAAAAATTTTCCCATCCCCCTTCTGCTATCCTGCCTGCCAGAGAAATACCAATTTCTTCCAGCCTTCTACTTTGGGAAGATCTTCTCCCCCCCACCCCCGACTCCATCGTATCTTTGGAAAGTGGAGCCCACCTCGCTGGGAAGCTCTGCTCATCAGTCACGCTGGGAGGAACAGAACTCAGCTTCCCATCCTGGGAGGACACAGTGTTGGTCCCTGCTCTCACCTTAGCATCAGCAATACACCCAGGTGTGGTCCTGGTCATAGTTGTAAGAAGTTGCACACCACACAAGGTTCTCCTTTGATCCTTTGTTAGTGCAGTTATAATAATTCTTGTTTTTATAGTTGAATGGGAAGTGGCAGGGAAAGCCAGGAACCAGTGAGGAAATTCCTAGGGAGAAGGGGATGACACAGAGGTTATTCATACTGCAGTGCCGGCCTGGGCTTCAGAGCCCACCCTCGATTCAAAACCGGGTAATCACTGCATTGGCTGTGCCGTTTGGGCCCCGCTCAGAGGCTCCCACTAGAGGGATAAATTCTGACCTAAACCTAAAAGCCAGAAGAATGTTGCATGGCTGGATTTTCCTCCCTCAGAAGCCACTGGAGTTTAGGACTTGGGAAAGCATAAGGGAGAGAGGGGGGGAGTGGGGAAGAGGCAGAGGGAAAGCACAGGGGTCCTGCAGGCGGAAGGGAGAAGGGGCTGTTCTGTCACCAGGAGGACCAGGGAGTGGACAGAGGATTTGTCTCAGAGGATGAATTTTGGTAGATCCCCATTTTTCATGGATTCCACATTTGCAAATTAGCCTACTCATTAAAATTTATTTGTAAGCTCGAAATCAATACTCATGGTGCTTCTGTGGTCATTTTTGGACACACACAGAGAATGAAAATTTTGAGTCACCCAACACACACGATCTCAGCTGAGGGAGAACAAGGCGAGGCTCTGCCTGTGCGTCCGGCTCTCATACTGTGAGCAAGTGCCCTTCGGTGGTCTAGTACCGTTTTTTTCAAATTTTCATGCTTTTTGTTGGTGATTTCATCATTTAAAATGGCACCCAAGCATAGTGTTCAAGTGCTGCCTGGTGTCCCTAAGCAGGAGAAGGCTATGATGTGCCTTATGGAGAAAATAAGAGAAGCTTTGTTCAAGTGTGATTTACAGTGCTGTTGGCTGTGAGCTCAGTGTGAATGAATCAACGTATCTATTAATTAAGGTGTCTTTAAACAGAACCACACATAAAACAAGGTTAGGTATTGACTAGTGGACAAAAATGCTGTGATCAGAGGCTCACAGAAACCTAACCCTGTGTTTCCCCCAGGAGTAGTGATTCAGAAGTTACTAATTCGGTGTTTGCAGTGACTTCATAGACCAACTACCATGAATAATGAAAATCAACTGTATCTTCCAGCGTGAGTCACCCTGGCTTCTAGCTGATACATCGCCAGTGGACAACCCTTCATGGAAGAGCCCCAGGTACATGCAAGATCCTGAACAGGGACTGGAGGCCTAAGTGACTTGTAAGGAGATGAAGGTGTGAAAGGAGAGTCTTGTCCCTGCACAAAATGATACCAAAACAGGACCTGCTCATAGTTGCCCAAGAGTAGAACAAGGAGGACACATTGTCAGCATTATATTTTTCTTTCTCTAGGTCTTCTTCCCGAATTACCCCACCAAATCTAGGTTTGCTATATTTTGTTGCCAAAAATTAACCAAGCCTTGAAATAAGGCTAAAAGATTGCCTCATGACCTTTTAATGTCATCCTAGAACATTGTCTAAACAGCCCCTAAGGGTCATCTGATGATCTAACTCAGAACCAACGAATTCTTTCTGTAAATATTTTTGGCTTTGTGCCTCATGCAGTCACTGTGTCTCTGTCACAGCTACTTAACTCTGCTGTTGCAGTCGGACAGCAGCCACAGACAATCCATAAATGAACGGGGTTGGCTGTGTTCCAATAAAACTTTATATGTGGACACTGAAGTTTGAATTTCATATAATTTTCACCTGTCACAAAATACTCTTCCTTTGATTTTTTTTTCCCAACCACATAAAAATGTAAAAACTGTTGTTAGTTAAAGGGTTGTCCAAAAACAGGCATTGGTCCAAATTTGGCCTATAGGTGGGATGGAGTTTGCAAACCCCTGCTCTAAGGAAATGTAACTGTTTGACTTACCATTCACTATTGATTGGAGGCCCAGACTCTCAGACAATTAGATGTGACTTGTAGACGACTGATAGGCTGTGAATAATTTGTGTTCAATAGATGCAAATAATTTCTATCTGGTCGACAAGATAACCTCAAAGGTTTGATTGCCCCTTAGATGTTAGTGGATTTTGTATTAAATTCAGCGATCTTGCGTTCTCTTCTTCACTGACCATATATATATTTCCTGTAACCTCCTTTGAATTGGCTTTACTATCTTTCTGGTTTCCTTATAATAGGTTTTTAAAAGCCCTATCACTCTTGATGAGATAGCACGTGGCTTACTCTATATTTGTATGAGAGTTGGGTGTTTAATATTTTGAAAATTGTTATATTGGCACCTTTCTCTTAGCTCTCAAAGCCTGTCTCTGTAGCACATTGTTTAAGCTATTTGTTCACGAGGGCAGGAGCCTGTCTACACCGTTCATCACCAGATCTCCAGCACCCAGCGCAGTGTCGGGCACACAGTAGGGCTTCAGTAGGTGTCCGTTGAGTTAATGATTGAATGACCCCACCCACGCCCACCCCCTTCCCCAGATTACTGTTGTCGGCACAGAGACTCCACTTCCCATCCTTGTCCATGTTCTCTGTGGTTGGGCACCAGAGCTTGCTACTTTCATCCTCAATGCATTCAAGGACCACATTATTTCTGTAGGTGGAGGGGAAGATGCAGGGCTTGCTGAAAGAATTTCCCCCATACTCTGAAAATGATCATGGAGAGGTTACAGGTCAGGAAGAGGAGATGAAAAGGGCTTCTATTTATCACATGCAAACTATGTGCCATGCTCTATCTCATGAAAGGCAATATAACATCGAACCCACCCAGCAACTTCTAGGTGGTGTTATTATTTCCATTTTATGGATAAGTGAGAACCAAAACCATCCACGCCCACACAGCTTACTGTCTACATTAATATGACTTTCCTGTTCCACAGTCGTCTTCAACTTGACTCTACTAATAGAAGAAATTCTTGTCCAGGAAGATAAAAGTTGCACATAAATTTATTGTTTACTCCAGAAACTTCCTGAAAAACTGTTTAAATAAATATCAGACTGTTCAACTTTTTCAGTAGACTGTATCAAAACACTGTTTACTCTTCAAGACTCTTTGAAATCTTGTCCTCATAACTTCACCTGTCCATGACCACCAGCTCTAAACCATTATATCACGATCCTTATGCAATCCAAATCATATCCCCACATTGGAAGACTCACCTTAGACCAGAGCCCAAGACCTCATCAATATCCTGACTTTGCCTTCCCCACTTCAAGACACTATTAAGACTCTGTCAAAGGAGTAATCTCTCTTACTTTGGGAAGCAATAAACTCAGTCTTGCCTAATTAACAGGCTTTTTTGGTGATGTTTTAGGGAGAGCTAGATTTTTAGTAAAGGGTTGGGGTTTAGAGGCAATGATAACTAGTGACTAAGAGCACAAATTCTGAAGGTTAGGCTTCCTGGCATCAAATCACAGCTCTGCCACTTAGTAAATGAACGTCTATGAACCTCAGTTTCCTCATCTATAAAATGGGGCTAATAAGCAGACTTATCTCATAGGGGTCATTGTGAAAGATAAATGAGTTCTTTCATGTGAAGTGCTTAGAACACTGCCTGGCACATAGTAAATGCTTACTAAAAGTTCACTCTACTGTGATCAATATCATTTTATTATCTAACAGCTAGTAAAGACAACAGCCAAATTCTAACTCAGGTCTAACTTCAGAGTCCATTTTTTGACTAGTGGCTCAGATGATAGCAGAAGAGGAAAACTCACATTTCTTAGGTACCTGGTATGGAACCACAATAGATCCTGTACGAAAGTGAACTCCAATCTTTACAAAAACCCTGTGAAGTCAGCCTTAGCATCCTCATTTTGCAGATAATAAAAGTGACCAAAAGAGTTAACAACTTTCCTAATGTAATGGAGGGATGAGGGGTAAAGGGTACCTTTTCTTGGGCATCAGGTGATTTGTATAAATTCTAATCTGTTACCCCATCAGAATTGGGTCTAAGGAGGTTGGATAGCATTAAGGATAAACAGAAGTTTATATATCAAGGTTAGAGTCAAGTTACAATAAGCTTTGAAATGGACTTAGTTATATTGACACAATGTTATATTTTCATAAAACTAATATCTTTCCCAATCCATCTATTTGGTTTAGGGTTAAAAAATGGCTCAGATTATGGGTGTATTAATGATAGAATTTAGAGTCAAGAGTGGAAATGGCATAAGAGTTGGACTTAGATAAAAAATTAGGTTAAGGCCGGAGGCAGTGGCTCATACCTGTAATCCTAGCACTTTGGGAGGCTGAGGCGGGAGGATCGCTTGAGGCCAAGAGTTTGAGACCAGCCTGAGCAAGAGTGAGACCCTGCCTCTACAAAAAATAGAAAAATCAGCCGGGCATGGTGTTGCATGCCTGTAGGCCCAGCTACTCAGGAGGCTGAGGCAGGAGGATCGGTTGAGCCCAGGAGTTTGAGGCTGCAGTGAGCTATGATGACACCACTGCACTCTAGCCCAGGCAACAGAGCAAGACCCTGTCTCAAAAAAAAAAAATTAGGTTAAGCATTAGGACAAAAGTTATAGTGAGATTTAAGGATAAAGTTGGTTTATAGTTAAGGACACAAGTGATGGATGGCTAGAGCTAGAATAAAATTAAGGTTTAGATGGAATTAGGATTTTTGGAGCACTAAAGGAAGAACATAATTAAGATTTTCATGCAAGAATAAATGTGCCCATCGATAAGTGCCTTGCATGCATTTTAATCTCTATGGAGGCCACAATGCTTCATAAGTGAGAGTAGGCTTTGGAACCACACAGACTTGAATTCAAATTCTAACTCTGACATTGCCTGGGAGTGTGACCTTGAGAAGGACTTAATTTTACTGAGACCATTTATTGAATGGGTGAGGAGGAAAAGCATCTCATAGAGCTTCCATGGAAAGATTCAGCAGGATATCATACATAAAGCTTCTGGATCAGAGTCTAGTACAGAGAGGGCATTGAATGAATGTTAGTCACTATTCGGTTAAGATTAGGTATAGAATAGAATTAAGATTCAATGTTAAGCTGCATTGAAGTGCAGGTAGGGTACTTCAATAGGTGAATCTGACTATTGTCAATTCTAGAAACAGATACACTCAAAAGCCAGTATCAGGACTACAGCTCATAGTTTCAGCTCTCAGGACACCCGGCCTTGGGGACTGTAGAACTCTGGCCTCAGGACATTCCTTTCTCTGGCTATCATAGTGCACTCTCTGAGCAGACACTTGGCTCCTGGATGTACCTCTCATTGTTGCCCTGCCCTCCACCCTGCCCAGCCCCGCTCAGGAGGGTCACTGCGTCCTCTCTCCTTCCCGCCACACACACCATCCTCGCTCCAATGGCTCACCGTTCATTTCACAGAACTTCCACTGCTGCTTCTCGTCAAAGCTGGAGGTGACTGAGCACCATGGCCTTCCAAACAAGCTGCCCTCTGTGATGCAGCTTTCATAGGACTTTCCTCGGAAGATGAAGGGGAAGACACATCGAGGGTAATCTGTTCGGAAGAGAGTTCATGAGTGGCTCAAATTCCTCTAGTCATTCACAGGATGGAGTTACTTAATCGTCAGTCAATCAATTAACCATCAAAGTATGGGGCAAACATCAGGTTTGGAAGAGACTTTATGCATTCATTTCACCAAGCGTTTAGCAAAGCCGACTCCACATACAGTCGACCCTTGAACAACATGGATTTGAATTGCACGGGTCCACTTATACATGGATTTTTTTCAATAAAAGTTACACCGAGTGTGCCTGCCTCTCCTGCCTCCCCTTCAACCTCCTCCAACTCTTCCTCCTCTGCCACTCCTGAGACAGCAAGACCAACCCTCCTCCTCTTCCTCCTCCTCAGCCTACTCAACGAAGATGACAACAAAGTGGATCATGATGATCCACTTCCACTTAATGAATGGTAAAATATATTTTCTCTTCCTTATGATTTTCTTAGTAACATTTTCTTTTCTCTAGCTTACATTATTGTGCAAATACAGTATATAATACATATAACGTATAAAATATGTGTTAATTGACTGTATATGTTATCAGCAAGACAGTAAGCTAGTAGTAATTAACTTTTGGGGGAGTCAAAAGTTGTACGTGGATTTTGTCTTTTGTCTCTGTGTACCAAAAAACCAGAAATCATATAATTGTCAAAAATGCCTTGGGCTATGCGGGCCGCACAGTTTGGGGGATGTCCACGATTGTAGCTCTGACATGGGCAGTGCATGGGCCACATATATAAACAAAGTGTTGTACCCCCATAATATTCTGAAATTTTAAAAAAATGCCTTGGGCTTTGGAAAAGAGTAAACAATCTCTCAATCTCTTTTCGCTTACACTTTGTTTCTTTTCTCCTTATTGATTTAGAAAGTAAAGAGAGAGAGAGAAAGAATACAATGGTTCCATTTGGCCAACTGGTCTTACAATATTACAAGACCCTCATCCAGACAGCACCATTGTCAACACCATCATTATTACCATTGTTACCCATTATTAGCATTGAGTGTCTGGCCTCCCAGAACATCTTCTATGTACTCATACGTTTTATAATTTGTCTGCAAAAATACAGTCATGTCATACACAGTCACACATTCCCTTTTGTAATCCACCCTACTCAGAAGCCCCTGGCAGGGGGCCACTCACCTTCAGTCATGCAGTACTTCCATCTGCCGTCGTACACTGCTCTGGTTGCACACCACGGGGACAAGCTACTGATTTTGGTGCAAGTGAAGTAAGTAGACCCCTTGTAGGTGAAGGGAAAGATACACGCCTCTTTCTTATCTGAAGGACAGAAGGACAAACCAGGAAGGGATAATCACAATGAATGAGCAAAGGATGAGTCTTGGTTTGGCTCTTGCTTTGGTCTGTAGTTTGTGTCCCCCCAAAATTCATATGTTGAAATCCTAACCCTCACAGTGATGGTATTAGGAGGTGGGGCCTTTGGGAGGTGATTAGATCATAAGGTAAGAGCCCTCATGACTGGGGTGAGTGACCTTACAAAAGAGACCCCAGAGAGTTAGCCAGCCCTTTCCACAGTGTGGGGACACAGCAAGAAGATGCCATCTATGAACCATGAAGCAGGCCCTCGTCAGAAACTAAATCTGCCTGTGCCTTGATCTTGGACTTCTCTGCCTCCAGAACTGTGAGAAATAGATTTCTGTTTTTATAACCTACCCTGTCTGTGATATTTTTTATAGAAGCCCAAATGGACTAAGACAGTTCTCATGGTAGTCTGAAGACTACACACCTAGGCTTACCATCCAACTTCTTATAGGTTAACTTAATGACATATAAGAACGTGCCCAGTTTATGTTTGGACCAAGAATATTGGAGAAGAGTTTCATAGACCATGAAGGCAACCAGGAGATATTGTTCCCCCGAACCCCTGTTTCTCAGAGTATAGAATGGGTACCACTAATGTTACACAAGATAACGTTTTGGTGCATCACAAGATCACATTTGGTAATGTAGGGACACAGGCAAAGTAATTTTGAAATACAGACTGAAAAAAAAAATCCTTTTCCAAAGGTCCTTTCAGTACTGATGACACAAAAGAGAAAGCTTCAATTTAATACTAGTATTTCTCTAATACTAGTATTTCTAATACTTAATAATCTCCTTTTTTAGCAAAAAAGAGGACAGAACTCAGGCTCAAAGCGTTATTCAGACAATAGTATCAGTAGAATTTAATAATAGGATTTTGTTTTCATGGTACAGTATTTATTTTTAGTTGTACTTCCTATTTATGACAAGCGGTACTACTTTTTTATATTACAATCCTAATATTAACTATTCCTTTAAAATGAATTTATCAAAGTGAAGAAAAGTGAGCAAATTTAAAGAAAAATAGAAATAAATAATAGTTGTGGTGGCATTCAGATGCAGCAAATATTGAGTGGGTGACACTTGAACAAGTAAAGTTTAGGAAACACGCCCTTGATCTTTTTACTCTTCTGTGTGAGGACAAGAACTTTGTCTTTTGCACAATGTATCCATAGAACCTATTATAGAATAGTGACTTGATCAAGAAACAACTGATGGAATAAAATAAGTTCAGAAAATGCCACATGAAATACAGTTAAATACATTTCTTTTTTTAATTTTTATTTTTAATTATTATGGGCACATAATAGTTGTACATATTTTGGGGGTACATGTGATGTTTTGATACAGGCATACAATGGCTAATGATCAAATCAGGGCAACTAGGGTATCCATCACCTCAAGCATGTATCATTTCTGTGTGTTAGGAACATTCTAATTCCACTTTTTCAGTCATTTTAAAGTATACCCTAACTTATTGTTGATTATAGTCACCCTGATGTGCTACGGAACCATTCCCACTTTATCCCCCCTGCCCTCTGCTACCCTTCCCAGCCTCTGTTTACCATCACTCTGCTCTCTATCTCCACGAGTTCAATTTTTAAAATTTTTAGCTCCCACATATGAGTAAGAACATGTGGAATTTGTCTTTCCATACCTGGCTTATTTCACTTAACATAATGTCCTCCAGTTCCATTCATGATACTACAAATGACAGGATTTCATTCTTTTCTATAGCTGAATAATATTCCGTTGTGTATTTATCCACTCATCCATTGATGACACTTAGGTTGATTTCATATCTTGGCTCTTGCAGATAGTGATGCAATAAACACGGGAATACAGGTATCTCTTCAATATACTCATTTCCTTTCTTTTGGATATATACCCAGCAGTGAGATTGCTGGATTATACTCTTACAACTGATCTGTCCCAAGCAAACCTCCATGCTATTTTCTTTCTCTGCCAGCTGAATATAGAGCAGCAGTTCTCAATCAAGAAGGAGGGGCGATTATGACCCTAGACAATGTTTAGAGACATTTTTGGTTGTTACAACTGGCAAGGGAGGGGGCTGGTGGCTGCTACTGGCATCTATCAGGTAGAGGCCAGGAATGTCGTTAGACATCCTACCATGCACAGGACAGTTCCCCACAACAAAGACGGTGCTGAGGTTGAGAAACTCTGATAAAGAGGACTGGGCAGAGAACACTGAGTCCCTGGGGGATGGTGGAGACACAAAGCAGAAGGATCCTGTCTTCTGGATTGCAACAAAAAAATGTTTCCCACCAAACGTAAACATTGAACTGTTAGATGAGTTTGACATGAACCTCGATTGAGTTAAGTCACTGATGTTTGAAGGTCATTACAACACTGAGCCCTCTACTAATACAGATGGACAAGACGCGATCTCTGACTTCAAGGTCTATAACCTAGTAGCCCCGTTCCTTGTTCCAGATTAGATTCTTAACCCGCATAATCTGAAGTAGGTCATGGTGGGGTTGAGGGATGTGTTGAGAGAGAATGGAGAAGCCAGACTTCCTCTTTGAGCCCCACCCATGGGTTGGTGCAATTAGAAATCCTTAAATACATTTGCATGTTCCACCTCCATTTTTCAGAATTACTTGGTCTTGTTTTTGTGAAGTTTAAACCAGTTTAAATCTGGAAAGTGCTTAAAAGAGTACCTGGAGCATGGCTGCTGCTTAGCAAATATTAGCTATCATCATCATCATCATCACCATCATCATCATCATCACCAACACTTTTTTGCAATCATGGATGCCACGAGTGTATGGGATACTAGGGTGTGGGGGAAGGGGGGCAGATGCCCCTGTACATGGAATCGAGGTTATTTTGGGGAATTGTTAGTAAGAATCAGCACATAATGAATACTATTAGCCATCTGCAAAGTAATCCAGCAGATGGCCTAATCTTCTTAACTGGGTTACAATCCTCTATAATCCAGACCCTGCTGACCTGCCTGTTCTCAACATGCCCTTGACCTTATCCCATGTTCTTTCTTATCTTTGGGGTTTTGCTCATGCCCTTCATCCTACCCCGGACTGCCTTTCGCTTCTTCCCAGCTTTGGTCCCTGCTACTCATCCATACAGACTTGGTTCGATTTGGGTCAACGCCCTTCCTCATGTTTATAATACCCAGAGCCAATCTCTATAGACGTACTTCCCAATTTTTAAACAAACTGTCTGTTTATGTATCTATCAGTCCCATTCACTGTGAACTCGGAGTGGAGGGTCTAGGTTTTATTTATTGCTACATTCCTGGTCCACAACAGAGAGCCTGGAACTTAGACATCACTCAATAAATGTGTATTGAATGAATTTTTCTGTAAATATGTGCAGAGGGGACTTGGGGATGCTGAATTTCACCACAGGAACGTGTGGGTGTGGTCTCAGGGAGGCACGGCAGAAATGAGACTACAACTAGAAACCTGACACTCCATCAAGTATATTGTTCCTTGTCTGAATAAACTGTGAGTCCTCAACCTTTTAGAGACTTGTCAGTTCTTTTGAGAACCCATAACTTCTCCCTAAGGAAGTACTTGTATGTCCTTGTAGTTGAGATGGCTGTGTGTTCACCAAAATCAGCTTCTATATTTCCTCCCAAAGGCACTGCTGGACTACATCTCCAGACTCACATGCAGCTAAGTATCACATAAGTTATGGCCAGAGGAAGCAGGAGGAAGTGAAGTATGTCACTTCCTGGCATGGCAAAAACAAAACAACAACAGTAGCAACAACAAAAAACCTCTCCTCCGAGATCCTCCAGAGTCTCTTGATCCCTGTCTATCATCTAAAAGCAAAGAATCCTCAGAAGACTCCAAAGCCCTAGGGGATGATGGAGCCCCAAGATGGAAGGAGCTTGGATCCCTGAGTGACCATGTGGAGCATTATTTGTTGACCAGGTGCATCCTCACTGGTCTTTGCAGGAGCAAGAGAAAAAAAAAATGGTTTTGTGTTAACCTGCTGATAGTTTGGAGTTTGTTTGTTACAATAGCTATTCTCACTTCCTTAATAAATACACACTTTTTAAATACAAATTCAGGTTTTCGTGGACTCTAACAATCATCCAGTGACCCCAGGTTAAGACTCTTTGGAATAAAGAATATGACCATTGAAGAGGGGCTTCACAGGATCAAAGTACAGAATATGGGAGTGTTTCTCAAGCCTTATCCAAAGGAGAAGGATTTGTCAGGCAGAAAAGGATTCTGCCTATAGACAATGCCTCACCATGGCTTGAGTGAACTATGTATAATCAAGGTCTCTCTTTGTTCTGTTCGCATGTTTACCATACAGTCTTTTGGTTGTTAATTTAGATTCCTGGATACATTAAGAGTATAATTAGGGTGTCCAGGGATTTGCTTTATTGGAATTATAAAGCCTGCCTTTCTAATTAACATATTCACATTTCCCCTACCATGTGCTGGGCATTATGAAAGATTCTTGTATCCATTATTTTATTTAATCTTCAAAATAACCCCATGAGGTAAACGCCTCTATTTCTCCTTCATAGTCCGGGAACTGACTTCAGAGAGGTCACATGGCTTCCCCAAGATTACAGAGAAGAAGTGGCAGGTCTGTCTGAGGTCTGTCTGAGGTTTCTGCTAAGCCACGTCCTCCCTACTTGGTTCCAGGAATCTTTACTTTGGCCCATTCATTCTTTGCAGTTTTTAAATCTCCCCCCATTGTTTTCCAGTGTACTTACCTCCATTTGTCTCATAGGAATAGAGGAGGAAGGTCGTCCATCCCAACAGGTAACTGCACCATCGGTTCATCTCGGCTGGCCTCTTGTCCCTGGATTGGAGGAAGACAAAAATTTTGCTCCCACAGGGCCCCTTCCTCTTCCCACTAGCTTCCAGGCTTGATGTCACGCATGCCGTTTTTCTTTCTATCTCTGGACAGCAATAAAGAACATCTTATTTTTGCAGAACAGAAAAATATATGCAGTCATGCACTACATAATGACATGTTGATTAACAGTGGACCACATATATGACAGTGGTCCTATAAGATTATCACACCATATTTTTTTCTGTACCTTTTCTATGTTTACATATGTTTAGGTACATAAATATTTACCATTGTGTTACAATTGCCTTCAGTAGTCAGCACAGTAACATGCTGTACAGGTTTGCAGCCCAGGAACCATAGGCTGTACCATAAAGCCTGGGTGTGTAGTCGGCGCTGCCATCTAGCTTTGTGTAAGTACTCTCCAGGGTGTCAGAGTTCTTGGGCTCCATTCACTACTTCCCCTCTCCTGGCTTTTGTTTCCTCATCTGCAGGGCGTAGGTTAACAATTCCTGCCTCTCACAGTGGCCATGAGAGTCCAGCTGGACCCTGATGTGAACATGCTTTTCGATTGTAAATCGTTAGTTGCATTTATGCATTATTAAAGCAAAGGTCAGGACAGTTTAGGGGGGACATCAGATGGCACCTAGTGAACAACATCCCTCCCAGTTTTTAAATCTCCCCCCAAACATCCCAGGTGGCTGGGATGAAACACCCAGAGCCACTGATTTGAGTCCTCCGCAGGCAGGTGGTGCCACTGAGCACCGGAGTCAGAACAGCCTCAGACTTTTTTCTCCCAGCAGTGCGAGGCTCTCCTGCCGCATCACCGAGCCCCTTTCTCACTTCTGTTATTCTTCCCGGGAGCCGCTACTCCTAACCACCGCACCATGCCTCAAACAGGCTTTTCCTGAGTGACGTCTCTTCCCTACCCTCTTGACTCTAATGCTCTTTGGCTGGCAGTTTGGATCCTGCGGTCGGACCTGCCTTTGACAGCGGAGGCTGAAGATTCAGGTCCAAATCCTGGCTCCACAGATGACCAGCTGGATGACTCCGGGGGAAGTTACTCAAATTCGCCAAGCCTTAACTTTGTCATATGGAAACATGGGGATACTGATCCTATCCACCACTTAGGCTTGTTCTGATGATTAACTGCCATCATAAAAAATAACAGATGAAACTTTTTAATGCTACCCGCTGTCCTAATTTCATTATAATCTTGGTAGTAAGGAGCCCAATGCGGTAGGTACTACTATTAACCCAGATGTGCACAGATGGGACACAGTAAGCTTAAGCACCTGGCTGAGAATCACAAACAGTATAAGTGGTGGAGCTCCCAGCTGAACCCCAACGACCTGACTCTAGAAACTGAGCTCTTAACACTGTATGATACTACCTCTTGGCTTAATATGGGACCTGACGTGTGCTAAGAACTCATAAATATAATTCAAAATAGTACCATCATTCATAATAGACATTTCTGGCCAAACTGCACTTCTGAGTGCCAGAGTTGTATCTCTAACTGCCTCCTGGACACGTCCACCTAAATGTCCCTCAAGTGCCTCAAATCCCAAGATTTGACTTTTGATATGCAGCCCAAAATATGTCAGCCTTCCCCACATATTCCTTCATTAGTGAGAGCGGAGCTTTGCCTTCCCTGTCTCCTCTCTGTGTCCTATCCATCTATCCAGTTGTTTTTACTTTCCAAATAGCTCCTGAATCCATCCCCTTTTCTCGGCCTCTGCTGTTCCTGACCGAAGGACAGCTTTTTCCATCTCTGCCCTCCATTGTTGTCCTGCTGCCCTCACAGGTGTCCAGCCTCCAGGCTCTCCCCGCCACCAGTCTGCCGGCGGGCTCTTTCTCGATGCACACACCTTCCTTCAGGAGCAAGTGTCTACTGAGCACTTACAATGTGTGGGGCACAGCGCTGGATGACGAGCCTACAGCAGCGGGTGACGCAGGCACCGTCCGTCCCTGCCTTTGTGGGGGTGATAGTCACCGAAGGAGACAGATCACGAGGTGAAGAAACCAGAAACAAATACACCCCTTCGTTGTGATCATGGCTATGACGGAGGAGAACTGAGGCTGCTCTAAGGAATACCTGGGGCGAGGTCACTTTTGATTGGGAGGTTGGGGGAGGGGCTGTAAGCTGGCTCCTGGAGGAAGAGGAGGAGGAAGCGTGGGGGGGTCATCCCAGCAGGAGAACCAGATGTGAAAAGGGCCTGAGATGGAAAAGGCTGGGTGTGTTCAGGGAGCAAGTCGAACCGGCGTGGCTTGGGCCATGAGCAAGGAGGAGGGAGGACCTAGAGATGCACGGCGAGGTGCACAGCCGGGCCCTGCAGAGCCTTCCTTATACTCTGAATGCAACCAGAAGCCACTGAAGAGATTAAAGTGAGGAGGGCTGACATTCATTAATTCAAAATCCTCCATCCCCTTTAGAATGCAATCCATACTCCATACGCTTTTCCCTCGAAGCTCGTTTATTATCTTCCCCTGTCTTGATCTGCCCCAACTACACTGGCCTTTTTACTGTCCCTTGCACAAGCCAAGCTTGCTTACACCCCAGGGCCTTTGCATTGCTCTCCTCTTCACTTGGGATGCTTCCCCCACCCCCTAGATATTTGCATGGCTCGCTTCTTTGTGCCATAAAGAATTCTGTGCAAATACAAGGAATTGATATCAACTGATGGTCTGAAATGTTAATGGGTCTACTTGGCCCGAGTCATGGATATTAATAGAAAATATTTTGGGGGTGGTTCAAGACAATTTATTAAACTGTAAAATGAGCCTTTGTAGCCAGACACCCACGTCTGGAACATTCAGGTGAGGACCAAATTATTCCTTGGGCACTGGCACGTTCAAATGCTTACAGAGCCCTTTGTCCCGAGCTGTGGGGCAGCTGGGACCAGCGTCCTGCCATGGTCAACGTTTTGCGGGCCAGTAGGAAAGGGGGGTGCTACAGCTTTGGAGTCAAACCACAGCAGACATGGGCACTTTGTACATGTCAGAAGGGGCAGACAAGCCAGATATTTTAGTACTATTTACGGAGACAGGGGAGAGAGAAATTTTACCACTTCCTCCAAACCCTTTACTACTTACAGCTTCAGGCTTATATCCCTGCCACACCAAAAACCCCAATATCTACACCTTAATTCGTTCATTAATCTCAAGCTTTCATTTCTACCTTTCTCCCCAAGATTCAAATTCAGATACTAAGATACAGACAGGCAGAATATTGTAATACCTAAAAGTTCCTGCTCTGGAACCCGATTGCCTGGGTTTGATGCTTTGCCTCTCACTACCTTTGTGACCCCAATGAAGTTACTCAGTGCTCTGGGTCCCAGTTCGTCACCCAAATAATGGAGAGGGTGATGATCGTTGTTGCAGAATCAGGATGTTAGTGTGAGGTAACTCTAACACACATGCTGTGGTAGGTTGGAATAATGGCCATATCCTATAATCCCCAGAAATGGTGAATATGTGACCTCCCACAGTAAAAAAAAGAAAAAAAAAAGGACTTTGCAGATATGATTAAAGATCTTGAGATGAGGAGATGATGGTAGATTATCTGGGTGAGTCCATGTAGTCACAGGGTTCTTATAAGAGGGAGGCAGGAGAGTCAGAAAATCAGATGTGACAGCAGAGGCAGAGGTTGGAGTTATGCAAGGAAGGGGCCACAAGCTAAAGAATGTGGGCAGCTTTTAGAAGCTGGAACAGTCCAGGGAATGGATTCTCCCCTAGAGCCACGAGAAGGAACACAGTCCTGCAGATACCTTCGTTTTAGCCCCTTGAGACTTCTGACTTAGAGAACTGTAAGACAATAAATGTGTGCTAAGTCAGCTAAGTGTGTGGTAATTGGTTACAACAGCTGCAGGAAACTGATACACACACAAAGGTGAGAACACTGCCTAGCACATAAAATGTGCTTAATAAATGCTAGTCATTATCACTGCCCCCATTTGAATCAACCATCCTGGAAGATGTCCAGAACAAAGGTTTCTAACTGTAAGCTCCCTCTCAAGCCAGCTGTGTGGCTCTGTGTGACACATACCACAGCTCAGAGTCTTCATTTCCGTAATTGTCAAATATGTGAGTGGTTGTGTCTTTGGCACAGGGTGGCCTGGATGTAAATTCCTGCTCATCTGCCTGAACTTGAGCATGTTATGGAACGTGTTGGACTCTCAATTTCCTTTTCTATATATGGGACTACTGAAATCTATCCCATAGGATTGTTTTAAGAATAAAATAATGCAAGCAGAGTTCTTGGCGCATGGTAGGTGCTCCACAATTAATAATGGTTAACATTTATTGCTGTGTGTGGGCATGTCTCTGAGCACTTTGTTTAATTATCATTTAGTTACCTTAAAACTCTCTGAAGCAGGAACTACAATTAGCCCGTGTTATAGAAAAATAAGGCATGGAAAGGGAGCAGCCCAGTAAAGGTAGAACCATGACTTAAACCAGGTGGTATGAAGAGCCCACACTCTCCATCACTGTATCAAACTTCTGTATCGCCGTGGAGATACATTCCTGCAGAGCAAAGTCTTGAGAGAATTAAACATAGCTGCTGACTTTAAACCTCTCAACTAGACAATGCTGTACCTGCAGTCATTACTAACCACACTGCCTCTGGCCCAAAGAGGTTGCTCAGTTTCGACATGAAGTGAAGTAAGCATTAGGCACCTGCCTTAGGTTGGTCGAGGAAGCAAGGACACAAAGCAGTGACCACCCCAATGTTGACAACTTTCTCTACGCACTCCAAAGTCTGACTTCAAAGTTGATATTTCAATCGCATGTTGAACAGATTGTCCTTGGCCTTCACGTTGCCTCCTCTAGCATCCTTTTGTGGTGGCCTTATCAACTTTCACACCAACACACCTCAAAAATTACAGGTTGTCAGCTCCCCCCGCCACGCCGTCCCCAACAATCCCAATGACTCTTTGGCCCTCGTCCCTTAAACAAGGATCATGTTTCACTAAATTTTCTAAAGATGTGTCAATTACAGGAGACCACGAGTTTCAAAAATAACTGGGCAAGGGTGTTTATGATATCAATAACTGGAAATAAATGGAATGACAACCAGTGGAGAATGGGTAAGATAAATTTGGGTTCATCCACATGGACCAACAGCATGATGCTTTTAAATAGAATGAGTTAGATGTGTACGTTTTGCCGTAAATATTAAGTGAAAAATACAAGTTCTAAAAGAGAATGTAGAGTATGGTTCCTTTTGTATGTAAAAATATCTATATCCATTTTGGAGTCATTAAAATATTAATAGCTTAGTTGATAAATATCTGTTGTGTGCCTACTATGTGGAGAGGTTGGTAAGCTGGACAGGTGGAATCCTGCTTGTGGGAGGCTAATATCTTGCTAGGGTTAGGACGACAAAAAAGAAATGAGGTTTTCCATTCGGGGTGATGAAAAGGGCCTGGAACTAGATAATCGTGCTGTTGGCACAACATTGTGAATGTCCTTACAGCCACTGGATTGTGCACTTTAAAATAGTTAAAATGGTCAATTTTATGCTATGTGTATTTTACCATAATAAAAAAATCAAAATCATCTTGGAATATGACAAGTGCAGTGAAGAAAATGACAGGGTGAGGTGGACAATAGTGCCCAACAGGTGGTCTGGGAAAGCCTCTCTGAGCAGGTGAGATTTGCACCAAAGCCAAGAGTCAGCCACATAGTCTGGGGAACAAGCACCCCAGGCAGAGGGATCAGTGAGGGCAAAGTTGCTGACAAGAGAGCAGCACAGCCCGAGGAGCAGAAGGGAGGTCCACGTGGCTGGGCCATGGTGAGCACCAGGGACGGTGAACATGGTAAGATCCACAAACCCAGGTTGCTTAGGGCCTTGTAGTTCTCCATAAGATGCTGCAATTGTAATCTACATGTGCATGCACAGAACATTTTTCTGAGCGGACATGTGAGAAGCAGCTGTTACTGGTCACTTCTGGAAGTGGGAACCTCTGGAAGTGGTAACCAGGGACAAACTTGAGACTTTTTTCCACTTAAATTTTTATCATAAATGTGTATGACTTTCAAAATTAAAAACAATAATTATATATGTAGCTAGAAGAAAAGAGTTGAAAAGTTCCCAATGCAAAGAAATGATAAATGTTTCAGGTGATGGACATCCTAAATACCCTGATTTGATCATTGCACACTGCATGCATGTATCAAAATATCACATGTGCCCCACACATATGTGTAATTATTACATATCAACTAAACATTTTTAAAACAATTATATATGTGTATTTATGCACATATATAATGTATGTATATATGTATACATGTAGATGCCATTATACATTATAGATGTGTATACATACATATACATAATATACACACATCATATATGCACATATACAGATATATGCATGCACACATGCTCACATACAAACATGCAAATAGTTAAAATGTTAAAAGAAAAGATAGAAGAGCATCCTGGGTAAAGCAATATCAGGCAATTTAAAATTACAAAATGAAAAATCTACTCAGATTACTGTCTTAGGAGTAGATTCATTTTATGGAGTAGCTATTGGCATACCAAATTTATTGAGCATCGATAGAGCAAAGCACAGTGCCAGGGGCCCCTCAGTGTTGGCATTCCGTGGTGACAGCCTATATGGAGGCTTCCCTGGTGCCTGGCAGAGTGACATTGAACAAGGTACTCAGCAGCTTAGCCCTCTATAAAATAGGGATGTTAATAATCATACCTACTTCATAGAATTGTTGGGAAGATTAAAGTAGATAAAAGATACAAAATACTTAGCACAGCATGTGCTGTAGAGGTAGTTTACAATAAATGTTGGCCACTAATGATAATGATGGTGATGATGATAACATCTATTCACCATGTTAGGCCTGCAGTAATTAATTAATTAAGAAAACTTATTTTGAGAATGTTCTATAATTCTCTTCTCTCTTTTGCTTTTTGTTATTTATTATCTTCCAACCTTTCCTGGAAATATTACCTTCTAGGAAACTTTTTCCCTGCTTAATGATACTCTTCATTGTTAATATTCCATCCATCCATCATCCATCCATCCATCAACCATCCTTCCATCATCCATCCATTTACCCATCCATCCTTCTATTTATCCATTGTTCAATCCATTCTTCCATCCATCCATCGTCATCAATCCATCACCCATTCAGGTATTCAAGAAGCCTACCATCTGTAAGGAACTGTGGCGAGTACCAAGAGGAACCAGACATGACTTCTGTTCTCAAATGGCTACAGATAACACACAACCACCAACATCTCTTACCCAATATGGAAAATAACAGCTGCCGTAACAGGTAGTATTAAGGCACTGATAGGGTACCCAGGAGGCAGCTTAGCTCGCAGCCTCTGCTGTCTAGTTCTCTTAACCCAAAAAATGTCACAGTGGAGCTGTGAGAAGACAATGGCACTCAACCAACTGTAGTTCAAAGGCCACCTCTCTCGTGTTTCAACTGGGTGGCCTTGGGAAGGTCATTTCACCTCTCTGAACTCCAATTGTCAATATCCTCATTAAGTGGAGATGATAATTCCATTGTAGAAGCTATTGTGAGAATTGCAGGAGCACGTGGCTGTAAAGTTACTGGAGTATAGTGTGTCTTCACAACACTGGTGTCTCCTGCTCCTCAGCAGCCAACGACGCCATGTCTGAAAAGCTCAGTGTAAATCCACCCCCACCCCCACGCACACCTCTTCTAGTACATATTTACGCTGACTTTGGAGGGAAAAGTGACAGGATCTCAGGGAGAGCTCTTTGCATCTCAGCTTTCTCCTTCCCAAAATGGAGAGAGAGAGCCTTTCTTGAGAGGAACAGTGCAAAAACTGATGGAACCAGGAAGATTCTAATCCGCTACCAAGAATTTAATAGAAAATTTGTCCAATCTCTTAATAAGCAATTTGGTCCTTTTCTTCCACTTTTTTCTCCCAAACTTGGGATACAAGCATCCTTCCTTATGGTTACATTGTTCATATAATCTGGCTTCACCCACTCCTTTGAGTTTTTTAGCAGAGAAAGAACTCTACCCCAAAGGCCTCCTTCCCCACTTTCTCTGACTTTCCCTTTCCCAGAGCCAATATGATGGTCCCCAGCCACCTGTGGCTCTGAGCACCCGAAATGGGCAAGGATGAATTGTTACATGTTGTAAGTGTGAAATACTTACTGGATTCTGAAGGCAAAGTATGAGAAAAAGAATGTAAAATATCTCATTGACAATTGCTTGTACTCATTAAGTGTTGAAATGATAATAGTTTAGATATTGTGAGTTCCACAAAATATATTAAAATAAATTTCACTTATTTCTTCTTACTTTTTTTTTTAACATGGTTGCTAAAAAAACATGCAATTATATATGTGGCTGACATTCTATTTCTAGGGGACAACACTGCTCTAGACCTACCTTCCTTGCTGTGGGGACCCCAGACCCCACCTCTCACACCCTCCCAGGTTTCCAGGTGGAGGTGTACCTTTGAGAGAGTCCTTCTCGCCCTAGCTCTCTCCACGAACCCTCTTTAAGGTTCTGCTCCCAAGGTCTCCGGATTATCTAGGGATTGGCTGAATGGCTTTGGCCTCCCGCCTGTCTGTAGGACAAGACGGCAGCTCCCCAAAGGTGGGTTCTTCATAAGTGGTTACTGTCAGAAGGCAGTTTGGATGGGATCACCTGAGGTTATTTAATGATGCCCCAAGATGAGCTCATGCATATCCATGAGGCCCATAAAATTCAATCATGTGTATATTGATGGGTCTTGCGGGGGCTGTGGTCAGGGACAAGAATATTAATGAACAAAGGAGAGAGAGCTCCTGGACATTCAGCTATGAGGAGCTGGAGAGGTTTCAACTGAGTAATGAAAGACGGAGATCCCTAGAATTTTCTAGTGAGAAGGCCAGCATGGGAGAATTGAAACTAGCTCTCTAAAATATGTTGTAATTTTTCAATGATACTCTACCATCCTGGAATTTTTTGAAGACGTCTATAAGCTCTGTCTTGGCATCGTTCAGGATTGACCACATGTTACAGTTGATCCCAAAAAGGACTCCCTCATTTTACAGATGAGCAAATTGAGGCACAGCTGTGCTCAGGGACTTGTAAGCACCATACAGCAACTTGATGGGGAGAATGGGGTTTGAACCAGTGTGTTTGGGGGTTTTATTTTATTGTTACTTTGTGCCTTGTTCTCATTTCCCAGGCGTGGGTGGTTTTAGAGTAAGAGGCTCGCAGGCTTGGGATTTCTCACATGGCAGCCTCCTCCCCGCCGTCTTCTGTCTCTGCCTCTGTCTTCTTCTCTTTCTTTGTAGCTGAATGATTCCTCGCTGTCCCTCTGGCCCTGTCTCTCTCTTCTTCAATCGCTTTTACTATCTCTCTTCCCTGCTCTCCCTGTCTCTCTCTGTTCCTGCTTCCTTCCCCCTCCTTTCTGCATGTCTTTCTCTGTCTCTGGGCTTTGTCCGCTCACTCTCTCTCTGCCCTATTCCAACTTGAGTGTCTCCCTGTACAGTTGCGTGTGTGTGTGTGTGTGTGTCCCTCTCTGCCTCTCTCTTTCTCTCCCTACACACCCCTCATTTTAAGATAGGAATGCGTATTGCAATCATTGGAGAGCTTTTAAGAACACGAACTCCAGAACGGCTACTATCAAAAAGAGGAAAGGCAACAAGTGTTGTCGAGGGTGTGGAGAAAGGGAAGCCTTGTGTACTGTTGAGATGAATGTAAATTAACTCAGACATTACGGAAAACATAATTGGGGGGACAGCCCTGAAAAAGCTGATAGAAAAACTTCAACAGCTTTTTTTTCCTTCTCTTTCCTTGCTTCCTTTTAACAGTTTTTCTTTAGTATTCATTATCTAGAAACACAGCTGCACAGGACACCAGAAGGCTCAAATGCTACAAATAGCCACGTGACTTCCTGACAGACGCCGGAAGTCCAGACCTGCGTAAAGCTGGTGCAGACCAGAGCAGGCGACCTTCAGTTACCTTCAACTCATTCATATGTCATTATAATACTAAATATAATACTCCCCCAGTGAGAATCGCTGCCATTTTCTATACACACAATATATGAAGAAGCATGTACATGAGCTGCACCCACACACCTGAACCTCTACTCTGTACAAATTTACACACCTCCTCCGTCCCACGTCTGACCACACCTCCTTTTGCTCAGAGAGAGGGTGCCTTTAGAGCACAAGCTCACCCTTTTTTGTCCAAAGAATAAAACACCTGAATGCCTTACCAAAAATCCCATGTTCTTTCTTTGCAGTTGATATAAAGTAGGGAAAGAGCACCGTTTTTTAGTAACAGAATTTCCTCAGAAAACTAAAAATTAACGTGTGATCCAGTAATCCCACTTCTGGGTATATACCCCAAAGTATTAAAATGAGTATGCCGAAGAGATGTCTGCATCTCCATGTTCATTGCAGCACTATTCACAGTAGCTAAGATATAGAAGCAACCTAAACGTCCATCGTCAGATGAGTGGATGAGGAAAATGTGGTATGTGTACATAATGGAATATAAATCAGCCTTAGAAAAGGGGGAAGTTCTATCAGTTGCAACAACGTGGATGAACTCAGAGGACATTAGGCTAAGTGAAATAAGCCAGGCACAGAAAGACAAATACCATGTGATCTCACTTATATAGAGAATCTAAAAAAGTTGAACTCATAGAAGTAGAGAGTAGGATAGTGGTTAGCAGAGGCTGGGCGAGGGGGATGGATGGAGAAAGGGAACATGTTGATCAAAGGGTATAGAGTTTCAGTTATGAAGAATAAGCGTTATGGTCACCACAGAATGGTGACTATAATAAAAAAATAATGCATTGTAGGCTGGGCGTGGTGGCTCACTCCTGCAATCCTAGCACTCTGGGAGGCCAAGGCAGGAGGATTGCTTGGAGTCAGAAGTTTGAGACCAACCTGAGTAAGAGTGAGACTCCGTCTCTACTAAAAATAGAAAAAATTAGCTGGGTGTCGTGGTGCACACCTGTAGTCCCAGCTGCTCGGGAGGCTGAGGCAGGAGGATCGCTTGAGCCCGGGAGTTTGAGGTTGCAGTGAACTATGATGACACCAGGGCATGCTAGCCCGGGCAACAGAGCAAGACTCTGTCTCAAAAAAAAAAAAAATGCATTGTATATTTCAAAATTGCTAAAAGAGACTTAAAATGTTTTCACCACCAAAAAATGAAGAGTGTGTGAGGTGATGGATTTGTTAATTAGCCTGATTTACTCATTCTACATTGTAAACATACATCAAAACGTCACATTGAACCCCATAAATATATACAATTGTTATTTGTCAATTAAAAATAAAAGAAAAAGAACACAGACTCCCAGACTCCAGCCTAGACTGTCTGGCATTTGTATTTTTACAGAGCTCCTCATCTCTGCTCTAGAACCGCTGCAGTCAAGGAAGCGATGGGTCCTCCCGGAAGCTTTCCAAACACTGTGATCTTGTACACGGACAGCACAGGCTGTCACCCTCTTTGCTAGGAAGAGAACAGGGCTCTCTGCCTCAAAACACCTTTCCTGCTGCCACCCTTCCTGCTTAAGGTGGACCCTTCGTGAGAACAGGGGTTGCCTCTTTTTTCCTCAAGCTTCCCATGCACCAGGAGGTGATGGAGCTGTCCAGGTAATTATGTCCTTGTCACCCTGGTAGGGACAATGATGAATGCCTTGGCTTGTCTAAGGCAGGACAGAGGACAGGTGGAGCCCCAGGGAGGTGGAGGCAAAGTGTCTTCCCTGAAAAATTTGGTGTCTCTTTCAGTGATAGAAGCATTTTCCTAAATCCTTTGCTTTGTGTATTACGAGGGGAAAGACACTGACCTGACAGCCAGCCCCTCACCCACCATTGAATCCCCTAAAAAGCCCTGTGAGGCAGACACCATTATCCCTATTTTAGAGAATAGAAAGTTAGAGTTCAGAGAGTGTAGTGACTTGTCCAAACTCATGCAGCTGGTAATTTCTTTTCACTCATTTTTCTTTAACCAAATATTTATGAAGCTTCTAGTGCTATGCTATGGACATTTTAAAAAATGTGGTAAGAGCACTTCACATGAAGTCTACTCTCTTAACAATTTTTAAAATGTACTCTACAATATTATTGACTATAGGTGCGATGTTATACAGCAGATCTCTAGAACTTATACATCTGGCTTAACTGAAACTTTATGTCCATTGGTTAGGAGCTCCACATTTTCCCTTCAGAGCTGAGATATAAGCCCAGAAGGTTTGACTTCAATACCAGTATGCTCTTCCATCTCCCTGGCCAGGAGTAAGAAGATAGACATTCTGAGGTTCAGAGGGGAGTAGGGATTTTCAATATCTGAAACTGACTTGGCATTAATACCTAGAACAAGCAAAGAATTCCTGCAAATCAGCAAGGAAAAGGCGAGGAACCTAGCAGAAACACAGGCAAAGGAGATGAACAGATGGTGAATGCTCAATGGCTTAGCAAGGCAAGAAGAAATGCTCAGTTGCATTGGTGTCCAGATAAATGCAAAGTTAAGCAAAAGTGAGGAATCACCTGATACTAGGTATACCTGAAGTTTGGTTCTGGTCTTCTTATTTGGCTAAAATCTGTATTCAACTTTGACCTTGGCCTTCACTCAGACAGTCAAATTGCCTCACTAAGTATCTTTCCTGGCATACCCAAATTCTTACATGATCAATGATTTTTGTGATCATCTATGCCATTTTCATTTTTAATATATATAACAACATCAGTAATGCTAATGAGGCATGTCTTTTAGATTCATTTTTGATGTCTTAATAGTCACCTTTAAATATGGGCGTGTATTCTAGATGCAAGTGGTGAATTAATCTCCTTATGCACTTTATATGTAGAAATTATGTCAGTGAGACGATGCATCTAATTAGTTAATGCATTTTACTAATGTATAAAGTAAAATGTTATAATAATCAATGCTATTATGAAAGCCGTTAATTTTATACTAAAAATCAGTTGTTATGAACTTTCAAACAGATATATAGAATAGGAAAATATGTCAATAATTTATATAAACATTATGAATGTTAATTAGCTAGTTAACTTTTAGAAGAACCTTATATCCCTTTCGGTAAAATATTGGTATAATTTAAATTATCACAAACAAAGCAGAATAATACACATTAAGTGTTTTTCTATTTGTTTGGTATTCCAGACACATGCTATTAAAGAAAATATTTAATAATTATATTTGTTCCATTTAGGCCATGGTTCTTTAAAAAATTCTATTTCAGATTTTTTCCAATAGTGTGAGCATAAATTAGTGACCGTATTAGATGGGTTCATTCTCAGCTTGTTCGTCAATACTCAGTCGTACAGAAATAAGAGAGAGAAATTAAAATTTGACAGCAAGATGGGCTAATGATACATTCCACTCTTCTATTTTACTGACTTGCTAAGAGATTTTTGGATCTCACACGGCTAATATTAAAGTGAATCTGATTGAAGAAATATTTACAGAATGGGAAATTGGTGACATGCAATGCAATCATGATTGACATGGAACAAAGATGCTGAAGGCAAAGATGGGTGATTTATGAATTG
This sequence comes from Daubentonia madagascariensis, assembly GCA_023783475.1. Classification (NCBI taxonomy): domain Eukaryota; kingdom Metazoa; phylum Chordata; class Mammalia; order Primates; family Daubentoniidae; genus Daubentonia; species Daubentonia madagascariensis. Next base: position 344,378 of record JAKFHU010000162.1, read on the forward strand.
CAAGTGCATGACGTCTTAACACACTTAGTGTCTATAAAGTAGCAATAACAATAGCAAAAGGATAGTCTGCCAAAGACCAGCTATTATGTTGTAGAATATATTCTAGAACTGCCTTCTCACATTTTCGTGAAAGATGTTCAAGCAAGAAGGGAAAGCAGCTATTATATGTTCATTGGCTCCCTAAACAACCAAGAGACTGAATACACACCTCCCAGCTCACTGGATCACCGAGAAAGGACCTAACACCTGCCACTGTCTTATAGAGAGAGTAGTTTGTATATGGAAATGTTTTAGGATGGCTATTATTTAAAAAAAAAAAAACCTGAAAGATAACAAGTGTTGACAAGGATGTGGAGAAATTGAAACCCTTGCACACTATTGGTGGGAATGTAAAATAGTGCAGCCACTATGGAAAACAATATGAAGGTGCCTCAAAAAAATAAAAATGGAACTACTGTAGGGTCCAGCAATCCCACCTCTGGATACAGATCCAAAAAAAATTGAAATCAAGATCTCGAAGAGATATCCACACCCCCGTGTTTGTTGCAGCATTAATCGCAGTAGCTGAGATGTGGAACAACCCAAATGTCCGTGGACAGATGAATGGATAAAGAAAATGTGGTCATACAATGGAATATTATTCAGCCTTCGAAACTAAGGAAATTCTACCACTTGCAACAACATGGATGGACCTGGAAGACATTATGCTAAGTGAAGTAAACCAGACGCAGGACAAATACTGCCTGATTCCTCTTATATGAGGCATGCAAAATAGTCAAATGCGTAGAAGTAGACAGTAGAATGATGGTTACCAGGGGATGGGGAAGCGGGAAAATGGAGAGGTGGTGTTCAATGGATATAAAGTTAGTTCTACAACATAATTTCCAGAGATCTGCTATACAACATGTGACTATAGTTAACAGTAAGGTATTGCACACTTAAAACTCTCACGTTGTGTGTTCTTACCCCACACACATACCAAGAAAAAACCCACAAGGAAACTTTCGGATGCGATGAACATATTTATTACCTTGACTGTGGGGATGCTAACGTGAGTGTACATATGTGTCCAAACTCACTAAATTGTGTACATTAATTATTTGCAGTTTTGTGTATACCAATTATACCTCAATAAAGCTGGGGGGGGGAAGAAGAGAAAGAGAGGGAAAAAATAATGAAATTCTGTGCTCTCAGAATGGAAGTCTTCCTTACACGATCCCTGCTGTAAAGATTCAACTCCTGGGGAGGAGCTGGAACGGCTGCACATAAAAAGAACAAGACACTGATGGGAATTCCCAAATGACTGTTACCTTAAAAGCCAACTGCCTTGCTGTCTTGACATGTTTGTAGGTCCAAGATTTAGGGACAAACTTTCTCAAGTGATTGTAAGAAGCAACACATACCTGCAGAAGTGTTAGAAGTAAGTGAAGGCAACAAATCATTTCCAAATAGTTGGTTTCCCCAAAGGTGGCTTGGCTTTTTAAAGCCTTGGGTAGGAATTTATCTCTTAAGAGCTTCTGATTTGACAGCCGTTGACATTTTTGACAGTCTTGGGGGTAGGACTTTCTTTTGCCATTTTTTTCCAAAGGAAATTCCGCCCTACTGATAAAATTAATGGAGACAAAATGATAGCCCATTTTCAACTTTTAAAAATAGTAATTAAAAGCACAAGAGAATGAGTGTTCCTATCTGTCCACATCCCCGCCAACATTTGTTATTTGGGGATTTTTTGATATGAGCCAATCTCACTGGAGTTAAGTGATATCTCATTGTGGTTTTGATTTGCATTTTCCTGATGATTAGAGAAGTTGAGCACTTTTTTATATGTTTGCTGGCCATCATTCTGTCTTCCTTTGGAAAAGTTTTTGTTCATGTCCTTTGCCCATTTTTTAATAGGGTTGTTTGATTTTTTCTTGTTGATTTTCCTAAGTTCTGTATAGATTCTGGTTATCAGCCCTTTATCAGAGGTGTAGCATGCAAATATTTTCTCCCATTCTGTAGGTTGTCTGTTCATTCTAGTGATAGTTTCCTTGGCTGTGCAGAAGCTTTTCAATTTGATCAGGTCCCATGTATTTATTTTTGTTGCTGCTGTGATTGCTTTGGGGGTCTTCTTCATAAATTCTTTGCCTAGGCCAACGTCCATAAGAGTTTTTCCAACGTTTTCTTTGAGAATTCTTATGGTTTCATGTCTTAGGTTTAGATCTGTTATCCATTGTGAATTGATTTTTGTGAGAGGTGAGAGGTGTGGGTCCAGTTTCAGTCTTCTACATATGGCCATCCAGTTTTCCCAGCACCATTTGTTGAATAGGGATTCTTTTCCCCAGTGTACGTTTTTCTGGAATTTGTCAAAGATCAGGCTCTGACACGGGCAGAACAGGGGCAATGTGTATGGCCAAAGTGTTGTACCCCCATGATATTCTGAAATTAAAAAAATAAATTAAAAGAAAAAAAAATCTCAGATAAACCTTAAAAAAAAAAAAAAGCACAATAGAATGTGTTTGTGTTTCAGAATTCATAATCGCTCTCACTTTTCAGAGTTGGAAATTAGGGGGCCATCAAGGCTGCATTGCTTATCTCGTAGAACTTCAAGGCCACCTGCAGCCCATTAGGTAAATCACCAAGGGCCACTTGAGAACAGCAGCCCGCAGGGAAGGTTTGTGGAGCACAAACAAAGACACCTGTAGCGGGAAGCAAATCTGCTTCTCCAACAAGCCTCTCCAGGCCTCTCCAGGAGATTCTGCAGCCCTGGCTGACAAAGACCGGTAAGATACAAGATGTAGGTAAATCAGTGACCGCTTCTGTGATCACTGATGACTGTCCCCATGGAAACAACGTGAAATTCCTCATCCTGAGGAGGAGGAGGAAGGAGAGGGAGAAGAGGAGGGGAAAGGGATGGGGAGGAAGGAGGAGACACGGCGGTGGCCAGCTCCCAGGGCTATAAAATCTTGGAGATGAGCTGGTGGACCACCAGTCCCCGAAGGGAGGAGTATGGCCCAGCTCAGGGGGCCTCTGCTGGCTTGGTTCTTCCTGCTTTGTGGTGTGCTCGGTCTTCCACACGAAGGTGAGGAGCAATGTGGCCGTGTCTGGGGTTGGACATTTTAAAAACGAGTCTTGCAGCACATCTGCTGCTGTGTGTAATCAAATCTGAGATGCCGTGGTGGGTAAGAGTCACCCTTCCTTCAGGTACCCTAAGAAAGAAAAAGATGCTCTATCTTTCAGGTATTTTTATGTAAAAAACAAAAACACATGATCCATTGGTAAGCTTTAAAAAAATAGGAAAGTTCAGCTATAAAAATGAAATAAAAATGTAAATTGGAATAATCTGTTCACAGGAGTCATGTTACTGGATAACTATGTGTCGTCCTTCACTCGAAGATATTTTAAATGCCTTATGTAGAGGTTTTGAAAGCAAAACTAATTTTTGTAAAGTCTGCTTTACTCCTCTACCAAAGTCATGTTGCCTTTAACAATTATAAAGTGATAATATAAGAAGCAATTTCATCATGGATGCATTGCTTACACGTTTGGTGAGGATCGTGCATAGTCATGAAAACAATTTTTTGTGGAAAGGCCAAGAACAATGACCTTGCATGTAGTTCTTTTAAATATTTTTCAGGACATCTTTGCATTAAAAAAATAAAGAAAATGCAGTGCTGATGAATGTTTTTTAAAAAAGGAAAGAAAAGAAAAGGAAAACTATGACCACTGCTTTCTTATCAGCTAGAATTTTTATTTTACACTTATTGAAAAATAACACTTTTTGACCTGGCCATAGGTTTTGTTTTGTTTTATTTTAATCAGACATCACTTTTGTACATACATGAAAAAAAGAATATATATATAATTCTTATATATAAGAATATATATAAAAAAATAAGAATATATATATATAAGAAGCTGGTTAAGATGGTCCTAAAGCTTCTCCACTTCGGTGTCTGGCCTCCTGAATTATTCACATCATATTTTTCCAAATAATATTATCTCTATGCTATCCAGAGCCTTAGTAATGAAGCACTTCTCAAAATAATGCATAAGAGAATAAAAACCCTTTGGTCCTGGGCATGTTAGCCTGTATTTAAAATGATGTCATGCTAGTCTGCTTTTGATCTTCAGAGCTGTCCTTACTCACTGTCTCCCTCTCACTAGCATCTGCTTTCTGGAGGCCAAGAGCACCCAGTGTTGTCTCTGAGAGTTTCTTTCACACTGAGGTGCAACTGCACGTGTTTGATGCTGGTCGTATTCGGTACCAGCAATAGCGACCTTGTCTCCACAGCAATACGGCTTGCAGAGTTTAATAATAAGATGCTGTCATGAATAAGGGCAAGTCTGATTTTGGAAACGTTGGACTGTGAGAAGCATTGCATTTTAGCATTTTTGAAGCAGTGACATGGTGGGCTTGGGATCTGCTAGGTGCTCAGGGTGCAGAGATTAAACGCATGAGTATCTTTACTCAGTGAGCGCACAGTCTAGTGCACAGAGGAGGAAACAGACCGCGTGTGGACACACTAAATCATCTGTATGCCTGGCCTGAGAAAGGAAATGTGATTGATTGGCAAGACTTCACAGAGGGCTCGCTTAAGTGATCTTGTTCCAGGGCTGCTTAGAAACTGGTCGTGCACAAAGTGTGATTTCTCCACTATTCCAAACTGTTGGGTTGTTTAAGGGATTACGTGGGAGTGGGGTCCCTTGCGAGGAGGTGGGCAGACCCTGACATGCTTTGTGAACCTGAAGTCCTGGGGTTGTCATCTGTTGCCAGTTAATATTTCAGGCTCCCGTGGGGTAGGATTGCTCATTTAATTTCAGCAAAGGTTTGTGCTAAAATGAGAACCTTGCATTGCAAGAGCCTTTACTATTTAACAGGGATAAGGAAGAACAACACTGAGAGCCCTCGTGCCCCCCACTCACCCAGGGCTGAGGGACCCCCTTGCCCTTGTCTCACACCCTGCTCCTGCTCTGGAGTCGGGTTTCGCCTCCAGCCTCTCCCAGTTCCAACCGAGCTCAGTCTGTGACCTCCAGCGAGGCTTTGAGCCTCAGCTGTCTATGAGTTCCCACATCTGAAACAGGAGAATAATGATTCTTGCTGCCTCCCGGGGATGCTGGAAGATTAAATGAGTTAGGGTGGGTGACGCTCAGAACAGGACTATTTACGTCATTGTTACTACTAGTACTGTATTGCAAGTACTATTATGGTATTAAAGAGGCAGGATGGAGGGTAGATTTAGCAGTTAATATTCACAGCGTGGGTTTGACTACTTTAGCTTCCTCGTATAAGTGGGATCACGCCATATTTGTCCTTCTCTGACTGGTTTATTTCACTTAGTATAAAGCCCTCCAGATTCATCCATGTTATTGCAAATGGCAGGATTTCCTTCTCTTTTTATGGCATAAAAATATTCCACGGTCTGTATAGACCACATTTTCTTTATCTACTCATCCATCAACAGACGCTTAGGTTGATTCCACATCTAGAGAATTGTGATTAAAGCTGCAATGAACATGGGAGTACAGATATCTCTTCAAGATTCTAATTTCATTTCTTCTGCCTATATACCCAGAAGTGGGATTACTGTATCCTACAGTGGTTCTATTTTTAATTTTTCGAGGAACTTCCATACTGTATTCCATAGTGGCTATACCATTTTACATTCCCACACCATGACTGTTCCATGATTCTTTGCTATTATGATTAGGTCAGGTTTTCTTTTAAAAATGTTTAAAACTTTTGGATGATGCAAATGTTCACATACTCAGAAGCATGTGATTGGGTTGGTTGTTACAATGGGCCTGGGGATAGGCAGTGGGGGGTATTATACAACTGTGCTGTCTGCTGCCATTCAAATCCTTCATCTTCACACTCTCTGTCTGGGGTTTCATAGTGCCCCCCCCCCAATTCATATCCACCCAGGATCTGTGAATATGACAGTATTTAGAAATAGGATCTTTGCAGATGTGATTAATTAAGATGTAGATCTAATGGATAAAGCTCGGCCCTAATCCAATGACTGGTATCTTTGTAAGAAGAGAAAACAGAAGAAACAGGGACACACACGGAAGACAGCCACCTGGAGTCAGAGGCAGCGGTTGGAGTTATGCTGCCACAAGCCAAGGAATGTCAAAGATTACCAGCAACCCCAGAAGCTAGGAGAGAGGCACAGAAAAGATTCTCCTCTGAGCTCCCACTAAGGAAGAAAAACCCTGCCAATACCTTCATTTCAGACTTCTGGCCTCCAGAACTGTGAGACGATAAATGTCTGTTGTTCTAGGCCAAGCAGTTTGTGGTACTCTATTACGGCAGCCCCAAGACTAATATGCTAGCCAAACCCTTCACTTTTTGTAAGATAATGACTAATGTTTTCAAAGCACTTACTATGTGCCAGGTGCAGAGAAGGAACACTGAGGTGGGACACCCACCTTGACCACAGGTGGCAAACGGAGGGGAACACAGGGAATATTTTCAAGCATATTTACCATTGATGTGATGTATGACTCCAAATCCAGGATTTCATATTTCTCCTTCCAGAGGAATCACTAAATCAATAGAATTGTAGTCTGTCACAGCTGAAAACTATTTTTGTCATCACTGGTTCCAAATCCCTGTTTTTCATCTCAATCTTGAAACATAGTGTCAGACATAGAAAGTAACATGGACAACCAATGGTGTCATACATTAGAAACACATATCCTAAAACAGGAATATTTTCTCAATGTGGCACCTCCAATTCTGATAGGAGAAAAGAGAAGGGAGGTTCCTTGTACATCAGAAATGTCTTACTGATTTCAGACAAGGGTTTGCACGTTTAGACCAGTGCTTCTGAATCCTGGCTTCCCCTTCTAATTAACTGGGAAGCTTTGAAAAAAATACTGATGGCAAATAAGCACATTAAAAATAAGTGTTCATTATAAGCCATTCCACTAGAATGGCTAAAACAAAAAATACTGCCAATACCAAGTGCTGGTGAGGATGCAAAGTAATTAGTATTCTCGTACACGGCTGGTGAAGACTCACAATGGTGAAGCTACTCTGGAAAACAGCCTGGAGGTGCCTTATAAAGTTAAACATACACTTAATATATGAGGCAGCAATCCTACCTCTGCTATTTACTCTGGAGCAGGAGTTGGTAAACTCCCAGGAACCAAACCTGGTTTGCCACTTGTTCTTATAAATAAAGTTTTATTGGAACACAGCCACACTCTTTCGTTGCCGTCTGTGACTGCTGACATCTACCATGCAGAGTTGTTGGCTGCGATAGAGACCACGTGGCCCACAAAGCTGAGAATATTTACTATGTGGCCTTTTATAGAAAAAATTTCCCAATCTCTACCCTACAGAAATGAAAACTCGTGTTCACGTAAATGCCTGGACACGATGTTGATAGCAACTCTTTTCACAATTGCCAAAAACTGGAAACAACCCAAATATCCTTTAAGGGGTGAATGAATAAGCAAACTGTGGTCCGTCCATACAATGCAGCACTGCTCAGCAGTAAAAGGGAACAAACTTTCCACACACAACTACTTGATTGAGTCTCAGAGGCATTATACTGAATGAAAGATGCCAGTGTAAGAAGGCTACACACCATGCGACTCCACTCACATGCAGTTCTCAAAAAGGCAAAACTACAGTGGTGGAGGAAAAAAATCTGTGTCTGCCAGGACGGGGTGGGGGAAAAGGTAACTATAAAGGAACAACAAGAGGGAGATTTTGTAATGACGGAACAGTTCTGTATTCTGATTGTCATGGTGGTTACAAAAATCTATGCCTGTGTTAAGATTCATGAAACTGCCTCCAGAAAGTCAGTTTTACTATATGATCATTTCAAAATAAAATGAAAAGAAACACTGATGCCTAGCATCCGTCTAAGACCAGTTAAAGCTAATAATGTTCCAGGAGCTCCCAGGTAATTCTCATCTGAAGCCAGATTTGAGCACCATCAAGCCCAGAGGATTTTCAATCAATTGAAATTTACATCAAAGAATTATTCAGTAGTAGTAGTTCTCCCCGCAGAAAAGAACCGGCTCCATGGTTCCTTTTGCCCCTCTATTTAAGCAACGGCTTAATTATAGGCTAAACAAGAGGAGGAATATTTATGTTATTTCTTGGAAAGAGGTGGTGTTTTCCTGGAATTAGGATGACACCCTCTTTTTGACTAAATATGGTCAAACAGGAAGTGTCATGGTCAGGTGCATGACAGGAGTGGGAGGTTTCCTTAGAAACTTTTATGGTAATGAGGTGCATAATGAAGCTGCAAGGTCAAGAAACAGTCAATTTCTCCACTATCTTGGTTCTAACCAGTTGGAACTTGTCCTGCCTCCATCTTGTTTTGATCAGGGTAGTCAGACTTCCTGACTCAGTTAGGTGATGCTTGCACAATTAAGCAATGCCTGAAGCAATGCGTGGAGCAGCGCCTGCCAGTTCCCTGTCTCAGGCTTAATGACCAACTCCCAGTAAAAATCCTGGACACCAGGGCTCAGGCGAGCCTCCCTGGTAGGCAATACTTTATATGTACTCTTACACATCGTTACTGGGAGAAGTGAGCACTGTCCACATGACTCCGTGGGGAGAGGACAGCTGGAAGTTTGCACCTGGTCTCTCCTGGACCTTGCTCCATGTACCTTTTTCCTTTGCTGATTTTAATCTCTACCCTTCACTGTAATAAATCATAACCATGATTATAATGGCTTTTCTGGGTTCTGTGAGTCCTTCTAGTGAATCACTGAAACTGAGGGTGGTTTTGCAGATCCCTGGCCACACATGTCTTTGCTCGTGCCCTGTAGTTTGGTTCTATTTTATTCCTTCCTTCAATACCACGACATCACCATGTATTTGTCCAACTCCCTCCCCAAAGTGTGCTTTAGCCAACCTCGGCATCCCTCTGCCACAAAAAAAACACCATGGGGGTACGGATTGACTTTTCCCCCAGTAAATAAAAAGGTTGATATGGTATAAGCACAACCATATTTTCTCTAACCTTGGCTCTTAACGTACCAGAGATACCATGATATGTATACAAGGATTTGATTAAATAAGTGCAACTTACAAAATGAGTGAAAGTAATTTTGAGGTAAATTTATAGAATTATTACCTTTCTGTACTTTCTTTTAACTTGGCATATTTCCACATTATTATTGCCTATGCTTTCTGTTTTTAGCCATTAGTCCAGTGGTTGTCAAACTTGGCAGCTTATTGGAATTACTGGAACTTTTTCAAAATTTGCTCACCCATAGACATTCTGATTTAATTGATTTGGGGTACAAGTGGGGCATCAGGATTTTTTCTTTTCTTAATAATATGGTAAGATATATATAACATAAAATTTACCATTGTAACCATTTTTAAGCGCATAGTTCAGCGGCATTAAGTACATTCACATTGTTGTGCAACCACCTACAGAGCTTTTTCATCACCCCAAACTGAAACTTCATGCCTATTTAGCAATAACTCCCCTTTCCTCCCTCCCTCCAGCTCCTAGAAATCACCATTTTAATTTTTGTCTCTATGAATTTAACCGTTCTAGTTACCTCAAATAGACGAAATCATATAAAATTTGTCCTTTTGTGTCTAGCTTATTTTACTTAGTCTAATGTCTTCAAGGTTCATCCATGCTATAGCATGAAGCAGAATTTCATACCCTTTTAAGGCTAAATAATACTTCATTATATGGATGTACCACAATTTGTTCATCCATTCATCCCTCTGTGGACATTTGGGTTGTTTCTGCCTTTTGGTTATTGTGAATAATGCTACTATGAATATCAGTGTACAAATACATGTTTGAGTCTCTGCTTTCAATTATTTTGTGTATATACCCAGAAGTAGAAGGCATCAGGATTTTTTAAAGTTCAGCTGGTGATTCTAACATGGAGTAAAGTTTGTGAACCACACTGCACTGGTCCAGCATGGATATTCCTTAAATAATATATGACTAAGGTAAAAGTTTTAATTTCAGGCAGCCACAAGCATTCAGCTGAAAGATAAACTTGTGGAATGAATAAACATGAGCAAGTAGCAAAATAGTCATTAATAAACAAAATATACACAGTAAATACAAAATTAAAGTCATTGTTCTTCTAGGTATAATATGCAAAATTGATGAACTTGTTATGAACACAGATTATACTGAGTTTTAATGCTTTAATATGAGATATAGTTGAAATTTGCATTCTGTATGTGTTCTCTTTTTTTTTTATGTATGTGTTCTCTTAACCAAACAAGACATTCACAAATTTATTTGTTGTTAAATTCTGCTCTTGTATCTTACATAATTTTAATGGGTATTAAGCATCATGCATCACCTGCTATTTGGGAGCAATAAAATTTTTCATTTTGTATTTATTCCATAATTCATTCTCTGTTATATTTCATTCCAAAATTATGACTATCATAAAGACTCAATTAAATGAATTTGATAACAAAGATTTAGTATTTAATTAAGTACATGGTGATTTTAAATTAAATTGCCTTGACATAAAATCACTTCATCAGGAATTATGCAAAATGACAAAGCAAAAACTTCAAGTTCTAAGAAGGAGGAGGTAAATATTATAGATTTAGTGGCTCATAAAGGAACAATGGTTGAGAAGTGATGGTTTAAGGAAAAAAGTAAAGCTATCAGGAAGTTTCTCCCATGGAATATTAGAATATTCAAACTGGGGAGGATTTGACATCCTAATGGTCTTTCTCCATTTTACAGCTGAGCAAACTGAAGGTAGATGGTTGGTAAGTGGTTGAGCCTGTGCTAGGATTTGGGTCATTACATCCCACTGCACCATGCCCTCCAAGGGAGACTCAAATTGAATTGGTAATATCACAGAACTTTTCTGAACTTTGTCTGTAAGATGATGGAAATAATGCTTGCCTCACAAAATTGTTCTGGGAAGTTAAATAAAACGTAATGCCCAGTACATATAAGATGTTCAGTGCCCCAGAGGCATCATCCTTATTTTTCTCTCCTGGGGGAGGGGTTCCATTTGGAAAGTGACAATTCCAAAGGCATGAATCTCTAATGGTTGAATTCAGGTATGAGTGAGAAGAGGTGATAAAAATAAAAAGCCTGTATTGTTCCATATCAGAAACACCAGTGAACCTTCCAGAAGACCAGCCTGAATCTCATGGTACTAACGATGAAGATGTTGATGACGATATTTCAGTAGTTACAACACTGTTGATAACAATAGCAGCTATAAGCTATCAAGTGCTTTCTTTGTCATAGGCACTATTCTAAGTATTTTATATGCATAATCCGTTTGTTCCTCCTAACAATCCCAAGAGGTAGGTACAATGATTGCCCTCATTTTACTGAAGAGAATCTGAGGCACAGAGGGGCTGAATCATGTTCCCAAGGTCACATAGCCAGCAAGTGACAACCGAGATTTGAACTAAAGATTCTGAGAAAGTGTATTTCTTTATTTGCACTGTCAATTTATGTTCTGAATGTGTCCTCCTACTAGAATCCTTCATACTTGCCACTTTCTCATTGTTCTCTATGTGCTAATGTTTCCTATTAGTTCACCTTCCCTGGACTGTAGTTCGTATTGTTAAAAATTCCCTACCTTTCCCCTCTTGTCAACCAGTAAAACTATTTCCCACCTCTGAAAAATATGTTTCATGTTGTTGGCAAGCTACGCAAAATTTATAGGCAAATGCATGCCCATTAAGATCTTGCCTGTATTCTGATCTTTAAAAGACCAGTTGAAGACCTGTGAACAATAGACAATCTGTTAAATTTTTATTATGAAATACCTTAGCACTTTCTTTCAGATTTCCTGTAACTTCAATATTTGTTGAATACCAAAGTCGCCTTTAAATTCTGGAGCAATTTTTAATGGATATAGTTCTCAGTTTGTGAAAATCTTTTGCAAACTTGAATGAGTCTTCTATCTGATAAGGGAGCAAACAAAATTATTATTGTAAGAACAGAAATCATTATCACTGCAATAAAATTGTTACCATATGCTAACTGCTTGCTATGTGACATGTACTGTGCAGGGTCTCTGACGTGTGTTTTCATTTAATCCTCACAACAAACCTATGAAGTCCAGCTGCAAAAACCCTTCTTTAACAGATGCTAAAACTAATTTAATCTCTTTTTAAAAGCTAAGGACAGTTAAGTCAATGTTTGCTTCAAATTGTACCTTTCATATAGTACTAAAAAGAAATAGAATAAAGGAAAACAAAACAGAAAATGGTAAAATGATAAAACATGTGTTCCTATTATAATATGGTTCATTTTATAGAAAAATGTGGGGAAAGTAAATCATTTACTTTTGCCTCTGGAATTTTTTGTTTTAAAAATAATTTAAATTTTCCTATTCATTAATAATATTTGGTAAGTACAGTTAAAACAAAAGGAAAATTAGAAATCACCCACAATCACACTACTAAAATTAAGCACTATTGAATTTTGGTGTATAACCTTCAAAATATTATTATTCTTACCTGAATAGAATTTGGGGGAATAATTTCATTTTTTTCATTTTTTCAAAGGCTAAATCTAATGACAAATATTTGTTCAAAATTGTGTCTTTCAGATGAATTTCCACCAACTATAGGTGAGTTGATCAAAAAACTTTTATTAGAGTTTCTTTTTAAATTTTGCAATAAAATGTGAAATCACTGAATACTTCTTTTTCTGGTAAGAAATCATATTTTTCATAAAAGACTACTATTTTATGTACTTATATAAAGTAAGTGAGTTTCATGTTAAAAGTAGGTAAAGAAAAAGACTAAGAGAGAAATCATAATTTTACTGTCAATTTTACTGTTAATATTTGTGAGTGATTAAATATTTCATTACATACAACTTCATAATGTAATTTTTTTTGCAAAAATCAAGTATGATAGAACACAATGAAATAGAAAGTGCCTTTTGCCACCTAAAAATCAAGTACAAATTTTTCCATCTCTATTTGTTTGTTCTTCTTTATTAATGCCTACATGATATCATAAAGCTATATTTCATTTTAAAATTCCTTTAGTAATTGATGTTTTTAATTGATTCATATTTTTTGAATATGAATCACTAATACTAATCATGCTGGAATGAGTATTCTTTTTTTTTTTGGAATGAGTATTCTTAATCTGAGTGTCATTTCAACTAAAACCAGGAAAGCACAGGACAGTCTATTGTCACCAATACTATTTAACATTATTTTGGGGGGTTTTAATATATGTGATACTGTAAAAGGAAAAAATCTATAAGCCTATATAAAATAACAGGCAAAATTATTCTACAATTGTATACTTTAAAATCCTCAGAAACGCTAGTAAAAATTACTAGTTTTAATAAGAGAATATGGCTATAAGGCTGAATATAAGATAAACATACAACAGTCAGTAGTTTTTCTCCATGCTGGTAAGAACCAACTAGACACTGATGGAAAAGGAAGACATTCTATTTAAGATCGATGACAAAAAACACTTTGGAACTAAATCAGCAAGAAATGTGTAGGATTTATATAAAGAAAATAAGAAAATCACATTGAAGAGTATAAAACAAGTTCTGAAAACATGAGGATCGTGCTGTATTTTGGAGTCGAAGACATAATGCAACAATAATGTCACTTTTCCTCAAACTAACATTTTTACTTAGTTCCATTTTATATAAAAGCCCATCTTAAAGTCTAAAAATAGTAAAATAAATGTTAGCTCCAAATTTTGTTTTTCAGAAACTATAACTCATTTTGCAGAGGTCAAAGGTAAGTTGATCAAAAAACTTTTACTATTAAAGTATATTTTCTTTTAATTTTGCAAGAATTGGGGAATTGGTGACTTTTTTCTGGTAAAAAATTTGTATTCTCCTTTTATAAAATGTAATGTAAGTACCATGTAAATAAATTTTTTTAAAAAACAGAGAAATAGGGCCAGGCATGGTGGCTCGTGCCCGTAATCGTAGCAGCTTGGGAGGCCAAGGTAGGAGGATCGCTTGGGGCCAGGAGTTTGACACCAGGCTGAGCAAGAGCAAGACCCTGTCTCTACAAAAAATAGAAAAATTAGCCAGGTATAGTGGCTCATACCTATAGTCCCAGCTACTCAGCAGGTTGAGGCAGGAGAATTGCTTAAGCCTAGGAGTTTGAGGTTGCAGTGAGCTATGATGACGCCACTGCACTCTAGCCCAGACAACAGAGAAACACTCTGTTTCAAAGAAAAAGAAAAACAGAGAAATAGAAGTCACCCTGAACTTTCGCCAGCACTAAATGTTTCTACCCTTTAATTTCTGCCAATCTAATAGGGAATAGCAGATTTTTAAATTCATATAGGAAAAAATCCAATAATAATTCATAATATAACATTATGAACAAAAATAGTGTTGGCTAAAGAAATAATTTGTTTTATCAGGTATTTAAACACACTAAAATATTGTAATGTAAATGGCATGGTATCAGCCTAGGGTGAGTCAAATAAGAAGAAGAAGAAAACATATTTTGTGATGCTTGCTGGCTCTAGAGCCTGCTCATTTTACCACCATGCTATCCTACCTCTCTAATTATTTTAAGAAACTCTGTAGAAAATATAAAATAGATTCCAGGATATATTAGAATTTAATACATGGTTTTAAATGTATAGAAGTTTAAATGTACAGGTGGTTTGTTTTATCATCAATCTGTCATTATTGAATATCTGTTTGGAAAAAAATAAAGTTGCATTCCCCTCTTGCATCATATACAAAACTAAATTCATGCTTAATAAAAATGTATATGTAAAAGAAACAAAACCATTTAATCTAAGAAGAAAATACAGAAAAATATATATATGGCCTAACGACCAGGAGATCTTTTAAAGCAAGGCAGGAATCATCTGTTATACAGGTAAACATTTTTAAAGCGTGTAAATGCTTCATACTGATGAAAATTTAGGTAAGACAGCACAACTGGTAGGGAAGATGAATTGCTATGGTCCTTTAAGAAAGCAATACCCATCAATGTTAAAACTTCACATATGCTTTACCCTAGCAACCTTGTTTTGAGGATTCTAGTCTATGGAAACAAATGCTTCAGTATATAAGGGTTTAAATACATGGAATATTTATAGCAGCTGCATTTACAGTGGGAAAAAAATCCGAATGTGGAAAATATTGAATAAATTGTGATCAGTCCGTATCGAGGAACATGAATCAGCATTAGAAGGGAGGCGTTAGAGGTACAAAAGTTACTTGAAAAGGATTTCTATGATGTGTTAATTTAGAAACTCAAGTTATGGGCATAAAGTATGATTTATTTTGAGGGATAACAAAAATCCATGTATGTGTGCCTGTGTGTGTGTGTCTATCACATACAACTATATATAACGTATATAACCATATGGCATATATATAAAACCATGCAACATATATATAACCAGGCAACAGACACATACATATATATATGTATAGATGGGTGGATAGAGCTCTCTCTATTGTTGTATGGGAGAGAGAGAAAGCGAGAAAGAAAGAGAGAGAGAGATGATGATGAAACAAGGTGAAAAAAAGAGATGGTAGGGAAGGAATCATCTGGTGGATAAATGCCCACATTCATGTTTCTGTGCTTAGGATAGATTTCTGGAACTGAGACAAATGCTAAGCAAAATTTCAAGACTATTTACACCCTAGAAAAAAAGTGGGGCAGGGGTATAAAACAAAAACCCTTTGTCCTTGGAGGCCCAACAGCTCTGCTACTGAGTGGCGTGATACTGTTCAGTAATGCCACAGGCCATGGCTCTGACTTCAGAGGGCACCAACCCTTAGGAGGAAAGTCACTTTGTCACATCTCCATGAAGACTCCCAGAAACAGATGAAGAATTTTTGTTTTCTCTAGATGGGGAGTGTGTCTTTCCATTCCGGTATAAAAACCAAACATTCTATGACTGCATCAAGTTCAAGGCAAGACACAAGTGGTGCTCATTAAACGAGACTTACGAAGGATACTGGAAGTATTGCACTGCAGAAGGTGAGGGTCTTGCCTCTGAATATCTCAAGGTGGTAAGCTTGGCCTCTGAGGCTGAGATTTAGTGAGATACACAAGAGGGTTCTGAAAATGGAATCCATAGCCAATTAAATTGTGAAAACAAGGGATGTGCAATTTCTGACAGTAAAAAAATAATCACATTCCCTATATTATAAGCACTTCAATTACATTATCTTGAAAAGAAATCTTTTAGTAGAACATTAAAGCAATATGGGATCTCAATCTCCCACCAGTGTTGTTCTCATGGGCTTTTGGTGGGATAGGGCAGAGCCGATGGTCTGAGTGGGAAGAAAAAGTGTTCATGTATGTGCGTGGTGTGGCGGAGGGGAGGGGCAAAATAGAAAGGTTCCGTATTCTGACTTCTTCTTTCTTCTCTGCAGACTTTGCAAAATGTGTGTTTCCCTTTTGGTACAGACGCATGATCTACTGGGAGTGTACAGAAGATGGGGATGCATTTGGGGTAAAATGGTGTTCACTGACCAAGAATTTTAACAGGGACAAAATTTGGAAATATTGTGATTGATGATGAAATTGACTGGGGGAGGGGCATGAAGAAGTTTAATCATCCTCATTGGAAAGAACCTATAGCTTTTGTTGGCAGGGGAGGAGGTAAGATCCTCATTAAAAGGGTTTTCCTCTGAGATGTGAGTTGAAGGTGATTTAACTGTAAATACTTGGGTTTTGATTATGGATTATGGAGTTTTAACATGGAAACCTGTATTTAGCCTCAGCACTTTTTCTTGCTATCTGTGTAAAATTAGGTCCTTAAAAAAACATGTATGGACTTTGGGTGATGTGTCAAAGTGGGTTCATCAGTTGTAACAAATGTACCACTCTGGTGGGGGATGTTGCTAATGGGGGAGGCTGTGTGTGGCGGGGGAGAGGGGGTGTATGGGAAATCTCTGTACCTGCTATGCAATTTTAAAATTTCTCTAAAAAATAAAGTTTGTTTAAAAATGCATTCAAATATTTTGAAAACAGGTAAAAAGTGATAACTGAGTGGTACATGAGCTGGGAACACAGGTGGTGATGAGGTAACACATTAGAGTGAAGTTCAAAGGGGCTGAGATAGGAACCACATAACAGTAACAGGCTGAAAGGAGCTGGGTGCATCGTACAAGTCAAGGGAAGGCCACAGGGGCTGGTCCGTGGTATGTCCACTGGGAGCCAGAGGGTTCCATGCTAAGAGCTTAGGAGTTGGCTATTAAGTCCAAAGAAAAGTCAGAGAGAAGTATTAAGGAAGCAGAATCTAGATATAATCAAATTTAATTATAAGGCATATTGCTTTGGCTCTGGGTGGACAGTAAATGGGAAGAGGGGATGGCCATGTGCTGAATTTGGTTAGGTTTTCCAAGAGCCCAGATGGGAAATGGTAGTTACCCGGGCATTGGTGGTGACCAGTGAGATGGACAAGAGTCCAAGTCTGAAGGAAAAGAAGGAAAAGTAGACAGAATGTGGTGACTAAATATAACTGGGCGTGGGAAGGGAGGAGTTAAGGATGAATTCCCAGCTGTGGAACGAGCAATGGCGTGGATTTTGTGGCCCCGTTCTGAGAAGATACTTCTGGGCAAGGAGCAAGCTGGGGGTGGCACGATCGTCGTGGTTCCATTTCTGCCTTTTTAAGTTTGAGGTGTTTGAGGGACATCCACAGAGTGATGCCGAGGAGGCAGCTTTGCGATCAGTCATGGAGCTCAGAGGAGATGTGTAGATCAGGGACACAATTATGGGAATCCTCAGGATACGAATGACATTTTAATTTTATCGTCTTGCTTTCTCTCTTTAACTACAGAAATTGTCAAATATACCCAAACACGGAGAGGACGGTATAACAGCATGATGGATTCCCATGCACTAATTACCCAAATTTAGCCATCCACATTGGACGTTTTTGCTATTCCTTTCCATTTTTTTTCCTGCTGGAGAATTTTAAAGGAAGTCTAAAAGATGATTTCACCAATAAATACTTCTGTTTGCATGTGAATGGTATTTGATACGAAAATATGAGTGCAGTTTCTCTAGTAGATTATAGAGTCAGGAGAGAAGAGGTCTTGGAAAACAGCCTTGAGTTACTATGAAATTTATAGTTTACAGAGAAGAAGGAGTTCCAAAACAAGATAAGATGGGGAAACCAGGGAGAAAAGAAGAAAGTAAGAAGCAAGTAATACCATGTTTTTCAAGGAAAGAGGTGTCTTCGATAAAAAGGGGGAGTGATCAACAGTATATAAGAGATGTAAGAGATCAAGCAAGAGGAGTAAATATCCATAGTGTGTAATATATATAATATAATGGTTGTAAGTTTATATGATATATAATAGTTGAAAGGTGTCCATTGTATTTGAACATATTAAATGTATTTAGTAGATTTCTATAGAGTTGTGGGGATAAAAGCCAGAATGGAGTTATTTTCAGGGCTAATGGGCAGTAAAGAATTGCATATAAAGTCTGTAGCATACTGTTTTCTGAAGTTTGGGTCTGAAAGAAAGTCACTTAAGAAAGTAGAGGCCGGGCACAGTGGCTCACTCCTGTAATCCCAGCACTTTGGGAGGCCGAGGCGGGAAGATCACTTGAGGCCAGGAGTTCAAGACCAGCCTGGGCAACATAGTGAGGCCCCATTTCTACAAAAAAAAATTTTTTTAATTAGCCAGGCATGGTAGCTTGTACCTATATTTCCAGCTACTCGGGGGGCTGAGGCAGGAGGATCACTTGAGCCCAGGAGTTTGAGGTTGCAGTGAGCTATGATGATGCCACTACACTCTAGCCTAGGCAACAAAGCAACACCCTGTCTCCAAAAAAAGAAAAAAGAAAACAGAAAAGTAGAGCAAAAAGAAAACTAGAGAAAAAAGGTGGCTGTTGAAGACTATAAGGTCTACAGGAGAATGCATGAACTTATATACAAGATGTAGATAGATGATAGAGAGATATATACATAGATATATTGATATAAATACAGATAGAAACACACATGTATATGTTCACATGCACATATGTATACATGTACAAAGACGTAGACGTATGTGTATGTGCATATGCTTAATGAAGACGATGCACCATAGGTGATTGTTTAGGGATAAGAACCAGCAGAGAGGACATGACTGATGATCCCTGGCCGAGGAAGTAGAGTCGTCTTTGGTAGGAATAGGTCTTCCATTGTTACAAAATGTAAGGAAAAGTGGGTGAGTACAGATATAAGCAAATTTGTAGATTTGGGGGGCATTCAAAGTTGAGAGAATTTTTATTGTAGTTTCTCAGAAAAGTAGTAGGAAAAGTAATTTTGTGAAAATTAGAGGGGCGGGTATTGAAGGATAGAGGGAAAGGTGTGTAATGGTCCTTGAAGAGAGCAAGGGGAGACACCAGGAAGAATGTAGTCAGAGAGCTGTAGTGTGGCCAGTCTGGCCGAGGCTAACCTGTCAGTCAGGGTTCCGGCAGGAAGCTGATGACACACTCAAACTGGGTAATTACAGGACACTGGGAACTATGAAGTATCGTGCAGTGCTCAGAGACAGGAACAGCAAGACCTGAAGGATGAGGGGAAAGAGAAATTTGTAGAATTGAGAGGGGAGAGCAAGGGAGCAAGAGAAAGGGGGAGGATGGAGAGACAGAGAGAGAGAGCAGGAGGGAGAGGGGGAGGGGATGGGGAGGGGGGAGGGGATGGGGGAGAGAGAGAGAGAGCAACGTGGAGAAAGAACTGCTTGGCAGAAGCTGTGAGCTGTGGAAGTGACCAGTCCATGACACGGGAGCCAAGGAAATTGCTACCTCAACCTCCTTCCCTCTAATCCACCCAGTTCTTCCCACTGGCCGGAGGGAAGGGAGCTCAGAGCAGAAGGGGAAGAGGTGGAAGGCGGGTCGGGAGGTGCATGCAGATGGCACTCAGCACAGTGGGGGATCATGAGTTAATAACCACAGCAAACCAAATCACGCGATTTCCAGCACAGCATATGGCCACTCAAGGGATCACACTGGGAAAGGAGACACTGGGTTTACTTCCAGGCGGGTGTTTCGGTGGGTGTGGTAGACGGCTGAGGATGGAGTGTTCAAAAGAAAGATTATAATGGTGAACACGGAGTCTAAAGCATATAAAGAGGAAAGTGAAGATGAGGGTGAATAAAAGGAGAAGAAAGTAGAGCCCCAGTGGATCTTGACTTCTTCTTGCAGCTGCTTGGGAGCAGCGTAGGGAACAGACGACCGCCTCCCGGAATGCCCTTCTCTGCTTGCTGGTTTCTGTGTCGTATCCCACAAAGACAGTCTCCAGGCAAACATCGTCTCTCTTTTTTGGATGAATCGAAGGGTCCGATCCTCCAACAACCAGCAGCCCCCAAATGTTGACCCAGAATTTTTGCCAGCTTCCCCTTTCTCTCAACCCCGTAATATTTGCAGAACGAAATAGAGCTGTGCTTTTGTTGCTTTGTGAAACACATGAGACTCAAAGGAGATGAGTGAAAAAGCGTGTGTGTTTGTGTGACGGGTCCTAACGGCCGTGGAAGGGCCCTAGTGACGGATGCGTTGTCTTAAAATAGATCGAGTGTGCTGGTACTGATGGGATGGCACCAACACGATGATGGGAGACTGTGTTCCCTAGAAGTGAGTAAACTGTTCCGTATTTTAAAATTTGTCTGAAATTAAAAAGAAATACTCGATATATCATTTTAACATATTAAAATAAACACTGAGGCCAGGTGTAGTGGTTCATGACTGCACAAATCCCAGCACCCTGGGAGGCCGAGGCAGAAAGATCGCTTGAGGCCAGGAGTTTGAGACCAGCCTGGGCCACATGGTGACACCCTGTATCTACAAAAAAATTTAAAAAGTCAGGCATGGTGGTGCGCGCCTGTAGTCCCAGCTACTTGGGAGGCTGAGGCGGGAGGATGGCTTCAGCCCAGGAGTTCGAGGTTACAGTGAGCTGTGATCGTGCCGCTGCACTGCAGCCTGGGCAACAGAGCAAGACCCCATCTCTAAATTAATTAGTTAATTAACCACTCTCTCCACCTCAGTTCCACTATCCTAATTCCACACATCTGAGACAACCGTGGTGAAGAGTTTTCTATTTCCAGTTTCTATCTAAAATCCAGCTCTATATAACTAGCTTAAAGAAACAATAATTGTTATGGAGAATACTCTGAGCAAAAACAAGAAAATTAAAAAAACAGAGAAAGAAGAAAACAATAAGATTTTCGGTTCACGTAAGAATATCAAGGTTAGTTTGGGACAACTGGAATCGAGTGTTCAATCTGTCTATCTAAACGAGAAAAGACTTTTAATACACATACCCCCTGTTAAATTGTGAAATCTAGCAGTTCTTAGATTCCTCTCACCCTTTAAACATGTTGGAGAAGAGGAAAGTGCCAACTATCTTCTGATTTAATAGAGCAAACCCCAGACATTTATCCTGTTTAGGAATGCAGAGGTGTCAATTACAACCAGTGAAGCAGATTAACGACTATGAAAAACAGTCAGAATGATAGGTTTTTCCTCAAAGACAGAACACAGAACAGAGCAAAAATTTCTAAAGACTTTTCTGTATTCTAAAAAGTCTTTGTTCGAATCATATTTCCAAGGCTTTAACAACGAACAAAACAAGTTGGTAGTAGGTATTCATGTGATCACAGGTCTCTCTATTACATAGTTAAACGAGGTTGATATTCATAGGAGTGTTCTCAGTTAACAAGGAAGGAGCTATTTTGTATGAATGAATGCTATGCTAAAACACAAGGTGACAGTCTGTTTCAGATGGGTAGGCCAGCTATATGAAGATCCGGTGGAAAGTTATTTGGGGGCAGTGAGAACGTCAAGTCTAAGTCCCTAATGCAGGACAAGTGTGGCATATTTGAGGACTAGAAATAGAAATGCAGCTAGAATGCACCAAATGAGGCAGAGAATGATATAGAGTCAGTCAGAGACCAGGTCAAAGAAAACCTTTGATGAGTCAGTGCAAAAAATAGAATCCCTCTAGGTGTTTGAAAGGACAGAATACAGAGAATTTGTACCTTACAAAATCACTGGAAAGGTGGGAAGAGCCAAAATGAGGAGGCTCCCAGCGGACTATTGTTTCAAAGACTACAACATCGTGGCTGTGATTCAGAAATCAGGAAGATGCTACTGACACTGAATCCATTGGTGCCACCACTACATTTTTCTTACATCCATGGATTGGTCACTGTATTCGTTAGCTATTGCCATAATTATGCTGCATAACAAGCCACCCTCAAAATAGGAAGCATTATTTTTGTAATCATGCATCCGTGGATCAGCTGGGATTTGTCTGACTTAAGCTTAGCTTGGCTCCACAATGCAGATTGGATCCAGTCTGCTTCACACATCTCTCATCTTCCTGTGAGGAGCAATTCCCCAAGCCACGCTTTTCTCATGAGTAAAGGCAGAAGCACAGGCAAGCCCAACCGAACAAACACATTTAAAATTACTCCTTGCAACCAGGTACGGGGGGTCACACCTGTAATCCCAGCACTTTGGGACACCGAGGCGGGAGGATCCCTTGAGGCCAGGAGTTCAAGACCAGCATGAGCAACAAAGCGAGACCCCATCTCTACAAAAAAATAGAAAAATTAGCTGGGCATGGTGGCATGTACCTGTAGTACCAGCTACTTGGGAGGCTGAAGCAGGAAGATCACTTGAGCCCAGGAGTTTGAGGTTGCTGTGAGCTAGGCTGACACTACTGCACTCTAACCCCAGTGACAGAGTGAGAGACCCAAAAAATAAAATAATAAAACTATTACTTGCATTAATTCTGCTAACATCCCATTGGCCAAATCAAGGCAACATGATCAGGCCCCATATTAACAGGACAGAGAAGTCAATTCTGCTCATAATAGGAAGATAAGAGTATTTGGTAAATAATAACCAAAACCATTACAGTCCAGGTGTTAGTCACAATTATTCATGTTCCTTCCACCTGCAAGTTAATCTAACCAACACCCCAAAAGTGCCCAAATCTTATCCAATTGCAACATTATGCTCAAAATCTAGGATCTTGTGATCCACATCAAGTTAACATTTGGATTATCCTTATTTGGAGACTTGTGTACTAGAAAGAACAAATTTTCTGCCCCTTTCCCCAACATACAATGATATAATGTTGGAACAGGAACAAGATAACCGCAATCAACCCACATATTTGAAAAAGATAAGAATGAGAGGTATGCAGACATTGGTCTTATAAATTCTGAAATCATTCTAGAAAAATGTCCCCATATTCCTCTGCCTTGGAGTCAGGAAATTTTCTTTAATTAGGCTCTGCTCTGCTCTGCTCATTGGAAGTGGTTCTTGATTCTGCCCTTGGGGAGGTCCTTGTTTTTGCATCATCTGCCTTGACTAATTCTGAAGACGGTGTTGTAGAATATACCCTTCCCGGAGATGGGAAGCTTTCTCATGTTGCTTCCAGACTATAGAAAGTTAGGAACCCGGCGTTTTTACTTATATCGTCTTGAACCATCTAGTCTCTTTCAGGCCAGGCTAGTGGGACTTTTTCCAATACAGTTTTCTCAAAAACTATGTTTCTTATGTATTTGTTCTTTTCCAATGAAAGGCAAGAGAGAAGGACACCAAGCTCAAATGCACAAGCATATTTTGAGATCTTGCTTGTATCATGACTGCTAACCTCTCATTGGCTAAAAAAAGTTACATGACTTATCCCAACACCAATGGTAATCAAACTCCACAAAATTGGGAGGGAGAGTAGAGTGAACATATTCACGGAATAATAACCCAAATTATCACAATGACTGTCAATAAATTGTGAACAATGCCTACAAACACTCACATCTGCTGGAGGTTATTTTTCAGCCATTACAGGCACAAGAAGAGGACCACAGCCTCACTCTGTCTCCCC
Source organism: Daubentonia madagascariensis (assembly GCA_023783475.1). Taxonomy (NCBI): domain Eukaryota; kingdom Metazoa; phylum Chordata; class Mammalia; order Primates; family Daubentoniidae; genus Daubentonia; species Daubentonia madagascariensis. The sequence goes on from JAKFHU010000162.1 coordinate 368,157, forward strand.
AGTGTCAGTAAATGCATCTAATTGGAAGAATCTAACTTACATTCAGGACCTTAACTGTAAATCTATGAAATGTACTCAAATCTCCCAAACCAGGAGTAAGTCCCAAAAATCCTGACATAGATTGCAATGTCAAATGTCTAAGTTTTTGTAGTTCATAGATTGAAGTTTGGATTTTATTCTAAATGCGATTGACCGCTGTTGAACACTTTTAAGTTGGGAAGTGACACGATGTGATTAATGCTTTCGAAAAGATTATCTGGGATGCAAGAAGCACTAAGCATGCAGGAAAAAATGGTAAACTGGGCTTCATCAAAATCACAAAACAATTATGTTCATCAAAAGAAACATTTGAGAAAATGAAAAAGGAGCCGTAGATGGGGGGAAATTATACATACAGGTAGATAGATATAGATATGTATTTGACAATGAAATAATACCAAGAATGTACAAAGAACACATACAAATCAATATTTAAGGGCAAAAAACAGTAAGTGGGAAAAAGACTTGGACAGACATTTCACAAAAAAAATACACAAATGTCTAATAAGCACAAGAAAAATTGCTCAACATCATTAGACCAGAAAAATGCAAATTCAAACCACAATTAGATACACAATACCCCCACAGAAATAGCTAAAATTTGAAAAGCCCTGAGAATATCAACTATTGGTGAGGATGTAGAGCAACAGACCTCTCCTGCACTGCTGGTGTGAGTATAAGACCATACAAGCTCTTTGGAAAGCTGTTTGGCAGTTTCTGCTAAAGTTAAATATATGTACTTACAACCAGCAATTTCATTTCTAGATATTTTCTGAAGAGAAAATTAAAATATATGTCCAGAGAAAAAGGCTAGTATACAAATGTTTTTGGCAGCTTTATTCATACTATCCAAAAGTTGGAAGCAACCCAAATGTCCATCGGCAGAAGATATGTTTATACAACAGAATGTGGCTCGATAACAAAAAGAACAAACAGTACAGGCAACAGCATGGATGAATCTCAAAAAACATTATGTTTATACTGAGTGAATAAGAAAGCAGAATCATGATTACATACTTCATGATTCCATTTTTATGGAATTCAAGAGGAAGTAAAACTAACTTAAGATGATAGAAATCCAAACCATGGTTTCCTCTAGGAGGAATTGGCTAGAAATTGGCTCAAGGAACCTTCCTGGGGTGATGGGAATGTTCTGTATCTTAACTGCAGTGATGCTTACACAGGTCTACACATTTGTCAAAACTCATCGACTATACACTTAAGATCCGTGTGTTTCACTCTGGCTGCTGTGTGGAGGATGGGATGGTGAGAAGGCAACAGTGAAAGTGGAGAAAATATCTCATTTTGTTCTGGTGAGAAATGATGGAAGCTTGGTTTGCTATGTGAAGTGGATGGGCCCAGGCTATATTATGGAGATAAAACCAACAGCATTTACTAATAGATTCAATGGGCAGAGGAGATTAAGGGAAAGTGTACACAGATCTGTGGAACCACCTGTTTCTGAAATGACTACTTGGATAGCCTGATTTACATTTTAAGCTAGTTTGAGTTGGTTTTCTCCAACTTTCAACTTAAGTTTAGCTAAATGATACAAAATCACAGCTAGATAGGAGGAATAAGTTCTAGTGTTCTATACCACTGTGAGATGACTATAGTTAACAATAACATATTACATAGTTTCAAGTAGCTAGAAGACGGATATTGAATGTTTCCAACACAAAGAAATGATAAATGTTTGAAATGATGGATATGCTAATTACCCTAATCTATACATTATGTGTATCAAAACATCACTATGTACCCTATGAATATATACAATTGTTTGTCAATTTAAAAAACAATAAAAATTTTAAAAATAAATTTTTATTTAATTGCTTGAAGAGGTCAGTCTTTTGTTCTATTCAGGCCTTCAACTGATTGAATATCAACTCCTTGTGAAGTCTTGACCTCATGACCACTGCTGAAGACTTTCTATGGTACGATCTATTTTCATTAGCATCCGTTCCTCTGAGGGAGCTTCCCTTTACCTACCCATGTGTTCTGGTAGGATTTCCACTGTGAGTGCAGTGGTAGAGATGGATCTGTGGAAGCTTGAATCTGTCCCAGAAATTTGAAGTTTGCATAGGCATACATATATTCAAGAGGAAAGAGGAGCTTAGTTATCTTATGTCAGTGCCTAAAAGAGGATGTTTCCATACTGAGTTCCCCAGACCTCCTCCAAGTCTTATCTTCAAGTTGTTGGGTTGTTCAGCTCATTTTTAAATTCTGTGAACCTTCTAACAAACACTGGGCGTCTGTCTTTGTTTATCGCCTAAGTTGGCCATGGTTGACTGTTGGTTGCATCTAAAAAGCCCTGAATCAGAAATTAAGTCCACAGAATAATTCCAGGCAACAGACCCTCCAAGAAATGTGGTGAATTTGTAAGAGGTAATCAAGACAAAAGGGGGCAAAAGATGGCAAGACCCCTATCCACATTTTGAATGAATTAACAGCAGCCTATGCAGAGATGAAATAGACAAGGAAGTAATTAAATTGAACCATATGACGCTGCTGTTTTGTTGGTATAACATGGCTAGATATTAGCATTTTCCTATATTTCTTTTTTTTTTTGGAGATAAAGCTCTGTCGCCCCGGCTAGAGTGCAGTGGCATCATTGTAGCTCACTGGAACCTCCAACTCCTGGGCTCAAGTGATCCTCCTGCCTCAGCCTCCCAAGTAGCTGGGACCACTGGCGCGTGCCACCACGCCTGGCTAATTTTTCTTTTTTTTTTCTTTTTTTTTTTTTTTTTTGTAGAGACAGGGTCTCACTCTTGCTCAGGCTGGTCTCAAACTCCTGAGCTCAAGCAATTCTCCCATCTCATCTTGCCAGAGTGCTAGGATTACTGGCATGAGCCACCACCCGTTTTCCTATATTTCAACCCAGTATCACCTGGGACCATGTGTCCACTGAAAGGGAATATCCATGGCAGAGTCACATTGCCGGCACAGTCCTTCTGAAGGTATTGGGTAGAATCAGGAAACAAGGTGTTCAAATGAAAAATTTTGCTTCAGGGGCTACAAACAAAATCAGAATTTTTTTGTGACTGCTAAAATAATGTCATACCCTATTTATAGGGCTAAATTGGTTTTTAAAAATCAAACAAACTCAGAAATAGCTACTTGAAAACATGAGTTCCTGAATCATGAAGCCAATCTGTTGCTGTTTCCCTAGTAATGAGGATTCCAATTTGACATGTTGCGGCTAGGGGGACATAAAATTCATAGTCAAATAAGAAAAAGTGATGCCTGTATAGATTTTCAAGCATTCATTACCTTAGATCTTCATGTAGCTGAGTAATGTTTCTGAATAGGCAAGTAATCTGGAATCACCCAGAGATTCCTTATTTGGTGTGCCCTGCAAGTCCGCTGGTTACATTTTCCATAATTTGCTAGATTGGCTGATGCAAATCTAGATCAAATCTAAACCCATTATCTCCAAGGTACATATAGGCTTTTACAAGCCTAGAACAAATGGTAACAACATCAAAAGCCTAAACATCTCCTGCCATATGTAGGGTATTTTAAAACCTCCACCCTTAAACGCATCCTTATCCATGTTAGAAAATCACTTAGAGCAGTTTTTCAAACTGTGACTCATTAAATGATCTTCCATTTAATGAGTCACAACCAGCATTGCTCACATTAAAAATGCGGCAGAACTGGATAGAAAATCACAGAGTGTATCATGTATATCTAATGTGTTATTTCTAAAATGGTTTTAGAAATTTTATAGATAAATATCAATGCTAAAATAGATAGCCATAGATATACAGCTATATGCCAGACCCTATTTTAAAATGTATTCTTTCTGTAGATCATAGTAAAAGAAAATTTGGAAACACTGTCTCTGTGAACCCAGAAGGCTCATCTTAATCTTTCACAAGGAAGAGGAAATATTCTATAAAGAGCAATGCTGACTTGTTTTTCCAGTCTAGGAATGCTAGCGGAAAGCAATGCTTTTGAAGTGGGCTTAAATGTCTCAGTGGAGATTGGCAAAGCCTGGCATGATTGAGCCCAGGTGGTGGCAATTAATCCCTAAGAAGCAAAGTGCTAATGGCTATAATATCAGGCAACAGGGCATATTTACAAATCAGATCATAGGGAACTGTTGACACAGAGAGATATCTGGTAGTGATAAATTAATCTTAAGTTCTTCAGAAATAAATTCAACTGGCAGATTCCTAATGATGTTCATTATATGGAAGATCCAAAGCACACGACCAGATTGGAGCCACCATGCTGGAGTCAATTGTATGCCACCATACAATTTCCAGGCATGAGTCACTTTACAGACTCAGTGCACCTTGAGTGAAGATGAGGCTGGATAAACATGAAGTCAGACACTGCTATAATGCCAAGTAAGCCTTCTTCTTGGTAGATGTCCCCAAAGGGGCAACAGTGCTCAGTGTATAAGAGAAAGAGAAATACATAAACTTTCCAGGGGCTACCGAATACTGCTTGTGAGGGAAGATTAGTTTTCCAGGGCTCAGAATACCCCTGAGATCCAGTAATCAGAGCGAAAGAAGAGCATGATATAGAGTTCTGATTAAGTTCACTTTCCCTCTTGGCCCTGTGTAATAAAAAACACTTTCTGCAATTATATACCCAGGTCCCAGGAGTAATATAGTTTGAAAAAATAATTTCGGAAAAGTATATGATTCCCATTGGTTCTCTGGCCCATAGGCTAGCATCTATTAGGATAAGGAGAAAAAAATCACATTTGTCACTGTAGCTAGCCTCCTGCGAGAATAGTTCATATAAAGAAACATTGTATCCCTTGGGAATTGCAGAGATCAGTAGCACCAAAAAGACTTGAAAGATTGTTGTCAGAACCCTATTTATTTCTGTAAATGGGACAGCAAAAAAGCCTACTGAGGCTTAAAGAATGACCATGATTTATTATCATGTCAACCAAGTGATGACTCCTTTTATAGCTGCTCTTCTAAATGATCTCATTACTGGAGACCCTGGTCCTGGGTAAGCGCTTACTTAGAGAGTGTAGTGACATGGCCCTATCTAACTGCAGGAGAGGCTGGTAAATATGGTGTAGCCAGGCAGGTATATAACCAGCTTCAATTGTGTTATAATTATAAGGAAGGGGAGAATGGACTTTTATACTTTTCATGGCCCCTGAAAAATAATCTACTTTCTTGGACCAGAAGAGCATCTTGTGTTGGGATCATGCTACAGAATTGACTTCCTCCTGGGGCACCTAATACCACCAGTTCTGTAGATACCCATGTTTAATATATTTGTGCAAAATCTTGCACAGAATATTATTACATGCTTGGAAGCTCTCAACAATTCAAAGAACACAGACTTGCTTATGAATGTTAAACCACATAAAAATTAGAAATTGAAAAAATTACCCTTCAGAAAACCCCAATTTATTCTATTCCATTGGTCTATATGTGTGCCTTTATGCAAGTACCACACTGTTTTGATTACCCTGGCTTTGTAGTAAGTTTTGAAATCAGAAAATGTGAGCCCTCCAACTTTGATCTTCTTTTTCAAGATTGTTTTAACTATTCTGGGTCTCTTGACATTCCATATGAATTTTAGGATGGATTTTTCTATTTCTGCAAAAATGTTGTTGGAATTTTGGTAGGGACTGCACTGAATCTGTAAGTCACCTTGGGTCATATTGACATCTTAACAATATTAAATCTTCCAGTCTATGAATGTGGAATGTCTTTTCATTTATTTATGTCTTCTTTAATTTCAAGTCTTTCACCTCCTTGGTTAAGTTTATTCCTAAGTATCTTATTCTTCTTGATGCTATTATAAATGGAATTGTTTCTTAACTTCCTTTTAGGATTGTTCGTATATAAGCTACTTTATAAGTTGCTTCAGTGGCCTTATTTCCAGGTCTTATTGCTGCTTGAAAGAATTGTCTTTGCTTTTGCTTTTCATCTTTTAATTTCTTCAAAACAACCTTTTGTGCCTCTCTCTCTAATTTAAAATATTTGTGATTCTTATGAGTTGTTATAATGCTGATGAGCACTGAATTTCTTTAATGTTGATGTTGCAGTATCACAGAGCAAGCAAATCATCTTATCTTTAGCAGAAACAAGATAATATTGCAATTCCCAATCCTCATTTTAAAAAAATCTATTCCCTTGGTCTTCTTCGACATGATGGGCTGTTAAGCAGACAGAATTTAAAAATACCGTTGAGCTGTGCAGCTATTCACAAATTCCACTTCAAACATAAACACAGTGTACCATTGTCAAAGCTGATAACAGACTGGCAGACTTGACCCCCATAAACTCTTGCCAACCAACCTCCTGCAGTAGTGGCGCCAGCCAGGTGAGGGAAGTTAGAACTAAATCATGAGCACAGCAGCCGTCAATTTAGCCCTTATATGTGGCTTACTAATGTGCTAATTGTGCTGGTCAATCTGGGAGGATTATTTTGTTGAAACTTATTTTATTCTTTGGTATTTTAAATACGTTCATTTTTAAAATAAAATAAAAATATAAAAGACAAACAAAAATGTATTAATAAAAATAAAAGGATTTGTTCTGTAAAATTTGGATTCAGTCAAAAGGCTGCACTTAAGGACCTAGAAGGCCACAGGTTCCCCACCCCTGTCTTGTCCCCTTTATTTTTTATTAAAATAAAAAGTAGTGTACTGTGTATATTCTTTTGCACTTTGCTTATTGCAAATAGAGATTGTTTTGCTTCTTTTCAAATTTGTACCTCTAATGAATTTGGATTGTCTAATTGCACTGGGTCCACACCTCTCAACGAATGTTAAAAAGCAGTGGAGGTGCAGTGAGCCATTTGGCCTCAATGGAAAAGGCTCCAGGGTTTTTTTCATTAAGACGCTGACTTCAACTTCGTTAGGATATATATTCCCATATTCTTAAGTGTTTTTAATAAAGAATGATGTTGGCTTTTACCAGAGGTTTTTCTAGTATCTGTAGAGATGTTCGTATAACTTTTCTCTTGAATCCTTTAATACACTGTACTATATTAATGGATTTCCTCAAAGTGAAATGATCTTCCTTTCCTAGAATAAGTCCCACTTGATCACAGTACATTATTTTCTTACTGTGGTGTTGGATTCTGTTCACTCATATTTTATTTAAAGTTTTTACATCAGTAAGTGATGTTACCTACCTATTTGTAGGAATTTTTTCTATTTTTTGAAGAGTCATCATCAGGTTTAGATATCAATGCTATACATTATTTTAAATGGAAGTTTTGTGTCTAAGTTCTGGGACAATTTATGTCTTCTTGGGACTATTTGCTCTTTGAAAGTTTGTTAGGATTCCCCTATGAAATCATCTGGGCCTAGCAATTTTCTGTGGGTTTTTTTTGTTTAATAACTTTCTTTGTTTCCTCTATTGAAATGCTTTCTAACTCAGTGGGTCAAATTTCTTAAAGTATATTTTGCTGTAAAATCATCCACTTTATCTAGCTTTCATAATTTATTTGCACAGAGGTCTGAAAAGTAACCTATTGTAATTTTCTAAACTCTTTGATTTCAATGGTTATTTCCCAATAGTCATTTCTTATTTCCTATACTTGTGCTTTCTTCTTTATTTCTTTGATTTAGTTGCATGTCTGTGTGTTGTCTATTTAGTAAATTTATGTTTAAAAACCCAGGATTTTGATTTATAAATTAGGTCTATTCTCTATTAATTTTTGACATTGTCTTTATTATTTTCTTTCTTGTGTTTTCTTTTGGTTTATTTTGTTATTCTCCCTCTGGCATTATGAGGGAATTTACTCCAGTTCTTTTCATCCTTTCATCTTTATTGACATAAATATTTAAAACTACATACTTTCCTCCAGCTTTAAACTTGTCCATATATTCTGATTCATACTGTAAAAATTAAAATCATTAATTTTTAGAAATTCTGTAATTTCAGTTTGTATGTCCCGTTTCATCCAAGAGTTGTCTAATAGAATATCTCTAAATTTCTGTGTAAAGGTCCTTTTTATTTGTCATTAATTTCTAGTTTTATTGTATTGTAATTAGAAAGATTTATTTGCAATATTTCTACTGTATAAAATTTACTGGTGCTCTTTTGGTTACCAAATAGATGATCGTGTGTGTATGAGAATGTTCCAATTGCTCTTGAAAATACAGTGAATACTCTATGATCAGAGCGTCGTGTTTGATATACATCCATAAATCCCACCTTATGTTCATTAGGTCTCCTAATTCTTAGCTATTTGGGGTCCAATTTGATATGTCTTGCACTGAGAGTGTTGTATTAACGTCTCCTATTGTTGGAATGTTTCTGTGTCTCTTTGCATCCTCTGCAGTTTTTGCTTTATAAAAGTGGTCACTCTGTAATCTGATGCAGAGATGCCCAACGCTCATACCTTCATTGTTAATCGTGACTTTTGGCATTAAAAAGTGACCAGCTTAGTTGCGTTTAACGCTTTTTGGCTTGAATTCAACTGTGACTGATGCCAAGATTGCAACCCCTTCTGTGTTTGTTTCCATTTACCTAGTATATTTCTGCCTATTCTTTCTTATTTTTAACTGAAAATTAAAATTATATTTATGGAGTACCATATTTTTCTGATACATAAATCAATTATTTGTTTACAATTTACTTGAGTCTCTTCAAAATGCTGCATTATTGTCGTCTTGCTTTGCAGTTGCTCTGGAGAAGTCTGAGGCCAGCCTGACTATCTCACGCCTTTAAATTATTAGATCTTTTTTCATTTGAGGCCCTGAGGACTTTTTCTTTACCTCCAAAGTCTAATAATCATACCAGTTATGTGTCTAGAAGTTGCAATTTCCAGGTAAAATTTCCCAGGTAACTGGTGAATACTTTTAATATGTAGATCCAAGTCTTCTTTTATTTTTGGAAAGTTTTCTTAGATTATAGTTTTGAATATTATTTATCTTCTTTTGTTTTGTTCTTCTTGTTCAGCGACACAAGTTATATACGCAGTGTGTGTATTCTATGCCTGTCTTTTATTGGAACACAGTGTCCACGACTCCTTGTTATCTTTACCTTATTTCCTTTTTTGGTTGTTTTGGTGCCTTTCTTTTTTTTTCCCTTTCTTGAAATTAATTTTTTCATTTCAAAATATTAATTAAGGGAATACAAGTGTTTTTGTTACATGGATATCTTGTATAATGCTTAAGTCAAGGCTTTTGATGTGCCTGTCGCCACAATAGTGTTCATTGTACCCAATAGGTAAGTTTTTATCCCACACCCACCCTCCCCCCTTCTTGGTTTCTAATGTCCTTTACATCACTTTGTGCCCGTGTGTCCATCTATTAGCTCCCACTTATTAGTGAGAACATGTGGTGCTTGCTTTTCCATTCCTGAGATGCTTCACTCAGGATAATGGTCTCCAGTTCACTCCACATTGCTGCAAACAACATTATTTTATTCTTTCTTATGGCCGAGTAGCACTCCGTGGTATACATATACCACATTTTCTTTGTCCACTCATGAACTGGTGGGCACTTAGGCTGATTCCACATTTTTGCAACCGTGTATTGTGCTGCAATGAACATTCGAGTGCAGGTGTCTTTTTGATAAAATGACTTCATTTCCTTTGGGTAGACACGCAGCAGTAGGATTGCTGCATCAAATGGTAGGTATGCATTTCTTTCCTTGAGGAATCTCCATACTGTTTTCCATAAGGTTGTACTAATTTGCAGTCCCCCAACAGTGTGTAAGTGTTCCCTTCTCTCTGCATCCACTCTGCTATTGTTTTTTGACTTTTTCATATTGGCCATTCTGATAGGGCTAAGGTACTATCTCTAAGGTACTAACATCCATTAGTGATGTTAAGCATTTTTTCATGTTTCTTGGCCATTTGTCTATCTTCTTTCACAAAACTTCTGTTCGTGTCTTTTGTCCACTTTTTGATGGCTTGTTGTTTTTTGGGTTTTTTGTCTTGCTGATTTGTTTGAGTTCTTTGTAGATTCTGGATATCAGTCCTCTGTCAGATGTATGCTTGCATACAGATGTATGCTCCCATTCTGAAGGTTGTCTATTCACTCTGTTGATTATTTCCTTTCCTATGCAGAAGGTTTTTAATTTAATTAAGTCCCATTTATTTAATTTTGTTGTTGCTATATTTGCCTTTGGGATTTTAGTCATAAATTCTAAATGCCCTTCTTAAGTTTGCATTTAGATCTCTTCTCCCTTGGCCACATTTTAATTTAGTCTTCACTTCTGATATAACTTTTTATTTTTTATTCATTTACTGCCTGAGTTCATTATTGTTCCTTTTGTTTGTTTGTTTGTTTTACTTTTTTTAAAAAAAATCCATTTCCGTACTTAGTTTTTGGATTTATGATTCAAAGTGTTTTTCCTCTCTCCAAATACTTATTTGGGTATTTTTCATTCCCTCTTGGTTCATTGGTTTATTTTCTTCTGGTTTGTGTGCACGTGTGTGTGTGCTCTGGAATCTCATTTTCTAAAATACCTTGTTTAAATGAGGACCGCTGCTTTCTCTGCTTTTCTCAGACGGAGCTGATGGCTTGGGTGGTTTCTGAGATTCGTAGCTCAACGGCGTTCTCTGCTGTCTACATAGCGAAGGGCAGTTTCTTTCATGCGTGGAGAGGTGCGAGCCAGATTTGTTTCTTCTATTTTTTTTCTTGTTGTTGTTGCTCTATTTTATTTTGCAGCATCCTAAAGTGTCACCTTCCTTCTTTTTCTCATCTACCAGTCTCCAAAGGACAGCTCTCCCTTTTCCTCTAGAAGTGAAGCTTTTCAAATCACCACCCCAAGTTTCCTTTCTGACCTTCATTCTGTGAGTCACCATGATTTCTTTTTCTGTATTTTCTCATTTAGGGTGGAATTTGTCCCCCATGGGTGATCGTTGCTCGGTCTTAGAACTTTTGATCCTCCGTTTTCTCCTTCATGTAAATTTCCTCCCCCTTGAGAAGTAGCTCTGCTGGAAATTGGTGTTAACTTAAGAATTTTCTGATGTTCATAGCTGTTAGTTGTGCTGAAGGCACGCGGTTTGTGTGGTTTTGTGTGTCTTGTATATGTGTCACCGAGCATGTGTCCAGGGGTTCTCATTTCGGTGTTTGCTGTAATTTCAGTCTCCACTTACACCCTTGCTATATCCAGGACCCCAATACTGAGAAGTAAGAGCTGGCAGCAGGCAGAATATCTTATTGCATGCAATTTTTAGATAGTGTCTCCCATGGCGTTTACGTTAGTTAAAGGTAAACCAAGAAACGAAAGACTTTTTGCCCAGGGATATGGGTAGAGCAGTGGTTTGGGCCGCCCATGGGTTCATATATTTTCCTTCATTCTAATTCTGTCTCTCTCTCTCTTTACTTAATTTACCTTTGCTTACCCCTACCTGAGTAATTGAAGCCTTAGAGCTTCAGGTTCTAGAGAACCAATAAACATTATTCCTAAAAATGGCTCTAATTACCTGACCAACATCGGGCAATTACCAATTACCTTCCCGAAACGACATGGACTGAGCCACGTTAGTGTATATGTCAAGATAGCCAGAAGAGAGGATTTTGAGTGTTGTCACCACAAAGAAATGACAAATGTCTAAAGTGATGGATATGGTAATTACCCTGATTTGATTATTATACTATGGGTACATACACTGAAACATCACATTGCACTCTGTAAATACATATAATTATTATGTGTCAATTGTAAATTTAAAAAATAAATGTGAAAAATGGAGAAGCACTGTTTCAGCATCAAAGATCCTCAGAATTAGGTGGCTACGCCCAGGAGGAGAGGTGGGGGAGGGGGTCACACCTGTAAATTTTCTAAGCTACAGGTGAGAATAATTTTACAATTGCTCAAATACTTTAATAGTGAGTCTAGGATGTTAGAATAGGTTATAAATAAATCCCTGCTGTGTTTATCTGAAGCATTAACAAAAAGCCCACTGACTGACTCCCACTTTCGTAGAGGATCATTGTTTATAAAATGCAGTAGGAGTTCTGCAGCATTGCCCGTTCCTTTATTCTCCAAGTCTCCAGAATTTGAGAATTACTTTTGTGTGTTTAAGTGTGTATGTGTATGTTGCTTGGCCATGTGGCGTTTTGGAATAGATATTGTGGTAGACTTAGGTACACACCCAAACCATTAATTAGATCTAGTTTGTAGGAAAATGTATTTGTGTTTTAAAAAAAATTTAAATTCCAGTATTAATTTTTTTAACTAATAGATTTTATTTTCTTTGAGAGCAGTTTTAGGTTTACAGAAAAATTGAGTGGACCCCTACCCCATCCTTCCTCCCCACCCCCACCCCCCACAGAGTTTCCCCACTATTAACACCTTGCATTAGTGTGGTATATTTCTTACAATTGATAAGCCAATATTGATATATTATTATTAAAGATTATAATTTACATTAGGGCTCACTCTGTGTTGTGCATTCTGTGGGTTTGGACAAACATATGATGACATGTATCCACCATTGCAGTATCATACAAAGTATTTTCATTGCCCAAAAAAATCCCCTGTGCTCCACCTGTTCATCCCTCCCTCCTCTCTAACCACTGTCAACCACTGACGTTTTTACTATCTTGGTAGTTTTGCTTTTTCCAGAATGTTATATAGTTGGAATCATACAGTAAGTAGCCTTTTCAGATTGGCTTCCTTCACTTAGTGATATGCATTTAAGTTTCCTCCATGTCTTGTTATGGCTTGGTAGCTCATTTCTTTTTAGTCCTGAATAATATTCCATTGTCTGGATGTACCACAGTTTATTGATCCATTCAGCTACTGAAGGACTGCTTGGTTGCCTCTACTTTTTGGCAACTATAAATAAAGTTGCTATAACCATCCATGTGTAGGTGTTTGTATGGACATAAGTTTTCAACTCATTTCACTAGATACCAAGGAGCTCAATTACTAGATCGTATGGTAAGAGTATACTCGGTTTTGTAGCTGCCAAACTTTCTCCCAGACTTTCTGCCAAAGTGACTGTATCATTCTGCATCCCCACCAGCAATAAGTGTGAGTTACTCTTACTCCACATCCTCACTAGCACTTGGTATTGTCAGCGTTTTGAATTTTAGCCATTCTAATAGGTGTGTGGTGGTAGCTCATTGTTGTTTTAATTTGCAATTCCATACTGACATACGATGTTGAGCCCTTTTTCATATGCTTATTTGTCATCTGTATATCTACTTTGGTGAGATGTCTGTTCAGATCTTTACCCATTTTAGAGGGTTATTTGCTTTCTTATTGTTGAGGTTTTGTTCTATTTTGTTTTGTTTTTGAGATAGAGTCTCACTCTGTTGCCCTGGTAGAATGCAGTGGCATCATCATAGCTCAGTGCAACCTCCAACTCCTGGGCTCAAGCGATCCTCCTGCCTCAGCCTCTCAAGTAGCTGGGACTACAGGCACTTGCTATGAGGCCTGGCTAATTTTTCTATTTTCAGTAGAGACAGGGTCTCACTCTTGCTCAGGTCTCAAACTCCTGAGCTCAAGCGATCCTCCAGCTTCAGCCTCTCAGAATGCTAGGATTACATGCGTGAGCCACTGTGCCCGGCCTCTTGTAGTTGAGTTTTAAGAGTTATTTGTATATTTTAGATACCAGTCCTTTATCAGAGTTACAAAGATTCTCTCCCAGTCTGTGGTTTGTCTTTTCATTCTCTTAACAGTGTTTTTCACAGAGCAGAAGTTTTTAGTTTTAATGAATTCAACAAAAACATACACTGGGGAAAGGACATCCTTTTCAATAAATGGTGCTGGGAAAATTGGATTGCCATATGCAGAAGAATGAAACTGGACCCCTCTCTCTCACCACATACAAAAATCAATTCAAGATGGATTAAAAACTTAAACATAAGACTCAAAACTATGAAAATACTAGAAGAAAAACCAGGAAAAACTCTCTTGGACATTGGTCTAGGCACAGAATTCATGAATAAGACCTCAAAAGCACAGGCAAAGAAACCAAAAATAGACAAATGGGACTTAATTAAACTAAAAGCCTTCTTCACAGCAAAAGAAATCAACAGAATGAACAGACAACCTGCAGAATGAGAGAAAATATTTCCAAACTACTCATCCAACAGGGGCCTAATATCCAGAATTTACAAGGAACTCAAGCAACTCAACAACAACAACAACAGCAAAAGACCCCAAATAATCCCATTAAAAAGTGGGCAAAAGAATAGACATTTTTCAAAAGAAGACATACAAATGGCAAACAGGCACATGAAAAAATGCTCAACATCACTAATCATCAGAGAAATGAAAATTAAAACCACAATGAGATATCATCTTTCACCAGCCAGCATGGCTATTACTAAAAAGACAAAAAACAACAGATATTGGTGAGGATGTGAAGAAAAAGGAACACTTACACACCATTTTGGGGAATGTAAATTAGTACAACCTCTATGAAAAACACTATGGAGATTTCTCAAAGAACTAAAACTAGAACTATCATTTGATCCAGCAATCTCACTGCTAGGAATTTACCCAAAGGAAAAGAAATCATTATATGAAAATGATACCTGTACTTGTATGTTTACTGCACACTATTTGTGATAACAAAGATATTGAATTATCTTAAGTGAAACAGGTCATTAGAGACTACTATAAGCAACTATATGCCAATAAATTGGAAAACCTAGAAGAAATGAATAAATTCCTAGATACATAAAACCTACCAAGATTGAACCAGGAAGAAATCCAAAACCTGAATAAACCAATAACAAGTAATGAGATAGAAGCAGTAACATAAGTCTCCCATCAAGGAAGCTCCAGGACCCAATGGCATCACTGCTGAATTCTACCAACCATTCAAAGAAGAACTAATACCAATCCTACTTAAACTATTCCAAAAAATACAGGAGGAGGGAATACTCCTGACTTCATTCTATGAGGCTTGTATCACCCTGATACCAAAACCAGACAAAGAAACAACAAAAAAAGAAAACTATAGGCTAATATCTCTGATGAATATAGATGCAAATATCCTCAACAAAATAACTAGCAAACCAAATTCAACAACACATTAAGAAGATTATTCAAGTGGGATTCGTCCTGGGGATGAAAGGGTGGTTCAATTCAATCAGTGTGATACATCACAACAACAGAAAGAAGTGCAAAAACCATATGATCATTTCAATTGATGCTGGAAAAAGCATTTGATAAAATTCAACATCTCTCATGATAAAAACTCTCAAAAAACTAGGTATAGAAGGAACATACCTCAACACAATAAAGGCCATATATGACAGACCCACAGCCAGTATCCTACTGAATGGGGAAAAACTGAAAGCCTTTCTTCTAAGATCTGGAAAAAGACAAGGATGCCCACTTTCACCACTGTTATTCAACATAGTACTGGAAGTTCTAGCTAGAGCATTGACACAACAGAAAAAAATAAAGGGCATCCAAAATGGAAAGGAAGAAGTCAAATTATCCTTGTTTGTAGATGATATTATCTTATATCTAGAGAAATCTAAAGACTCCACAAAAAACTATTAGAACTGATAAACAAATTCAGTAAAGTTGCAGAATACAAAAGCAACATACAAAAATCAGTAACATTTCTATATGCAAACAATCTGAAAAAGAAACCAAGAAAGTAATCCCATTTACAATAACTACAAATGAAATAAAATGCCTAGGAATAAACTTAACCAAAGAAGTGAAAGATCTCTATAATGAAAACTATAAAACATTGATGAAAGAAATTGAAGAGGACACAAAAAAATGGAAAGATATTCCACGCTCATGGATTGGAAGAATCAATATTGTTTTAACATTTTAACGTCCATAATACCCAAAGCAATCTACCAATTCAGTGTGATCCCCACCAAAATACCAATGATATTCTTCACAGAAATAGAAAAAATAATCCTAAAATTTACATGGAACCACAAAAGACCCAGAATAGCCAAAGCCATCCTGAGCAAAAAGAACTAAACTGGAGGAATCACATTACCTGACTTCAAATTATACTACAGAGCTGTAGTAACCAAAACTACACGCACAGTACTGGCATGAAAACAGACACAGAGACCAATGGAACAGAATAGAGAACCCAGAAATAAATCCATACATCTATCATGAACTTATCTTTGACAAAGTTGCCAAGAACGTACACTGGGGAAAGGGCAGTCTCTTCAATAAATGGTGCTGGGAAACTGGATATCCATACGCACAAGAACGAAACTAGACCCTTATCTCTCATCATATACAAAAATCAAATCTAAGACTGGAAACTATGAAACCACTAAAAGAAAACACTGGGGAAATGCTTCAGGACATTGGTCTGGGCAATGATTTCCTGATTAATACCACCATAGCACAGGCAACCAAAGCAAAATTGGACAAATGATATCCCACCAAGCTAAAAATCTTCTGCACAGCAAAGGAAACAATCAACAAAGTGAAGAGACAACCCACAGAATAGGAGAAAATATTTGCAAACTACCCATCTGACAAGGGATTACTAACTAGAGTGTATAAGGGGCTCAATAGGAAAAAGTCAAATAATCCAATTTAAAAATGGGCAAAAGATCTGCATAGACATTTCTCAAAATAAGACATACAAATGACCAACAGGTGTATGAAAAAAATGCTCAACATCATTAGTCATCAGAGAAATGCAAATCAAAACTACAATGAGATATCATCTCACCCCAGTTAAAATGGCTTTTATCAAAAAGACAGGCAATAACAAATGCTGGTGAGGACGTGGAGAAAGCGGAGCCGTCATACACTGTTGGTGGGAATGTAAATTAGGGCAACCACTATGGAGAACGGTATGGAGGTTCCTCAAAAAACTAAAAATATAACTACCATGGGATCCAGCAATCCCACTGCTGGGTATATATCCAAAGGAGGGGAATTTGGTAGGTGGGTATGACCTTGGGTAAGATTTTTCTTTTATTCCCACCTCTATCCACTCAGTACTGTTGGCTGGATACCAACTTTGGTTCTGAAAAATATTTTATCACAGTTGGTGAAGTGCCTTGAGGCTTAATGACGGTTCAGTTGAGCAAGAAAGGAATAATGGGTTCTTGCTGATGCCTGTCTCAGCCCTTCCAGAGGGTAGGGTGTCCTGGCTCCCCTCAATGTCCCGGACATGCCTTTAATGTGCCGTGTGAGGTGAATCTCTAGAACGTTCCCCACCAACTCTGTACGCATTTATCACACCCTTTATAACCTCATGAATATTCAGAGATAGAACGGCCCATTATCTTTGGGAGAAGTCACAACTAGGACGAAGAGCATTAAAAGAGTATTCACCAAAAAAAGAAAGAAAGAAAGAAATCAAAGTCAAAGATGCACTATCTCCCCAAATAAACAGCAAGAGTTCAAATTCTTGCCACAAATATGATTATCCTATTAAATAAGAAATATGGAAAAGGGGTCTCACGTTCCCACGGATGTTGTTTGTGTGTATCCCGGACGGTGATAGTTATGGGTTGGGGACTACAGCGTGATGGCAAATAATGAACTGGAATTAACTTAGAAAAAGAAAGAGTATTCACTGGGCTCTCAAATTAGATGCATCTAACCCAAATATTAATATTATAGATGCCTGGCGTGGAGGTTCAGAAAGTAAAAGTAACTCTCCAAAGTCACGGAGCTAGCAAATGTCAGAAATGGAGTAAGTTCTGACTTCGGGGTCGGCGTTTCGTTTGTCTTTGACACATGAAGACGGATTTGGTACGTAATGGGCACTGAGGCAATGTCCGTCAGTGACTCAGTGTGCGCTGCCGAGGGTAAGAGTCGAACCCGTGGCTCTGAGCATCCAGGCTTCCTAGGAGGAATCCAGGGAGGGCGAAGAACGCCAAGACTTGAAGTCAGTCTGCGGCCGGTCTCCGCGCTCTTCCACTTGCGCACCTGCCACGTGGCCCTGACAAATAATTCTGCCCCTTTGAGTCTGTTTCCCCCGAAGTCGAGCCGGGCGTGCGACGCCCACGTGGCGCAGGTGTCCCCAGCCTTCCGCGAGCGCGCGCGTGCCGAGCGCGGACCCCTGGCCGCGTTGGCCGGTCCGGGTGGCCCTGGTCACGCCCCGACGCCAGACGCTTCGCTCAGACCCGCGGGTCTGCAGAGCTGCGAAAGCCCCGCGTCCAGGGGGAAGCTCAGCTTGTCCCCGCCCCGCGCCTCTGTCACAGTTTCGCCACTTCACTCGTGCTCCGTTTTCTTGTCTCTGTCTGGGAAAAGCACATATCTGGTCCCCATGTGGTTGTATGTGGGGCATCACTAAAATGACGTCCAAGATCTCAGCACGGGCAGATGCGCCATGGGTATGAGCCCCTTCCCTTCTCCACCCTGCGCATGGTCCCCAAGACCGTCTGTTCTTCATTGCCCTGAGGTCCGTTAGGGCAGCGCGTGTGGGGACACCCCCTCTGTAGGGTGCTCATTCTTCCAACACACTTTCTCTCTCTCTCTCTCTCTCTCTCTCTCTCTCTCTCTCTCTCTCTCAAGTGCTCTGGCCTCTTCTGCCCTCCCAGGTCCCTCTAGAAATGGTGACATGGAAAAAAAAAATTCTAAAGTGGACCACAACGCACACACATAGGAACTGGAATTAAGATCTGCCCTTTCCATTTGCTGGCTGTCTGCAGGCAGGATGCTTGACCTCTCTGGGCCTCACCTAGCCAGGGGGCTAAAACTGCTCTCTGGACTTTCATTAAAAATAGTAATTATAATCAAGAGAGCAAATGATATGAAATAGACATGGAAGTCTCTGATAGAGCAGTGGTTCTCAAACTCTAGCAAACACAGGACTCCCCTGCAGGGCTTATTACAACACAGGTGGCTGGCCCCACGCTCGTGCTTCAGCAGGTCTGGGGTGGGGCCCAAGGCTTTACATTTCTAACCAGTTCCCCTGAAGGGTGATGGTGCTGGTCCAGGGATCACACTTGCAGAACGCTGCTATAGACCATCCTGAGATGGATGGTCCTAATTTTTCTAAGCATCCTGAGATTTAGGGCAGGGGAGAAAATGCTATAAAGTAAGTCTGTGAGGGCAGCCGGAGTAGGAGGGGCAGAAATGGGAGCATATAAAATCAGAGGCAACGTTTGCTAAGGTGCATGCCACCTGCAGGCAATTGGAGGTGATGAGAAATCTGGTGGGCTGGGTGTCGCTGGCTGTCTGTATGTGTAGGCTGAATGCAGGTGAGGCAGCCAGGTGGGTGAGGGATGGGAGGAAGAAAGGACAGAGCAAAAAGGGGTTGAGACAGGCAGGAAACAGGTTCTATTAATTGTCCGTGCTATCTTTTAAATAGAGCATAGTGGTTGGTGCAGAACAGAGGGTTTGGAGAGTCCTGGGTTCTTCCTCTCATTGGCTGGGTGATCACGGGGCAAGTAACTTTGCCTCTCTCTGAGCCTCAGCGCTCTCATCTATATAATAGTAATAATAATCTTTAAGAAAGAAGGAGCTGATTATGTTTTGCTTTGAAAAGTCCTCCAAGCTCTGTTGTTAAGGAAGCAAGGTACAAAATAAACAGTATGTAGACTAAGGTATCCTTTCTGTAAAAAAAAGAGTAAAAGGTTATGAATATCTGCTTGCTTGGGTATTCATAAAATCTCTCCAGGTTTCACAAGAATTACATCAGTAACTTGTGGGGAGGATGACAGTGTGATGGATCAGAGATGGCTGGGAGGACTTTTATGTTTTCCCTTGAAACATTCACTTGAAATTTAAACTGTGTCCCCAGAAAACAAATAAATTCAATAGCAAACAAGTGATCTTTGTTATAGCTGTTGTGGGGCTCAAAGTAGAAAAGGCAGGCAAAACCCTTAGAACTGCCAATGTTTTCCAGCCTGCCTCCACAGGAATACGAGGGAATTATCACTCACTGCAGCCAGGGAGAACAGACACTGTGGGGGGTGTCTAAGTAAGAGGGTGTTAGAAAGAACCTGTTCTACGATTTGGGCTTTAGTTGGGTGATTTGGCATGGGAGACTTAAGGAAGCAGGGACTCACTCAAGATTGGATGCTGTCAGAAAGAGGACAATTCTATGACTGGGTATCTAAATAAATGTTATCTATAGGGAAGGCAGACTAGAACCAGAAGAAAATTTAATCAGCAATGCAGCAGCGATCCCTGATTTTAGCCAAGACAGGGGAGAGGTGTTGGGTAATTTGTGGGTTAAACAGGGACCTTGTATTTGCTTGTGTTTACACAAAACCCTGACGCAATCTCGCATTATCTCATTGTATCATGATTTCAGAGTAACCTTTTCTGAAGTTATTATTCTGTAAGATTTTTTATGTCCACTAGGAGAATAGCATGGCCAGCTCTGAGTGCCGGGTCAGCTTTCAGACGTCAGGGGCTGCCTTTTATTTTCTGTCTCAGAACACAGCAGGCACTGTTAAGTCCTCAATCAATGATGGCGGTGGTGGTGAAAGTGTTATGTCTTCATCATCATTTGATAAGTTGGTGGAGGAAGAGGAAGCCCAAATGGTAACAGTGGTAATATTTGGCCAGAGGTGTGAATAAAGACATATAAAGCACAATGACAGAGGATCTGTAAGGATTTGATTGTGTTTGGCAATATTAGTAGATGAAATGGCAAAGGGCCACTTCCGGGAACACCATGGTCTGAAAGAAATATCCCAGTCCCTGGAATCAGACAGAGCTGAACGTGAGTCTAGGCTGTTCCTGCTTTTGGCTATGTGGACAAAACACACATGAAAGTATCTCTCTGCTCTTTCATCTGTAAGGCCAGGAGAAGATTACAGAGATTAAAGACAATAAAGATGAAAAATTGTTAAGATTAGCCATTGTGTTGGCAAAGCCAAGAGCTCCGTGACTGGACAAAACAGAAAACTTACCCAGCAGCATCTCTGCACCTGGCATTTATTGCAAAATATTGGCACCCATGGCTTTAACCTGAAATGACTGTCAACAGCTGCTCTCAAAGGACGTTCAGCTTTGTGACAGCATACCCATGAGGCAAGACTGTTATAAAGACTCAGTTTCTAGAGCCAGAATACTGAACTGCTTCTTAGTTCTGTGGCTTTAAGCAACTGATTTCCCTCTACGCCTTGCTTTCTGTATCTACGAAAGGGAGATCATGATAATATGTATAAAATAATATACATCATTATAATATATATGTAATATATAATAATACCAACAGCCTATGAATTAGCATCTTCACGTCAAAGGCAAAGATTAATTCCCTTGCACAGATAAGTGCACTTCCGAGGTAATATCAATATTGTGTTCATATTGATTGAGTACCTGCAATATGTCCTGAAAAAGCATAGCCCAATGGTTCAGAACAGCCTGTGAAGTCATTCTCCTTGAGTTTAAACCTAATTCCCACCAGTCATTAGTTGCATGCCTTCTGGCAAGTTGCCCCTCTGTGCCTAGAGTTTTTCTGTCTGTAAAACTTGGGGGGTTAGGATCGGGAGAGAGAAGGGAGATAAATCCTAATCTCTCCCTCCTAAGCCTCTTATGAAGATCAAATGAGGACAGTGACTGGAACATAGCAATTGCCAAGTAAACATCAGCTAATGTTAATAGCTACCGTCAATTTTCTGTGTGTGGTGTTGCAACAACAGAGACACTCCCTAAAACAGGGTCAAAGAATATAAGACAGCATAATTTTCTAGGAGGAAAAAAAAATCATCAAGGCTGCTGGATACAGTCAGCCTCCGGCCCTGAACAAACAAGTTGTTTTTCTGAAATGTTGGCATGTGGGTTAAAGCTAGAATGTTCCCTCTGAACCTTAGAATTGTGGAATTTCAGCCAATAAGTGAAAGCTGGATGACATTGATAGGTTTATTTACTCTAACTTACTCAAAGAAAAGCCTGTGGAATAGGCACAGTTCATATATGAATAAATAAGCTTTCTTGGGTAGATGCACGATCTCCCAACTGGAGGTGTTCATAAGCCATCAAAGATGTGGTATTGTGGATGTTTCCACAACAGAACTGTTGGCTACATGAACTTCAAGGTACTTTTAATGGCCATTATTCTGGGAATGGAGTATTTTAGGAGGTGATTTAATTTTTACCCATTTTTTTTCTCTTTCAGATTTGATAGCCCATTTACACCCTCCACATCAAGGTAGGGAGACCATCTCTTTATTTGTGAGTATCTCAAATGTTAGCCCCCACCCCTTAAACAGTATTATATTCCTGAAAGTGCCTCTCACACTTTCTTGCCATTTGACCCTTTCCTTTGGTATTCTTTTGGCATGAAAGGCTCTCCTTGGTCATGGCAGCCAAATTATATATTTCAAGATCCAGTTCAGTTAGCTATCTGAAATTTACTCTCTTCTCCATTGGAACTAACATCAGCCTTTGCATGGCGAGGGGTTATGTGTTCCTTTTTTATTTCATTTTTAATTGACAAATAATAATTGTATATATTTATGGGGTAGAATGTGATGTTTTGATATATTTTTACATGGTGGAATGATTGAATCAAGCTAATCAGCATATCCATTACCTCACATACGTTTTTTTGTGGTGAGAACATTTAAAATATAATCTTTTAGCAATTTTGAAATATATAATATGTTATTGTTAATTATAATCACTGTACTGTGCAATAGACTTCTAAAACTTATTCCTCCTGTCTAACTGAAACTTTGTCCCTTTTGAACAAAATCTCCCCATTCCCCACCCTATCCCACACCCACCCTCCGGTAACCACCATTCTACTCTCTACTTCTATGAGTTCAACTTCTAAAAAAAGCATTTGTGTTTTTTGTTGATTGCTTGTTTGTTTGTTAATTTTAACAGCCTTATCAAGGTGCTATCTACATTCCATGAAATTCACCCATTTTAAGTGTACCATTCAGTGATTTTTAGTAAATTTACAGAGAAGTGCAAACATCACCACAATCTAATTTTAGAATATTTCCATCACCCCAAAAGATCCCTCATATGCATTTTCCTTCACTCCCCATTTGCACCCCCAGAGCTAAGCAACCAGTAGTCTACTCCCTGTGTCTATAGAATGGTCTTTTCTGTATATTTCATATAAATAGAATCATATACATGATCTTTTGCTTCTGTTTTTAAGTTGAAAAGTTAATTCTGAGAGTAATATGTGTTCATCATAGATAACTTTGTCTCTGTGTCTCAGTTCTTGGAAGAGTTGAACTATATCCACATGCAGACAACTGGTACTCTGTTTCAATCTATTGCTCTCATGAAGTTGAGAGTTTCAAGAGAGAAATAGAGATGTGGGAACACTTTGTGTGGACAGTCAAGCTGGTGAAAGAGAAACTTTGCTTGCAAAAATGTCTGCTGGTTTTTAAATATTCCAATCACCAATTACTTGGTTGGAATTGAACCAGCATAGCCTGAAGTCATTATATGGTGGGAAAATGTAGCCCATTGTCCCTCTTTGTTTTGGGGTCAGAAGGGAGCTATTTGCAGAGCAGTGGACAACGGGGTTTCTCTGTGAATGGGGATCATATGCTAAGGACCAAAGATGACCTTAGGAGGGAACAGAATCAGCAGGAATGATGGCTTCCCTCAGCCCCCTGGGGAGTCAGGATGAGTCACAAGGATCAGGTCCCACCACCAATGGCAATTGCACATGTGCTATTTGGCCACTCCTGGCAATATGAACAGCTACCAACTCTGAATGAATCCTGATCGCCTGGCTTTGAATCCCAGCTTCGCTGCCCATTAGCAAGTTTCTTAGCCTCTTTGTGCTTAAGTCTCCAGATCTATCAAACAGTCTAATAACAATACCCAGTTCATTGGGCTGACGTAAGGATATCATTAAATGTGTTGATATTTGTAAATTGTGCACATGTCCCAAATCAGCTATATGATAGTTTTTATATAAATAATAATAAATAATTAAAATAATAATTTGTGTTAAATAATCAAATTGTTAAATTATGATTTAAAATATTAAATAATAAATACTATATATATTATTAAATAATAATGAGTGATTGTTGTATAATAAAAATAAATAATTTTGTGTCACAATTATTTCAGGCTTATGGAGAGCCAATAAATATTTATTATTAAGTTACTATTAGGTGCCAGTCTCTCCCAGTTGATAATGCAGGTCTAGCTGTGGACAGGGTACACAAACAAGAAAGACTCTGAAAGGGTCATTGAGACTATTATGAGCAAAAATGTGCCAATAAAGTGAAAAACCTAGAAGAAATAATAAATTGCTAGACATATACAACCTACAAAAATTGAACCATGAAGAAATTGAAAATCTGAATACCAAAAACAAGTAATGAGACAGAAGCAGTAATAAAAAGTCTCCCATCAAATACTAATAAAGTCTCAGGACCAGGTGGCTTTACTGCTTAATTCTGCCAAACATGTAAAGAAAAACTAATACCAATCCTACTCAAAGTATTCCTGAAAAAACAAGGAGGAGAGAATACTTCCAAACTCCCTCTACAAGCGAGTGTTACCTTGATACCAAAACCAGACAAAGACACAACAAAAAAAACACTACAGGCCAGTATCTCTGATGAACATAGATGCAAATATCCTCAACAAAATACTAGCAAACTGAAGTCAATAAGACACTGAAAAGATCATTCATTATGGTCACCTGGGATTCATCCCAGGGATGCAAAGATGGTTCAACATATGCAAAAAAATAAATGTGATACATCACATCAACAGAATGAGGGGCAAAAACCATATAATTTCAATAGATGCCACAAAAGCATTTGGTAAAATTTAACATTCCTTCATGATAAAAACTCTCAAAAAACTGGGTATAGAGGAACACACCCCAACACAATAAAAGCTATATATGACAAACTGACAGCTAACATCATACTGAATGGGGAAAAACTGAAAGTCTTTCCTCTAAGAGACATGGAACAAAACAAGGATGCCCACTTTTACCACTTTTATTCACTATAATACTGGGAGTCCTAGTCAGGGCAATTAGCAAGAGAAAGAAAAAAAGGGCATCCAAATTGGAAAGGAAGAAGTTAAATTATCCTTGTTGGCAGATGATATGATCTTATATTTAGAAAACCATAAAGACTCCACAAAAAATTACTAAAACCGGTAAACAAATTCAGTAAATTTGCAGGATACAAAATCAACATACAAAAATCTGTAGCATTTCTATATGCCAACAACAAACAAGCTGAAAAAGAAATCAAGAAAGTAATCCCATTTACAATAGCTGCAAATAAAATAAAATACCTAGGAATAAACTTGACTGAAGAAGTGAAAGATCTCTACAATGCAAACTATAAAACATTGATGAAATAAATTGAAAAGGTCACAAAAAAATGGAAATATATTCCTTATTCATGATTGAAAAAAATCAGTATTGTTAAAATGTCCATACTACCCAAAGCAATCTACAGATTCAGTGTAATCCCCATCAAAATACCAGTGACATTCTTCAGAGAAATAGAAAAAATAATCCTAAAATTTATGTGGAACCACAAAAGACCCGGAATAACCAAAGCAATTCTGAGCAAAAAGAATAAAGCTGGAAGCAGCACATTACCTGACTTCAAGTTATACTACAAACCTATAGTAACCAAAACAGCATGATACTGGCATAAAAACAGATACATATACCAGTGGAACAGAATAGAGAACCCAGAAGTAAATCCACAGATTTATAGCTAACTCATTTTTGACAAAGGTGCCAAGAACATACATTAGGGAAAGGACAATCTATTCAATAAATAGTGCTGGGAAAACTGGATATTCATATGCAGAAGAATGAAACTAGACTGCTAGCTCTCACCGTATACAAAAATCAAATCAAAATAATAGATTAAATACTTAAATCTAAGACTTAAAACTGTAAAAACTACTAGAAGAAAACACTGGTGAAACACCCCAGGACATTGGTTTGGGCAAAGATTTCTTAAGTAAGAGTAAGACCTCAAAAGCACAAGCAACCAAAGCAAAAATGGACAAATGGGATCACATCAAGCTCCAAGTTTCTGTACAGCAAAGGAAATAATCCACAAAATGAAGACAGAAGACCTATCTGACAAAAGTTTAATAACCAGAATATACAAGGAGCTCAAACAACTCAATACGAAAAAATCAAATAATCTGATTGAAAGATGGGCAAAAGATCTGAATCAACATTTCTCAAAAAAAGACATACAAATGGCCAACAGGTATATTAAAAAAATGCTCAACATCACTAATCATCAGAGAAATGCAAATCAAACTACAATGAGATATAATATTACTCCAGTTAAAATGGCTTTAATCCAAAAAACAGGCTGTTTCTGGAAAATCCCAGGACAGTATAGAAAAACTGCCCCCCACCAAAGTGAGAGGGAGCAAATAGACCAAAGAATGACTCAGACCAAGTTCAGTTTGATGAGTTAGATGAGTTTATTAGAGGTTATTTACAAGGGTACTTGCTCCTGGGTGGCATAGGAATTTCTTCCACAGGAGCTTTCTTGCATGCAAAATCTGCACTTGCCCACCCTGTGGTGTTGCTTTAAATCTCTTCCCAATGGGTAATACAAAGTTTTTATGATGTATCTTTGCTTATTCATAGTGAATCAAATCAAGCAGGTACAGTCATCATACACTGTCATGCAACTCATTTTATGTTAATGATATTACAGTTTTCCACTAGGCAAGTATTTTAATACTGCAATTAGCTAAAGAGCACTATAGGACAACCAAAGTGGCTCCAAAGCAGTCAGGGCTGGTCTAGGCAGGCTGTTTCAAGGCAAGAGAGTGCTGAGGCACCCAAGAAAGTGCTGGGCAATTTTCCTAGGCCCAGTAGTTATTTTAGTACTTGCTTACTCTAGTTTGTAACAATTTTGCTGAGTACTCCAGGATAGCACAGTATTTCTGCTATGTGGTGGGGAACACGCACTTTTCCTGTCACAGGCAATAATGTATGCCAGCAAGGATGTGAAGAAAGGGTAACCTTCATACAGTGTAGGTGGGAATGTAAACTAGTACAGCCACTATAGAGAACAGTATGGAGGTTACTCAAAAAACTAAAAATAAAACTTTCATATGATCTAGCAATCCCACTGCTGGATATATATACAAAAGAAAGGAAATATTGAAGAGATATCTGCACTCCCATGTTTACTGCAGCCCTATTCACAATAGCCAAAATATGGAATCAACCTAAGTGCCCATCAATGGATGAATAGATAAAGAAAATGTGGTACATATACACAATGGAATATTATTCAGTCGTGAAAAAGAATGAAATCCTGTCATTTGCAACAACATGGGTGGAACAGGAGGACATTATGCTAAGTGAAATAAGCCAGGCACAGAAAGACAGATATCACATGTTCTCACTTATATGTGGAGCTAAAAAAAAAAATTGAACTCATTTTTTTTCTAAGATGGCAGATTAGAGACTTCTCCAGTGTGCCTCACCCACTTGGAAGAAGAAAAATAGTATGTAGAGATTTACACTGTGAACTTTTACTCAAGAGGGAGCATGGGAATTCAATAGAAAAGTGAAGGACATTTCAGATCCCAGGGAAGAGAAGATGGGAAGGCAGCCTTTGTGGCATAGTCTGGCTGAGAACTGTGAGTGAAGCTGCAATATAATAGAGAAGGAGAGAATGTCCCTCTGCAATCCACCTTTCCAATGGGGAACCGTGCAACCCAGGCCATGGGAGAGCACATAGTCCAACCCAGAGACTGAGAAGGGAGGGCACTGGAGAGTGCACTAGGCATTTTTCTGCACCCAGGATCGTAAAGGAGGATGTGATTCTCAATCTTGGCTCATTCCAAACTGGGTGGTATTCAGGGACCTAGCAGTGGCAGCTGCCACAAGCATTAAAGAGTCTTGGCCATGGGTTGGAATAATGGGTCTGGAGTCCGGGAGGAGCCCCCATAACCAGAACTGAGAGGCAAGTATGGAGTGTTCTCCAGCCATGGGTATTGGAATTGAGCTCTCCCCCTCCATGGGACCCCAGTGTGGGAAGAGATTGGCTGGAGAGCCATGGTTTTGCCCAGGCAGTGAGTTTTACAGCCAGGGATTGCTTTGCAGTCTAAAGCCAAACTGTATGTGGCTTTACTGAGTGGCCCAATTTTCTCCCCTGGTCAAGACAGGGGAGAGAGCCTTGCTGGTTCAGAAGAGTGAAAGGGAGGCAGGTCCCACACCCACTTACGTGGACTAGTGCTTAGGCTGCCCCTCTCTTCCCGTGTGGGGAACTTGGTGCAGCAGCAGTTTCTCTGCTCCTCACCTGAGCATATCTCCAGGCATTTGGTGGCTGCCCCCTTAGGCACCAGGCAGAGCTGGTGCTTGTGCTTGCCACTGGGGGGCCCAAGTGCAGGCTTGCACAGTCCCGCTACACCCAGCTTTGCCCCATGCCCCCTCAGGCTGTGTGTGGGACCCAAACCACTGACATTGTCCTTGTAAACAATGATCGTGCATAAACCCTACTGCTACCACTGTAGCTGACCTTACCTGCAAGTGCCACCTACTGGCCTAGAGGCCAACCTGCACAACCCAATACAAAATCTGCTACACAAGTGCACAGCACTTCAGAACAGGATAAGTTTCTTCCATCCTCCACCACACTGGTGTCTCAGGAGGCCATGAGCCTGCTCACCCACCTGGTACACCATTACTATGACTGGCATTTAAGAAAGCCACGACACTAGGGCTATCTATAACCAAAGAAATCACACAGATTCCTTGTGACTGAACACACCCAGAAGCAAAGCCAAACATCCCTACTCAATTTACATTATAGTCACATCCTCAAGGAAAAAAAAAAAGAGTCCAGTCCAAATGAAAGTAAATTCAAAAATAAGAACTGACTATTCCTCCAAATGCAAAGAAATCAGTATAACAATACTGGAAGTATGAAAAAGCAAGGAATTATGACACTCCCAAAGGATCATAATCTGGTATTTTTGAAATGCCAGATAAAGAATTCAAAATATTTATTTTAAAGAAGCTCAATGAGATCTGAAAGAAATCTGAAAAACCAATACAAAGAAATCAATTCAGGATATGCATGAGAAATTTGCCAAGGAAATAGATATCTTTTTAAAAAAAAAAAACACTCTGGAAATGAAAAATTCATTGAAGGAATTACAAAATACAGTTGAAAGCTTCAACAATAGATTAGACCAAGGAGAAGAAAGAATCTCAGAACTTGAAGACAGGTCTTTTGAATTAATCTAGTCAGACAAAAATAAAGAAAAAAAATAGAAAAGAATGAACAAAGCCTTTGAGAAATATGGGAACACATAAAGTTACTGAACTTATAAGTCACTGGCATTCCTGAGGGAAAAGAAAAAGCAAAAGGTTTAGAAAACCTATTTAAGGAAATAAATGATGAAAACTTCCCTAGCAAGAGATTTAGATATCAAGATACAAGAGGCCCAGTGAACAACAGAAAAATACATTGTAAGATGGACTTCATCATGACATGTAGTCATCAGACTGTCTAAAGTCAATGTGAAGGGAAAAAATCCTAAAATCAGCAAGAGAAAATTGTCTGGTCACCTGTAAAGGAAACCTCATCAGACTAACAGCAAACTTCTCAGCAGAAATCTTACAAGCCAGGAGAGATCTTATCTTCTGGGTGCTTAATGAAAAAAACTCAACCACAAATTTTATATCCTGCCAGAATAAGCTTCATAAATGAAGGAGAAATACAGTCTTTCCCAGGCAAGCAAATGCTGAGGGAATTAATCACCACTAGATTGGCTTTATAAGAAATGCTCAAAGGAGTTCTAAACATGGAAATGAAATGTCAATACTCATCATCATAAAAACACATGAAAGAATAAAATTCACATGTCTTATAAAGCAATTACACAAATGAGGAAGAGAAAGAAATTAAATGGCAACATGACAGAACTACAACAAACTCCAAAGACAAAAAGACAGGGAAAATAAAGAAACAAAGAATCCAAAAAACAATTAGATAACAATTAACATTATGAAAGGAACAAAACTTCACATTTCAATATTAACCTTGAATGTAAATAGATTAAAAGCTCCACATTAAAAATACACATTGGTGGAATGGATTTTAAAAATGAACCAACTATATGCTGCTTACAAGAAATTCACCTTACTGATAAAAACACTTATAGACTGAAGGTAAAGGGGTTGAAAAAGATATTCCATGCAAATGGAAACAAAAAGCAAGCAGGAGTAGCTATACTTTTATATCAGATAAAACAGACTTTAAATCAAAAACGGTAAAAAAAAAAAAAAAGACAAAGGTCATTATATAGTAAAGGTTTCAATTCAGCAGGAGGATATAACAATTATAAATATATATGCACCCAACACCAGAGCACCGAGATTCATAAAACAAATATTATTAGATCTAAAGAAAGAGATAGAGAGCAATACAATAATAGTGGGGGACTTCAACACCCCACTCACAGCACTAGACTGATCATCAAGACAAAAAATCAACAATAAAACACTGGGCTTAAATTGGACATTAGTGCTAACAGATATACACAGATACTCTATCCAACAACCACAGAATATTCATTCTTCTCTTCAGCTCATGGAACATTCTTCAAGATAGACCATATGTTAGGCCACAAAACTAGCCTCAATAAGTTTTTAAAAATCAACATAATATCAAGTATCTTCTCAGATCACAGGACAATAAAACTAGAAATCAATACAAAGAAGACTCAAAACTATACAAAAACATGGAAATGAAACAACATGCTCCTGAATGATATTTGGGTCAACAATGACATGAAAATGGAAATTTAAAAATTTATTGAAATGAATGAAAATAGAGACACAACATCTGAAAACCTCTAGAATACAGCAAAAGCAGTGTGAAGAGGGAAGTTTATAGTGTTAAATGTCTACATCAAAAAAAATAGAAAGATCACAAATTAACAACCTAACATTATACCTCAAAAAACTAGAAAAACAAGAACAAACCCAAAGCTAGCATAAGAAAAGAAATGACAAAGATCAGAGCAAAACTAAATGAAATTGAGACCAAAAAAAAAAAAAACCACAAAGAATCAATGAAACAAAAAGTAGATTCTTTAAAAAGATAAACAAAATTGATAAACTGCTAGCTAGACTAACCAAGAAGAGGAAAAAATCAAAATAAACATAATCAGAAAATAAAAAGGAGACAATACAACTGATATCACAGAAATACAAAAGTCATCAGAGACTACTATGAACAACTATACACTCACAAACAAGAAAATCTAGAGAAAATGGACAAATTCCTGGAAACATACAACCTCCAAAGGTTGAATCAAGAAGAAATAAAAATCCTGAACAGACCAATAATGAGTAGTGAAAATGAATTTGTAATTTAAAAGTCTCCCAACCAAAAAAAAAAAAAGCCCATGATCAGATGGACTCACAGACAAATTCTACCAAATATATAAAGAACTGGTACTAATCCTTCTGAAACTATCCCAAAATATTTAAGAGTGAATCCTCCCTAACTCATTATACAAAGCCAGTATTACCCTGATGCAAATGCCAGATAAGGAAACAATGAAAAAAAGAAAACATCAGCCAATATCCTTGATGAACATAGATGCAGAAATTCTCAAGAAAATATTACCAAACCAAATCCAACAGTGCATCAAAAAGATAATGCACCACAATCAGGTAGGTTTTATGCCAGGGATGCAAGGATGGTTCAATATATGCAAATCAATAAATGTGATTCACTACGTAAACAGAATTAAAAACAAAAACCATACAATTATATCAATAGATGCAAAAAAGTGTTTGATAACATTCAACTTTCCTTCATTGTAAAACCACTCAACCAACTAGCATAGAAGGAACATACCTCAAAATAATAAATACCATATATGACAAACCCACAACCAACCCCATGCTGAATGGGGAAAAGTTGAAAGCATTCCCCCTAAGAACTGGAACAAGACAAGAATGCCCACTGTCACCATTACTATTGAACATAGCACTGGACGTCCGAGCCAGAGCAATCAGGCAAGAGAAAGAAATAAAAGGCATCCAAAGTGGAAAAGAGGAAGTCAAATTATCTCTGTTCACTGATGATATTATATTGTACCTAGAAGACCCTAAAGGCTCCTCAAAAAAACATTTTGATTTTAGAAAAATTAATTTAATAAAGTTTCAGGATACAAAATCAACACACAAAAATCAGGGGCATTTCTACACACCAGAAACAATCAAGCTGAGAACCAAATCAAAACGACAATCCCATTTACAATAGCTACAAAAAATAAAATAAAATATCTAGGAATATATTTAATCACAAGGAGATAAAGATCTCTACAAGGAAAACTGCAAAACACCTGATGAAAGAAACTGTAGATGACACAAATGGAAAAACATCCCACGCTCATGAATCAGAAGAATTAATATCATTAAAATGACCCTACTGCCCAAAGCAATCTACAGAGTCAATGAAATCCCTATCAAAACACCAATGTCATTTTTCACAGAATTAGAAAAAAAATCCTAAAATTCATGTGGAACCAAAAAGGAGCCCAAATATTCAAAGCAATCTTAAGCAAAAAGACGGCTAGGCATGGTAGCTCCTGTAATCTCAGTGCTTTGGGAGGCTGAGGCAGGAGGATCACTTGAGGGGAGGAGTTTGAGATCCCATCTCTACAAGAAAAGTTTTTTTAATTAGCCAAGCACAGTGGTGAGCGCCTATATTCCCAACTACTCAGGAGGCTGAT
The DNA here is from genome assembly GCA_023783475.1 of Daubentonia madagascariensis. Taxonomy (NCBI): domain Eukaryota; kingdom Metazoa; phylum Chordata; class Mammalia; order Primates; family Daubentoniidae; genus Daubentonia; species Daubentonia madagascariensis. The sequence goes on from JAKFHU010000162.1 coordinate 400,724, forward strand.
GCAGGAGGATTAGTCAGGCCCAGGAGTTTGAGATTATAGTGAGCTATGACTATGCCACTGCTCTCCAACCTGGGTGACAGAGTGAGACCTTGTCTCTAAAAAGTAAAAAGTAAATAAATAAATTTTTAAAAATAACAAAGCTGGAAGCATCATGTTACCTACCCCAAATTATACTACGAGGCCATAGTAACCAGAACAGCATGGTACTGGTGTAAAAATAGACGCATAGATCAATGGAACAGACTAGAGAACCCAGGAGGAGGGGCCAAGATGGCAAACTAGAAGCAGCCTGCACATGCCACTTTCACAGAGAGGACTGAAGGTGATGAGCGGATATCCACCTTCAGATCAATTGTCTAAGAGAGAGCATTGTGAATCAAAAGAGACGTGACAGGAGGCATCCAAAGTGAAGCAGAAGGAAGAGAGACGGCCTGCTCTGCAGTTTGGAGGTACGCAGGGAAGACAATTGCACACATGGGGAAGGCACAGAGGGAGAATCCCGGGGCTCCACACTCCCCCCATGATCATTGCTATTCAAGGTGCAGGAGGGACCCTCCACTGCAGAAGGCTGCATGATAAACATAGGAAGCTATCTGGAGACTGTGCAGCTTTGTTATTTTTAAAAATTTATTTATTTTTTTATTTTTTAGAGACAAGTTATCACTTTGTCACCCAGGTTGGACAGCAGTGGCATAGTCACTGTACTCTGGAGAGAGGGCACAGCAGTGACCCACTGGATCAAAAACCCTGGGCACTGCAGCTGACATCATTTTAAAATCCTAGACCCGGAGCACTGCCTCTACCTGGGGACCTGATCCATTGCTGCTGCATCCCCATCTCCCTGGCCAGTTCAAGTGAGGGAGGGAGCAGGGAGGCCAACCACTCTCCTGAGTCCTGTGGGCAGGAGCCATGTGCCCCCACTGCTGCTGGGGGACCTGGGTGAGCCGATAATCACCCCTGCCTGTTGACATGGGCGGGGCTGTGCTCAAGCCAGTGCCTGGCTGACAAATGCTGCCACCCAAGGGTGTGGGCAGAGTGGCAGTCAAGCTGGCACCCAGCCAACAAATGCCACCACCCCCTGAGGATATGAGCAGGTCAGCTGTCAAGCTGGCGCGTGCTGACAATCATCACTGCCCGAGGGTGTGGGTGGAGTTGTACCCAAGCCAGCCCCTGGCAATAAATGCTGCCATCTGAGGATCTGAGTGGGGCAGCCCTCAAGACATCAGTCACCACTGCCCATGGGTATGGGCAGAGCTATGCTCAAGCCACAAGGGCCAACAAATGCTGCTGCCTGCAGATCTAACCCAGACAGCCAGGGCAGCTGACAAGCACTGCCACTTGCAGGGGAGGGAAGTATGCCACTTGTATGCTGAAACCATACAAAGCAACAAATTCCACCACCCGCAGATCAGAGTGGGGCAGCTCCCAAGCCAGCACAAGCAATCGCTGCCACCCACGGGCTTGGGTGGGGCTGTGCTTAAGCCAGGGCAGGCTGACAAACACTGCTGCCCACAGATCTGTGTGGAGCAGCTCTCAAGCCAGCTTGGGCTGACAATCTCCTCTGCTGACAGAAATAGGTAGGGCATTCACTCACTCTTCAATGTGGGGACTGCCAGTGACAACCACAGGGGGCCAGTCAGGCAGGAGACACAGGACAGCAGCAGTGTTAAATACTACAGTGCAACTGCCCATCTCAGGCTGGGTCAGTCCTTCAGAGTAGGACACAAGTACGCCATCCAGGGACCTCTCCTTCTTTGCACTAAATAGGAGAGTTCCCAGCAGAGGAGAACAGATGCACTGCAAGCCTACCTGCCTTGAGCTGAGAGAAGAAATTTCGGGTGAGAAGGAACCAGAATAAGAATTCTGGTAGCCTGAAAAAAAAAAAGCTGTTTTGATACCCCCAAAGGATCAGAATAGGTCTCCAGCAATGGATCCCAACCTAAAGGAAATTGTCAAAATGTCAGAGAGGAATTCAGAATATGGATGGCAAAGGAGATGGATGGCATTGAAAGGAAAGTTGAAAACCAACACAAAGAAGAAAAAAAATGTTTCAGGACATGAATAAAAAAATGAAAAACTTGCTAAAGAGATAGACAATGTAAGAAAAGTTATAACAGAATCTAAAGAAATGAAAGAGTCATTTAGGAAATTTCAAAATACAGCAGAAACCTTCAACAACAGGCTAGACCAAGCATTAAAAAGAATTTCAGGGTTTGAAGACAAGGCTTTTGAACTAACTCAGTCAGTCAAAGATACAGAAAAAAGAATAGAGAAGAATGGGCAATCACTCAGAGAAGTATGGGACTATACAAAGCAGGCCAATACAAGAATTGTAGGTATCGCAGAGCGAGAAGAAAAAGCAAAAACCATGGAAAATCTACTTTAGGGAATTATTGAGGAAAACTTCCCTGGTATTGCCAGAGATTCATATATCTAGATACAGGATGGTCACTGAACACCAGGAAAATTCATAGCAAATAGGACATCTCTAAGACACATAGTCATCAACCCGGCCAAAGTCAAAATGAAGGAGAAAATTCTGTAAGCAGCAAGATGAAAGCAACAACTAACCTACAAAGGAGAACCCATCAGGCTAACAGCAGACTTCTTAGCAGACTTCTCAGCAGACTTACAAGCCAGAAGGGATTGGGACCCCATTTTTAGTCTTCTTAAACAGAACAACTGCCAGCCAAGAATTTTGTATCCTGCAAAACTAAGTTTCATAAATGATGAAGAAATAAAGACATTTCCAGACAAGCAAACACTAAGGGAATTTGTCACTACTAGACCAGCCCTACTGGAAATACTCAGAACTGCATCATACATGGAACAGCACAATAGATACCCACCAGTGTAAAAACTCACAAAAGTTAAAGCTCACAGCTCTAATAAAACAATAGCACAAGAGGGAAAACAAAACAACAAGGTATCATCCAACATGATGAACATAACAGTAACTGACATATCAATACTAACACTGAACATGAATAGTCTAAATGCCCCACTTAAAAGACATAGACTGACTGAATGAAAAAACACACCCCAGATATATGCTGTCTCCAAGAAACACATCTAACTTGCAAGGACTCATACAGACTCAAGGCAAAGGGATGGAAAAAATATTCCACACAAATGGAAATAAAAAGCAAGGAGGTGTAGTCTTTCTCATATCAGATAAAATAGACTTTAAAGCATCAATAGTAATAAAAGAAAAAGATAGTCATTATATAATGGTAAAGGGAGCAATTCAATAACAAGACATAACAATCCTAAATATATATGTACCTAACACAGGAACTCCCAGATTCATAACTCAAATTCTACTAGATATAAGCAAAGAAATAAACAGTAGCAGCATAATAGCTGACAGAATCCGATCATTGAAGGATAGGATCAATAAAGAAACACCAGACTTAAATGGGACTGTAGAACAAATGGACCTTACAGACATTTACAGAACATTCTAACCAAAAACTACTGAATATACATTCTTCTCATCAGCACATGGGAAATCTTCCAAGATTGATCATATCTTAGGCCTCAAAACAAGTCTCAGCTAATTCAAAAAATTGAAATCATACCAGGTACCTTCTCAGACCACAGTGAAATAAACCTAGAAATGAATTCCAAGTGAAACACTTAAATCTACACAAAATCATGGAAATTAAACAACCTGCTGCTGAACAATCCTAGAGTCAATGATGAAATTAAAATGGAAATCAAAAGATTCCTTGAACTGAGCAAAAAAGGAGACACAAGCTTCCAAAATCTATGGGATATAACAAAAGTAGTCCTAAGGAGAAAATTCATAGCTTTAAATGCCTACATCAAAAATAAAGAAAGATCACAAATTAACAATATATTGTCACATCTCAAGGAACTAGAAAAAGGAGAGCAGTTTTCCCAGCCCAAAGCCAGCAGAAGAAAAAAATAATAACAATGCTCAGAGCAGAACTAAACAAAATGGAAACCAAAAAAACAATGCAAAGGATCAACAAAACAAAAGGTTGGTTCTTTGAAAAGATAAACAATGTTGATAAACCACTACCCAGATTAACCAGAAAAAGAAGAGAAAGGACTCAAATAAGCTCAATCAGAAATGAAAAAGGAGACATTACACCTGATACCACAGAAATGCACAATATCATCTGTGAATACTGTGAAAACCTCCATGCACACAAACTAGAAATCATAGATGAATATGTTTGGATAAATTCCTGGAAACACACAACCTCCCAAGCCTGAATCAGGGAGAAATAGAAATCCTGAACAGACCAACAATGAGCAGTGAGATTGAAGCAGTAATAAAAATTCTTCCAACAATGACAAAAAGCCTCATACCAGACAGATTCGCAGCTGAATTCTACCAGACCTGCAAAGAAGAACTGGTCCCTACCCTACAGAAATTATTCCATAACACCAAGAATGAGGGAATCCTCTCTAACTCATTCTATGAAGCCAGTACCACCTTGATACCAAAACCAGGAAAGGACACAACAAAAAAGAAAACTACAGAACAATATCCCTTATGAACATAGATGCAAAAATCCTCAACAAAATACTAGCAAAACAAATTCAACAGCACATGAAAAAGATAATTCACCATGATCAAGGGGGTTTCAGCCCAGGGATGCAAGGATGGTTTAACATACACAAATCATTAAATGTGATTCACCACATAAACAGAAGCAAAAACAAAGACCATATGATCATCTCAATAGATGGAGAAAAAATATTCAATAAATTCTAGCACCCTTTCATGACAAAAACCCTCAACAAACTAGGCATAGAAGGAATAGACTTCAAAATTATAGAAGCCATATATGACAAACCCACAGCCAACATCATACCCAATGGAGAAAAGCTGAAAACATTTCCCCTAAGAACTGGTACGAGACAGGGGTGCCCACTGTCACCACTTCTATTCAACATAGCACTAGAAGTCCTAGCCAGAGCAATCAGGCAAGAGAAAGAAATAAAGGGTATTCAAATTGGGAAAGAGGAAGTCAAACTATCCCTGCTTGCTGATGATATGATCTTGCATTTAGAAAATCCTAAAGACTCCACCAAAAGACTCCTGGAATTGATAAATAAATTCAGCAAAGTCTCAGATTACAAAATCAATGTACAAAAATCAGTAGCATTTCTGCATACTAATAATAGTCAACCTGAGAGTCAAATCAAGGACTCAAAACCATTTACAATAGCTGCAAAGAAAATAAAATATCTAGGCATATCCTTAACCAAGGAGGTGAAAGATCTCTACAAGGAGAACTACAAAACACTGATGAAAGAAATCATAGATGACACAAACACAAAAACATCCCATGATCATGGATTGGTAGAATCAACATCATTAAAATGTCCACACTGCCCAAAGTGATTTACAGATTCAATGCAATCCCCATCAAAATACCAACATCATATTTCACAGGTCTAGAAAAAATAATTCTATGCTTAATTTGAGCCAAAAAAGAGCCTGAATAGCCAAAGAAATCTTAAGCGAAAAGAATAAATGTGGAGGCACCACATTACCTGACTTCAAATTACACTACAAGGCTATAGGAACCAAAATAGCATGGTACTGGTATAAAAGTAGAGACATAGACCATTGGAACAGAATAGAGAACCATCCACCTACAACCAACTGATCTTTGACAAAGCAAACAACAATATACACTAGGGAAAGGAAGCCCTGTTCAAGGGAGCTGGGAAAACTGGATAGCCACATGCAGAAGAATGAAATAGGATCCCTATATCTTGCCATATACAAAAATTAACTCAAGATGGATAGAAGACTTAAATATAAGGCATGAAACCATAAAAATTTTAGAAGAAAAAGCAGGAAAAACTCTTCTAGACATCAGTGTAGGCAAAGAATTTATGACTAAGACTCCAAAGGCAAATACAGCAACAACAAAAACAAATAAATGTGATTTAATTAAATTTAAAAACTTCTGCACATCACAAGAAATAACAGAGTTAATAGACAACAGGAGAAAATATTCACAAACTATACATCCAATAAAGGGTCATATCCAGAATCTACAAAGAATTCAAAAATCAGCAAGAAAAAAAACAAACTCCATTAAAAAGTGGGCAAAAGACATGAACAGAAGTTTTTTAAAAGAAGATAGACAAATGGTCAACATCACTAATCATCAAGGAAAGGCAAATTAAAACCACAGTGAGATACCACCTTACCCCTGTCAGAACAGCTATTATTTAAAAGTCAAAAAACAATAGAGGCTGGTGTGGATGCAGAGAGAAAGGAACACTCATACACTGTTGGTGGGACTGCAAATTAGTACAACCTCTATGGAAAGCAGTATGGAAATTCCTCAAAGAAATAAATGTAGACTTACCATTCAATCCAGCAATCCCACTACTGGGTATCTACCTAAGGGGAAAGAAGTCATTTTATCAATAAGACACATGCATGCAAATGTTTATTGCAGCACAATTTACAATCGTAAAGATGTAGAATCAACCTAAGTGCCCTTCAATTCATGAGTAGATAAAGAAAATGTGGGAGATACACACACACACCCCCACACACACACCATAGAGTATACTCAGCTATAAAAAGGAAGGAATTATGTCTTTTGCAGCAACTTGAAAGGAACTGGAGACCATTATCCTAAGTGAAGTATCTTGGGAATGGAAAAATAAACACCACATGTACTCTCTAATAATTGGGAGCTAAACAATGGGCACACATGGGCACAAAGAGATGTAAAGGACATTGGAAACCAAAAAGGGGGGGAGGTGGTAAAAACTTACCTATCAGGTACGATGAACACTATTCTGGTGATGGACACACTAAAAACCCTGACTTAAGCATTATACAAGGTATCCACATAATACAAACATGTGTACCCCCTTAATATTTTGAAATTTTTTGAAATTAGATTGTCATATGTAAAAGAATGAGTCTGGACCTCTATCTCTCACCATATACAAAAGTCAACTCAAGATAGATCAAAGACTTAAATGTAAGATCTTAAACTACAAAATGCTAGAAGAAAACCTAGAAAACACTTTCCTGGACATTGATCTAGACAAAGAATTCATGACTAAGACCTCAAAAGCACAAGCAACAAAAACAAAAATAGAGGACTTAAATGAAAAAGCTTCTGCACAGTGGAAGAAATAACAGAGTGAACAGACAATCTGCAGAATGGGAGAAAATATTTGCAAACTACACATCCAACAGGGGACTGATATCCAAAATTTAGGAGGAAGCCAGGGGCGGTGGCTCACACCTGTAATCCTAGCACTCTGGGAGGCCAAGGCAGGAGGATTGCTTCAGCTCAGGAGTTTGAGACCAGCCTGAGCAAGAGTGAGACCCCATCTCTACCAAAAATAGAAAAATTAACCAGGTGTCATGGCATGTGCCTGTAGTCCCAGCTACTGGGGAGGCTGAGGCAGGAGGATCGCTTGAGCCCAGGAGTTTGAGGTTGCAGTGAGCTAGGCTGACGCCATGACACTCTACCCAGCACAACAGAGTGAGACTCTGTCTCAAAAAAAAAAAGTAGAAGGAACTCAAACAACTCAACAACACCATAAACAAATAACCCCATTAAAAAGTGGGCAAAGGACATGGATAGATATTTTTCAAAAAAAGACATACAAATGGCCAACAAGCACATGAAAAAAATGCTCAAGATCACTAATCATCAGAGAAACGCAAATTAAAACTACAATGAGATATCATCTTACACCACTCAGAATGGCTATTATTAAAAAGACGAAAAATAACAAATGCCAATGACCATGCAGAGAAAAATAAATTCTTATACTGTGTTGGTGGGAATGTAAATTAGTCCATTTTATTTTGGAAAAAGAATGGAGATTTCTCAATGAACTAAAATTGCAACTACCATTCAGTCTAACAATTCCACTGTTGAGTATCTACCCAAAGGAAAAGAAATCACTATATCAAAAGAGACCTGCACTTATATGTTTATCACAGCAATGCTCACAATAGCAAAGACATGGAATCAACCTAAGCATCCATCAATGCATGATTGGATAAAGAAAATGTTGTCTACGAGGGCTGTCCAGAAAGTATCCAGCCATTGTTAATATAACAAGAATGGTTACATGGCGGAATACTTTCTGGACAGGTATTAACATATACACAATGGAATACTACTCAGCCATAAAAAGAATGAAATCATGTCTTCTGCAGGAACATGGATGGAACTAGAGGCCATTGTCTTAAATGAAACAACTCAGAAACAGAAAGTCAAGTGTCGCATATTCTCACTTATAAGTATGGAGCTAAATAATGTGTACATGTGGACATAGAACATGGAATAATAGTCATTGGAGACTCGGAAGAGAGGGAGGGTGTGGGGGGGTGAGGGATGAGGAATTACTTAATAGATACAATGTATACTATTCAGGTGATGGTTATACTAAAAGCCCAGACTTCACCACTATGCAATATACCCATGTAACAAAACTGCACTTGTATCCCTTAAATTCATGCAAATTAAAAAATTGAATTTAGGAATATATAGAATAGAATAACGGTTACTGGAGTCTGGGAAGGGTCATTGGCGGGGGGTGTGGGGGAGGTCAAAGAGAAGATTGTTAATGGGTACAAAAATACAGTTAGATAGAAGGAATAAGATCTAATGTTTGGTAGCCCAATAAGGCAACTATATTTAATAATAGTTTATTGTGCATTTCAAAATAACTAAAAGAAAAAGAAAAAAAAACAAAAAAAACAAAATAACTAAAAGAGTAGAATTGGAATGTTCCTAACACAAAAAAAAGATAAATGCTTGAGGCAATGGATATCTCGATTACCCTGATGTGATCACCACACACTGTATGTTTGCATCAAAACATCACATGTGTCTACAAATATGTAAAACTATTATGTATCCATAATAATTTTTTTTAAGTTTTAAGAAATGTTTTAAACATAAGGAAAGGTAACTTGTAAGGAAGTTCAATACAGATGAACCTAGCCTTGTCTGGATGTTCAAGAAAGTTCCATGGAAATTCACATTTAAGTTCAACTTAAGAGGAGAGTCAACAGGCAAAAGGGATGAGGAGTTCTTGCCAAGCAAAGAAGATCGTGTCTGTAAATCCACAAGGCTAGAAAGATGGTGACACATTGGGGCTACTTTACAAGCTTTGAGCAGAGAGAACACAAAGAAGGGTGATCCAAGGTGAGACTAGAGTTGTATTTGAGGACCAGATTAAGTGGGGTATGGTATAAGCCATTTCAATGTTATTTCTCATCCTAACAGCAATGGGACATCAATAGATTAGTGGCAGGGCCATGTTAGTATTTAAGAATAATTGGCCGGGTGTTGTGGCTCACATCTGTAATCCTAGCACTTTGGGAGGCTGAGGCAGGAGGATCACTTGAGGCCAGTAGTTTGAGACCAGTCTCTATATAAAGCAAAAACAAAAAATTAGCCAGGTGTGATGGCACATGCTTGTAGTCCTGGCTACTCAAGAGCACTTTGGGAGGCTGAGACAGGAGGATCACTTAAGCCCAGGAATTCAAGGCTGCAGTGAACCATGATCACACCACTGTACTCCAGCCTGAGTGGCAGAGCAAGACCCAGTCTCAAAAAAAAAAAAAAAAAAGGAATTATTCTCCCTGCAGCATGAAGAGCAAGTGGAACAAATAGGTTGGGAGCACGCAGAAATAAGTTATTGCTGTAGTCAAGGCAGGGCAAGAACGTGGGTGATGATTAAATATGGGAGGGAAGTGGAGAGCTTTTAGAAATATTTAGGAGCTAACTTTGACAGGCTAAGAGATTTACTTTTCTAGGAGAGAAGGAGAAAAGAGACTATAGAAAGACTCTGGAGTTTTGGCTTAGGAAAATCAGGTGTATTGTTGCTAAAGAACTTCCGTAAAACGGAAGCCAGCAATTCCAGCCTGCTTCCAGCTCTGGGTTGAAAGAAGGCTTCCTTTGATATCTCCTTATGTTTCTGCCACACACAGGAAAAGTGGTTAGTGAGGCCAGCTGCACGTGGACGTAGGGGTTATGGGTGAGCAAGCATGGTGCAGGTAATCGAGGCAGGCATTTGAGAGTCAATTCCCCTTGTACGCTTGCCTTACATCTGGCGTGTATTTTATTTTCCAGTTATCTCTGAACAAGCCTGTGTCTTTCCATTTACCTATGGCGATGTAATCTACTACAGTTGCATCTCCATCCACAGTGACTTTGATTGGTGTTCTCTTGACGAAGAGTTCCAAGGCAGGTGGCGGTACTGCACAGTGAGTGGTGAGTATCCTATGGTGGGCTGTCTTGGATGCCCGGGACCCAAAAAGCAGGTGACAGCAGCCGGCTGCACGGTTTATGGTGGCAGATAGACCTGAGTTCAAATGCTGACTTTTCTACGTAATTTTAACTTCTTTGAAAACAATGGAGTGTGGTAGAAAAAGCACGATGTGCTGTTGGTTCAGCAGGGATGACTCTTAAGACTGTCTGTGTTCATCATTCTCCTTCTGCCCCCCTCCTTATCTGCAGATCCCCCCCAGTGTGTCTTTCCCTTCTTATTCAGAAAAAAACTCGTTTACAAATGCACCAAGGAAGGCTATATTTTGAATCGGAGTTGGTGTTCATTGACAAGAAATTACAACAAAGACGGGAAATGGAAGCAGTGTTCTCCTCTCAAGTAAGATGGTTGGGGGTCTTGTGACTCTCTTAAAGTGGGAACCCTCTGGGCTAATGAAAGGGGAAGCTTGGGATCTAGAGTCCCTGGTGATGGCTTAGAGCAGGGGTCTGCAAACATTTCCTGGGAAGGGCCTGATATTTAGTAAATATTTTAGGCTTAGTGAGCCATAGGTCCCGGTCACAAATACTCAATTCTGCCCTTGTTTTGGCACAAGAGCAGCCACAGGCAATACAAAAATAAGTACTGGCTGGGCGCGGTGGCTCACACCTGTACTCCTAGAACTCTGGAGGCCGAGGCGGGAGGATCACTTCAGATCAGGAGTTGGAGACCAGCCCAAGCAAGAGCAAGACCCCATCTCTACTAAAAGCAGAAAAATTAGCCAGACGTGCGGCACGCGCCTGTAGTCCCAGCTACTCAGGAGGCTGAGGCAAGAGGATCGCTTGAGCCCAAAAGTTTGAGGTTGCAGTGAGCTATGATGACGCCAGTGCACTCTACCCAGGGCAACAGAGTGAGACTCTGTCTCAAAAAAAAAAAAAAAAGAGTACAATGTACATTATTCAGGTCATGGATACACTGAAAGCCCAGACTTCACTACTATGCAATATATCCGTGTAACAAAATTGCACTTGGAACCCTTAAATTTATGCAAAAATTTTTTTTAAAAGTAAATGTGACTATGTTCCAGTAAAATTTTATTTATGGACCCTGAAATTTGAATCTCATATAGTGTTCAAGTATCAAAAAATAGTAGCCACCATTTATTTATTTATTTTGGGGTCGGCCATTTAAAAATGAGAAAACCATTAGCTCGTGGGCTGTATGGAGACAGATGGTAGGTTGGATTGGACTTCTGGGCCCTCGTTATCAGGCCCCTGGCTCAGATTATCTGTTCTTGACCCCAGGTTGACGGAGGAATAGGTTAGTTTCCATTGAAAAGCAGACGAGGGAAGGATAAAAGCATGGTCAGCAGACATTGGAGAGATTACCCACTTCAAGGCTCTTGTGTTATATAGTGAGGATTTTACGGAGTGCTCAATATTCTCTGGCCACCATGCTGAGTAATTCCAGCACAGCATCTCACGTAACCTTCACCATGACCTCAGGAGGTGATTATAGGAGTCATTACACCCACATAGAAATGAGGAGACAAGCTTAGGAGTCAGGCTACGCCCAAACCCAGGTGTCAAATCCCATCATCTGAATGAGACGTTATGCAGAGACCACTTACGAACAGACACCGTTAAATGAGCCCCTACTAGAGGCCCTATTATGGGCTTTTCATTCAGTATCTCTCTTCCCATCAAAATTGCCGTATTATGGATGTGGAAATGAACGCTGAGAGCTGGAATATCTTAGCCCATCAGCCTCTAAGAGATGAAGCCCCAACCATCCCCCAGACTCAGTGGTGGTCGAAGTCAGTGTTCGTTGCTACCCCCAGCTCTGCGTCTGTCTAAATTCATACAACAGGCGTGGTGGTGTGCACCTGTAGTCCCAGCTACTTGGGAGGCTGAGGCACTTGGGCCCAGGAGTTGGAGGTAGCAGTAAGCTATGAATGTGCCATTTCACTCCAGCCTCGGTGACAAAGCGAGACCCCGTCTAAAAAAAACAAAACAAAACAAAAACTCATAGAACTATTCATTTGAAAACATCTTTGGAGTCATTTTCCACAACATCAGTGGCACAGAGATAAACACTCCTAGACTTATCTCTGAAATCTGCCAAATTTTATCTGAATCTAGCTAACTGCTTTTCCCTATATACACTGTGACTCTAGTAAGTGATTGTGTTCACCTTTCCTTTTGGGTCTCCAGAAATGGCCCAGACATAGCAACTGTGTTGTTTTATATGTGCAAAGAGTCCCATCCCCACCCCCCTCCACCCCCACTGGCTTTGTTGAGCCTTTAACCTTCTCTGGAATTTAGCAAATGGTCACTTATTCCCGGACTGGTTTGCAACTTCACTTCTTGGTAAGATGCCAGGGAGCCTCTCTGGTTTCCACACCTGGATTTCAATTGCCTGATGCTCACCTGCAGCTTTTTGTTACCTTAGAATAGGGGATCGGTGGTGCTTAGCAATAGCCATCCAATCCCATTGTTCATGGAGTTACTGTTTCCTCAGGACTTTGAGAAGTCCCTGAGCCATTGCAGGAGCCAGCACATGCCCCTCCACCAGCACACCATCCCAGTGCAAATCCAGGGAGAGTTTTAACAATCCAGCCACCACCTTGCACAAGGAGCTATTTTCCAACTACCACCAGTGTTGGCGTCCTTGCGGCCATCATGGTGATCCAGGTCCAGATCTCCATTATGCCTGTTTTCCTTGACCATTCCCGGTATTAACTACCACAGTTAGATTCTTAGAAACAGGTGTATCATCTCTCTCTTCTTTCCTCCCTCTTTCCTTTCTTTTTTACTGCCCTGGTCCAAAAAGTTTAAAACAGGAATCAAAATAATTAGCTTTACGATTATAAAATTAATAGATTAAAAATCAAGGAAAATTCAGGGTGATAAAGAAAGAGTTAGCACTGTCCAGGCTGTACAGTGAGGCTCTGTGATTGGAGCTAAGCTTCCTAACAGCCAAGTTAATAGGAATACAGGCCTACCTCGGAGATATCCACACCATTGCAATAAAGCTGATATTGCAATAAAGCAAGTCACACAAATTTCTTGGTTTCCTAGTGCATATAAAAGTTTTGTTTACACTATACTGTAGTCAATTAAGTGTGAAGCAGCTTTATGTCTAAAAATAAAATGTACATGCCTTAATTTAAATATATTTTATTGCTAAAAAGGAAAGTTAACAATCATCGAGCCTTTATTGAGTCATAACCTTTTTGCTGGTGGAGGGTCTTCCCTTGATGTTGATGGCTGCTGACTGATCAGGGTGGTAGTTGCTAAAGGTTGGGGTGGCTGTGGCAATTTTTAAAAGTATGACAGAAATGAAGTTTGCCACATCAATTGATTCTTCCTTTCACAAAAGATTTCTCTGTACCACATGATGCTGTTTGATAGCATTTTACCCACAGTAGAACATCTTTTAAAATTGGAGTTGATCCTCTCAAACCCTGCCATTGCTTTATCAACTAAGTTTATGTAATATTCTAAATCCTTTGTTGTCATTTCAACAATGTCCACAGCATCTTCACCAGGTGTAGATTTCATCTCAAGAAACCACTTTCTTTGCTCATCCATAAGAAGCAACTCCTTGTCCATTTGTGTTTTGTCATGAGATTGCAGCAATTTAGTCACATCTTCCAGCTTCACTTCTAATTCTAGCTCTCTATTTCTACTATATCTACAGTTACTTCTACCACTGAAGTCTTGAACCTCTGAAAGTTATCCATGAGGACTGGAATCAACTTCTTCCAAACTCCTGTTCATGTTGATATTTTGACCTCCTCCCACGAATCACAAATGCTCTTAATGGCATCTAGAATGGTGAATTCTTTCTAGAAGGTTTTCAATTTACTTTTCCCAGATCCATCAAAGGAATCACTATTTATGGCAGCTATCATCTTATGAAATATATTTCTTAAATAATAAGACTTGAAAGTTGAAATCCATGGGCCAGAGAAGGGATGTTGTATTAACAAGCATGAAAACAACATTAATCTCTTCTCTTCATCAGCGCTCTTGGGTGACTAGGTGCATTGTCAATAAGCAGTAATATTTTGAAAGAAATCTTTTTTTCTGAGCAGTAGGTCTCAACAGTGGCCTTAAAATATTCAGTAAATCATACTGTAAACAGATATGCCATCATCCAAGCCTCATTGTTCCATTTATGGAGCCCAGGCAGAATAGATTTAGCAAAATTCTTAAGGGTGCTAAGATTTTCAGAATGGTAAATGAGCATTGGCTTCAACTTAAAGTCACCAGCTACATTAGCCCCTAACAAGAAAGTCAGCCTGTCCTTTGTTTTGAAGGCAGGCATTGATTTCTCCTCTCTAGCTGTGAAAGTCCTCAATGGCATCTTCTTCCAATAGAAGGCTGTTTTGTCTACACTGAAAATCTGTTGTTTAGCTTAGTCACCTTCATCAGTGATCTTAGCTAGATCTTCTGGATAACTTCTACATCAGCACATGCTGCTTCACCTTGCACTTTTATGTTATGGAGATGGCTTCTTTCCTTAAGCCTCATGAACCAACCTCTGCTAGCTTCAGAGTTTTCTTCTGCAGCTTCCTTCTCTCAGCCTGCATAGAATTGAAGAGAGTTAGGGCCTTGCTCTGGATTAGGCTTTGGCTTAAGATAATGTTGTGGTTGCTGTGATTTTCTATCCAAACCATTCAAATTTTCTCCATATCAGCAATAAGTCGGTTTCACTCTCTTATCATTTGTCTGTTCACTGGACTAGCACTTTTAATTTCCTTCAAAAACTTTTCCTTTGCACTCACAACTTGGCTAACTGTTTGGAACAAGAGGCCTAGCTTTTGGCCTGTCTTGGCTTTCAATATGCCTTCCTCACCAACCTTAATCATTTCTAGCTTTTGAATTAAAGAAGACATGTGCAAGTCTTTCTTTCACTTGAACAGTTAGAGACTACTGCAGGGTTGTTAACTGGCCTAATTTCAATATTGTCATGTCTCAGGGAGTAGGGAGGCTTGAGGAAGTGGAGAGATATGGGTGTACAGCTTGTCAGGGGAGCAGTTAGAAGACACACAACACTTATTTATTAAATTCACCAGGCCAGGCACAGTGGCTCACACCTGTAATCCCAGCACTTTGGAAGGCTGAGGCAGAAGGATCACTTGAGACCAGGAGTTTGAGACCAGCCTGGGCAACATAGCGAGACCCCATCTCTACAAAAAAATGTTCGCTGGGTTTTGTTGAATCTTTATATAACACCTTGGACTGTAGCAGCCAAACTATTAAATATATCCTAGCAGAGCAGCATGAAAGAATCTAACTCCATGATGAAGTTTTCAAGACAATGAAGTACAAATAACTAAATAATCAAAAGATAACACATATAACTTAAAAGCATGTACCATATTCTAATTTAATCCTAATTAATAAATATCTTAGTTCCTTAAATAGCAAAATGAAAATATATTCTTAGGGCAATAGATACCTATAATACAAAAGTATATCGACCTAAACATGGACCATTCCCTTCACCTCAATGTTCCCCACGTGGGCCCAGCCCCACTGCTCTCTTCAGGGTAACCACTAGCTGTTGTTGGATACATGTCCTTCTCATTTCTTAACTTTGCATTTAAATACTACTATATCTTTACATATGCACATATAGTTTTCTTTTTACAAAATGGAATAATACATATGCATGTTTTCAAAGTGATTTTTTCATTTAATTTTAATGCCTTTAGATATTTCCAGGTCAACACACACAGTACATATTTATGTACATACGCAAGCAATTTAGTAAGACAGACTCCTAGAAGAAGACTTGCTGCATACCTTTTAAAATTTTGACTGATACTACCAGATTGCTATCTAAATCAGCTTTAACAAGTACACAGTCACCAAAAGTGTATGAGAAAAAGAAATTTTATATTTTCTAGGAAACATTTTTGGGAGCAAAAAACCAAACAATTAAGTAGTTTTGTGATAGGTATCATATTTTACATGTGTATACCCTTTGACACAGTAATTCCCCTTTGAGAAATTAATCCTACAGAAATAATTACACAGATGGACAAAAGGGTGGCAGATGACAGCATTACTTACAATATTCAGAAATTGGAGACCACTAAATGCCTGGCAAAAGGCAATTGGTTCAATGAATTATAACACAGAGAGACTATGTGCATGAGAAGAGATATTTAATATGTCAAATAACCACCAAGCCCAGGAAATAAATGTTCAAAGATCATAAACCCTAAAACCTAATGCTCTTAGTTCTAGCTGCCTCTAGGCAGCTCCATAAACACTTACCCCACTGGCAAGGGGTTAAGATCTAGCAAAGGAGGCGATGAAATATATGATTTCAAATTTATAATCTCAAATGTTTTATTGTAATTTTTTAAAAAGACAAAAAATCACACAAACTATTTGACTTCAGAATTTGAAAAATCAGTATCCCAATAAACCGAAATTAGGAAGAAAAATTAATTCAGATGAAGGCTGAAAGCTATGAAAATTTAAAGTAGAAGCAAAAGCAGAAAGATTTGATAGGATACATGAAATTGTAGCAGCCGCTTCCAGTTTCACTCACTATATATCTTCCTCTCCTTTAATAATAGAACTTTGATTTTTTTTTTTTTTTTTGAGATGGAAAGCTATTTATTCTGGCTCTGTGGCTAAGTTCTGGAAGATGATATATCAACAAAAGTATGGTCTAGAAGTTCTGGGCAGAGTAATAAAAGGGGCTGAATCATTGGTGAGATGATCCTTTCATCGTTCCCTCGCCCACCTGCTGCTGACCAGGAACACAAATTCTAAGCCTGGCCCCTCCACAGTCATCTTGGATGCTAAGGATCACGAGGATGGAAGGCAGGCATTGGGAAGGCTCTTAATTTTATTTTAGAAATAAAATTTTATTTGTGTAAGGAAAAAATAATTAAATTTAAAAAAATAAAAATTAGTGGGGCGTGGTGGCACAGGCCTGTAGTGCCAGCTACTCAGGAGGCTGAGGCGGGTGGATCACTTGAGCCCAGGAGTTCAAGTCTGCAGTGAGCTATGATCACACCATTGCACTCTAACCCGGGCAACAGAGAGAGACCCTGTCTCTTAAAAAAAAAAAAAAAATTCACCATTTTTTATAGGTGCAGTTCATGGTGCCCTAAAACAATTACAATAGTAACATCAAAGATCACAAATCACAGATCACTATAACAGATAATATAATAATAATGAAAAAGTTTGAAATATTATAAGAATTACAAAAATATGACACAGAGACATGAGGTGAGCACATGCTGTTGGAAACATGGTGCTGATAGACTTGCTCGATGCAGGGTTGCCACAGACGTTCAATTTGTAAAACACACAATATCTGCAAGCACAAAGTGACATGCACTCAAACTAGGTATGCCTGTACCTATTTAGTTTCATTAATTACATTGTCCAGAATATAGAAAACCCGATTTCAAGAGAAGATTGTCCTAAGGATTTATCTCTCCCCTTCACAGGGGACACTCAATTTTAGGTATGGAAATAAGTCCTCCTTCCGCCCCTGCCACCTTCTCCTTTGAGAGGCTGTACCGTGCAGTGGCTAAAAAAAGACAACCCATGAAGCCAACACACTAATTATAATTCCCCGTCCACTTCCTCTTTCTGAGCCTGCTTTCTTGCTTATAAAATGGACGTTTTATAGGTAACCAATGGTGAAACGACATCACTGGATTTATCTCATAAGGTGGTTATAAAGATCGATTTAATTTTATTCTATAAAGCACTCAGAACTATGCTTGATACAGAGTACCCGTAATATTGTGCGTTTGCTTTTTTTTCTTACTTCCTTTGGCTCTCCCTCTTTCTCCTCCCTTCGTTACCTTTCCAATTTTTTTTATAAAAAGAGAGACTTTAAGTGAAGTGCAATGTTATATAAAAGATAATATTAATTAGCTGTGGGTGAAAAAATAAGACAGGATGAATGTGGTGTAGAAGGGAGCCTGCCCTGAGCCTAACAGGTTAGAGGAGAACACAGGGCCTTCATTCACACCTGCGGCAGGTGAGCAGGGACACCTTGACCCTCCTTGTCAGTAAATAACCATGCCTTTTGACCTAGTTATTTCCAGTCTGTAGAATTTCTATTCCACAGATATGTCCTAAAGAAAAAATTGGACATCTGCGCAAATATGTAAGGAGATGGTTCTCATGGTGACAAAAAAAATTAAAACATCTAATATATCCCTCTGTTATAACTGAATGATGATAGGCATAGTAAAAATAGAGTACTAAAAATAGATATTAATATGAAGGAGGCAAGATATGGTGGCTCACATCTATGATCCTAGCACTTTGAGAGGCTGACCCAGGAGGATCGCTTGAGCCCCGGAGTTGGAGGCTGCAGTGAGCTATGATCGCACCACTGCACTCCAGCCAGGGCAACAGAACGAGACTCCGCCTCAAAAAACAAAAAAATTTAAAAATTTAAAAAATTTTTAAAAATAAAAATAGATACGAAGGTTGATATTTAGTGACATGAAAAATATTCAAGATATATCCTGTTAAAAGGTAGACAACTTCAAGAAACACAAAATTTTTTATTTTTTATTTTATTTGGGCTTTTTTATTGATACATAATATTTTACATATTTATGGGGTACATGGGATTTTTTTTTACACGTATAGAATGTGTAATAATCAAATCAGGGTATTTGAGGTGTCCATCGCTTTGAGTATTTATCATTTCTATGTGTTGGAAACAATTCAAGTCCTCTCGTCCAGCTACTTGGAAATATACAACACATTGTTGCTAACTACAGTCACCCTACTCTGCTGTTGAACAATAGACCCTAATACCTTTCATCTAACTGTATATGTGTTACCTGCCAACTACCTCTCTTCAACACCTGCCACTTACCTCCCTCTCCCAGCCCTTAATATCCATCATTCTTTTCTTTGCCTTTATGAGATCAACTTTTTAAGCTCCCACATATGAGCAAGAACATGCGATATTTGTCTTTCTGTGCCTGGCTTGTTTCACTTAACATAATGACCTCCCATTTTATCCATGTTGCTGCAAATGACATCAAAAATTTTTAAACGCTCCCAAATATTTATATGATAAATGTAGGGGAAAAATTCTCTAGGCAGATAAGTATGAGGAAATGTTAATAATGGTCACATTTTGTACTGGATTGTTGGCAAGTTTCATGTTCTTCATGTATCTTTACAGACTGTCTAATATTTATAATCATACGCATGCATTGCTTTTATTTTCTAAATATTTATTTTGATATGCACAATTAATACATGAGTAAATGCTCATTTAATCATCAGAAAAACACATGAATACAGGGAGTAAAATTGTGGTATTCTCTCCCACGTTTCCTCTTCCCTTTCTACTCCCTTTCATAGCAGAAAAGAAAATTAACAATTTAGGATGCATTCTTTCAGGTTTATTCTTACATATATGTAAATGTTTTGAAGGTCGTATCAAACATAAATGAATTACACTATCCCCTATGACCTGAGTCTTGATCTTCATTTAATATATATTATGGAGGTTTTCTATGTGAATGTCATGCTTTTACCAAATTTCATAATATAAATATAAATATATCATTCCCCCATTAAAGAGAAATTGATTGTTTTAAATATTTTGATACTGCCATGACCCAGTGGGTACCTTCTACATTGATCTTGGCGGAAACGTTTCAGTTGGTGTTTTTTCACCCCTATTAGAAGAGTTGAGTAAAATCACGGAATCAGAGATATGCACGTGTTAATTTTCTGTGTGTGTGTATGTAATATTTTAAATTATTCCAAATTATCCTCCATCAACATTATGAGAGTGCCCACTTCAAACAGCTTTTTTCTAACACTGAAAATAATCAATTGAATGAATTTTGCTCAAATAATAAACTATATAACTTATGTGGTCATTAAAATAATCAGTAATGAATGGTATATGCAATTTGAGAGTGACAGAGCCATGCTTATACCCTTCTAAGGCCATTGATCTCTCATGCTCTTCTGCCCGTCTACTGCTCCATCTACTTGTGCTGTTTAGTTCTTGAGGGTAGACCAGATCTCCCATCAGAAGGGAAAATAAATTGTCCATCAGGGTGATTGACAGACTGTGACAGGGACCCTTGCAGGGTGGCAGACGATGACACCAATTCTAACCTCTCTTTTTCCTCCACAGTACTTAGATAAAGCTTGGTGTTCCCGAAGAGACAAAAGTTACAGATTCATCATCTGCCTCTTACAATAGAATTCTATCCTTTCCAATCCTGAACATTCTGATCAATAAAGATTTGATCACTTTTCCATGTGGATGACTCCTTTCCTTGATAAAAAGACACAGTCAACGCTCAGTGGTGATCAATACAATGCTGACCATGTCAGAGTAAGGATCTAGTAGGGCACATGTGGGGAAGAACTTGCACAAATCAAGATGCTGATGACAAATAATAATTGTATATATTTATGGGGTACAATGTGATCTTTTGATACATGTTTACAATGGGGAATGACCAAATCAGCTTAATTAACAAAACTATCACCTCATATACTTAAAATTTTTTGTAAAAGATCCTAATGAATTGCTGACAGTATAATCCTTGGCAAGTTAAATAAACTCAGAGAACTTCAAGCTTTCCCTGATATTACAATTTAAAAATTTTTTAGATTCAAGTAGAAAATATATTTTTTAAAAGATTTCAGGTGAAATTCAAATGGCATACAATTAACCATTTTAAAGTGAACAATTCAGTGGAATTTAGTACATTCACAGTGTTGTGTTACCATCACCTTTATCTAGTTCCCAAACATTTTCTTTTTTTTTTTTCTTTTTTTGAGACACAGTCTTGCTCTTTTGCCTGGGCTAGATGCAGTGGTATCATCATAGCTCACTGCAACCTCAAACTCCTGGGCTCAAGTGATCCTCCTGCCTCAGCCTCCCAAGTATCTGGGATTACAGATGCATGCCACTGTGACCAGCTAGTTTTTCTATTTTTTGTAGAGGCAGTGTCTCACTATGTTGCTCAGGCTGACCTCGAACTCCTGGCTTCAAGCAATCCTCCCTCCTCGGCCCCCCCAAAGTGCTAGGATTACAAGCATGAACCACTAGGCCTGGCCAAGTTCCCAAATATTTTCCTCATCCCAAAAGAAAACCCTGTTCCCATTAAGCATACACTCCTCATTGTCCCTCCCTCCTAGACCCTGGCAACCAATAACCTGCTTTCTGTCTCTATAGATTTGCTGATTCTGGATATTTCCTATAAATGGAATCATACAATATGTGGCCCTTTGAGCCTGGCTTCTTTCAATCAGCATGATGTTGAAATTCATCCATGTTGTATCATGTATCAATACTTTGTTCCTTTTTCATGACTGAGTAATATTCCATTGTATGTACAGATCACTTGTTTTTTACCCATTAACATACATTTTAAAGTGCATATGTCGTTTGTGTACAGCTAGGTCAATTTTCATAAAATAAACACTACACGTAACCAACAACTATGTAAGAAACAGATGACTTCTTGCCACATTTCATGTCCCCTTCCAGGGACTACCCACCAAGGATAACCCTTATCTTGGCACCTGACACCATACATTAACTTTCTCTGTTTTTGTATTTCATATAAACTGAAACATACCCTTGTGTGTGGCTCCCTTTCACTCCATATTATGTGTATGAGATTCACCCATATTGTTGTAGGTAGATGGAGAACCTTCATTCTCATTGATGTATAATTTTCCACACCATGAATGCACTGTGAGTCAGTCATCCATGTTACACTTTATGGGCATGAGGGTGGTCTTCATCTAGGGACATGATGAGCAGCATTGCTGTCAACATTCCTATGTCTTTGGTGAGTGTATAGAATGGCTGAGTCAGAGAGTACAGGGATGTTCAACTTTAGTAGTTCCTGGCAAACCCTCAGACCATGGAACTGGAATTTGACTCAGGATTTTCATTTTAACGTGTCCTCCTGAGCATGGACTTGTGACCCAGTCAGGGTCAGGATTCTTCTAACTAGTGTTAAAGGTGAGGGAAGATTTTCTCTCTATCAGCTGAAATACAGAAAGGGCAAAAGGAGATGCTTACTCCTTGCTCCCTACCTTGGGGTAAAAGCCCACAGGCAGCAGGAGAAAATGAAGCAGGTGGGTCTGAACCCAGTAATCTGGAATTCTACCTTTTCCTTTCATTTGGTCCGGTTATTTGAGCCTATAAGGCTCCCTTGCTGCGTAAGTTGATTCTGTGAGTCACATCCAGGAAGGCCCATTCAGCCTTCTCAGCATCTTCCACACAAATGACACTTCGTATCAGGAGGCAGATGCCCATGCATGCAGGAAGGGAGAGACATTGGGAGATCAGGTATTCACAGGAGACTCCATTTCTTATTTGCGTTCAACTCCTATTCATTGAGCACCCAGAGGAAAATGCAAGCACAAAACCTTACTAAATCCACAACCCTGGAATCTGGCATCTTGATACCTGAAGTATATGAGTGCTATGGTCCGAATATCTTCCACAAAACTTAATTGTTGAAGTCCTAACACCTAAGGTAATAGTATTAGGAGGTGGGGTCTTTGGGAAGTGATTAAGTCAAGAGGGTAGAACTCTCACAAATGGGATCAGTTCCCTCATTACAGAGGCCCCAGAGACACCCCGCACCCCTTACACCAGGTGACGACACAGTTATAAGGCGCCATCTATGAGCCAAGAAGCCCACACTACAAAATCAAATCTGCCTGGACCTTGGACTTCCCAGCCTCCAAAACTGTGAGAAATAAATTTCTGTTGTTTGTAAGCCACCCAGTCTGTGGTATATTGTCATACCTGCCAAACAAATTATGACAGTGAGGAAACTGAACTCAGACAGGGTGACTTCCCATGGCCACCCAAACTCTGAGTGGAAAACTTGGGTAAAATACGTATTTTGTGGTTACCAAGCTTTTGTTGTGACTTTGATACATTTAGTGTTTCTCACAAAAACATTTCCCCCTTATGTAAACTAGAGAGGTTCTATTTTTTTGTAACAATAGTTGCCTCACGTTCTGTATGAAAAGATAGTGTACTCAATGTGCTCAAATCAGAAGACTTTGTTTTAGAGGGCTAAATTAGCATGAATCTAGCACAACAGCTCTCAAACATTTGACCTCAGAATGCCTTTACACTCCTAAAATTCATTGTTGTCCCTCTGTTGGTTTATTTTAGTGTAAACTACACTAGGTAAAAGATACACAGATAGCTGGTAAAACATTATTTGTAGGTATATCTGTGAGGGTGATTCCAGAAGAGACTGGCGTTTGATTCAGTGGACTGAGTGAGGAAGATCCTCCGTCAGTGTGGGCTAGCATGATACAGTCGGCTGAGGGTCCAGACAGAACGAAGAGGCAGAGGAAAGGTGCTCTGTATTCTGCAGCTGGGACACCCTTCTTAGTGTGTTTGGATGTCAGAACTCCATGTTCTCTGGCCTTTGGACTCTGGGACTTGCTTCAGTGTGCTCCCAGATATTCTGACCTTCAGCCTCAAGGTAAGGGTTACCCCATCAGTTTCTCTGGCTCTAAGTTCTTCAGATTTGGACTGATCCACGCTATTGGCTTCCCTGGGTCTCCAGCTTGCACACGACCTATGGTGGGATTTCTCAGCCTCTGTTACCACGTGAGCCAATTCCTGTCATAAATCCTCTCTCATGTATCTGTATCCATTTACCTATCTAGCTATGTCCTATTGGTTTTGTGTCTCTGGAGAACCTTGACTAATATAGTCCCCAAAGACCTTTTGTCTTTGTGAATTATACCTACCAAAATTTAACAATATTGGAAATTTATAGGTAGAAAAATTTTAAATCCAAGAATACACAAGCACAGACCTCATCAGGCCTCCAACTGATGAGGTCACTAAACATCAGGCAGCCTCTGCAAAACTCCAGTGGACACTCGTGAAAGAATAAAAATTAAAAGGGCAAAGAATGTTTAGTGTTTTTATGAACATAGTTTTGACCTCATAGACCTCATGAAACGATCTAGATCTTCATGGGCCCCTGAAGTACACACTGAAAACTACTGATATAGTTGACCCCAACCATAATCAGGATTGTCAGAAACCTTGAAAACTATATCCAATAAATTGTGTTTAGTCTGAATAACAATAACTAATATGCATATTTCTACACAGCAGGTGATATACAAAGAACTTAATATGGCTTACCTCATTGAATCTTTGCAAAACATTTAGACAGTAGGTTATATTACCATTCCCATTTTCTAAAAAAGAAAAACAAGGCACGAAAATGTTCTATCCCAAGGCAATACATATTAGATCAAGATTTATAAACATAAGTATAAAGCTTCGTGACTAATCTTCACTCTTATCTAATATACAGCACATCTTTTCCAAAATATCTGACTAGGAGAGGGTGGTATTCCCCAGTTCCTTAATTTGCAAGTTGGTGGTTCTGGAAAACCACTTTAAGCTTTGTGGGAGTCTTAGTTTTCTCAATTTTAAATGGGCATTATGTCTACTTTTTAATCTTGATACAAGTAAAACCGAACAAAAAATTAGAAATTTGGCTGAGGCCACACTGTAACTACAGACACATTGTCAAAGAAATGTATGAAAACTTGGGGAAAAATTAAAGTTTAAATTAGAATTGTAGATAAAGCATGTTGCCTTATTAAACATTAAATAAGTTCAAATAGCTTTTTGAGAAGCAGCCTTTCTCTAAATGCTTGTTGTTCTGCTTTGCAAACAAGTGGTGTTGTTTTGAGCAGCAAAAGAAGGCAGAATAAGTCCAATGAGCAATGACTTATACAAGATGGATTTCTGTTTATCACAAGAAAAGAGACTCTACAACGACAGCTCCCTTGGCAACATGCGAAGGAATCAAGCAGTACAAGCACATTTTTGACAATAGAGATGAAACAAAAGAAAATAACCTCAAACATAAAGCAAAGCAAAGACAAAAAGAAAATAAAACAGAAGGAATAAGGAAAGAGAAAACACAAAGTTGAAGGGCTATATAATAAATGCATTAGTGACAACAATATGTTAAAATAGATCGAATGCCTGAATGAAGACAAAATTTAAAATGATTTCAAAAGAAAAAATGTATGAGATATTGCTTACAGGGTACAGGGACAGGGTGGGGGCATATGATGTGGTTGTGGCAACCAGCAAGGGATTGTGGGAAAATCCTTATAGGATTTTCCTTATAGGATAGCAGGGTCCTTCACTCCTGGAGGATTCACATAGCTCCTACTCGATTCTGCAAACGTGGTCATTACAAAGGTGGTAAGACAATAATAAAATATCCACTAGGATCTCAAAAATCGATAGTACTCTGTATTGATGGGAGTTGTGTAAATGTTGTTAAGGTTAATGAGGGGAGGAGTGGAGACTGGCACTTTGTTCTATCTCTCGGGTGTCTGAACATTCTGTTCAAAGCAGAGATGGAACTTGATCTGCAAGTGCCATTAAATGGAGCATCACTGGGCACATGGCCCAAAAAATGGCCCCAGGCCTCCTTGTCCTTCTTGCCACCTGCTGCTGAAATGTTCAAACTCACCACTGTTTCTTCAGCAGGAACATCTGCAGATTCTACAGATTTCTGGGCAAGGTTGGTAGTGTGAAAATGATACAAATGTCTCCAGATTTCTTTCAGATGCAACAGTTTTGTGGGTTAATTTTGTATATGTAGATAGAAGATCATACAGAAGAGAGGTTGAGACCTCACTGTCTCTGGAGTCTGTTCTCGCCTCCTGGCACCTTCAACAGCCTAGAACCCTAGATATCCCCCAGGGATGTGTGAGATTTAAGTAGCATTAGACAACCTCAGCTTTGCACAATACAAGTGATGGACATCAACTCATAGGGAAGATTCATGTAGCTCTGGAGGGAGCGCCACAATGTGGAATTAAAGAGCACTGTGTTAGTTTCCCGTGGCTGCCGTAACAAATTGCCACATACTTGGTGCCTTAAGACAAAGGAAATTTATTCTCTCAGTTCTGAAGGCCAGAAGTCCAAAATCAAGGTGTCAGCAGGGCTGGGCTCCCTCTGGAGGCTCCACGGGAGGATTTTTCCTGCCTCTTCCAGCTCCCCGTGGTTGTGGACATCCCTTGGCTTGTGGCTGCAACACTCCGTCTCTGCCTCCATCTCCACGTGGCCTGCTCTTCTGTGTGCCCGTGTCTCCTCCTCTTCTGTCTCTCACCAGGACATGTGCCATTGGATTTAGGGCCCACAGAGTAATTACCAAATGATCTCATCTCCAGATTCTTAACTCAATTATAGCTGCGGAAACCCTTTTTCCAAATAAGCTCACATTCATAGGTTCCAGAGGTTACAACATGGACATATCTTTTTGGAGGCCACAATTCAACCCACTACAAGCACAGGCTCTGCAATGACACTGCCTGGGTGTGGATCCCAGCTCTGTCACTTTGTAGCCACATGACTTAGTAAAACTCTTAAGCGCAGTCTACCCCATTTTCCAATTCTAAAATAGAGATAATATGATATCTCCTTATTCTGTATGAAAGCATTTGTAAGTAAAACAGCAAGAATCAGCATTTTTTCACTGACTCTTACTTAATTTTATATATTTGAGTTTGGCTTATCCTTGGATTCATTTCTCAGACATGATCCACTGACATTTCAGGTTGTTCTACTTTAATGAAGACATTTTGCTCTGGACACATCAACTGCTGAGGCCTTTCTGCACTCACCTGCCTGAAAATTTGAGTAAATCATGTGTTAAGTTAAATTTTGCCTAAAGCTGCTTCCGTATGTAGCAAACTGTAACCTAACTTAATATGTCAACAAACTGCGACCTTACTTGACAGTATATTCTTGTGGAAAGTATATGAGTCTCACCCAATCATAGCAGCTGAGCTCTCAGCCATGCCCAGGCAAACTACTCAGATATGTCCAAATAAGGCAAGCATCCAGATGTTACCATTCAGGCTATTCCTGAAGGTCACTTCCTTTTTCTGTCAATAAATACTGCCTGCCCACTTTGAGGGCCTTCTCCTGTCCCGTGCACTCATGCTGCTTAGCTCTTGGGGGTAGAGTACATCTCCCATCAGGGAAGAAAATAAGAGCACCTTTCCTCTGCCTCTTCGTTCTAATCTGGACCTTCAGCCGACTGTATCATGCTCACCCACATTGAAGGAGGATCTTCAAACTCAGTCCCCTGAATCAAACACCAGTCTCTCAAGTATCTATATCCATTTACCTATCTAGCTATGTCCTATTGGTTTTGTGTCTCTAGAGAACCCTCACTGATACAGCCCCCTAGACTTTTCATTTTTTGTGAATTACATCTGTCAATAATCACAATATTAGAAATTAAAACCAAGGAAAATTAAAAGTGCAAGAATACTGAGTGATGATGTCACTAAACATCAGGTAGCCTCTAAAAAAGTCCACTCCATGCTCATGGAAGAATAAAAGTGAAAAAGGCAAAAAATGTTTAATGTTACTATGAAAATAGTTTTGATTTCCTAGGCCTCATGAAACGGTCCCTCCGCAGGCCCACAGACCACAGTTTGAAAACCACTGATATACAGGATCGTTATCAAGACTGTTGGAAACCTAGGAAATTGTATCCAATGAAATGTGTTTAATATAAAGAACAACAACTAACACCCATGTTTGTACAGAGCAGGTAATACACAAAGCACTTCATGCAGATTACATCAGGGTGGGGACTCGCGAGCTGAGAAATAATTCTTGACACAAAGATTAGAATAGTTTTTTTTTTTTTTAATTTCAGAATGTCATGGGGGTACAACACTTTGGCCATACACATTGCCCCTGTTCTGCCCGTGTCAGAGCCACAATCGTGGTCATCCCCCAAACTGTGCTCCCTGCATCCATAGATTAGAATAGTTTTAAGGAAAGAAAGTTTATTTTACTTCCCAAAGGTGGGAAGGGCATGCCACAAAAGAAAGGAGAAGCGTCGGACTGCAGGACAAGCAGCTTGGGCTTTTTATTGAGGGTAAAGGGAGAAGGAACAAAGTCATTGCTTAGAGTTGGTAGCAAAACGGCTGTGAAACTCCTCCATCTGTTTTTCCCCCCTTTGTTTTTTTTCTTTTCTCTGTGAGGCCAGCTTCTCAAAGTCTTTGGAATGGGGGTCTGGTGAGAGCTGGGAGGGAGATGGCACCCCTGCTGTCTGCTTAGGGCTCTTCAAGGCTGTGAAAACAAAACTCTCAGAGATAACGAGTTAAGCCCCAGTTGGTTGATCAAACAAGGAACTGTTGTGAGCTGTGACCTTTCCCTTCAAATGGGCAGTTATGTGCTGTGACTCTTCTCCTTTTCTTATTTTTCTCTCTGTTAGATAGTTTATTAACAAGGCCATCCTATCCGATTACCTCATTGAATACTTTCAAGAACCCTAGACAGTAAAAATGATTGTCATTTCCATTTTCCAAAAAAGAAAAACAAGGCACAGAAATGTTCTATCTCTTGCCCACGATCACATAGACAATAATTAGGAGACCTAGGTTTATAAACCTAAGTATAAAGGTTCTAGTGACTTATCTTAATTCTTATCTAATATGCAGCACATCTTTTCCGAAGTATCTGACTAAGAGAGGATGGCATTCTCCGGTTCCTTAATTTGCAAGTTAGTGGAAAGTTGCTTTAACCTCTGTGGGAGTCTTGATTGTCTCAATTGTAAAATGGGCTTAATGTCTACTTTTCTGTCTTGATATAAGTAAAATAGAATGAAAAATTAGAAATTTGGCTGAGGCCACACGATAACTACAATTATATTTTCAAAGAAAAATTAAAGTTTAAATTAGAATGAAGGATAAAGCACATTGGCTTATTAAACATCAAATAAGTTCAAATAGCTTTTTGAGAAGAAGGCTTTCTCTAAATGCTTGTTGTTCTGCTATGCAAAGAAGCAGTCATATTTTGAGCAGCAAAAGAAGGCAGAAATAAGCCCAATGAGTAATGGTTTCTGCAAGATGGATTTTATTAGTATTTCGTTGATCTATAGTCTATCCTTACATTTTGTTTTGATCACTAGTTTTGTGGTAAGTTGTGAAATTGGGAAATTTGAGTCCTCCAACTTTGGAGTTTTTTTCCTTTTTGGCTGTTCGGAGTCTCTTGCTATTCCATATCAATTTTAGGATTGTCTTTTCCATTTCTGAATTTTACAAAACTGTTAGAGTTTGTATAGGATTGCACTAAATCTTTAGTTCACTTTCAGGAGTTTGCCATCTTAAAAATATTAGGTATTCTAATCCATGCACACCAGGTGTCTTAGTCTTTTTTCTGTTGCTTACCACAGAATGCCCGAAACTGGGTAATTTATAAGAAATGAGGGCGGGGGAAGGAAGGGATGGGTGAAAACTTACCTAATTGGTACAAGGAACACTATTTGGGTGATGGGCACACTTATAGCCATGATTTAAGCTTTACAAATGTGACCCATGTAACCAAAAATATTTACACCCCCTTAATATTTTGAAATAAATAAATTTTTTAAATTTTAAAAAGAAATAAAATTTATTTCTTGCAGTTATAAAGGCTGGGAAGTCCATGGGGTGGTAGGGGGAGAAAGAAACAGAAAGAATGCTAACTCTGGTGTCTCTTCTTATAAGCACATTAATCCTGTTGGGTCAGGGCCCCACCCTTATGATGTTATTTAACCATAATCACTTCCTTAGAGTCCCTATCTCCAAACACAGTCACATGGGAATTAGGGCTTCTACACTAATTGTCTCTACACTTATTCTTACACATTCCTGAGATAACATGATCTCATGAAACCTAGTAAAAGAATTCCACTCTGCCTTTCTGGGTGGCATATCCTGGGTTACCAATTTATTGATTGTCCAAGAATAAGAACTGTTTGCTGTTTAAGAATATTCAGATCAGAGACAATGAAGTACAAAAAATTTTCTGGAACTTTCTCTTTGCCAAGGCAGATATTTTCCAATATTATTCAGCTACTAACAATACAGATACATTCCAATTTCTCATAACAAGAGCAGTTTCCCTTCTCCATAAATTATTGCTTTTTGAAGAATTCATCTTACTACCATATTGTTACCCTAATCGCAACTTCTTGAACAAAGTGGAACCAGTATTTTGAATAATTTGTAAATATTCTCATCTAACATAGGATTTCCTAGCAGGATATCTTCTGAATAGAGGAGAGCTGCTTCAGTGGGGGGGGGGGGAGATAATACCAATACTTTAGGATAAGGAAAGCTGTGAGATTAGATGGCTGACTGGAAACACCAGCTGCCAGAGCGTTTCAGTAAGAAGGAGAAGTCTTAGACGAAAGAGAAAAAATCAATAGACAGACAGACATAGATCAGATGTGGGTCTGAAGGAGGAGTGCCAGAGCCTTCAGGAGACTCTACAGGAGGAAGCTGCAGTGCAGAACAAGAAGGAGCGGGGTATCAGTGAAGATCAACCCCTGAGAGGCTTGGAGTCCAGCCAGAAGAGTAGGTGGAGCAGTTTGCTTCTCCCTCCCCCCCTCGAATCTCTGACAGTCGGTGGGCTCCTGAGCTGCTGGAGAGACTTTCTGCCCAACAAGTCCAGAGGCTGCTACCACCAGTGAGCTGGGAACTGCTTGTGGACAGGGCACCAGGCTCCCAGCCACCCTGGGGCACTTCCCACCCCCACAGACCCGAGCCTGGATGGCAGGTGCCATATTGCTTCTCTACCCAGCAGGCGCGTTTGTCCTCCCCAGGGGGCTTCAACTCCTCAGGTTTCATCCTGCTCATTCCCACACAGACATTTCCCAACTCTGGCCCAGACTACAGGAGCCACAGGGGTCCAGCAGGTCTCAGGTGATTTGCGTTACTCCAGAGCCTGGACATTCTGGGCAGACTGTCCCCTGGAGAGAGGGTTGGAGACAACCAGAGTGCTAGCACTCCTCCATTCAGACTCTTTTCCTCCCCTTCGCCTCTCCCACCTGTGGCTGCTGAGAGAGACAATTGAGTCACCACACCAAGGCTTCCACAGAGAGTGAGGCTCAAGCCTTTCCTCTTGGGGTCCTGCAATGGACCAGCGGGTGTTCAGACTGTGAGATCCCTACTCACTGGCCCTCCCAGGTGCTGCTTGCTCAGCGGTCCATCAGAGCAGGGCACGCCCCGAGGCGGAGGGACATCAATCCTGCTTGGGCACCCTGTAGGCAACTCTGGATAAGCGTGCTTCTCCCTGGCATGGTCAGGGATTGACTTTCCTGGTCTAGGGATGCAAGAGAGGCCACGTGGGCAGATCGGGGGGAAAGTGCAGTGTGGGCCCTAGCTGTGATGGGCTCATGGGGCATGTCTTCCCCCACGGGAGGGCCACACTCTCAGCTCAGGACAGGATCCTGGGTGGGGAACCTCCTGGACTACAGCACAGTCATGGGGGACCTCGGCTGGCTTTGGCGCCTGCCTCCTGGCAGACGCTGGGAGGAGAATGTGGAACAGAGGAGGGGGAGAGGAGTGAGGCCCACTGCAGACTGCTAGATTGTGAATCTCAAACAGACCTGCCTCCACAAGCAGACTTTCTGGTTGGGTAGGACAAATTCACTTCTCCTGGGCAGCTCTACCCAGCAGCTGGGAGCAGACCTTTGATCCCTACCACAACAGCTACCTTGCCAGCTTCTGTGGAGCCTGAAGGCAAGCTCACCCAACCCAGCCCTGCCCAGCCATACTCCCCCACCCGCCTCTGCTGTGGCAGAGAATAAGGACTCACCTGGAAGTCCCAGGGCCCCACCCACCACCTGGGACATGTGAGCGCTTCTCCTGAGGGACTAGAGCCAGTCACAGGACCCCAAAATGACAGTGCAGCTTGTTCCTTCCAGCAAGTGCCACCTACTAACAGGGAGGTCAATTTGCATGCCCTTTATAGCATTTACTGACTCAATCTTACAGGGTGTGTGAGGGTCCAAGGAGTAGCCATTTGGAGGAGCACCTACCCCTCCCCACAGAAAAACTATGCTACTGGATAAAGGCAGAAAGAACCCAGCCCAGGGCTTTAGCATACAAGTGTTTAGCCCCCTCCACTGTGAACAACTCTCCCAGTTTGGAGATATTGTCCTGACCCTCCTACCAGCAGCTCCCTCTAGTGGTTGTAAAAGCAACTTCTGAGCCCAACCGATGCTTTGCAAAGCCTTTCAGGCTCCCAAAACCTAGGCATGAACTGCCTTGCTGCTCTCCACACCTCGGTGGTCGTGGAGAGCAAGAAACCGCCTGGCAGCTACAGGGTCCTTCCTAAAGCTTGGGGCATTGAAGTACTCCACCTGG
The DNA here is from genome assembly GCA_023783475.1 of Daubentonia madagascariensis. Classification (NCBI taxonomy): domain Eukaryota; kingdom Metazoa; phylum Chordata; class Mammalia; order Primates; family Daubentoniidae; genus Daubentonia; species Daubentonia madagascariensis. Next base: position 433,213 of record JAKFHU010000162.1, read on the forward strand.
TGGACCATAGTCTACCACAGACACAAAAGAACATCTCAGCAGCTGGCTCTATCACACAAACATCAAGCAATGACAGGGAAAACAATGATATAGCCCATTGTAGCATCTTCCAACTCAAGCAAGCAGGGTGTGGCTGATTCACACTCACAAGTACCACATGCCATCACTGAGAGTAATCTGGGGGACTTAGCTCACTACACACTGTTGGGAAGAGGTGAAGACAGCAGGTCAGAGGTAATCTGAGAGGTACACCAAACCTGTTAGAACACCCCATAGGCAACTCAGGACCAGCACTCCTCTCCCTGGCATGCTCAGGGATTGATCCTTGGGGACCCAGAGATAGGCCCATAAGCCAGGCCCAGCACCCCCAGGCCTCAACCAAGAGACCAGAAGAGAAGGAATCAGCAAAAGAACTCTGGAAACACGAAAAATCAGAGAGAAAGGACACCCCCAAAAGAAAACAATAACTCCCTACCAATGGACACCAACCAAAATGAAAAGATTAAATGACAGATGAAGAATTTCGAATATGGATTGTAAGGAAGCTCAATGAAATATAAGAGAAAACAGAAACTCAACACAAAGAAACCACAAAAACAATGCAGGAAATGAATGAAAAATGCACTAAGGAAATCAAATTATTAAAACAAAATCAGGCCAGGCGCAGTGGCTCATGCCTGTAATCCTAGCACTCTGAGAGGCCGAGGTGGGAGGAGTACTTGAGCTCAGGAGTTTGAGACCAGCCTGAGCAAAAGTGAGACCCCATCTCTATTAAAAAAAAAAAAAAGGAAAAAAATCAACCAGAACTTCTGGAAATGAAAAATTCATTCAAGGAAATACAAAACACAGTGGAAAGCCTTAAGAATAGGCTAGATCAGACAGAAGAAAGAATCTCAGAGCTTGAAGGCGACACCTTTGAGTCAAACAAGTCAATCAAAGAGAAAGAACAGAGAAACAAGAGGAACAAACAAAACCTACAAGAAATGTGAGATTATGTAAAGAGGCCCAACATAAGAATCATAGGCATCCCTGAGGGTGAAGAAGAAAATACACAAAAGCTGGCTGGAAAACCTATTTGAGAGAATAATCAAAGAAAATTTCCCTGGTCTTGCTAGAAATCTAGATACCCAGGTACAAGAAGCTCAAAAAGCTCCTGAGAGATTCATTGCAAAGAGGCAATCACCACAACAGTCATGAGACTGGCCAAAGTAATCAGGAAAGAGACACTCTTATGAGCCATAAGGTGAAAGCAGCAGGTAACTTACAAAGAAAAACTCATCAGACTAACTTCAGATTTCTCAACAGAGACCTTACAAGGCAGAAGGGATTGGGGTCCCATTCTCAATCTTCCCAAACAGAATCGTGGCCAGCCTAGAATTTCATATCCTGAAAAACTAAGTTTCTTATATGAGAGAGAAATAAATTCTTTCTCAGACAAGCAAACACTGACAGAATTTGTCAAGTCCAGACCTGCCCTGCAGGAAAGTACTCAGAACTGTATTATACAGGGATCAGTATAATAGACAGCCACCTGTGTAAAACCACACAAAAGCTAAAGGTCAGAGCCAAGATACCACAATGGCTCAAGAGGTAATAAAGCAATAAATTTCTACTCATCAGGAAGAACAGAAATGCACCCCACTTATCAATTCTTTCAATAAATGTGAATGACCTTAACTCCCCTCTCAAGAGACATAGGCTGGGTGAATGGTTAAAAAAAATACAAGCCAAGTATCTGCTGTCTCCAGGAAATACATCTAACCCACAAGTACTCATTCAGGCTAAATGTGAATGGATGGAAAACAATATTCCATGCAAATGGAAACCAAAAGAAAGCTGGTGTTGCATCTCTCATATCAGATAACATAGACTTCAAATCAGCAAAAGTAAAGAAAGACAAAGATGGTCATTACATAATGGTGAAGGGAACAATTCAACAAGAAGACATAACAATCCTAAATATTTATGCACCTAACACAGGCGCACCCAAATTCATAAAGCAAACCCTACTTAATCTAAACAAAATGATAAACAGAAGCATCATAATAGCCAGGGACTTCAACACCCCACTGACAGAATGGGACAGATCCTCCAAGCAGAAAATAATCCAAAAAAAAGATGGACTTAAACAGAACCCTAGGAAAAATGGGCCTAACAGACATTCACAGAACATTCTACCCCAAAACCACTGAATATACATTCTTCTCATCAGCTCATGGAACATTCTCTAAGACTAATCACATCCTAGACCACAAAATATGCCTCAACAAATTTTAAAAAATATAAATTATACCATGTATCTTCTCAGACCACAGTGGAATAAAATTAGAAATCAATTCCAACAGAAACACTCAACTCTACACAAAGTCATGGAAATTAAACAACCTACTGCTGAATAGGTATTGGGTCAAGGAGGAAATTAAGAGGAAAATCAAAAGATTCTCCAAACTAAATGACAAAGGGGACACAAGTTATCAAAGTCTGTGGGATCCAGAAAAAGCAGTAATAAGAGGAAAATTCATAGCCATAAATGCCTACATCCAAAAGACAGAAAGATCACAAATCAACAAGCTAATGAATCATTTCAAGGAATTGGAAAAGGAAATGCAAACCAATGCCAAACCCAGTAGAAGAAAAGAAATAACTAAGGTCAGAGCAGAACTAAGTGAAATCAATAACAAAAGAATTATAGAGAAGATTAATGAAACAAAAAGTTGGTTCTTTGAAAAGATGAACAAAATCAAGAGGCCTCTCACTAGGTTAAGCAGAAACAGAAAAGAAAGGGCCCTAATAAGCTCAATCAGGAATGAAAAAGGAGATATTACAACTGATATCACAGAAATACAAATTATTATCTCTGACTACTATAAAAATCTCTACACACATAAACTTGAAAATGTTGAGGAAATGGACAAATTCTTGGAAACACACAACCTCCCTAGGCTCAATCAGGAAGAAATAGAACTCCTGAACAGACCAATATCAAGTAATGAAACTGAAGCAGCAATAAAAAATCTCCCAAGAAAAAAAAGTCCCAGATCAGGTGGTTTCACAGCTGAATTTTACCAGACATACAAAGAAGAACTGGTACCTATACCGCAGAAATTATTTCATAACATTGAGAAGGAAGAAATCCTTCCCAACCCATTCTACAAAGTGAATATCACCCTAATACCAAAGCCAGGAAAGGACACAACAAAAAAAGAAAACTACAGACCAGTATCCATTATGAATATAGACACAAAAATTCTCAACAAAATCCTAGCAAACCAAATTCAGTTGCACATCAAAAAAAAATCCACCACGATCAGGTGGGCTTCATCCCTGAGATGCAGGGATGGTTCAACATATGCAAATCTATAAATGTGATTTGCCACATAAATAGAAGCAAAAACAAAGACTGTATGATTCTCTCGATAGACAAAGAAAAAGCATTTGACAAAATTCAGCACCCTTTTATGATAAGAACTCTTAAGAAAATAGGCATGGATAGAACATAACTCAATATTCTAAAAGCCATATACGACAGACCTACAGCCAACATCATACTGAAAGCATTCCTGCTTAGAACTGGAATGAGACAAGGTTGCTCACTGTCATCACTACTGTTCAACAAAATGCTGGAAGTCCTAGCCAGAGCAATCAGGCACGAGAAGGAAATCAAGGGTATCCAAATGGGGAAAGAAAGTGTCAAACTATTGCTCTTTGCTGATGATATGATCTTATATCTAGAAAACCCCAAAAAGTCTGCCAAGAGACTCCTGGAATTGATAAATAAATTCAGCAAAGTCTTAGGATACAAAATCAATGTACACAAATCAGTAGCATTCCTATACGCCACCAACAGTCAAGCTGAGAATCAAATGAAAGACTCAATACCTTTCACAGTAGCAACAAAGAAAATAAAATACCTAGGAATATATTAAATCAAGGAGGGGAAAGACTCTACAGGGAGAACTACGAAACACTGAGGAAGGAAATCACAGAGGATGTAAACAAATGAAAAAACATATCATGCTCATGGATCTGCAGAATCAACGTTGTTAAAATGTCTATACTACCCAAAGTGATTTACAGATTCGGTGAAATCCCCATTAATGTACCAGTGTCACTTTTTGCAGATCTAGAAAAAATAATTCTATACTTTGTATGGAAACAGAAAAGACCTCAAATAGCCAAAGCAACCTTAAGCAAAAATAGCAAATCAGGAGGCATCACTATACCAGACTGCAAGCTATACTACAAGGCTATAGTAACCAAAACAGCATGGTACTGGCACAAGAACAGAGACCTCGATCAATGGATCAGAACAGAGAACCCAGATATAAAACCATCCTCATACTGCCATCTGATCTATAACAAAGCAGACAAAAACATACACTGGGGGAAAGAATCCCTATTCAATAAATGGTGCTGGGAAAATTGGATAGCCACATGTAAAAGACTGAAACAGGATCCACACCTCTCACCTCTCACAATAATTAATTCACGATGGATAACAGACTTAAACCTAAGGGATGAAACTATAAGAATTCTCGAAGAGGTCAGAAAAACTCTTATAGATATAGGCCCAGGCAAAAAATTTATGAGAATGTTGAGTACATGTGGTGTTTGTTTTTCCATTATTGTGATACTTCACTTAGAAGAATGGTCTCCAGTTCCATCCAGGTTAATACAAGAGGTATTAGTTCACCCTTTTTTTATGGCTGAGTAGTACTCCATGGTATAGGTATACCACATTTTATTAATCCACTCATGTATTGATGGGCATTTAGGTTGTTTCCACATCTTTCAAATTGTGAATTATGCTGCTATAAACATTCAAGTGCAGGTGCCTTTTTTATAAAATGTCTTTTTTTCCTTTGAGTAAATACCCAGTAGTGGGATTGCTAGATCAAATGGTAGTTCTACTTTTAGTTCTTTGAGGTCTCTCCATACTACTTCCCATAGAGGTTGTACTAGTTTACAGTCCCACCAACAGTGTATGAGTGTTCCTATGTCTCCACGTCCACGCCAGCATTTGTTGTTTTGAGGCTTTTGATAAAAGCCATTCTCGCTGGACTTAAGTCATATCTCATTGTGGTTTGGATTTGCATTTTCCTGATGACTACAGATGTTGAGCATTTTTTCATATATTTGTTGGCCATTAGTCTATCTTCTTCTGAAAAGCTTCTGTGCATGTCTTTTGTCCACTTTTTAAAGGGGTTGTTTGATGTTTTCTTGCTGATTCACTTGAGTTCTTTGTAGATTCTGGTTACTAGCCCTTTATTGGATGCATAACATACAAATGTTTTCTCCCATTCTGTAGTTTGTCTATTCACTCTGTTGATTGTTTCCTTGGCTGTGCAGAAGCTTTTTAATTTGATCAGGTCCCACTTATTTATTTTTCTTGTTGTTGTGATTGCCTTTGGGGTCTTCTTCATTGTTGCGTGTATATGTGAAGCTATCGGCCCTCAGGGTCCTCCACTGGGAACTAAAAGTGCTGGACCAAGAAAATAACAGTAGTTGTTTGAATTTTCAATGTGGTAGATAGAAGAATTTTCTTAACTTGGTTCCTAAAATCTGAAAGTACTTAACAAATTCCCAGTATGTTAATGATTAAATGGCAAATGAAAACTGGATCTTGTAGCCCAGTTATAGTTGAATATAAGTCCACCCCCACATCTGTGTAACTAAAGCAAGTTCTTTACTCAAAACATTGCAGTTTATGGTTTCTCAATTTCCTTCTAGCTTTTTTTTTTTTGAGATAGAGTCTTGCTCTGTCACACTGGGTAGAGCACAGTGGCATCATCATAGCTCACTGCAACCTCCAACTCCTGGGTTCAAGCGATTCTCCTGCCTCAGCCTCCCAAGTAACTAGGTCTACAGGCATGCACCACCAAGCCCAGCTAATTTTTCTATTCTTTGCAGAGTTCTTTGTAGAGACAGGGTCTCGCTCTTGCTCAGGCTGATCTTGAACTCCTGGGCTCAAGCGATCCTCCCACCTCGGCCTCCCAGGGTGCTAGGATTACAGGCGTGTGTCACCGCACCAGCCTATCATTCCATTTTATCCCTCAAAACTTCAGTATATATTTTCTAAGAACAAGGATATATCCTATATATCCACAGTAAAATTATAGAAATCAGGGACTCTAACAGTGATACGATGTTATTATCTAAATCCATGTTGCATATTCAAATTTGCCCAATTGTCCTAGTGATATAATTATAACATGTGTGTATAGGTGTGGTCCAGGAGTCACATAATACTTAATTCCTTCAATCTGAAACATGTACTCAGCTTTTCTTTGTTTTTCATAACAACTTGACATTTTAAAGAGTACAGGCTTATGAATTTGTAGAATGTTTCTTGATTAGGGTTTTATAATGTGATCTTATGAATATACTCAAGCCTAGAATTTATGTTTAAGATACTCCCACATAGAAAGGGAGGAAGAGATAGAGGAAATTACAGTGCAGAAATCTGAAAAACATGACCTCTGATGACCAGGGTTAACATGGTTAGTGCTAGGCCATGTTGATAGTAAGTATCCTTGATGTGATGTGATGATAATGGTATTTGTTTCTATGACCTTTCTCTCCAAAACCCATGAATCCAGTCTAATTATGAGAAAAAACATCCAACAAATCCCACTGGAGGGACATTCTACAAAGTACCTGACCAGTATTCCTCCAAATTGTCAGGGTCATCAAAAACAAAGAAAGTGTTAGAAAATGTCACAGCCAAGAGGAGCCTAAGGAGACTTGACGACTATATGTAATGTGGTGTCTTGGATGGGATTTTGGGGCAGAAAAAGGACATTAGATAAAAAATAAGAAAATCTGAATAAAGTATGGACTACGGGAACTCTCTGTACTCTCTTTGCAATTTTTCTATAAATCTAAAACTGTCACAAAATATAAATTTTATTAAAAATATTTTCTAAATATGTACACATTTCTATGTCCTTGAATTTGTTACTTAATGTCCAGTTTACTCCTATGAACTCAAACTCAGATTACGTCCAGAATGTCTTCTGAGTTCACAATTGCTCAATATCATTAACCTTTTGACTATGAGTCACAATACCTACTTCTCTCTAACAGCCAGAAAACTGCAACAGACTAGGCAAAGGTCAATGACAGTTTTTTTTATCTTTTTAAAACCCAATCTGCCAGCAGCTGCCACAGCCTCCAAGGGTGGCTGCAGCTGAAACCCTACCACCAAGCACCAAGAGCCGATCATCATGTCAGACGACTATGTATGGTACGAAGGGATACCTTTCCCTGAACTGGGGTTCAAACATGAAATCCTAAGAAAAGTACGTGATGGCTTTGTGATAAAGGACGAAGATGTTGTGACAGTGGCTTACCCCAAATCAGGTAAGGAAACAGAATCATGAACTGAGAAAGGCTGTGGTGGTGCTCATCAGAATGCTTTTTCTTTCCTCTGAGACAGGGTCTCACTCTGTCACCCAGGCTGGAGTGCAGTGACCCAATCATAGCTCACTGCAGCCTTGAACTCCTGGGCTCGTGCTATCCTCCCAAGTAGCTGGAACTACAGGCGTGTGCCACCAAGCCAACCTATTTGTTTTTTATTTTTTATAGGGGTGGGGTCTCGCTACATTGCTCAGGCTGGTCTCGAACCCCTGGCCTCCCACCTCAGCCTCCCCAAGTGCTGGGATGACAGGCGTGAGCCACCGCTTCTGTCCTGATTGGAGAGCTTTCTACATGCCAGACAATGTGCGATACTTTGGCGGGAAGGGAGCAATGCCTAATACCATTTACATTCAGAGAGAAGGGCTCAGTCAGAAAATCACACAGTAAGATGAGTGTTCAGAGGGGATAAGCTAAGGTATTAGGAGAGCCCATGGGAGTGAATCCTAAGGCAGATTCGGGTGTTTGTACCGGTGGGGAGAAGGATGACCACTGGAGTCCTAATAGAAGAAATAGAATCTAACTTGAAATGGCAAGAATGCAAGTGAAATTACTTGGTGAAGGGGGCTATTTCCACGTAGAAGAATCATCATGGACAATGGTCAGGAACTGGGAAAGAGCCCGGCAAATCCAAGGGACTGGAAGATGTAGATCGTATTTCTATGGGAGTGGGGCTGGGGGGTAAGAGTATTGCAAATCGGGCAAAGATCAAGGCCAAAGGCACTGGAAGTGATGTGGCTCTGAAACGCCAGCAGCAGTGGGAACTTATTAAAAGACTTTAGCAAATAGCCAAAAGGTGGAAGCAACCCAAATACCCACTGACAGATGAGTGGATAAACAAAATGTGGCGTATAGATACAATGGAATATTATTCATCCTTTAAAAGGAAGAAAATGTTGATGCATGCTACTGCACGGATAAACCTTGAGGACACTACACTCAATGAAATAAGCCAGTCACAAAAATGCAAATGCTGCATGATTCTGCTTACATAAGATATCTAGAGTAGTCAAGTTCACAGGAACAGAAGGTACAACTGTCTTTGATAAGGGGTGGAAGGAGGGAGGAATGAGGAGTTGTTGAATAAGCACAGAGTTTCAGCTTTGCAAGATGAAAAAGTTACGCAACAGTGGGAACATACTTAACACTATTAAACTGTATGCTTAAAAACGGTAGATTTTTATCAAGCAGAGTAAAAGGGGAAAAAAAGGGAAAAAAATGGTGCATTTTGTGTTATGTGTATTTTACCATAATTTTTTTTAAAAGCCAGATTGAAATGAGTGACCATGATTTTTCCTTCTTTGTCCAGGAACAAACTGGTTGGTTGAGATTCTCTGCCTGATTCATTCCAAGGGGGATACCAAGTGGGTCCAATCTGTGCCCATCTGGGACCGCTCACCCTGGGTAGAGACTGAGAATGGGTTTACATTACTGAGTAAGGAGGAGGGCCCACGCTTCCTTACCTCCCACCTCCCCATCCATCTCTTCTCCGGGTCTCTCTTCAGTTCCAAGGCCAAGGTCAGTGCTTAATGGTCAAGACATGTTTGACCAATGCTTTTCAAACTTTAACATGCTTATGAATCGCGTGGAGACCTTGCTGAAATGCATTCTTACTCAGTCGGTCTGGGTGGGACCCGAGATTCTGCATTACATAATGCCAGGGTGGCTGTTCCACAGACCATATTTGAGCACAAAGGTGTACCATTCTGCAGATTATCCCAGCCAGATTGAAACCAGAATCAAGGACGTGATAATACCAGAATCAGAAAACCACATTTTAAGCCCAACTAGAATTTATAACGGCATTTTATACTAGATAAGCCCCTTTTTGTTGTTCTACATTAAAAAAAATAGTGAGCCAATCTTAATTCAATAAGTGCTTCTTGCCACGGAGGAGAAACAGAATTGTTCATATGGGAAGGAGCACATTTATAAATCAATGCCTAAATCCAGGGTGATTGCTGTGGTGTCACAGCTAGTTTTTCCAACCACTGTGTCTTACTGTGTGTAGCTATCTATTGAGACTAGCAGCCACACAGATCTCCCACGTGGCTGAACGATGATCACCAGAAGGGACAATCGTCATCCAGGATATAACATACGTGAGACCATTTTTAGAAACATGCTTTCCTAGAAGGTGTTTATTGGTTTGTGAATTTTTTTAATGTTTTTTTGCTTAAACTAAATTGAGAAACGTAGCATAATATTCTCCTCTCTTAGAAAGTTTACATTGTGCAGCAGCACAATAAATTTGTTACAATACACACCTATTTCCATGTGTCTAAGTGTTTGATAAGTTCCTGTGTGTGGAAACTGAGGCCTAGAGAGAGACGAGGACTAGTATAATGTCACAAAGAGAGTTGGTGCAGAATCCAAAGTAAAATTTAGATACTCAAATGCCAAGTAATCTTGCTTGTGTACGTGTGAGTGTGAGACTGTGTGTGTGTGTGTGTGTGTGTGTGTGTGGTAACCTTAAGTATTAGCTTGATGAATATTTACATATGCACATACTGGATAACCCTCGTCTAGGTCCAAATTTAAAACATTGCCACTCTTTCATGCCCCTTCCCAATCAATGCCCACCCACAGAGGTAAACACTCCCCTGACTTTTATAACTGTAGATTAGTTTTGCTTGTTCTTGAACTTCATATAAATGGAGTAATGCTGTATGAACTATTCCTTTCACTCAATATAATGTCTGTGAGATTCATCCATGGTCTTGGGTGTACATATGGATGTATATTGCTATGTGTCTATGAACGTAGCATAATTAATCCATTCTCCTGTTATTGATCTTTAAACCATAGTACACAAATATAATGCCACTCACATTTTAAAACCTTCCCATTGCTTCCCATTGTGAGTAGACGATAATATCCCAGAGAGAATAGACAGTGCTTTGCTCTTCCATTGTTATATTCCTAGTGCAGTGACTACTTCATAGGAACTTTTACATTTTGGTTAATGAATTAATTTTATATTTGATTAATGAATGTAGTAAGTAATTTATTAAAAGGATCCATTGATATTTAATAGGCATTTTCTAAGAACTGGCTTTTTCTCCATTTTTATGAAGATCAAAAGGAGTGGGAAATAAATGTATTGATTTTTCATTCTCACATTTTTCCATTTAAGGTGATTTATCTCATCAGAAATCCCAAAGATGTTATTGTATCTGGTTATTTTTTCTGGAGGTCAGTGAATTTCGCCAAGAAGCCAGAGTCAATGGAACAATATTTTGAATGGTTCATGGGAGGAAATGGTGAGTGTGTTGTATTAATAAAATATGGAAGCTGGGGGGCACTCGGGGTCCCCAACCCACACTGGTCCGTGGCCTGGTAGGGACGGGGCCACAGACCACCTCCTCCGCTGCCCTCCCTCCACCCCGTCCAGTGGAAAAATTGTCTTCCATGAAACCGGTCCCTGGTGCCAAAAAGGCTGGGGACCGCTGTGATCAGACCTCACTTGACACCCAGACTTGTATCTCTACATCTCACCAACCCATGGGTATAAGGTTCCGTCCCCGCAGGAACCCAAATCCGCGAAGTCCACCTACTCTCCTACATCCAGCCAGCCCCTCAGCTTGCCCCTGGTAAACCGTCCACGCTATTTTCTGTGTCCCCAGCATCTCCAGTACTAACACTGACTACTATATTCTTCTCCTCCACTCTCCTAATTTGTGGCTTTCTGAAAGTCAGCTTTTCATTGGCTTCCCAGACAACACAGTCCTGACCTTCTACCTCCCCCCATCCCCAAAAATGCCTCTTTCCAAAACTCCCTTAAACCTCTATTTCTATCGGTCTCAAAAATGTTTGCATGACTCTGGAATCTTTATACTTTTAATTATGCAGAATCCCTGGGCTCTCTCAAGCACTTTCAATTTGGCAATTTTTCTCAAAACTACGTGACGAGTCCCCTGTGTCAGCTGTGCTATGTCTCCCAAGATCTGGCAGCCTGGAGAGAGCCATAGGTACCTCTAATCCAATATGTTCAAGATCAAACACATCTTTCCCTCATACCCCAAACTGCTTCTACTGCACGTTTATCTCACTTGATATATAGATGCACCTGTCCTCTCACCCAAGGGCTAGCATGATTCTGACATTTTACATGTGTCTTCTTTTTCCCACCCAACTCCCCTATGCCCCTCACCACTTTCCTTTATCTAATTATTAATCAAGTGCCACCTTGATTAATATCTTCATTGCTTGCCTACCTGTGCTTTAAAACTCATGCACAGGCCTCTTTCTTTCTTATCCAATCAAGAATGACCAACATCAAATCTTTATTGTTATCAGCTAACCTAAATATTCTGAATTGTCTGTAGCCATGTACAGGAATCAACCAAACCCTTTTCCCTGTACAGATGAAGAAACCTTGGGAATTTAAGTTCCAGGGTTCCAGGAAATATTATCCTTAAGCCCAGGCAACATGGGTTCCTGCTCTGGACCCTGCACCTTAGAGCAGAGCTTTGGATCACACATGATAATGAAGCCTTAAGGGTCCCCTGCTCTGAACACATTTCCTCCTCCAACAAGGTAAGGACTCTGTAGGGACAAGGGCAGTTACTCACCTGGAGCTTTCAACCTTCTGGTTACCTATGCTATGGGAACCTTGAGCCATGGAATCCCTCATGCAAAAGACTCCAACCAGGCTTTCAGGGACTTGTGTGGTCCTCTACTCTGGACCCCACCTCCCAAGGCAGACCATGTGCACCAGCTGCCTGTGCACCACTAAGCGAGGTATGGCCAAAGGGAAAATCAAAATGAATGACGCATAATTACTATCTGCAGGAGTCACTGAAGGCCATTAGTTTCTTGGTCCCATGCTTCTTCCAACACTTTGCATGTCCAAAGTTAAAAATGAAATGGACTCACAGGCCACACCAGAGAGCCTTCCCAGAATATCTGGACGGGCTGACTGGTGAAAGGCTTTCCCAGACGAAGATAGTCTGCAAAGACTGGAATATGGCCCTGTATCCCCAAATGCACAGACACCAACGCACTGCCACAGGGAACAAGAACAATCAGGGAAATATGACATCACCAGGGAACAAAATAAAGCACCAAAAACTGACCCTAAAAAATGCAGATGTATGAATTGCCTGACAAAGAATTCAAAATCATTGTTTTAAGTAAACTCAGTGAATTTTAATAAAAAACAGAAAAACAATTCAAGAAAACAATAAATGACCAAAATGAGATATTTAATAGAGAGATTAAAATTATTTTTTTTAAAAAAAAAGAAATTTTGGAGGTGAAAATGCAATTTAAAAAAATAAAAATGCAATAGAGAGCATCAACAGCAGAAATGATTGAGCAGAAAATAGAACTGGAATTCAAAGACAGGTTAGTTGTAAATGTGCACTCAAAGGATAAAGAAGAAAGGATGAAAAGGAACATGGGAGCTTACAGAACTCTTGGGCTGCATCAAAAGAGAATATATTTTAATAGTTGGAGTTGAAGAAGAAGAAGAGAAAGACAAAGGGTCATAAGACTTACTAAAATAAAAGCAGAAAACTTTCCCAATCTGGGTAAAGACATAAATATCCAAGTTTAGAAAGCTCAAAGGTCTCCAGTCAGATTCAATACAAACAAGATTACATCAAGACATATTATACTCAAACAACATGTTATAGTCTCTGTCGAAAATCAAAGACAGAATCCAGAAAGCAGCAAGAGAAAAGAAGCATATTACACATAAGGGAGTTCCAATAAAGCTAGCAGCAGATTTCTCAGCAAAAATTTCACAAGCAAAGAGAATGGGATGATATATTTAAAGTGCTGCAGGAAAAAAAATTGTCAACCAATTTTTTGAAAGGCAAATCTGCCTTTCAGAAATGAAGAAGAGGTAAAGACTTTCCCAGACAAACAAAAGCTGAGGGAGTTCATCATCACCAAACCTGTCTTATAAGAAATAATAGGCCAAGTGTGGTGGCTCACGCCTGTAATCCTAGCACTCTGGGAGGCTGAGGCGGGAGGATCGCTTGAGGCCAGGAATTCAAGACCAGCCTGAGCAAGAGTGAGGCCCCGTCTCTACAAAAAACTTAAAAAATTAGCTGGGCATGGTGGCTCACGCCTGTAGTCCCAGCTACTGGGGAGGCTGAGGCAGGAGAATCACTTGAGCCCTGGAGTTTGAGGTTGCAGTGAGCTATAATAATAACATCACTGCACTGTAGCCCAGGCAACAGAGCGAGACTCTGTCTCAAAAAAAACAAAGAAAGAAAGAAAAATAAATAAAGAAAATTAATTCTTCAAGCTGAAAGAAAAGGATACTAATTATAATAGTACCACACAAACATATGAAAGTATAAAACTCACTAGTAAAAGTAAGTATACAAATTCAGAATACTTTAACATCATAAGGGTGGTGGGTAAATCACTTATATCTTTAGTTAAAATGGTCAAAAAACAAAACCATTAAAAATAATAATAGCTGCAATAATTTGTTAAGGGATATGCAGTATAAAAAGATGTAAATTGTGACATCAAAAACATAAAATGTGGAGGGTTGGATTAAAAGTATAGAGTGTCTTTATGCAGATATCAAGGGACAACTACATATATATACACAAATACATACATATACTTTTTTTATCCATACATCTGTTGACGGACACTTAGGTTGAATCCATATCTTAGCTATTGTGAATAGTGCTGCAGAGTGTAGATATCTCTTCTTTATATATTATATAAAATTATATGTTACATATAATATATGTTATACAAGGGCTGTCCATGTAACAAGAATGGTTACATGGCTGGATACTTTCCGGACAGCCCTTGTATGTAAAATTATATATTATTTTATTATAATAACATAATAATTTATATAATATATAATTATATAGATAATGATAACATATATTAATAAATGAGACAAAATATCAGGAAGAAATAATAAGTCTAACCATGCATGCACCTAACAACTTTATGCCAATATACAAAGTCAAAGTTCACGTAATTGAAAAGAAAATGAATAGTCCATATTATGATAGAAAATATTTACTCATATTTCTGCCATGATAGAGACAGCAAGCAGACAAAATTATAATATGGATGATTTGACCAACAAAATTCACAAGTTTGGTCTAATGACTCATGTAGAGGTCTACATATAACAACTAAATAATATGCATATATTCAAGCACACATCAATCAATTACCAAAATGAACCATGTAGTATAAGAATCACAAGTCTCAATAAATACCACAACTATAATATTTGCTATCCTTCCCAGAGGTGGTCGTAGATGTCATTTGCTTGACAGCAGCCAATGTCAACCCAGTGTCGACCAAAGGTTATGTGTGGATCTTATTTGGATCTCAATTTAAAGAAACCAAATGTGAAAAGATATTTATGAGATAATCTAGGAAAACTGAATACTGATTAGATATCAGAAGATAGTAAAGAAGTACGATAGCAGGGGGGTTGGTGTGATAATGTAATTGACAGTGACATTTTAGTCTGGGGAGATATATTGAAGTATGTAAAGATGAAATGATGTGATGTCTGGAAGTTTTTCTAAAATGAAACAGTTGGAGGGAAAGAGGAAACAGATGAAGTAAGGTGTATTCGAAAGAATATATCAGGACACACCGCTTTGGGAACTACCCCCAGTGTGCTCCTTACTTGTGCCAAATAATAAAACCCCATCCTATTAAAAAAAAACAATATATCAATAATGTTTGAACCTGAGAATGAGCTCATGGGAGCCTCCTTATGTATATTGAAGCTTTTTGTATATATTGAAAAATTCCATATGAATAGGTTGAAATAAATAAATATAAGCACAAATATCTGAAAACCTAATCTAACTATGTATTGAAAAGAAATAACATGGCAGATATGAATTATCTAAAATTCAAGGATGAATTATCATTAAAATTACAATTTTACATACTAATGGAGAAAATGTTATTTCCAATTAATGCAGAAATTTTGATAAAATTTGGCATAAAGTCTAGATTTTAAAAATATTTTGAAATCAATATGAATTGGTGGAAAATTAATAAAGATTCTGTACTAAATACTTAAAGCAAGTACAATATCCAATAATAAAATTTTCCCTTTAAAATTAAGAACGAGGCAAGTATTGCCACTATCCTCACTTCTATTCAGCATTGTCCCAGAGCCCTGGCCAATGAGGTAAGACGAGAATAAAAAAGACATTATATGTGCATTAGAAATGAAGATAATAGTCAGTACTTTAGGTGAATACAAGTAAATATGAATGCATATTCTGATTCACCCAATTCTTTGTACAATATAGACACTGTCCTGAGCTTGTTTAATACCTAACAATACATTCTGAGATCACTCCACATTAGTACATAGATTATTATAAAACATATTTCTCCATTGTCTTCTATCTTCCAGAGTGGTTGGTGAGAGGTCTGATGTGATTATGACAATGGAAACTTAGTACAGTTGTCCCTTGGTATCTGCAGGGGATTGGTTCCAAGACCCCCGTGGATACCAAAATCCAAGGATGCTGAAGTCTTGCAGTCGGCCCTGCAGAACCTGCTAATACAAAAAGTCAGCCCTTAATAGCCTGGGTTTCTGCATCCTGTGAATAACGTACTTTTCATCCACAATTGGTTGAATCTGCAGATTCGGAACCCGCAAGTACTAAGGGCTGACTCTATATACAATGGAATACTATTCAGCCTTAAAAAAGAAGGAAATCCTATATTTGCTACAACATGGATGAACCTGGGGGGTGATATGCTAAGTGAAATAAGCCAGGAACAGAAAGCCAAATACCACATGATCTCATTTATATGTGGGATCTTTAAAAAGTCGAATTCATAGAATCAGAGAGTAGAATGGAGGTCAACAGGGTGGGGGGAGGGTGGGATTAGGGAGACGTTGCTCAAAGGGTACAAAGTTTCACTTAGACAAGATGAATAAGTTCTGGAGATATATTGCACAGCATGTTGACTGTAGCTAATAATAATGTATTATATACTTGAAAATTGCTAAGTGAGTAGATCTCAAATGTTCTCACCACCCAAAAAACGGTAAGCATGTGAGGTAATGAATATGTTAATTAGCTTGATTTTATCATTTCACAACATATACGTATATCAAAACATCATGTTGCACACTGTAAATATATACAAGTTTTATTTGTCAATTATATCTTAATAAAGCTGGTAGGGGAATGAACTTAATAGATTGGATTAACCTATCTCTCTTTCTGCCTCCCCCCATGCAGTGCCCTATGGGTCATGGTTTGACCACACTCGTGGCTGGATGTCCATGAGAGAGAGGGAAAACGTCCTGATACTGAGTTACGAGGAGCTGAAATGGGTAACCATCATTTTAATAGTCGGCACACAGCCTCCCGCCATCATCTTCACGTCCTCTAACTCCCCTCCGCTTCTCTGTGTCTCTGTTCCACCTTCCCAGTCCAAATTTAGCCTCATGAAGAGCCATCAAGAGTGAGATTAGCTCCCCAGTCTTCTTTGCCCTACTTCTGGTTGACCCTTTCCAAGCCCGATGCTCTTCCTTCATGTGTTCTTCTCTATTTTATCTTAAAACATCTAAAAGGGCTTTTTCCGTGCACTCAGGCAGAGTACAATGGCTTATGCTGGCACTGGCGGTCGTAAAAATTTCGTGTGGGCAGGACATAGGGTGCTGCGGCTAACCTAGTGATGAGAGGCCGCTGGGGAAGGAGACAGAAGTGGGTAGAAACAGTTTAGTTCCTGAAATGCGTCCAACTGACATATCATCTTGACTGACAAGAAGAGAAATGAAGTCATGAAATCAATCTGTGTAAATATTCTCAGATTCGAAGCCACTAGAGAGGCTGCTGATAGACAGGAAAAGCTGTCAGGTGATGCTCAGACCAGTAAGGGTGATTAGAACCATCGCATCAATAAAAAGAACTTGACCTATTAGTGGTATCATGGAGAAGAGAAAATAACGTAAACACTGGATTTTGCTTCCACCTGAGAAATATTACTTCCCATCACCTTCCTCTGGCTACCTCTGTCCAATCTTCGATGGCCTCAGCATAAATTCCATTTTAATCGGGAAGCTTTTTGTAACAAGTTTAGCTACATCAGGTACATGATCCCATACCTTCCTGTAATTTTCCTTTCAACTCACACACTGGACTTTTATTTTAACTATTTCCACAGTTGTGTGTCCTCTTGTTGGATAATAACCAGGGCTCACGAAATAAAGAAAAATTTTAAAGCGTTATAGTTCTAAGAGAAAGGTCTATGACTCAAAGCAAAGTCTTTCTGGTATAAAAATCTATTTCCTTATCCTAATCTCCCAGGATCCTGTACCAAGTACGATGATAATTATTGAGATAATATACAAGAAGATATTGTAAAACTCTATGTATTGTTCAAAGGTTAGTTAGGAGAAACAGTATTGTTTGATGGCACAGCCAGGATTTGAAATCAATTCCTTAAATCTTTGTCAAGTTCTCCCTGAACCTCTCCTTGCTTAGCCTAGCCATTGTCTAGAAGCCTTTCTAAAAGTCTCTTTAGAAACCCTAGACCCTGTCTGTTAGTGTTAAGTTGCCCTAACTCAACCATGCTGGGAAATCCATGATGATCTGTGCATCTTTTACATACTTTGTGCTCTCTCTTCTTTATCTTTTTCTCTTTCTTTCTAGATGCATCCAACTCAATCACTTCTCACTTCTGTGTCTTGTTTCTCTCTTCTTCTTCCCCCTCCTCCTCCTCATCCTGCAGTCGCCTCCTTGTCATCTTATTTTCTCTGTTGTCTTCTCATTCATATCCTTGCTCTCATATTTTCTTCTTTTAGGACACAGAAAGAACTATAGAGAAGATTTGTCAATTCCTGGGTAAGAAGATAGAGCCAGAAGAACTGAACTTAGTCCTCAAGAATAGCTCCTTTCAGGTCATGAAAGAAAACAAGATGTGCAATTATTCCATCCTGGGTGATACTTATATAGTTCACAAAGAACCACTTATGAGAAAAGGTAAAAGAAAATGCTCTGGTCTCAAAATGTATCAGAATATGTGGAGGGCATTCTTGTGCTTAAAACAGGGCGCTAACAGTTGAGACGAGGGGTGTTTGAATGTATCAACTGAAATTGCTCATCACCCAGAGAATTTCTCACGTGCCCTCATCAGGGAGTCTCTTTTCATGGTACTGATGTGGGCTGCAGACACTTGGAGAAAGTAGATCCATCCTGGGATGGTTATCTGACTGACGTGAAATCATTCGGATTCTCTCTCCTCCAAATTTGACATGGCAGAGTATCCATTCTACATTCTTTCTCCACTGAATTTGACATGGGAAGGTATCCATTCTACAAACAGTGGCCAGGTTAATTAGCTACTCCTGCCAGGCTTGCAAGCCATGCTTGACCTGGGGAAGGAGGATGAATTGGGGGTGGTCATGTGGGGGCTACCCCACTGGTGAGTTAGCATAGAGAACTATCCTTAACAAAGACACGCATGACAGAACGACTCAGCTGGAAAAAGGAGAGAGGAGAGACTTTGCTATTGGACATTTTAAGGCCCTTTGTGATAAAAGCTTAATCATGTCCCTACAATTGGGCTCAAGACGAATGAAAATGTCTATTGCATGGAGTTAAAGAAACCCATTTTTCCAAAATCCTACAGTTGAAATATATCTGGGATGGTGATCCATGGAAGAAAAAAATTAAATGCTTCAAAAGCTTCAAAAGACCTTGAGCAGGTCAGGGCCACTGTCACCCCAGCTGGCCAGGAGGACAGAGACCAAGAAAATTGGTCTTGAGCCTTAAAATCCAATGGAATTTGCCCTCCTAGGTTTTGGATTGCTGGGGACCCATGATCTCTTTCTTCTTTCAAATTTCTCTCTTTTGGAATGAGAATATCTATCTTATTCCTGTCCCACCATTGTATTTTGAAAGCAGGTAACATGTCTGGTTTCATAGCTTAGCAGCTGGAGAGGAATTTTGCCTCAGAATGAATCATAATGAATTGTACCTCAAGTCTCACTCATGCCATGGTGAGACTTAGGTGATATTTAGATGAGATTTTGGACTTAGAGTTGATGCTGGAATGGGTTAAGACTTTTGGGCTGTTGGGATGGGGTGCATGTATTTTGCATGTGAGGAGGACATGGATGTGGGGGTGCAGAAGGCAGAGTGTTATGGGCTGAATCATGTTCCCCCAAAATTCATATGTTGAAGTCCTAACCTCCAGCACTTCCGAATGTAATCATATTTGGATATAATGTCTTTGAATACAGGTAATTAAGTCAAAATGAGGCTTAGAGGGTGGGCCTTAACCCAATATGACTGGCAACCTTAGAAGAAGAGAAAATTGGACACACATGTGCACACACAGAGAGGACATGAAAGAGCAATGGATGTTTACAGGGCACCAAATACATATTAGACTTTCTGCTCTATCATTTATATTATATAAGTATATAATTTATATTTATATACTATATCATTAATTTATTTATAATTACATATTATTCTATATTACCTATTTAGTTACCATATTGATATGTGTAAATATTAATTTATATGATAACTAAAATAATAAGATAATCATGTAATTAAGAGTACAACTTCCAGTGTCAAAATCTTTGACTTCAAATCCACATCCATCGCTTTAACCAGGTAACCTCTCTGCTTTAACCATGATATTTTTTTTCCTAATCTTTAAAATGGAGATAATGTTAGTACACTTTTTCTTCTTTTGCTTTTTTGAGACAGAGTCTCGCTCTGTTGGCCAGGCTGGAGTGCAGTGGTGCAATCATAGCTCACTGCAGCCTGAAATTCCTGGCCCCAAGCGATCTTCCCACCTCAGCCTCCCGCGTAGCTGGGACTACAGGCATAAGCCACCATGCCCTGCCCACATTTTTTTATTCTTTTCTTCATCCTTCCAACAAATATTTATTGAGTACTTACTATATGTCGCTCTTTGAAACATTACATCTTTGGCAATTTTTTTTAAAAGTTGTGACTTTCTAAAACTTATATATATTAGGGATACATGCTATACACATACACCACAAAAGAGGAAATACATAGAGCCTATCCTACATGATAAGTGTTATGAAGTAAAATATAGCAAGGATAGTGATTTGCGGTTCTAAATTGGGTGGTGCGAGAGATCCTCACTGAGAAAACTGCATTGGAGCAAAGACTTGAAAAAGGCAAACATGGCTGGGCGCGGTGGCTCACGCCCATAATCCTAACACTCTGGGAGGCCAAGGTGGGAGTATCTCTTGAGCTCAGGAGTTCGAGACCAGCCTGAGCAAGAGTGAGACCCCGTCTCTACTAAAAATAGAAAACTTAGCCAGGCATGGTGGCACGTGCCTTTAGTCCCAGCTACTCAGGAAGCTGAGGCAGGAGGATCCCTTGAGCCCAGGAGTTTGAGGCTGCAGTGAGCTGTGATGATGCCACTGCACTCTACCTAGGGTGACAGAGTGAGACTCTCTCAAAAAAAAAAAAAAAAGGAAATTGAACCCCCCTCCTTCATTAAAAAATAAAAGGCAAACAAGCAAGACATAGATATATCTGGTAGAATGGCATTCTGGGGAGAAGAAACATGAAATGCACGTAGCCTGAGGAGTAGGGATGCCTGCCACATTTGAGGCAGAATCAGAAGTCCCAGTGTGATGGAGCAGAGTGAATGAATGGATCATCAATGGATGGAGTTGGAGAAACAACAGGGACACAGATCACTGGGAGCCATAAAAGTACCTTACACACTTGTACTGAGTGAAACCAAGAGTCCTTGACAGAATTTGAACAGGGATGTGGCACAATGTGGCTTTGCTTCTCAAGGGATCGAGAGAAGCTGGGAAGAAGGGATGCCAAGACTACTTTATAAAGGAGAACAATCACAAGCAGAGACACCGGTTACAAGTGTGTCACCATAATTCAGGCAAGAAGTGATGTTGGCTTGGGTCGGGGTGGTAGAAACAGAGGTGGTGGGCAGCGGCTAGATTCTGGGTGTATCAGAAAATATAGTTGGCGTTACTGCTGATGGATTGTTTACAGGATGGGCAGGGAGAGAGGAGAAGGTAGAAAATCATTTCCAGGCAGGTAAAAGTGTAAACGGATATGTTGCCGGGTGGTATAAGGGCCTGTCAACCCAGGAACCGTTGGTCATTCTGCTATATTAGCTACAATGTTCATGATGGGTGGACAGTAGGAACAGACCAAGGAGGAGATGTGTTGGGGTCTTAAGACTTACCCCTCCACCTGACTTCAGTCTCTGTTTCATGTTTTTCCAGGTACAACTGGGGACTGGAAAAATTACCTCACGGTGGCCCAAGCTGAAGCCTTTGATAAACTATTCCAGGAGAAGATGGCAGATCTTCCTCGAGAGCTGTTCCCATGGGAATAATGTCCAAAAAATTCTGGATCTTCTATGGATACTGGTATTTGTCCTCCTGTCCCTGTACATGTGCATGACTGGGGTGGGGGTCATGGTATAAAATCTATTATTTCATCCTGGAGCCTTAAAATATCAAATCTTTGCATCTTTGATTCTACTTCCTTGTTAAAAATGACCACAGTACTCCTGAGGATGTCATGGCATCCCTGACTTTTTTAAATGTTTGTCATGTTTCAAACATATAGAATGCTACAGAGATAACATAAGTATAATCCAAAAGTGTGTCCAAAAATTTTTTATAAAAATAAGAAATAGTTACAGTGATAGATTTTAGCAAATAGATTGCAAATAACAATCAAAATAAGAAATAAAATTACAGAAACAATTAAGGCTCCTTTTCTTTCCATCACGTGTCTCCACAATTTATTATTATTCTGACCTTAGGAGTATAGTTCCTGCAGGAAAACGACCTGTTGCATAGCAAGAGTGATGCAATCTTAAAGCGAAACCACCAAGATGACCAATGTTTGACTCCTGCATGTGGACAGGGTCTGCACCAAAGCTTTTAACAATGCCTGCAGCTTAGATAACCCCTCATAAAGATACTCATCTAACCTCCCCAGTGGTTACAAATTTCAAAAGAATGTCTAAGACATGATCAGCTGCTTTTACCCTAAAAGCTTGCTATATAAAGGATATTTTCTGGAGGGCAAGTTTGGGGATCCATCATCTCTCAACCACCCAAGACATCACTTCTGGGCATAAGTCCCTATTAAATATTTCCTTTATTTTTTTTAAGGTTTTTTTTTATTTATTTTTTTATTTGAGAATATTATGGGGGTACAACACTTTGGCTATATATATTGCCCATGCACTGCCCGTGTCAGAGCTACAATCGTGGTCATCTCCCAAACTGTGCTCCCCACATCCATTCAGTGAGAGTTTTTCCCATCCCCTCCACCCACCTCCCTCCTGCCCGCCCCCTGATGAATATTATTGCCCTGTGTGATGTAGGTGTTGATCAGTTAGTACCAATTTGATGGTGAGTACCAGTGGTGCTTGTTTTTCCATTCCTGTGACACTTCGCTTCGAAGAATGGGTTCTAGCTCCAACCAGGATAATACCAGATGTGTTAATTCACTATTGTTCCTTATTGCTGAGTAATACTCCATGGTATACATATACCACATTTTATTAATCCACTCGTGTATTGACAGGCACGTGGGTTGTTTCCATAACTTTGCGATTGTGAATTGTGCTACTATAAACATTCGCAAGCAGATGTCTTTATTATAAAATGTCTTTTTTTCCTTTGGGTAAATACCCAGTAGTGGGATTGCTGGGTCAAATGGTAATTCTACTTTTAATTCTTTGAGGTATCTCCATATTACTTTCCATAGAGGTTGTACTAATTTGCAGTCCCACCAGCAGTGTAGGAGTGTTCCCATCTGTCCGCATCCCTGCCAACATTTGTTGTTTGGGGATTTTTTAATATGAACCAATCTCACTGGAGTTACGTGATATCTCATTGTGGTTTTGATTTGCATTTCCCTGATGATTAGAGAAGTTGAGCAATTTTTTATGTTTGCTGGCCATTATTCTGTCTTCTTTGGAAAAGTTTCTGTTCATGTCCTTTGCCCATTTTTTAATAGGGTTGTTTGATTTTTTCTTGTTGATTTTCCTAAGTTCTGTATAGATTCTGGTTATCAGCCCTTTATCAGAGGTGTAGCATGCAAATATTTTCTCCCATTCTGTAGGTTGTCTGTTCACTCTAGTGATAGTTTCCTTGGCTGTGCAGAAGCTTTTTAATTTGATCAGGTCCCATGTATTTATTTTGGTTGATGCTGTGATTGCTTTGGGGGTTTTCTTCATAAATTCTTTGCCTAGGCCAATGTCCATAAGAGTTTTTCCAACGTTTTCTTTGAGAATTCTTATGGTTTCATGTCTTAGGTTTAGATCTGTTATCCATTGTGAGTTGATTTTTGTGAGAGGTGAGAGGTGTGGGTCCAGTTTCAGTCTTCTACATATGGACATCCAGTTTTCCCAGCACCATTTGTTGAATAGGGAATCTTTTCCCCAGTGTACGTTCTTCTGGAATTTGTCAAAGATCAGGTGACTGTATGAGGTTGGTTTTATATTTGGGTTCTCGGTCCTGTTCCATTGGTCTACGTCTCTGTTCTTGTGCCAATACCATGCAGTTTTGGTTACTATAGCCTTGTAGTATAGTTTGAAGTCTGGTAGATAGATGCCTCCCAAATTGTTCTTTTTGCTTAAGATTGCTTTGGCTAGACGGGGTCTTCTCTGGTTCCACACGAAGCATAGAATTATTTTTTCTAGATCAGCAAAAAATGATGTTGGTGTTTTGATAGGGACTGCATTGATTCTGTAAATCACTTTAGGTAGCAAAGCCATTTTTACTATGTTGACTCTGCCTATCCAAGAGCATGGTAGGGCTTTCCATCTATTTACATCCTCTGCAATTTCTTTTCTCAGTGTTTCGTAATTCTCTCTATATAGGTCTTTGACCTCCTTAGTTAGATATGTTCCTAAATATTTAATTTTCTTTGGTGCTATTGTGAAGGGTATTGCATCTTTAATTTGTTTCTCGGCTTGATTGTTATTAGCATATATGAAGGCTATGGATTTGTGTGTATTAATTTTGTATCCTGAGACTTTGCTGAATTCATTTATCAATTCCAGTAATCTCTTGGTTGAATCTTTGGGGTTTTCTATGTATAATATCATATCGTCTGCGAATAGTGAAAGTTTGACCTCTTCTGCCCCTATCTGGACACCCCTGATTCCTCTGTCTTGTCTAATTGCTGTGGCCAGGACTGCCAGCACTATGTTGAAAAGAAGTGGAGATAGTGGGCACCCTTGTCTGGTGCCAGTTTTAAGGGGGAATGCCTTCAATTTTTCCCCATTCAGTATGATATTGGCTGTGGGTTTATCGTATATGGCTTTAATAGTTTCAAGGTATGAGCCATCTATGCCTATATTGTTAAGAGTTCTTATCATAAAAGGGTGCTGGATTTTGTCAAAAGCCTTTTCTGCATCTATTGAAAGAATCATATGATCTTTGTTCTTGCTTTTATTTATATGGTGAATTACATGTATAGATTTGCGTATGTTGAACCATCCCTGCATCTCGGGAATGAAGCCCACCTGATCGTGATGAAATATTTTTTTGATGTACATTTGAATTCAGTTTGCAAGGATTTCATTGAGAATTTTTACATCTATATCCATAAGGGATATTGGTCTGTAGTTTTCTTTTTTTGTTGTGTCCTTTCCTGGCTTTGGTATCAAGGTGATATTGGCTTCGTAGAATGAGTTTGGGAGGATTCCATCCTTCTGGATATTTTCAAATAATTTCTGCAGTATAGGAACCAGTTCTTCTTTGTAGGCTTGGTAGAATTCAGGTGTGAATCCATCTGGTCCAGGACTTTTTTTTGTGGGAAGATTTTTTATTACTGCTTCGATTTCGGTGCTTGATATTGGTCTGTTTAGAAATTCTGTTTCTTCCTGGTTGAGCCTAGGGAGGTAGTGTGTTTCTAAGAATTTGTCCATTTCCTCCACATTTTCGTGTTTGTGGGCATAGAGGTTTTTGTAGTATTCGAAGATGATGTTTTGTATTTCCATGGTATCAGTTGTGACTTCTCCTTTCTCATTTCTAATTGAGCTGATTAGAGTCCTTTCCTTTCTGCTTCTGGTCAACCTGGCAAGTGGCCTGTCTATTTTGTTTATCTTTTCAAAGAACCAACTTTTCATTTTATTAATCTTCTGTATTGTTCTTTTGTTCTCGATTTCATTTAATTCTGCTCTGATCTTGGTTATTTCTTTTCTTCTGCTGGCTTTAGGATTGCTTTGCTCTTCCTTTTCCATTTCCTTAAGATGATTCATTAGTTTACTGATTTGTGACCTTTCTGTCTTTTGGATGTGGGCATTTAAGGCGATAAGTTTTCCTCTCAGGACTGCTTTTGCTGTATCCCACAGATTTTGATAACTTGTGTCCCCATTATCGTTTAGTTCGAAGAATCTTTTGATTTCCATTTGAATCTTCTCCTTGACCCAATAGTCTTTCAGCAACAGATTGTTTAGTTTCCAAGTTTTTGGATAAAGATGTGAGTTTCTGTTGGAATTGATTTTTAATTTTATTCCGCTGTGGTCTGAAAAGATATATGGTATGATTTCTATTTTTTTGAATTTGTTTAGATCTGTTTTGTGGCCTAGGATGTGGTCAATTTTAGAGAAAGTTCCATGAGCTGATGAGAAGAATGTATATTCAGTGTTATTTGGGTGGAGTGTTCTGTAGATATCTGTTAGGCCCAAATGTTCTAGAGTCCTGTTTAGGTCTTTTGTTTGTCTATTTAATTTTTGTTTGGAGGATCTGTCCAGTTCTGTCAGTGGGGTGTTGAAGTCCCCTGCTATTATGGCATTGCTGTTTATTATGTTGTCTAGATCTAGCAGTGTTTGCTTTATGTACCTGGGTGCTCCTGTGTTGGGTGCATAAATGTTTAGGATTGTTAAATTTTCTTGTAAGATTTTTCCCTTCACCACTATGTGTGTCCATTTTTGTCCTTCTTTACTTTTGTTGCTTTAAAGTTTATATCATCTGAAATAAGGATGGATACTCCGGATTTCTTTTGGTTTCCATTAGCCTGGAAAATTGTATTCCATCCTTTCACCTTAAGTCTGAATGCATCTTTGTGTGTAAGGTGTGTTTCCTGAAGACAACAGATACTTGGCTTGTATTTTTTAATCCATTCAGCCAGCCTATGTCTCTTCAGTGGGCAGTTCAAGCCATTTACATTTATTGAGAGAATTGATATTTGGGGTAAATTTCTGATTATTCTGTTGGGTGGTGTCTTTTGTTTTACTTCTTGCATCATTGTGGAATCTGGATTCTGGGGTTTTAGCTTTTGCATAGTTTTACATAAGTGGGTGTCTGTTGCGCTGGTTAGTGTATAATGCAGGTCTAAGCACTTCTTGCAAGGCTGGTCTGGATTTTGCAAATTCTATCAGTGATTGCTTATCTGGAAACGTCTTTATTTCTCCCTCGTATAAGAAGCTTAGTTTGGCAGGATACAGAATTCTGGGTTGGCCTTTGTTTTGTTTTAGGAGACTGTTGATGTCTCCCCATTCCCTTCTGGCTTGTAAGGTTTCAGCTGAGAAATCTGCAGTTAATCTGATCGGTTTCCCTTTGTAGGTTACGTGTTATTTTCATCTTACAGCTCGGAGGAGTGCCTCTTTTGTGTTTACTTTGGTCAGTCTAATAATTACGTGGCGTGCTGAATGCCTTTTCACGTTGAGTCTCCCAGGAGTCCTGTGTGCTTCTTGTACTTGGATATCGAGATTTCTGGCTAAGACATGGAAATTTTCCTCTACTATTCCTTCAAATAGATTTTCCAGCCCATGCGAATTTTCTTCCTCTCCCTCAGGGACGCCTATGATCCTTATGTTTGGCCTCTTTACATAATCCCACATTTCTTGTATGCTTTTTTCATGCCTCTTGTTTTTGTGTTCTTTCTCTTCGGCTGTTTTATTTAGCACATAGGAGTTGTCTTCTAGCTCTGAAATTCTTTCCTCTGCATGGTCCAGCCTATTCTTAAGGCTTTCCACTGTGTTTTGTAGATCCTTGAATGCTTCTTTCATTTCTAGGATTTCTATTTGATTTTTCCGCAATATTTCTATTTCTTTGGAGAATTTTTCATTCATTTCTTGCATTTTTCTTGTGGTTTCTTTGTGCTGGGATTCAATTTTCTCTTGAATTTCATTGAGCTTTCTTATAATCCATAAATGAAATTCCTCTTCTGTCATTCTACCCATTTCATTTGGGTTGGTATCCATTGCTGAGGAACTGATGGTTTCTTTTGGAGGTGACTTTTCACTCTGCTTTTTCATGTTCCCTGAGTTTTTTTGCTGGTTTTTTCTCATCTGGCCTCTTGGTTGAGAGCTGGGGGTGTTAGGGCTAGTTTATGGCCTGGTCTCCAGGCCCACAATCTTCGTTCCTTGGCAGAGCCAGGGAGAGAAGTAGTGGCCTATATTGCCTTAGGTGTATTTTAGCAAGTTTGGTGGATCTTGAGTTATCTCTGACCTGTGGTCTTCTCTTCCCGGTGGAGTGTGGTGAGAATGACCTCCCAGCTTGAGCTCTAAGCTAGTGAATAGTACTCGAGGATATGAGTCCACAGCTCCCTGTTAGCTAGGTATTCTGTTATGTCCGTGGCAGACTCTGATCCCCCAGTTGGGGTATCCTATTAAATATTTCTTTCTGAGAAACTAAATTCATTAGCCTCTTTCTTTAGCCTCCCTTGGCCCTTAGGAGTAGGTTTCCACATCTCTGCTCATCTCGGAACAATTCCCCACCTACTTTCATGCTCTTACTCTATGGTGTTTGACCATAGACAATAAATGGTATTTATGCAGGCTTTTAAAATTTATATAAATGGATATGATGTAATGCATTCACTGACTTATATTTCTACTCAGCATTTTATATTTGGGCTTCATCCATGTTGGTGTATGCAGACTAGTTCTGTATTTAGTATCCGGACTTATGACATAATTTAGTTACCTGCTCTCCTGTGAATGATTTTGGGTTTATTCCCACCAATTTTCCCCTAGTTAAAGCACTGGTTTGGTGGACACAATGTGAACAAAGACGATTTTCTAGGATGTACATCTAGAAGTGAACTTGATGATTCACCCATCTTCATTTGGATTAGATGTTGCCAAATTTTTCTTCAGTAGTTTCATACCAACTTATACTCCCATCAACAAGGCACAATAATTCCAGTTGCTCCAGCTACTTCCAACTGTTAGTATTTTCAGACATTTAATTATATTTTTTGCAACTCTCTGAGTGCAAAATATCTCATTGTCATCCTAATTTGCATTTCCCAGATGACTGTCAGGCTTCAACACTTTTTAAATGTTTATGGAACATTTGGTATTCCTCCTTTATCAACTGCATAGTTATATATTTTGCCAATTTTTCTGCTGTGCTATCTATTTTTGGTACATTCTTAAAATTTTCTGGTTATTCATCCTTTGTCAGTCTTATGCATTGAAAATACATTTTCCTTGTTGCTTTTCCTTCATTCATTTATATTTTCTGTTAGAAACACAGTATGAAGGTTCATGTCACTTGCCTCCAATATTTTTCATTATGTAATTAGGAGGAATTTCTCAATACCAATGTTTCAATGGTATTCTCTGACACTTTTTCCCATAAGCATTAATTTTTTACTTTGTGTGTATATATCTTTAACTCACACATTTTTCTTTCTGTTGTGTTGTTTAGGGGTTTAATATTTCCTCATATGAGTAGAAGAAAGTGCCTTGGAGAATTAAGAGAATTCTGGGAAGAGACTAGGAGATCGTGCAGGCCTTCTTTGTGTGCTAGTGGGAAGGAACTGGAGAGTTTTATTAAAACACCACATCATACCCCATAAATGTATGCATTATGATTTGTCAATTTAAAAAATAACATTAATTTTTTTAAATGTTTAAGAATTTAAGTAAGAGAATCCTGAGCACATCCGAGTTTTGTGTCACAAAGTATAAAGACTATATTAGATGATAAATAGGTTGAGGGCAGTGTGAACAGGTTATGTAGCTATTGCAATAGTCAAAGAAAGGAAAACCATGGTTTGGTTTAAGAATATGACATCGGGGATAAAGGACAGCACACACATTCAGAAATGTTTGGAAAGATATATTCACAAAACTCTGAATGACTCAATCTTGGGGCAGGATGGAAGAGGAGCTGTTGAGATCTGTTGCTTGAATGACCAGGGAGTAGTGATGATGAAAATCCAACAGGACTGGAGTAAGAACAGAGACGAAGGAAGGAACCCACAGCACCTCCGTATCTGACCCCTCTGATCTTTCTAACATACATTGCTGGCTCTCTGTGATGAGGTGGAAGCAGAGATGGCCACCTGTTGAGGGTTGAATTGTGTCCCCCCAAAATTCATGTTGAAGCCCTAAGCTCAGGTACCTCAGAATGCAACCGTATTTGGAGATAAGGTCTTTAAACAGGCCATTGAGTTAAAATGAGGTCTTTTGAGTGGAGACTCATACAACCTGACTGGTGTCCTTACAAGAAGAGGAAATTTGGGCACAGTCATATGCGCTCGCAGAGAAGAGACCATGTGAGGGCACAGTGAGAAGGCAGCCATCTGCAAGCCAAGCAGAAAGGCCTGAGAAACCGCCGAACCTGCCAGCACCTTGACCTTGGACTTCTAGCTCCAGAACTGCAAGAAAATAAATCTCTATTGTTTAAGCCACCCCGTCTGTGGTACTTCATTACAGCAGCAGCCTGTGATGATTAATTCCATGTGTCAGCACCCTGACTGATACACAACCCTAGCAAACTAATAGACTCCCCAAACTTACTCAACTCTGAATTATTAATAATTGTAGTTCTCACATCCAACAACTGCAAAAAGTTACCCAAATACAGCCAAAGCACCCTGTGACTATAAAATCTCTACCAACTTTTTCTCAGTCCCAACAAAACATTGTTAACCACGCCCCTTCAGTAGAAAAAATACTGCTTCCAATACCAACCAACCTAGAAAGTGGTGATGACCATTTTCATGACTATATTTTGTCCATCTAATGAGTCTTGGTGGAGCAGCTTTTGTCTTATCCTGTATAAACCCCAAAATGCCATATTTGCATTTTTGCTGCTGTCACGGCAGCTCTGGTAGCCAAGACTTGGCCAGTCAGATGCATCTGCCTAGAATTCTGCTTCTGAAGCAATGACAAGGAGTTCTTGTCACACAGGAGAATTTACCCACTGGTGGAGGAAATTTTCCATTTCCAGGGGCAATTCCAGGATCCATCATCCAATGCAGCCAACAGTGATAAAGCACCCAGCGTCTGATGGCAGAGAGGTCTTCAAAGGACTTATTCTAGAATATGGTATTGGTTGTGGATCTGGCCTTGCTCCCTTGTTTCCATTTTATTTTCTAAGTCTGGCTGTCAGGCCTTCCTAGAGATTCTGCATTTCAATAAATACATTTTCTGCAAAAATCATCCAGAGTCCACTTTAGCACTACACATCTAAAAACCCAAGTTAATTCACAACTTCAAATGCCCTAACAACATCATCTCACCCAATTAGCCTGAACCCTGTGTTTCATTCACCAGGAGATGGTCTTGGCATGGCATAATGCATAGAGTTTTGCTTTCTCAGGATGATATTCAGCCGGCTCCTTTGTAGGGTTTCTTATAGACTGCAAATTAGTCCTGAAGACATAATGGGATTCAAATTAGAAATGTTTAGTAAGAGTGCACCATAAATGAATTTGTGTAGCTCATACAGCACCGCAGCGGTCTGTTTCATTAATTTTACTTCATGACGTAGAACTGTCCTGAGCTAACGATGGGCTGTCATAAGTGGCTTGGCCTTACAAGGTCTGGAAGGACCAGAACCACCTTCTTCCTCAGGTGGTCTGAGGGAGAAGCACATGGATAGACTCACGAGAGTGGACAGAAGCATGCAGAGCTTTGTGTCTTATATCCGTGCCCGCTCAAGTTCATCCTCCACTGCAGAGATGGTGCTCACCTCCTACTCCGCTGCGTGCTTACAAAAGCCTCATGAATAAGTAGCTACAAGGGAAGGAGGTTTGACATGGGCTCAAAAGCTTGGGCTCCCTATGGTGATGGCTGATCCAGCTACTACTGCTTTTGAATGCCTGACCTGTTGGGCCCAGGACCAATTCAAAGCCTTCAATATGGTGTCATCCCTGAAGGGGGTGTCAAGCAATCACCTAGCAAGTTCAGTACATCAGACCCATTTCAACCCAAAGGAGCCAGTGGTTTGTTATTATAATTGATACCTTCTGGCATATAATGCTTTAGCCACCACCACTATCTGAGAGGACTGACAAAATGCTGGATTGACTGACGTAGGAATCTATACATCATTTGCTCCAAACAAAAGATCAGTTTTATGGCAATGGAACTGCAGTGATGGGCACATGACCTCAGAATTCACTGGCCCTGCAGTGTACTGCATCATCTGAAAACAGGTGACTTGACACAAAATTGGAATAACTTATTAAATCATTGTCTAAGGTACCAGCTTGAGGACGATCACCTGCAGGGTTTGGGGGCCATTCTACAGGATACAGAATCAGCAATAAGACAACAGCTGGTTAAGGAGGGTCACTTGAGGCCAGGAGTTCTCAAGACCAACCTGGGCAATATAGCAAGACCCCAACTCTACAAAAAATAGAAAAGAAAAGAAAAAATTATCTGGGCACAGTGACATGCACCTATAATCCCAGCTACTCAAGAGGACAAGGTGGGAGGATCCCTTCAGTCCAGGAGTTCAAGGCTGCAGTGAGCTATGATCATGCCACTGCACTCCAGCCTGGGCAACAGAGTGAGACTCCATCTCAAAAACAAAAAAAAGTTTTAAGTTTTGCTCTGCAGTGGTCTCAGTGGCTCACACCTGTAATCCCAGCATTTTTGGTGGTTGAGGTGGGAGGATTTCTTGGGGCCAGAAGTTCAAGACTAGCCTGGTCAAGATAGAGAGACCCCATCTCTACAAAAAAAAAGAAAAGAAAAGAAAAATTAGCTGAACATAGTGATGTGCACCTGTAGTCCTGGCTACTCAGAAAACTAAGATGAGAGGATCTCTGGAGGCGAGAAGTTTGAGACTAGCCGGGGCAACATAGCAAGACCTCATCTCTATAAATAATAATACTAAAATAAAGTTTTGCTCTGCAAAAGATCCTATTAAGGAAATCAAAAGATAAAGCAGGGATGGAGAGGAAATACTTGAAAATAACCTCCAGCAAAGGACTTGTTCCCAGAATATACAAAGAGCTCTCAAAACTCAGCAGGAAGAAAACAATGGGTTTTTTTAATGAACAAAAGATTTGAACAAACACTTTGCCAAAGCGGATTAGGGGTGGCAAATAAGCACGTGAAAATGTGTTTAGCATGATTAGCCCTTAGGGAAATACAAATTAAAGTCACAATAAGACACCAGTACGCATCTATTAGAATGGCTAATAAAAAAAATGCTGACATAACCTAGTGATGGTAGGGGTGAAAGCAACTGAATCTCTTGTGGGTTGCTGGTGGTAATGCGAAATTGTACAGCCACTCTGGAAAACAGACAGTTTCTTATAAAGTTTCACTTATTTTTGCACTTTTTATAAATTAAATATCACAGCAACATTTTTGTGCCTGACTTCCTTTATCCATCCTTATGCTCATGAGATTCATGATCATGTACAGGATTTCACTGGGCAAATGCAGCAAAGCTTATTTTATCCATGATATTGTTGATGGAAATTTGAGAAGTTTCTAGTTTGGGGTTATGATCCTTAATGCACCTTTTAACATGTCTTTTTTGTATGTCTCTTAGTGGACATTTCTGTTGGGTATACATACACCCAGGACTGGGACTACTGGATCAGTAGATGTGCGTACGTTAGGATTTAGTAAATGCTGCCAAACTGTTTTCCAAAGCGGTTGTTCCAATTTAAACTTCCACCAGCCATGGTTCCAAATCCTTGCCAAAGTAGTATTTTCTAGCTAGCTGTTTGGTTTTAACTTAGATTACACTAATGGAAAGAAATATAACATTACCTCTGTGTATTTTCCCTGTTTTTCTCCTACTTGCATTGGGGTGTCTCTCCCCATCCCACCCAGATGTCCGCCTGTTTGGAACCATAAAGTCTCGGTGGGTCTTGGGAGACCCCAGGACCAAACTGTCCCCGGCTGCTCCCTGGGGCTGGAACGGTGGTGTATTATTGCCCCCTGGTGGCCATGTGGCATCATGACAGGTATGTGGACTCCCGTCTTCCAGTTCTGTTGTTGCTCCTGAACGAACCAACCACCTGACCCCGCTGTGTCTCTAGGGACATCTAACTAACGACAATAAAAGCCCACACTACTCTTAACTTATTTCCTGTCAGGCATTCTCTTTAGAGGAATTTCAGGGAAAGAGTTATGAAATGAAATGGGTTTTGCTGCAAAGGAAAACTGAAGATGGCAAATTACAAGATAAAAATCTTTCTAAAAAGAAAATAAATTTTAAATGGGTTTTGAGACTCCCAAAGCAATCACAGCAGCAAGAAAAATAAATAAGTGGGACCTGATCAAATTAAAAAGCTTCTGCACAGCCAAGGAAACCATCACTAGATTGAATAGACAAACTACAGAATGGGAGAAAATGTTTGCATGCTACACATATGAAAAAGGGCTGATAACCAGAATCCATACAGAACTTAGGAAAATCAACAAGAAAAAATCAAACAACCCCATTAAAAAGTGGGCAAAGGATATGAACAGAAACTTTTCCAAAGAAGACAGAATAATGGCCAGCAAACATAAAAAATTGCTCAACTTCTCTAATCATCAAGGAAATGCAAATCAAAACCACAATGAGATATCACTTAACTCCAGTGAGATTGGCTCATATCAAAAAGTCCCAAAACAACAAATGTTGGCGGGGATGTGGACAGATAGGAACACTCATACGCTGCTGGTGGGACTGCAAATTAGTACAACCTCTATGGAAAGTAATATGGACACACCTCAAAGAACTAAAAGTAGAACTACCATTTGATCCAGCAATCCCATTACTGGGTATTTACCCAAAGGAAAAAAAGACATTTTATAATAAAGACATCTGCTTACAAATGTTTATAGCAGCACAATTCACAATTGCAAAGACGTGGAAACAACCCAGGTGCCCATCAGTACACGAGTGGATTAATAAAATGTGGTATATGTATACCATGGAGTATTACTCAGCAATAAAAAACAATGGTGAATTAACACATCTGGTATTATCCTGGTTGGAGCTAGAGCCCATTCTTCAAAGCAAAGTGTCACAAGAATAGAAAAACAAGTCCCACTGGTACTCACCATCAAACTGGTATTAACTGATCAACACCTACATCACACATGGCAATAATATTCACCAGGGGGCAGGCAGGCGGGAGGGGCGTGGAGGGGATGGGAAAACTCACTGAATGGATGTGGGGTGCACAGTTTGGGGGATGTCCACGATTGTAGCTCTGACATGGGCAGTGCATAGGCAATATGTATAACCAAAATGTTGTACCCCCATAATAGTCTGAAATAAAAGGAAAAAAATAAGTAAAAAAATTAATTAATTAGAAAAAATAAATGGGTTTTGAAAACATTTTTTAACTAAAACATATTGGTTACTACAGATGAAAAAAAAAGAAAAAAATAACACATTGGTGGCTACTGTCTTCATTTACTATAAAAATAATGGTGACCCTTCAAATCTTTCTCTTTATGGCATTTGATTTTATTTAGATGGATTTCTGTGAAAAGAACAATCAGATAAGGCAATTTTGAGCTTTCTTTTAGTGAAATAAAGTTATGGTATAGTCTTAGTCATGACAGTAATACATGAACTCTCTAGGGTCCATCCACTCCTCAGTCGAGAGCAGTAGTTCTCAAGCCTTGCACTTTGGTATCACCTGGGAGCTTTTTGTTGTTGTTAGAGACAGGGTCTTGCTATGTTGCCCAGGCTGGTCTTGAACTCCTGGGCTCAAGCAATACTCCCACCTCACCAGTAGCTTGGGCCTACAGGTGTGAGCCAGCCCCAGACACTGCTTAATTGGCCTGGAGTATGGGAATGTTAAAACTCCCCAGTTGGTTCTAATGTGTGGCAAGTCTGAGACCCTCAGTTTAGAGCAGTGATCCTCAAAGTGTCATCCATGCCCAACCAGCAGCATCACTTGGGAACTTGTTAGAACTGCAAAAATCTCAAGCCCCATCCAGATGTACTGAATCAGAAACTAGATCCAGGGATCCAGGATGACACAGGGTATCAAACCAAGTGGCCTCCCTGGGATGAGCATCCTGCAGGGACCCAGCTAGCCCCGGCAGACTTGGAGTTTGGGGTTTCTAGTTGGATGGAGGGCTCCGGAGAGCAGAATCCAGGTGAGGGCAGGCAAGGTGTCTCACGCCCCACTGGCCCTCCAGCCAGGCTGAGGAGCCACCACACCTGGGTCTCAGGAGACAATTCTGTGCCACTCAAACAGTGCCCCATCCTCTGCATCACTCTGAGACTCAGTTGGTCCCTGCCAGAGGTGGGTTACCTCTCCTATTTTTTCTGATTCCAGTCTTTTCATCCTGGAAATGAAGCTCCATGAATAGAAACTACCCCTGCAGCGCCCTGGATGACGGTCACATTCCTTGTATCTTCTTCTTCACCTGGACAAGGGGGCACCCTGTGTCTGTGAGTCTGACCATATCTCTCACCGATCCCTGAGTGTCTCAAAATGGGTTTTCCCTTCCCCTGTTGATTTGGAGACGTCATCTGTCCCCTCTGGCAAACGGCTTCCTCACTCCCAGTCTCTCTGGGTTCCCATGTGATCCCTTCCTCCCCTCTCCCCGATCCTGACAGGGCACAGGCATTTCTACCCACACCACCTGCACCTCCACCCCAGAGCGCCCAGAATGGAATTCAGCTTGAACTAGACCCGTTTGTTGAAGGTTCAGTGGACTCTTCTCATATCTACCCTCATACATACTCTGAGGATTGGGGGATTTTTGTGCTTGTTTTTTTTTGTTTGTTTTGGTTTGGTTTGGGCTACAGACAGGACAACCAAGAGAAATTCTGGCTGCGGCACGCCCCCGAGAACACAGATGTGGGGAAGTTCCAAGACCTGATTTCAGGAAGTCGCCTCCTCTCCCCTCTCCTGGGATGGGTGGAAAGTCCAGATGCTTCTACCAGGGGCGGTCAGCACACAGCCTGGGATTATGAGGAGAGGTGGAGAGCTCCCTAGGAGATGGTAAAATTCCCAGATTCGGAAGGAACTGGGATGGCTCGGGAAAAAGAAGAGGGGGGTGGGGAAGGGAAACAGAATTGACAGCGTGAGGAAGAGGAGAAGCCTGTTGAACTTAATCCATCCACTTTCTCTTCAGCTAATCAGGGCAAACGCAAACTCCATCTCCATTCATTAATAAGCTAATCCATTTTCCATTAACTGATGTGCCTGGAAGGCCCAAGGGCACCACTGTCCCTCCCCAGCCCCAGGGTGTGATTGTGAACCTGTCGGGTTGGACCATCTCTCCCCTGCCCCCAGGATGTCCACAGAGACTCCCCCAGCCCAGCTCCCTCACCTGGGATAGATGGAAAATTAGATTCCTCCCTACCCTTCCCACAATGTCAGAGTCTGACTTGACTAGTGTGGAGTTGCCGTGTTTTTGTGTGTTTATCCCTACTAGGGTCTGTTAGATAAGGAGGTGCTTTCCTTCTATCCTGGCAGTCTGTCCGCGTACACACAGTGGTCCTCCCTTCCCCCCACATCTGATCTAATTCTCTCTCTGCACTGCTGAGGCGGGTCTGGACTAAGAGGATTATAGCATTTGCTAAATGGGACCAGGACAGGGCCAGAGGGCTGTGGGGAGACCGCGGGGCCAGGATGGCCACAAGGGGCGGCAGAGGAAGTGGGACAGTAGACAGAGCAGGCAGAGGACTGAGGGTACCATGCAGGCCGGCAAATACCAAGGAGGGGGCACACTCCCTGGCTTTGTGGGAGACAGTCCTTACAACATGACCATGAACTTTACTCATTTTCAAACTGTAATGTCCAGACAATTTTATTAGAATTAAAGAATTGAGCTAGGTTCCTGGAAACAAAATGAATAGATCACCTGAATCCTATATACAAGACAGATTTAAAAATAAAATTAAAAATACCATCTAAGATATCAGACATTAATAAAGATGAAGTATGAGAGATATATCTACAGAAAGATGCATGCAAGACTTCTATGGTTAAATAATAACACTTTGTGGACAGCTTGTAAAGAACCAAATGAATGAATACGAATAAATATACTAAGTAAGATTCAATTCGTCATATTGTAAAGATGTCCTTCCTCCAAATACAATGAATCTTCCTAATTCTGAAAATCTCAAAAATTTGAAGAATCATTGAAACTATTGTAAGAAAGGCAAAAAGCCAATAAGAGCTGAAAAGGCTGTTGATAAAGAAGCAGGTGGGGAGCTATGCCTCACCAGATACCCAGACTTATTTTAACAGTGTGCTTCCAGTAATGGTCCCCTGCTGCAAACTTTTTATCACCAGTAGGCAAAACTTAGAAATGTCTGTAACAGCTTTTGTCTATTGAATCTATTTTGAAGTTGTGTTTGTATTTAGAATATCTTTGGGGTTTTCAGGGGGAAGGGATCATTCAAAGATATTTTCAAGACCAGATTATTAGTTAGCCAAAGTAAAAATTTAAGCCAGAAAATAAGAGATATACCAGATATGAGCAATAAAGTTTATTTGACAATGAAATATTGTAAGAAAAAGAATACCAATCAGGCCAAAAAAAAAAACAAAATCCAGGCAAAAAAAAAAACAAGATCCTATGACACCTAATTCTAACTTCAACTAAGACAATGAAATTGAAACCAACCTCAAACATCAGAAAAATGAATATTGAAACCAAATACACGAGGGGAACAATGGAGACGTCCCAGACATGGGGAAGGCGGGCTTAGAAAGGACTCCCGGAGCTGCGGAAACCCTTAAAGTGGGCTTCCGAGTGGACAAATACGCGCTAAGCCGATTCTCTGATGGGGAGTCCTAACCGCGACAGTGGGCACGTGCCCAAATCCGGCACTTGTGTCACAAGTGGCGTAAGCGCAAATTCCGCAGAAAGTGGGTAAAGGCGGTGCATACCGCACAAGTACCCGCAGGCCTGGACCCGATCTCAGGCTTCGCCAGGCCACAAGGCCACCTGATCTCAAAGGACTTTGGGCCTGAGTCTTTTTTGTCCTCAAAATCATCCCCCTCTTGGTGCCCAGACGTGGTGGTGGAGACCGAGGAGACCTCGAAGGGGTCTTGGGGTGAGAGGAGCTCTGTGAAGTCAGGGAATAAAGAAGTGTCTGACGAGAAGTCGGAGGCATAGGGGCTCGGAGGCCACAATGGGCCTGGAGTTGGGCACAGGGTTGGGTCTGGGGCAGGGCCCGGGATTGGGCCTGGGCCTGGGAATGAACCCGGGAATGCGCCCGGGCCTGGGAATGGGCCCAGGAATGAGCTTGGGATTGGGCCTGGCGTGGGGCCTGGGGCAACCGGGACGCCCTCCTGGGCGCCGTACCCAGGGGCCCCCCAGGCCTGGTCGAGGCTGCAGACGGCGGGTTCTGCTGCCGGGAAGATTCCCGAGGGGCCGGGCAGAGCGGGGCTCGGGAAACGTGGGCCCTGCGGGAACAAGGGGCCACGGGGGACGGGGACGGGGACGGGCACGGGCGCTCCGGGGCAGGTGGGCGCAGCGCGGGCTCCGCGGCCTCGCCACTCCGGTCGTGGTAGTTGTTGCTGGAGCCGCTGCCGAGAGTATTTGGCCCTGCGGTTCTTGAACCACACCTGGGGGCACAGAGGGGACAGGGAGGAGGTGTGAGATGCGCTCAGGGGCAGGGCCGGCCTCGGGCCTCTCCCTCCACCCCAGACCCAATTACAGGCCCCGGGGGCTCCGGAGGCCGAGGGGCGGGTAACGGGGACAGGAGGGGCAGGCCTGGCGCCCAGGAGCCCAGGGCCCAGGGAGGCTCTGCGGGAGAGGGTCCTGGGGTCACAGGGACGCCCCGAGGTCCGCGCACTGGGGGGTCCCCCATGGAGCCACAGTCTGGGCCCATCGTGTTGGCAGGTTCGTGCCAGCACAGAGTTGAAGTGGGACTCGGGGTGCAGCCCTGGGTCCGCACCGGCGGGACCCCTCGCTAGCTATGACCCGGGGATGGGGGGCCCTCTGCACCTCCGGGTTCCTCGCCTTCGTGGGAGGGAGGGAGGCACCCGGAGAGTGACAATGGTGGAGAGCGGTTCTTGTCATTATTGGGGGCTGGAGGCGGGGGACCAGACCTGCACTTGGTACTCTTTCAGGTTGAGTCGTTCCGCCAGGGCTTCCCGATCCTCGTGGGTGGGGTACCTGTTCATCTCAAAGTGTTTTTCTAGTTCTTGCTGCTGTTCTTTGGTGTAGACGGTGCGCTCCCGCCGCTGCCTCTTTGGGGAGTCTGGGGACACAGGGAAACCTGAGGGAGGGAGAGGAACAGGGTCAGATAAGCAGCCCCCTAGGGACGCCCCTCCCCTGGGCTAAGCTAGGAGCGGGCGCCTAGGGCAGGAGGCAGCCCCTGGGTGATTGTGCACTATCTGGACCGGAAGCCCTGGGTCAGACCCTGGCTCTCCACATCCTGGCCCAGATCCTGCACCTCTCCGGGCCTCAGTGTCCACATCCTTGAAATGGTCATGAGAACAGCTCCTATGTTATTAGGGACCCCACAGTTGGGGAAGGCAGGCAGGTGGGCTCCTCACCCCACAGCAACCCTGGCAGGTGCCTCAGGCCTGCTCCCCCTCCCATCTAAGGGCTAGGGGACCCTGACTCTTGCGGGGAGGGGACCACAGATGCCCAGTCCTCTGCTCAACTCGCTTGCATAATTTCATTTCATCTCTCAAACTCCGCTAAATCCTCC
Source organism: Daubentonia madagascariensis (assembly GCA_023783475.1). NCBI lineage: Eukaryota > Metazoa > Chordata > Mammalia > Primates > Daubentoniidae > Daubentonia > Daubentonia madagascariensis. Next base: position 473,453 of record JAKFHU010000162.1, read on the forward strand.
CCCATCTAGAGGGCAGGAAGCCAACCTAGACAAGCCCGGTCCTCCTCTCTAAGTGTTGCGATTAGCACTCTGCAGCCTGGGCCATAAGCTCAGCCCAGGCCCCGCAGCCCCCGCCCCCACTCACCCTGGAAACCATTAGGATCTTCCATCCTGCTCCAGCTCTGTCCTGAACGTGATGCTGTACTCACAGGACCCAGGGCTTAAATAAGTCTCACCTCCATGCTGTGCCCACCCAGGCCCACCCTGCTGGGACCCTCCCTTTCCTACCCCACCCTGCAGTCCCTGCCCCCAGGACGACTGGAGTGATTGATTAATCCTTTCATTATTGAGCAGCTACTGCTTGCTGGGCCAGTGCTGAGAGAGCTCAGTGGCCAACACAGACTTGGTTTCTTCCTAACGGGGCTCTAGCCCAGGGGGAGGTGGCATTCCACATGGGGCTGGGGGAGTCAGTATCATTACCCATGGTGGGGTCCCCATCTCGGGAAAGGCAGCCAGTCCCCGGGAGCCCTCCTCATTCCTTCCCAGTGCTGAGAGCTGCCCCTCTCCAATGCCAGGGAATCTGCCCGATCCTCCCACCTCCCTGGCTGCCACCTTGTCCAGCCACCACCCTCTTGCCTGGGTGATCCAGCAGCCTCCTCCCTTCTCCCTCGAGGCCACTTTGGCTCCTATTGTCCATTCTTGAAGTTGTCCCCAGGTGCCCAGGTGTGGGGAGGGCTCAGTATACATGGGCCCTGGTGATTGTTGGTTTCTGTACTGGATTTGACCCCTGGGCATGGTCTGAGGGGTGTTCAAGTGGACCCCTGCTGGTTTCTCCTCCTAAGTAAATGACCTCGCTTCTAGTTTACTCCAGTTTCTATGTTAGGCTCATGACCTTAGTTCACTTGAGTCCAGCCCCTCTGAGCTGCACAGACCTGCATCTAAACATTAGAATCAGTGGAAGATGAAAATTAAATAAGAAACGAAATACAAAATGAAACAAAACAAATAGATGTGATTTTAAGTTTACTGCGCTCAAACTGCTGGTTAGTATCTCATAGTAGCATTCTGCCATAATTGGATATTTATTCTGCTTCCTTTCTGAAAACATTCTACCATAATTGGACATTTTATTCTGCTTTTGGGTGGCTGGGAACACACTGGTCACCAAGACCGATGATGGCCCCACTGTCAACAGGAATAATCTAGCAACTTCCTTGGTCTTTTAAGATGCAAATAGACAGGACCCCTCTCTATAAATTTACAAAGAAATTAAATGTAAAATTTGCATATTAGATTGGTGAAGATGAAGAAGACAGACCATGCCTGGGATTAGTAGGTAAAAGGATGGGGATATCTGGTGTTTTCCCAGAAATGCTTTTGGAGCGTGAGTTGATTTTTGAGATATTGGTCAATGTCACTCAGCCAGAGACCATCAGGAGGATGCCAGTAGTCAAGCAAAGTTGGGTTTATTATCTTGTTGCTAGGAGGAAGACAGCACAAAGGAGGGGGTCCATGGGGCTTCTCAGAAAGAGGGTGTTTGAAAGAATGGATGATAGGATTTGGGCTTGTGTTTGGTGATTTGGGAAAGGGTCAAAACTGAGTGACTTTTATACCTAAGGAATTTAAATCAGGGACTCAAACAGATACTTGCTTGCTAATGTTTACAGCAGCATTATTCCCAATAGCCAAAAGATAGAAACAATCCAAATGCCCATCAGTGAATGGGGAGTGTCTATCCATACAACAGAATATGCTTCAGCCTTAAGAAAGAAGGAAGTTCTGACACATGCTGCAATATCCATGAACCTAGAAATATGCTAAATGACGTAACCCAGACAAAACAGGACAGGGAGGTCGAGGTGGGAGGATCACTTGAGGTCAGGAGCTCAAGACCAGCCTGGGAAACATGGCAAGACCCCGTCTCTTAAAAAAGGAGAAAAAAAAAAAATCAGCCAAGTGTGAGTGTGGTGGCTCCAGCCTGTAGTCCCAGCTACTCAGGAGGCTGAGGCAGGAGGATCGTTTGAGCCCAGGAGCTATGATAGCGCCACTGTACTCCAGCCTGAGTAACAAACAGAGGCCCCTCTTTAAAAAAAAAAGTGCGAATATTGCATGATTCACTATATGAAATATCTAGAATAGGCAAATTAATAGAGACAGAAAATAGACTTGGAGGGCAGAATGGGGAGCTTAATGTTTAATGGGTGCAGAGTTTCAGTTTAGGATGATGAGAAAATTTTAGAGATGGAAGGTGTGATGGTTGTACAATCATATGAATATACCTAATACCACTCAACGGTGTGCTTACAATGGTTACAGTGGTCAATTTTGTTATGCATATTTTACTACACTATACCAAAAAAAATAAAAGTGGCTTTGCTCCAGGTTGGATGCTATCAGGAAACGAGGGTCCCTCTATGTCTACCTTATCTTGAAGGTGAGGAGGGTGGAGCGTGGCTAGAGCTATGATTTGTATAGAAACCGTGTCACTTGTATTAGCCAGGATAGGGGGACATTGGTCTCTCCTTGGTGGTTTGGACGATGTTTGGGTTTCCCTGTGTTCAGACGATTACTCATAGATCACTGCAACACAATCAGAGAATGACCTTGTCCATTTGTGTTGTGTGAAATCGTTTCTATCCAACAGGAGAGTGTGAGGCCTGGCCGTGAGTGCTAGACCAGCTCCTGACTTTGGGAGCTGCTTTTCTCTTTCTGGTATTTAGCAAACTCCCATAAACTCAGCGTTCCAGGCCAAGTGTTTGAGAGCAGCTGTCAGCTGCCTGACCTGGAGCAAAGGCCTCCCTCCCCACCCCCAGGCTCGGTTTTCCCCACCTGTGTTACAGGATTATCTCAATGTCTCCCCCACTGAGGAGCCTGGGAGTATTTAGGCATCTCTTATCATGACATTGGCTCAGGAGAGGACCTGTCACAGTGGCTCAGAGAACCCTCCCCTACCCCACAGGTTTGTCCTCAGGGCAAAGTCACTGCCTGACTTCCACCCTGCAGGTGGAACGTTTTGACTTCCCCCAAGATCAAACGTTATTGCCTTGAAAACCAGCCTCTCTGCCACCACCTCCCCCGTGGCTAGGCCAGCGATTTTCAAGATCTAGTGGGCACCAGAATGCCCTGGAGAGCTTGCAGAAACCCAGATTCCTGGGCCTTAGTCCTAGAGTTTCTGATTCAGCAGGTCTGGGGGTGAGGCCCAAAACCGTGCATCTCTAACAAGTTCCCGGCTGATGGTACAATCCTGCTGGTGTGCAGCAGGGACCACACTTTGAGAACCGCTGTGGTAAGGGGCAGGCCTCCCTCACCCACCTCGGTGCCCACCCCTGCACTCTGCCCCAGAGTGTGGCAGGTTTAGGGACAGGAAGAGGCCAGCGAGGCAGGATGGGGAGGATGGAGGCTCCAGCCAGGGCCAGATGATGTCGGGAGGGGCTCAGATGTTATTCCCAGAAAAAAGAGAGAGAAAAAGTGAGGGAGGGGTGCAGAAATAGGAAGACAGACAGATAGAGATGGAAAACAAATAATATGTAAGACAGAGAGAGGGAGGGAGAAACAGCCAGAGACAGAAATTCAAACATTTTTCTTACTATGTGCCAGGCACTACTCCAAGTGCTTTATAGTAAGTAATTATGTTTGTCCCTCAGTGTCCATGAGGGACTGGCTCCAGGACCCCCATGGATACCAAAATCCACAGATGCTCAAGTCCTTGATAGAACATGGCATAGTATTCACATATAACTTATGCATACCCTCAAGTATACTTTGAGTCATCTCTATATTACTTATAATACCTAATGCAATGTAAACGCTGTGTAAATAGCTGTTATACTGTATTTTTTTTTTAATTTGTATACTTCGAATCGTCGTACTGGGCTTTTCCATCCTCGGTTGGTTGAATCCGAAGATGTGGAACCCGAGGATACCAAGGGCAGACTGTAGGAAGGGGTCTCAGCTGGCTGCGTCCCCTGCCCTCAGCCAGGACAAAGTGTCTCTGTCCCGTAGCCACCTCCTCCCTGAGTGCCCAGCTGGGTGGACACGACACAGCTGCCTCAGATGACTCCTGTGGCCATCACTCCATGCCACACAAATTCTCTCTCTACTTTCATGCCCTCCAAAATCTGCCCTCCTGCCCCCAAATTATTAATATCCAATTTCCAAATTCCAATAAGGTTTTCAAAATGATCTACCAATCCATCGGTCTGTCTATAACCCAGCTGGTTGTGACAACAGAAGTTTCTTCCTTTTAAGATTGATCAGTGGCATTTTATTTTTGATGTTATTAGTATATTATCTTTCATTAAATTACACTTACTAATCATTGTTTCCTAGCATATATAAATGAGATTAATTTTTTCTTTTTTCTTTTTTCCAGCTTTATTGAGATATATTTGACAAATAAAAATTGTATATATTTAAAGCATATGATGTGATGTTTTAATATATGTATATATTGTGCAATGATTACTACAATCAAGCTAATTAACATATCTCCAGATAGTAAATATCTTAGGTTAAAAAATACATGTACACTTAAAAAGAAATTCTTCTTTTTTTACCCAAAGGAAAAGAAACTGTAGCCAAAAAAAAATTTTTTTTAAAGCATATCCATCACCTCACATGGTTACTATTGTATGTGTGTGTGAGTGCGTGTGGTGAATACTTAAGGTTAACTCTCTTAGCAAATTTCAAAAATACAATACTTGTTAACTATAGTCACCATGCTGTACATTAGATCCCCAAAATATATTCGTCCCACATAACCTTGAGCAACAGCTTCCTATTTCCCCCTCCCCCCTGACCCTGGCAAACACCATTCTACTCTCTGCTTTTATGAGTTTGAATTTTTTAGACTCCACGTATAAGTGAGATCATGCGGTATTTGCCTTTCTGTGTCTGGCTTACTTCACTCAGCATAACGTCCCTTAGCATTTCTGTGCGTACATTCCTAAAGGTGGAATTTGGGGGTGACAGAAGTCATTTGCTCACATTTATAGATAATGCTTAACAGATTGCCAATGTCATCATCCATGTTGTCAACCTAAGTGTCCATTGATGGATGAATGGATAAAGTGTTATATATATACACACACAACGGAATATTATCCAGCCTTAAAAAGGAACAGAGGTTTCTTGAACCACATTTGAGGAGCAAAGTAGAAAGACAAGGAAGTGTAGAAATTTGAAAACAGGACATAGGTACAATTTTGCTCCCATGTGCATGGCCGTCACGTGGGACGACACACAGGCAGCTGCTGAGAGTGGCAGCCCCGTGGAAGGGCAACCATGGGGCTGGGGAGAATTTTCATGGCATATATTGTGAATTCCCCATGGTGCAGAGTTATTAACAATGCAAAATATAAGTAAAATAAAATAAGGTCTATTCTTTCTTTTAGAAAATTGGCTTCTTTCTTCTGATCTCTCTGGACCGCATTCTCTTCCTTCTGGGAAAGGAGCTCCTTTTTCCTTAGTTCATCTGAGCCTCAGGTTGACTTCATGGAAAAGAACCCCTTTTCTATCTACTGCTCTGTGCATTAGGTTTTCTCTGGAAAATGTCTCCTTTTTGGCCCATCTATAAGGGCACTGAAGTATAGCATTGGTTGAGGAAAATGCACAAACCAATGAATTATTGCAAAGGGAACACACCTGTGTAACCACTACCCAGAATGAGAAACAGAATATTCCCAACAACACCAAAGTTCCCTCATGATACCTCCCAGTCTGAACTCCACAAAGATAACCACTATCCTGCCTTCCGATAAACAGTTTTGCCTGTTTTTGAACTTTATATGCACAGAATCATAGAGTGTGCCTTCCATTGTGTTTGACTTCATTCATCATAGTTTGCAAGATTCAGCCACATTGCCTAAGCAGTGGTCGGTTCATTCTGATGTCTGTGTGGTTTTCCATTGTGTGATATAGCACCTTTAATTTATCCGTTCTTTCACTGGGGCACATTTGGGTTGGTTCCAATTGGGTTGTTACAAACAATGATGTCATAAAGTTTCTTGTGCAGCCTTCTGGTATACTTCTGTTAATATATTCTTAGAAGTGGAATTTGGGGGTGACAGAGAAGTCATTTGTCCAAATTTATAGACAATGCTTAATAGATTTCCAAAGTGATTTTACCAGTTTACACTTTCAGTTACTTGGCATTGTCTGTCTTTTAATTTTAGCCATGCTGATGGCATTACGACAGCAGTAGAGAAAGATCATTATGGCTTTATTTTGTATTTTCCTGATGACCAATGAAGTTGAGCACCTTTTCCATTATTATGGTCTGTTCTAATCTTTTTTTTGTTATGTTCCATATAGTTTTCTGTGTAGAGATAATACACAGATTTTGTTAGATTTTTTTCCCTATGTATTTGATGTTGCTGTAAATTGCATCCATTTTTTAAAATTTGTTTCCTTATTTTTTGCAGCTGGAATATATAAAAATAATCAAGTTTTATTATATTGACTTGTATCCAGTGATTTTGTGAAATTCTCATGTTAATTTTAAATGATTATCTATAGATTCTTTGGGTTTTCCACCTAAACAATCACAAATCATCTGCAAATAATATTTTATTTCTTCCTTTCTAAACATTATACCTTTTATTTCCTTTTCTTTCTTTATTACATCTTTATTTCTTTATTACAAAAACCTTTAGTACAGTGTTGAATAAAAGTAATAAGTACTAGATGTTCCTGTCTCATTCCCAGTAACAGAAGGAAAGCTTTCAAATATTCAACATTAAACATCATGTTTTCTACAGGATTCTTTTGTACGTATCCTTTATACATACAAAGGAAGGAATTCACTTCTCTTCCGCGTTTGCTAAGAGTTTGTTGCTTTTACTCACAAGAGAATTTTGAGTTTTGTCAAATGCTTCCCCTGCATATACTGAGATGATATTACTTTCCCTTTATTGTGTTAATGTAGCAAATTGCATTAGTTTGTTTTGAATATTAAACCATGCTTACATGCCTGGAATAAACTCAGCTTGGTCAGAACGTGTTTTCCTTTCTTTGTATATTCTGGATGTCATTTGCTAATATTCTGTCTTGGACTTTCGTATCTAAGTTCATGATCTATAATTTTCCTTTATTTTAGGGTTCTTGCCTGGGTTTTTAGAGCAAGGTTATGCAGGCCCCATGAAATAAAATGGAAAATGTTCCCTCTCTTTCAATTCTCTGGAAGTTTGCATAAGATCAATGTTATTTCTTTCTTAACTGTTTGGTGGAATTCACTGACGAAGCCAGTGGAGTGTTCGTTGTGTGAATTCTTTTTTTTTTAAGAGATGAGGTCCTGCCCTTGTCACCAGGCTGGAGTGCAGTGACACAATCATAGCTCACTGCAGCCTCAAACTCCTGGGCTCAAGCGATCCTCCCGCCTCAGCTGTCGAGTCACTGGGATTACAGGCATGAGCCACCCAGTCTGGCTGTGTGAAAAATTTTAATTATGGATTGCTTTTCTTTGATGAGATTATTCAGATTGTGGGAGTGTGTGTGTTTGTCTGTGTTCGCTTTAGTAAGTTGTGTTTGCTAAGAATTTGTCTTCTGAATTTTCGAATTTCTTGGCATAAAATTGTTCATACGTTTTATGATCGTTAACGTCCTTAACATGGGATCTTAGTGGTGCCTTCTTTTTCATCCTTGATATTGGTAATTTCTCTCTTTTTCTCTTTGTTAGTATTTTAGGTCACTATTGATTATTGTTTTAACAAAACAAAGTCAGGTGGCTCACTCCTGTAATCCTAGCACTCTGGGAGGCCAAGGCAGGAGGATCACTGGAGGTCAGGAGTTTGAGACCAGCCTGAGCAAGAGTGAGACCCCCGTCTCTACAAATAAAATAAAATAATAAAAACAAAACAAAGTCATATGTATGTCTGGGTTTTTTGTCTATTGTACATTGTTTATTTTCTTAATTTCTGCTCTCATCTTTATTATTTCTTCCCTCTGTTCTGTTTGTAACTTTTTGAAATGATGTTAAAAGTGACTGATGTTAACCTTTCTTCTTATTTGATATCTGTTACACCATTTAGTGCAACAGATAAATAAAATGGATATTAGAATATTATGAAAAAATGTATGCCAGTATATTTGACAACTTAGAGGAAATGGACAAATTCCTTGAGAAATAGAACTTTCTGAAACTGACACAAGAAGAAATTTTAAAATATGCATAATTATATATTTATTAAATTAAGTCCATAATTAACCTTTCTGCAAAAACTTCAGGCCCATTTGCGTCACTGGTAAATTCTATCACATACTTAAGGAAGAAATAATATCTTGCATAAACTGTCCTACAAAATAGAGGAAGAGAATATTCTTCCCAATTCATTTTATGAGACCAGCATAATTGTGACACCAAAATCTAATACGGACATTACAATAAAAGAAAATTACAAGCCAACATCCCTCACGAACATAGATGCAAAACTCCTAAACAAATCAAATCAAACAATAGATAACAAAAATAATACATCGTGACCAAGTAGGGGTTAGCCCAAGGATGCAAGTTGGTTAAGCATCCATAAATCAATCAACATAAATCAATCAGTGTAATTAACCTCATTAACAGAATAAAAGGAAAAACACATGATCTTCTCGATAGATGTAAAAGAAATATGTGATAAAATTCTACACCTTGTGGTCCCAGCTACTCAGGAGGCTGAGGCGGAAGGATCACTTGAGCCTCGGAGTTCGAGGCCAGCCTGAGCAACATGGCGAGACTCCATCTCTAAAAAAAAAAAATAGGAAAATTCTACACCTATTCATGATTTTTCAAATGCTCAGCAAACTAGAAATAGAATGGAATTTATGTAATCTGATAAAAGGCAACTATGAAAAACCCACAGGTAATACCGTACTTCATGGTGAAAAATTGAACACTTTCCCCCTAAGATCAGGAACAAGACAAGGACATCTGCTCTCACGACCTCTGTTCACCAGAGTCCCAGAGTCTCTTTCTGAGTGAGAAAGCCTGGTCCTTCTAGCAAGTCCCGACCAGTCCCACCCAGACCCACCCAGGGACTACCTGCCTTTCTATTATTTCCTGAGACAAGCAATTGCTCAGAACCAGCTTTCAGGCCTTACCCTGTGCGGGTGTTGGAGATGCAGCTGTGACCAAGACAGTCGTAATTCCTGCCTTCCAGGGCTTACAAGAACAGTACAAGAGACGAAAAATGAAAACAATAAAAGGGGAAAACCCACTGGAATTGAGCCACAGAGGTGCTATAGGCTTTCGGGCTGGTGGGATGGCAGAGGCGGAGGAAGACTCCACCTTTGAGGAAGAAAATGAAGAAATTGGTGGAGGTGCCGAAGGTGGACAGGGTAAAAGAAGAAGACTTTTTTCTAAAGAATTAAGATGTATGATGTATGGCTTTGGTGATGACCAGAATCCTTCTACTGAGTCAGTAGATATTCTTGAAGACCTTGTCATAGAGTTCATCACTGAAATGACTCACAAAGCAATGTCAATTGGAAGACAAAGTCAAGTACAAGTTGAAGATATCATCTTCTTGATTCCAAAGGACCCAAGGAAGTTTGCTAGGGTTAAAGACTTGCTTACTACGAATGAAGAATTAAAACAAGCTAGAAAAGCATTTGATGAAGCAAACTATGGATCTTGACACCTTTTGTAGTTTCTGAAACTCCACTACGTTCTAGGGAAAACATATATAATAATTGTATATTTTCTACAGTAAGGTTCTGATATCTACCTATGTAAATGAAAGGTGGAGAAACACAGAGTTTTCTGCCTTTATTTTCATGCCTTTGATTTTAGAATGATATTGGATTAATTACCTGCCTTTATATGACCATATTTGAATTACTTATTTGGTTTTAATGACCACGCATAAGTTAAAGTACCTTGCAAACCATGCAGTTCCTTCTGACTTTTGACTATCTAAAGGATGAAAAAGTATTTATGTGTTAGGTATATTTGTGCCGTTGTAAGCTATATTGTAGTTGTTTAATATGTGAAATCTAAATGGCATCTTTGCCTCTATAATAGCTGAAACATGTGCTTTATGTATTCCGAAGTTTTCATACAAAAGTAGTCTGAGAGGTTATTATAGTGAACTTTTTTGTGTTTCTTTTAAGGAGATGATGTAGGAAAATGCAGGTTTTTTGTAAGAATGTTTATCTGTTTTAAAAGATAATTTGTTTTAATATTCTTTTCTTCTGATAATAAGAATGATTTTGTTTTTTGGAGAAACTGAAAGCTTCATGTGAATGCTTCTGTGTTAGAAGGCTTTTTTGATTTAAAAACCTTTTGGGACTTATAACACACTATTTGTTAAGTTTTGGAAGAATTCATTTTCCCAGATCAGATTAAACCTTCTAAAAATAAATGCTTTCAGTAGCAAGAATGGCATTGCTTAAAATTGAATGGCATTGATGGCAAGGCAAGCATTTAGGGTAGTGTTTTATTAACATATTTGTAAGTACTTGTTCCTTGTGGAAATGTGTACTTGGTGAAAACCACATGTGTCTATGGAAACTACTTTTGTAGTTCAGGATATACAGGTTTTGTGTGTATGTAGCTTATTGTATTAAATTATCATTGCACTTAGCTTAAAATAAAGATTAAAATTGCATTTAAATAAAGAAAAACAATAAAAGGTTGAAAATACTTGCCTGATAGATAGCATGAGTGTGAGGATTAAATGAGCTAATACACCTTCAACACTTAGAAATACGGCCAGCGTGGGGTGAGCATTTGATAGGTCATCAGCACCCACATTCATCATACAAACAAGAAAATTCAAGGGCACTAGGACAGATGCTGAGACAGCAGCAGAGAGCTAGAGGAGGTGTCTGGGAAGTTCTTGCTGAGGAAGGGACATGTAAGCTAAGAGTTGAGGAGCCAGCAGGCATGGAAGAGCATCTGGGTGGAGGGAACAGCACAGGTAAAGGCCCCCATGTGTGGGGAGAGGAAAGAAAGCCAAGGCAGCTGCCACACAAGGAGCAAAGGGGTTGTTGAGGAGGTGACAGCCAAGAGGCCCCGGGAAAGACTTTGGACCCTGCTCTATGTGCCATGGAAAGGTGTTTATGGGGACCTTAAAGACTCCCCACCTCCTGGTGGGGGCCTGCGGCGTGAAAGAGGAGATCCTGGCTTCTTTGAAGGTCTGAAGCAGGAGCTGGAGAGAAAGTTCTGAAAGAGTCTGAGGAATCAGGCAGTTTGCAGACCCCAGCTCCATGCCTTTGCCCCACCTTCGCCCCAGCCTCACTGTCCTTAACTGTCCCTTGTCACAGTTGTCACCCTCCCTTCTTGAGGAAAGCCAGCCCCAGCCCTCCCGGTGCAGGTCGGGCCCCTGGGTGTCCGTGGTGTCCTCCATCACCTTGGAAATTGCATGTTGATTTACGAATTCAGCCATTAGATTGTGTCCTCCAGCTCCTCCTGGCATCTGTTTCGTCTTTTCTCTCCCTGCCTAATCGCTCCCTCCTGCTTTCTGTTTCTCCTTCTCTGAAATACATTTTCCTTTTCATTTTTTATCTTTCTTGATTTCTCTCTCTCTTTTTTGTTTTATTTTTTTTCAGCAGGAAATAGTTACAGAATCTCTCTCTCTCTCTCTCTTCTTCATCTCCCCCATACCGTGTAGGGGCTAAAGGCATCGTCTCTGACGTTACCCACACAGAGGTTGCCCTCTCTTGCTATGTGACCCCAGGGCCATTGCACTGTCTTCTCCCAACCTGTGTTTCTTCATCTGTAACCTGAGAAGCACCAGGAGGGCTGGGACTGGGTTCCTTGCCTTAGGATAGTCACTTAACCTCTCCTAATCCTTAAAAGCAGGGAGGGGGATGGCCTCGGGGAGATGTAGTGAAGTTTCAGTGAGTGAGGAATACAAGGAAAGTGCTTAATGGGGCCTGGCTCATAGGAAGCAACCAATGATTCTTTTTGTGTCCCAGGCACAACTGATTTCACATGGAGGGGAGGAGGGGGGCATCATTTAGTTAAAACTCCACAAAGTCCCCTCCCCTGTGGGTCATGAGTCTGTACCTAATCCTCCCTAATTCCCCTGCCGTTCTGCTGAGACTGGGCCATTGTCATAAGAGGATTGGAGCATTTGCTAAATTAGTCCTGGTCAGGGACAGAGGAGACAGCTGGGGCGGTGGGAGGGGTGCAGTTCAGAGATCAGGAGCGACAGGGAAATATGGCAGTAAGGAGAGAGACGGGAAGAGGGAAGGAGGGAAGGAGAGAACTACACCCCAGACCCAGGAAGGAAGAAACAGGGGAGAGAGAAGTAAAATGAAGGACCAAAAATGGAGGGAAAGAGACACGCAGAGAGGCCCTGCAGCCCGACAAGATGAATGTCCCTGCCTCGCTGTGAGGCCTTGGGCAGCTCACCCGGGCCCCTCTGCCTCACTTTTCTCATCTGTGAAATGGGGATAACAATTAGCATCTCTCTGATGGGTTGTTTTGAGAATTAGAAGAGTTAGGACCAGTTTACACCAGTGTCTGGCAAAAAAGTACCTGCTTCTTAATTCTTCTTTTCTTTTCCTTCTGATATATTGAGGTGTAACTTATATCCTATAAGATCCACCCATTCTGAGTGTACAGTTTGATGAGTTTGGGCAATTATACAGCCACAGAACCACCACCATAATCAAGGTAAAGAATACTTCTAGCACCCCAAAAAAGTCCCCTTTTGTCCCTTTGCAGCAAATCCCATCAGCTTCTCCCCAGCTCCTGGCACCCACTATCTGCCTTCTGCCCCTTACCATCTTAACTTTTCTAAAATTCCATATACATGGAATCGTACATGAACTGCTTTGTGCCTAGTTTATTTTACTCGTTATTGGGATATGCATCCTAGTGGTTATGTATACCAGGAGCTCGTTCCTTTTTATCACTCAGGAGTATTCTTTTGTATGGATGCACCACGGTTTGTTTATCCACTCACCTGCTGGTGGACATTTGGATGGTTTCCAGCTTGGGGCCGTTAGGAATAAAGCTGCCATGAATGGCACAAGTACAAGTTCAGTTAAAAAAAATAATAATAACCATAGGTTAAGATAAATGTTTAACATGATGTTTTCGAGGTTCATCCATGCTGCAGCGTATCACCGCTTCATCCCCTCTCGTGGCTGAGTAACACCCCCTTGTACGGCTGGACCACATTTCGTTTCTCCACGCCTCAGCTCCTAGACGTTTGGATTGTTTCCACCTTGTGGCTGCTGTGAACAGTTCTGCTGTGAACTTGAGTGCACATGTTTTTGTTTGAACACCTGTTACTTTCACTTCTTTTGGGTATATAGTTAGGAGTGGAATTGTTAGGTCATTATCTAGTTCCAGAACTTTTTCGTCATCCCAAAAGGAAACCCCATATTCATTAAGCAGTCACTCCCCATTCAACAGTCTGCCCCAGGCTCGCAGCCACTAATCTGCCTTCTGCCTCTATGGATTTGCCTATTCTGAATATTTCATACAAATGGAATTATACAATATGTGGCCTTTTGTGTCTGGCTTCTTCTGTGAATGTACTTAATGCCACTAAATTAACTACCTTAAAATAGAAAAAATGAATTAAGAACCTCAAAATGGGGAAAATGGTACGTTTTATGGTATGTGTATTTTATCACAAAATTATGTAAATAAACCTTTATTAAGCTCTTATCATGTCCCAGGCTTCAGGACCACCTACTTGATATAATAACTTCATTTCATTCTCTTGAGGTGTGTCTTCTTAGATGCTCCCTTTACAAGTGGGGAAACTGAGGCTAGGAGAAATGAACCACCCAAGGTCGGACGACCAGAAGGGGCTGAGCCAGGCTCAGACAGCAGTCTGTCCAACCCCCTCAATCCCATGTTCAACACCCTCCCACCAACAAAAATCCTAACCTGGGACTCAGCCATTGAGAGGAACAGAAGCAGAAAACAACAACTTAGAGCAGGAGAAACAGAAAGTCAGAGGCAAAGGAAGAGAAAGAGGTGGAAAGAAAGAAGATGAAAATCCAGCAGAAAGGAGGCCTGGGTGTCTGAGAGACAGGAGAAAGAAAGGAAACAGACAGAGAAGAGACGACACTGGAAGGGACTGGGGGAAGGTTGGGAAGTGGGACATGGACGAGATGGAGCTGGACGGTTGGACGCCAAGAGGGAGAGCGTCCCAAGGGCAGGGCAGGGCTCTAAACGTCAGGCAGAGTTGCTCCTTTAATCTTCACCTCCGGCCACCGAGGCAGGAAGCGTTCCCCTCACCCCCCTGCTCCAGAGGGGCACCGGGAGCCCGGCGAGGTCACGGGGGGTGGAGCTGGCCCCCTGGCCCTGGAGCCCGTGTTCCTTCTTAATCGGCTTTAGGGAGATAACAAGGAAAAGACAGTGATGGATGACGAGACAGGAAGCCCATGGATGGCCCATGTCCCCAGAGGCACAAGGGATAGAGGCATCCTTGTGTCAACCTGCCCTGGTCTGCCCCTCCAGGGAAAATCATAGAAATTTTTTTTAAAAATCACCCAGACTTTAAATGGGATTCAAAATTTTAATCAGTTTCACTGTGTGCATGGCCAGAGAAGGGGGACCTGGAATGCCAGTGTGTGGGAAGGGGGGACAGAGAAGCTGACACAGAATGAGGGAGGCTCCTGGCCTCTTCCCTCCATGCCCACTTGCCTTGTCACCCTTCCTGGCTTTAGGAAGTAGAGCAAAGGACAGCAGAAGAGCCAGAGTTCAGGAGGCTGGCCCAGGAAAAGGAACTTGGAACCTCCTGATCAGATCCAACTCCTTGTTCTGTCCAACTCCCAGAGAAGCTCAGAAGGCCCCGGATCAGGGTCTCTTGAAGTCTTACCCCGTTGGCTTGTGACTGGGGCCACTCAGCCTCTCTTTCTTCCCACACTTCCTCAGAACTTTGTGTCCATCCTTCAAGCCCTCCTTGACCCCCCCACGTCAAGCTTCTTTTGAGTTGCTTGCCCGAGACATGGCATCCCCTTGAACTGGGAGCTCTGTGGCACAGGGAGATTCTTGCCCACGCCTGAGTATCCAGCCTCCAGCACAGAGCCTTGGCGTCTCTGCAGAAAGAAAAACTGACACTGGATTCTGGTCCCAACTTCTGCACAGACCCAGGGCACAATGTCATCTCATCCCTGTCTCCCATCCTGTGAATTTTGTCCGGATTCCCCAGCCTCCACCCCATCATATGTTGTCTTCCTCTGGTTATACGATGTGTCCCACACTGGACTCTGAACCACTCCTGAGTTTAATGTCCCAGAGCCCAGCATGACTCAGGCCCTTGAAAGATGAACAAGTCAGGTATTGAATAAAGCATCTTTGTGTGCTCTAGTGATCAAAGTGGGTGCCCCTCATGGGGTCTAGGCTGTGCAGACCTCTTCTGGTCTACAGCTGGAGACATCACTTGATACCTCCCAGCCTCTCTCTTCATACCATGCCTTTCTCCTGACATTGGAGTGCTGGTGCCAGCTTGTACCAGCTCATGAGCACAGAGATGCCACATCTCTTCCCAACTCCACATTCAGTGACCTCAGGTTGATAGCTTGAAATCAGCCATGATAGGAGAATTTACACCACAGAAATTGGCAAACACTACAAATCAGGGCTTTTCCACTTCCATGGAGAGCCAGTTGTTAAACATCTACCAGCACACCACTGCCTTCCTGCCCTACTGTCTTCCACAACTTGCCTTGAGAAATCCCCTGATGAAAGGCTCTTGGATCCTGCCTCCCCTTCCAAAAATGAAAAGAGAACTCGGACAGAGAAGGCAGGGACCAAGCACCAAACTTCTAAGAGTGTCAAGATGCCTGAATCTTTCTTCAAATTCTCACAGTGATTGCCTGTGTTGCTATGTGTAAAATTGCATTTCAGGAAATAATGGTGCCGCCCCAGGAAAACTTCCTCAGGTCAAGCTCTATTTTCCAATCCCACAATCAAAACTGAAAACAAAAAATCTAAAAGAGGGAACACACGTTTAAAATGTGGGGCTGCCTCCAAATCCATTTCTCTCTCCCTCATCTGTTGTTTATTTACAGATGGGAAGCCTGTTCACCTGCCTTCTCTCTTTAAAATATCCACAACTATAGGTGGTGCACCCCACGCAAATACCCCAATTCCACCCATGTTTGGGTGAAATTCACCTTTAGAAAATCCTAAGGCTGGGCGCAGTGGCTCATGCCTGTAATCCTAGCACTCTGGGAGGCCGAGGCAGGAGGATTGCTTGAGGCCAGAAGTTCAAGACCAGCCTGAGTAACATAGCGAGACCCCATCTTTACAAAAAATAGAAAACTTAGCCAGGCAAGGTGACACGCACCTGTGGTCCCAGCTACTCGGGAGGCTAAGGCAGGAGGATCACTTGAGCCCAGGAGTTCAAGGCTGCAGTGAGTTATGATGATGCCACTGCACTCCAGCCTGGGTGACAGAGCGAGACCCTGTCTCTATTTTTTTAAAAAATCCTAAAACAAAAGAAAAAAGAGTAGAGATAGAACAGGCAACTTGCCTTTCATTCTACTAAATATGCCCATTCCCAGTGTGCTGAGTGAATGAATGATAAAATGCCTTTAAAAAGAAACTAAGAAAAAGTATATGTATATGTATATACATACATATATACATATATATCTCTCTCTCAAAAACCTAACATGTAAGCCTGACATTTGTGAAGACTGTAAAATTTTTTAATGAATTTTTTAATGTAACTGTGTAATTAGCCTAAGCCTTCTTAAAGTCTGTCTTTGGGATTTCTAGAAAGATCCCTAACCATATGCTAAAAAAGGACCCAAATGGAAAGTTCAGGAATTGAGCCTCCCTACCTGTTCGTTCAAGGGCATGGTGATTCTGACCTAAACATCACCCCAAATCAACTGCCAGTTTGGCTTAATTTCTCCTTGGGGCAAGTTCTCAGCACCAGTTTCTGGAGTCTGGAGCTAATGAGACAGTGTTGGGGTTGAGAGGATCACTGGCACCCGCAGGGCTGTCCCTAAGGAGGGAAGGGGTGGACTGTGTCAAGCTAAGCTGCACTTGCAGCCAATGAGGCCGCACCCTTGGAAGGGTTGCTAGTTCCTGTTGTTTTCTTAGGGATGCCGTCCTAGTATCTAAGCTGCTGAGAGGCAGGTTTAGACAAGAGAGGGTCCTGAGGCCAGGTGGAGAGATGCGGAGAGACGCAGAGAGAATCTTCTACAAGATCTGAAACTTCCAGGCACTCTGATCCTTGTAGTCCAGGGGATCCATGGGGTTGTAGGTGAATTTCCAGGTGCCTGAGGGGTCCTTGAATTCCAAGCTGTCCACAGGGCTGTAGGCGCCATAGCTCTGGCCTGACAGGGACGTGGGGGACTGGGCCAAGGAGGGTCCCACGGTGGGGCCGGAGAGGGGGCTGAGAGCTGGGCCCCCCAGCTGGGGCACCATGGGAGACAGGTAGGGATCCAGGCCACTGAAATAGGAGCTCGGAGACCCATAGGCGGAGGGGGAAGAACAGAAAGCAGAGGCTGGGGCATAGGTCATGGCATAGGGGGCAGAGGTCAGAGAAGGCCCTGAGGCCACCAGCCCAGCCCGCTGGGCCTCAGGCAAAGGAGACTCTGAGGCCGGACTCCAAATGGACACGGTAGCCACTGCCGTGGTGGGGGATCCTGAGGGGCCAGGCAGAGGGGGGCTGTAGGAATCTGAGATGCCCAGAGGGTCTGGACACACATCCATGGAGGGTCTTGGGGATGTGCCCGCCTTCCTCTTGACAGGACGAGCCTTGGCCTGTCCCCCCGGGGGCTGCTGCTGCTGTTTCTGCTGCTGCCGCTGCTGTCTGCATTTAGCCCTGCGGTTCTTGAACCAAACCTGGGGGGTAGGAAGGGAGATTGGGTGGGTAAGTGGGGAAGAGGCCCAGGAGAACCCTCAGGGTGCCCAGGAACGATGATGCTTATGGGTAAGAGGTGCTGAAGTCACATCTCTGCACTTTGCACCCAACTATGGGGCATCCATCCATCCATCCATCTATCCATGCAATCAGTTAATAAACATGCATTAACCATCTTCTACTACTTTGGGCATCCATGAGTGCAGTTGACATTCTAGTTGGAGGAAGCAGATGATAAATAAACAGTAAATCATATAGTATTTTAGAAGGTAATAAATACCATGGAAGAAGCCATTGAGCAGGACAAGGGGGAGCAGTAGAGTTGGGGCAGCGGGGAAAAGTTGTAATTTTAAATGCCATGGTCAGTGAGGGTCTCATTGACTGATAAGGTGGCTCGATTGGTAAGCAAAGACCTGAACGAGGTGATGGGGCCAGCCATGTGGAAAATAAGCATTCCAGGTAGGGGAACGGGCGAGGGCAAAGGTCTTGAGGCAGGAGTGTGCTTGGCAGGCAGGTAGCGGCCAGTGTGGCCGGAGTGGCAGCGATGGCCCGAGGTTGCGGGGAGAGGAGGTCAGGGGAGCGATGGAGGGAGACATTACTAGGCCTCTTTATAACTTCGGCTGCTACCCTGTGACTACGCCCTCCACTCTGGGCCTGGGGAGGGCCCCCGGAAGGTCACAGGGAGGGTCGCGAGGGTCGGGAGGGGCCCAGGGACCGACGCCCCACCTGCACCCTGGACTCGGGCAGGTTGATCTTCAGCGCCACCTCCTCGCGGGCGTACACGTCCGGGTACTGCGTCTTGGCGAACAGCGCCTCCAGCTCCTCCAGCTGGCTGCGCGTGAAGGTGGTCCGCTCCCGCCGCTGCTTCCGCGGGGCGCCTGCGGCGGGGGCGGGACAGCGGGGGCGAGGCCCTGAGTTTGGGTGGGATGCCTAGAAGTCCTATCCGGGTGTCCATCTGCCTAAACTAAGGGTGGAGTAGACAGTCCCTGCCCTTCCGTTGCTCACACTGTGCCTGTCACTTTGTGGCACGTGCCTCGCCCTGAGGGGGACTGGCTTTAACCCCGTAAGGTGTGTGAGTTGCTTTCCCACTTCTGAAACTTCTTATGCGCTGCCTAAGACATATTCAGGTGAAGCATGACATTGCTGGTATTCAACCATTTCTAGCCAATCAAAGTGGTAGGTCCATATAGATAGTTAACTTAAAGCAAAAAGAAAAAGAAAAAAAGCTAAAGAATAATGCCGCGAATAACTGAGCACTCACTTCTCTTAGGAATAAAGCTTTGCTGCCAGGCGCGGTGGCTCACGCCTGCAATCCTAGCCCTCTGGGAGGCCGAGGTGGGAGGATCGCTTGAGGCCAGGAGTTCCAGACCAGCCTGAGCAAGAGCGAGATCCCATCTCTACTAAAAATAGAAAAATGACCTGGGTGTGTTGGTGCCTGCCTGTCGTCTCGGGAGGCTGAGGCAGGAGGATCGCTTGAGCCCAGGAGTTTGAGGTTGCAGTGAGCTATGATGACGCCACTGCACTCTAGCCAGGGTGACAGAGCGAGACCCTGTCCCAGAAAAAAAAGAAAGCTTTGCTAACAGGTGAAAATTTCTCTTGGTTCCTCTTCCAGATCACTTCCCCCTGCCTTATCCCAAAAGGAACCACTGTCCTAAATTTCTAGGAAATGTCCACGTTTTCCTACCTCCCTAAGTGACATATAGTAGTGTTTTTCATTTGCAGGTGAACACATAGGGCTGGTGTATGGCCTCGACGTCACCCCTGTAAGTGCCTTCTTCCTGAGGGCAAGGGACACCCAAGTTCCCCAAGAAAGGACACCAGCCTGAGGCGTGGAGGAAAAGGACCGTACTCACTGGGGTAGGGCACAGCCTGGTGCATCAAATCCACACTGGGGCCACTCAGGGCCAAGGCGTTGACAGAATAGTGGGGCCCCGGGTTCATATATGCCATCATGATCCTCGGGTACACTGGGGCCCAGGTCAGGGGGCCTGCAAGAGAAGATGGGGGGACGCTCACTCTCTCATCAGTTACTCAACTGTGTAACGACATGCAGGCCAAGGTTCAAACCCTGCCTCAGACTCTTCTAGGTATGTGGCCTTGGGCCATTTATCTCAACTCACTGTGCCTCAGTTTCCTCCCCTATAAAATGGCCCTCTGCTTAAGGTTGTTGGAGCTTCACCGAGACTGTGTAAAGCAGAGAGCTGAAGCCACAATGGGCCCCATAAATGAAAGCCTTTGTTCCTACTCTATCTTTTAAAAAAATCTGATCCCCACACATTCCGTTCTCCAAGATCTTTTCTTTCTGTGACCACAGGAAAAGGTGTTCAACCTCAAAAATAACTGGGGAGAATAGGCTGACCAACTATGCCTGTTTGGCCAGAATGGGGAAGGGGTGGTTTCTTGGGACGTAGGATTCTCGGTGCTAAAACCAGAACAGTCCCAGACAAACTTGGATGGTCATCCTAAGGGAGAGTCATTAAAACAACAGTGAGTAATGATCTTCCACAATCATTTTTGACCTATCAGTTGGCAAAGATAAAAAAGACTGGTAAATCCCAGCACTGGACTCAGTGTGGAGAAACAGGCACTCCTACGGCAGGTGAGTAGCAGTGCAGGTTGGAACAAACTGGAAACAGCTATCAAAGTAAAGTGCCATCTTTCTTTTGTCCCTGCTGCTCACCTTCAATGGGTACCCCAGTTGCCTTGTTGGAAAATGGGAGTGAAGATAGAATTTATATCTTTAGGTATTTGGGAGGGTTAAATGCATAAATTCTCCTCAGGGGCTTTAAATAGCACCTGACACATAGTAAGTGCTACGCAACTGTTGGTGGTTGTAGTTGTGATTTGCAAGCAGACGTTTGGACAGACTTTACACCAGGATTTTTATTTTTCAGAGATGGGGTCAAAGCACTGCCAGAATACAATAGGATTTTTAAATGCAGCATGTTAATAATTGCCAAAATGTGGAAGCCGCCTGTGCGTTCACCAAAGGGATATATTAGCTAAATTATACTAAGTAAATTATGGCATACCCATGTAAGGGAATACTATAAAGTCATTAAAAAGTATAAAGCTGCTCTCTATGAACTGATTT
Organism: Daubentonia madagascariensis; assembly: GCA_023783475.1. Taxonomy (NCBI): domain Eukaryota; kingdom Metazoa; phylum Chordata; class Mammalia; order Primates; family Daubentoniidae; genus Daubentonia; species Daubentonia madagascariensis. Next base: position 494,303 of record JAKFHU010000162.1, read on the forward strand.
TTAAAAGATCTCTCGTATACAGTTAAGAAAAATTATCCCAGGCGTATCTTACACAAACGGCTGACGGCATGTCATTTCCAAGTCATTCTGGAGCCTTTTCTAACAGACCCACCCAAAGCTTACTTTGTTTTCTAGGGGACTGTACCTATGTTTGATTTACTATTCATTACTCATTAGGGTCTAGACTCTGACAAGGTAAATGGTAACTTCTGGAAGTTTGCTTGCACATGATTTCTCTCTGGTAGAGAAGAAAACCTCAAAGGTTACAGTTTTATCGCCCAGTTTTGCGTCTAACTTGGCAAACTTTTTTAAGCACACCTTTCCTGAATAATCGTATTAACTTCTGTTCATAGAATTCTCCTTTGAAACAGGTGGTTCCATCGTTAATGACTTAAATAGATCTTTGACCTGCACTTATTATATATGTGACCTAGAGTCAGGTTTTTAAATTTTTTAAAATTACACTTTGACGATAGGGGTGTGTGTGTGTTATATATTACATATGACCAAATTATATATAATAATTACATAACACACTTATATGTTAGTATAGTATATTTGTTATTATAAAGTGTTATAAATAATTATTTATATTCTTACAAACATAAAACTATAATATTTATTACATAATACATATATTCAAATGATAAAAGTATGGGGCTGAGTCGTGTGCATAATATGCTGCCACTGGTGATTTTTAAAACAAGGTAGTGATTTTACCCATGTATACAATATATGCTTGCATATACATAGAAAATTCCCAGGAAGAAAACAAGCTACTGGTTACAGCGGCTGCTTCTGGGAAGGTATGCTGTGTTTACAGTTTGGATAACTTTTTAATCGTGTGTGTGTGTGTGTGTGTGTGTGTGTGTTACCTTTTCAAAAACAAAAGCAACAATGAAATCTCCAAAAAGCAAACAAAACATGAAAACCTTTCGAGGGTTCCCCTTTGCCTTCACTAGGATGGCATCAGAAAACCTCAGCCTCTGCAGCTTTTGCATAAGCTGTTTCCTGGACCGGGAATGCCTCTCCCCCAGCCCAAAGCCCCTCTCACCAACTAACCCCTTCGCCTCCCCAAGGTCTCAGCTGAAACATAATTTCCCAGGGAAGCCTTCCTGCACCCTAAGCTGGATTTCACACACACACACACACACACACACACACACTCTCCCTCTCTCCTGTTATTTAGGACACAGCATGTATTAAATGACATATTTATGTGTCTGTCTCCGCAAACTCTATCAGCTACCTGAGCTCAGGGACTGGGAGTATCTTGGTTCCTGCCATGTCCCCAGCACCCCCAGTAAATATTTGAAAAATAAGGAAATGAATAAAAACTGGATTACATTTATTTTACCTCCCACCCACTTCCTTCCTCCCACAGCCCTGCCCTTCGCATCCCCCACTTGAGGGGCAGGTTCTGTTTATCACAAGTTGAGGTTCTACTGTTCACCCAGTAAATGCTTTGCTAATGCCTACCCTGCTGTAGGGATATGACAGGAAATAAGACCCACAGCATCTCTGTTCTCATAGAACTGAACTTCCAGGTTCCAGTCAGAGAAACTGACAAGGAACAAGGAAGCAGATTTTTTCAAAATCAAGATGCTTTCAGAGGGTTTCAAGAACTCCTAGGAAAATAAAGCGGGGTGATGTAAGAGTGAAGGAGTTTGGGGTGGGCAAGGTATCTAATTAAGTTGAGTAAGATCTGAGGGAAGAGGCTTCCAGGCAGAGGGAATAGCAAGTGCCAAGCCTTGGAGGCTGGGCTGACTTTGTCTTGTTGGAGGAGAAACAAGGTGACCTGCGTGACCATGTCAGAGTGATCAAGGAAGAACATAGAAAGATTGTGTAGAACCTGATAGGAATATCATGGGGAGTCTCAGTGCTGATGATAATAATACAAGCAAAAACAGCAAAATTAAATCCTAAGAATCAAGTTGCCTTCACAGTAACTCCCAATAATCCTCACACCCTGGTATGCATGACCTTGTGCAGTCCCGGGCTGGCATGTGTAACCAACAGGATATTGCAGAAATGACAGTGTGATTTCCAAGGCTAGCACTTGCTCTGAGGAAAGCCAGCTGCCATGTTGTGAGGGTGCTCAAGCAGTCCTATGGAGAGGTCTGTGTTGCAAGGAACTGAGGCCTCCTGCCAACAGCCATGTGCATGAGCTACCATGGACACTGATTCCCCAGCCTCAGTCAAGCCATCAAGTGACTTCAGTCCTGGTCAACATCTGACTACAACTTCATGAAACACCCTGAACCAGAATCACCCAGGTAAGCCACTCTTGGATTCCTGTCCCTCAGTAACTATGTGAGATCAGAAGTGTTAACTGTTTTAAGCTGCTGAGTTTGGGGGTAATTTGTTACACAGCAGTAGCTACCTGATACACAAGCCTTCTCTATGCAGGATGTCATTAAATCCTTAGCACAATCTTGGGAGGTAGAGACTGTATTACTATGATGCTCACATTTTAAGAAGGAGAACATCTTCAGGTTCAGGCACTGGGACTCACCCTGGGTCATGCACAGGCTGTCAGTGGGGACCCAGGATTCTAACTCTGGAGTATTCCTGAAGGTCCTGTTCTCCCAGTCCCCTAACCTGGGTTCCCTCTGTCCTCTCCAACTTCTCCAAAAAGCAACAATGTTTAATATGAACCTCCAGAGAGTGGAAACAGGGAGACTTGTGAACATGCCTTACTAGGGACAATTTGCAGGGCCTGGAACAAAAGCAGCCACTTTCATTGCCTTCCCCACCCGCCCAGTTAAGCAGTTGGCCTTCCAGGAAAGCCAAGAATTCTCACATTTAAGATGATCCCTTTCTACAGATAGGGAATCTGAGCCTCAGAGGGAGAAAGACACCAGCTCAAGACCAAGCAGTTGGTAATGAGTACGACCTCGGGAATTGAGTGTTTACCTACTCATCTGGCATCCAATAAGTGTTAGGTAGACAAGATGTCAGCAAAGAATAATAATAAAAATAATATTAAACATCCATTCGAATCCTTCCTTGGGTTTGGCAATAAGATGAGACAGCTGATGATATAAGAACCTCCAGACACTCATCAGATGCTTGTCAAAGGCTTTGTATGCAAGATCTGACAAGGCCCAACAACAAGAAAAACAATTTCTACCTTTCATTGGGAATTGACAATGACCCTGACAGCAACCCCTGCCCAGCTGGATTTCAAGGCAATGATGCTTCATGACCTCAAAGGGTGGAGCGAGGGTCCTCAGTGTCCCTGCCCTCGGGGTCAACTTGTGAGGCTGGTTCTCAGAGCTCAGGTGTTCAGCCATCCACTGGGTCCCAGGTTCCCACCTGAGCAGCTGTCCCTACAGGTGAGGTCTGAACACTCACACCCACCTTGTGTGGGGCAGACATGCAGATAATCCCACTCTACAGGTGGGGAAACCAAGCCTGGCAAGGAGGAAGGTGCCCACCTCAGGTCAGGCAGCTGATGACAATAAGGACCTCCAGGGGTTCCCAACTGCTCAGACACTGTGCACACCCAGAACCTTGGGAGCAAGAACTTGGGGAACACTAATCCAGTGCAGACTTCCTATGAGGTAGCTCCTAGTATCATCCCCATTTTACAGAGCAGGAAACTGAGGCTCAGAGAAGTAGAGTCTCCAGTTTTGTCATACACATCAGTTGCAAGGTCAGGACTGAGCCAGCACCTGCCCCCAGAGCCTGTGCCCTCCTGACCCCCAGGCTACATGCCCTTTTAGGACGCTCACCACAGCCCCATGGAACTCAGAGGTCCGTTTCTCAGATGAGGAAACTGAGACTAGGACAGATTCGTCAATTGCTGAGGTCACACGTTTGACTAGTGGCAGAACCAGGGATAGAATCCAAATCTCTCTGGCCCAGAGTCCCACCCTTCACCCCCGAATCTACCTGGGGTCCCTCGAAGTGGGATGAGGCCAGCCCCCTCCCCTGATCCCACCCTAGGCCAGACCTGTGACACAGGTTTCCCATGGCTCATCTGACAAGATCATCATGACAACTTCTCATTGTCCCCACTTTGCAGATGAGGAAACTGAGGCCATGTGAAGGGTCCAAGGCCACAGAGTGAGAAAAGGGCAGGGTATAAACTCACGTGGCTACACATCAGCCCTTGACAAGACCCCCCTCAGCTCTGCCATGTTCAGGGTCATCCCTCTGCCCCTCCAGCCTCCCTCTGCCACCCCCATGGCCACTCTGTCCAGTGGTGACAAGGAGCTAGGTGCGTGTGCCTGCTACCCGTGATAGGATCTGGGGAAGCTAGAGCCTCTGGGTGCAGCGAGAACCCCAGTGATCAACTCACCACATAGTGACCCCCAAACCACCACATTCCTGGCCCCCTCGGGCAGTCTCTGAAGTCTATCCTTAGTCCCTCCTGCTGCAGCCCAGACCCCGGCCCTCTGCGTGTGTGTCTCCTCGGCCCCATTTCTGTCAGCCATCCATCTACTCAGCAGATAATAAGCAAATCCCAGCCCCATGCCAGGCACTGGGAAGAAATCAAGGTTCAGCAAGGGAGACAGGCAATTAGTGGATAAATGCACAAATGAGAAGAAAATTTCAGGCAGCGATGAGTTTTAAAGAAAATACAACCATGATAAGGAGTTGCCTTGGAACCAGGGTGAGAAGCCCCCACCCCTGGACGCTGTCAAGGCTTGATGGCATCACCTCGCCAACAAGCCGCCCCTGAATCTTCAGTGCCCTGTGTGCCGTGGGCCAGTCCCCACTGGCTAACCTCACTTCCTCCTAGTGCCAGCACAGCCCGGTCCCGTTTCCCCAAATGCCAGGACAGCACCTCTGTTCCATGTATGATTATTCAGCAAACATCACATGCCAGGCACTGAAAACACAGCCACAGATAAAATCCACCCGCATTCTGCCCTCTGTCTCCCTCTTCCTGTCCCTTCCTCGATGCCCCTGCTTCTGCAGACACTCACCTTCAGCAAGGAGGGACAGGGCTCCCCTGGTGGCCCAGGTCCTGGGCAGAGTCTCCAGACAGCAGAGGCTGAAGGAAACAGGTCCCCTCACATGGAGAGATTTTAAGCCCGGGCTGGGAGTGATGTCATTTGCCATGGCCTGGATCTCAGAGGGTAATCCTGGCCAAGGTGGGGGACTCGACTGGGCACCAGGAGGTGACATTGGCTGGGAGGGGGAGGGGCACCCGTCTGCTTAATCCCCTCCCCTCCCCCATGACATCTTGGCAATTAGGGCTGATGGGGAGAGGCCCCAGCTCCCGCCCATGACCATAATCCCCCCCCACTCCTCTGGGAAGTGCTTCCTTAGGTCTAACTGGTGTCCCTCCAGCTTTGGCTATTGTCCCGAGAGAAGCATTGAAGAGGAAGGAGGGAAAGGCCGGGTGTTCCTGAGATATCATTTGGGAAACGAGGGGCACAGGGCTCTCCTGGGTCCCCTTTCTCTTCCCAGTGCTCTATCTGCCAACTAGCTCATCTTGGTCCTGCCTCATTGCTCCCTTTTTTCCTGCCTCAGTTTCCCTTTTATCTCTTTCTTTGTCTCATCAGACATGAGATTCTCCACTTTATCTTCCCATCTTCTCCCTCTCCCTCTCCCCCCACACCATTGGTCTTTGTTTTGGGTCTCTCTGCCTCAGTTTCTCTTTTGGGGGGCCTCAGGCTGTGCATTTCTGCCTATTTGCCTGTGAGCTCCTCCCTCGCTCTCCGTGTGCTCGTGGCTTTGTTGACTAACCCGTGTTACCGCCTTGGTCTTTCTTACTCTCTCTCTCACCCACCCCCTCCCCCCCTGTGTCTGTGTGTTCCTATCCCTCTGTCCCTCACTGTGCCCTGTTTCTGCCTGTCCTCCCATCCCTGCACCTCCGGCCCCGTCTTAGTCCCTCTGTCCTTCCTTATCCAGCCAGGCAGCCTTGAAGCTTCAGTCTCTGTTCCTGCCTCTTCCTCTGGCTCTCTTTCTCTCTGGGTCCCCCTTGTTTTCTTTCTCCCTATTTTGGTGCCTCTATTGCTCTGTTCTTCTGGTTTTCCTTGTCTCTGTCCCTCCCTGTGTCTCTGTCCTCTCATCTGTCTCTCTGGATATTAAAATCTCCCTGCGCTCCCGGGCCCCACGTGGGTCTGCTCCACTTACACACACACACACACACACACACACACACACAACACCCCGCTCAGTAATCCCTCCTTGTAGCTGGGTCATTGTGTCTTACCATAAGGGGCCCTTTCTTTCTCCTCCCCCCTCCCCCAAGCCCCCTGGTAGGAGAGATTAAGGCTGCTGGCCTGGCTGGGGAATCAGGGCAGGTCTCATTAGCTTGAAGAGCCAGGGGTGACAGCAAGAGAGGGAGGGGCCGTCTGACCCTCGGTGACTAGTCAGGAAGCCCTGATGGGAGAATCCGGTCCTGGAACAGATCCTCTGGCACCGGAGCAGGGAAGGAAGGTTGGCTGTATGGGGAGAAGAGGAGAAAATAGGTCCCTGCCGGAGGGAGAAGGTGTCAGCAACTCTAAATCACCCCCCTGGGAATTTCAGCACTGGTTGGCTCTGGGGCCCAGAGGCCCTAGGGAATGGGGGTGCAGAGAGGTGGGTTTCAAATGATCATGCATGTGGCCCTGGAGTCAGTTAAGCTGAATCAAAATCCATGTTGCTCCTCTGAGCTGGGTCACCTGAGGCAAGTTGCTTTCTTTCTCATCTACACCCACTGGCTCAAGCAGAAATCTGAGCATTCAGCCTGGCCCCCAACTCCTTTTTCTCACCCTACATGTCCAATCCATCCATAATTCCTGTCATCTCTTCTATCAGATAATTGTCCTACTGAAAACCATAAAGCACTGCTGGGGGAAATTGAAGAAGACCCAAGTCAATAGTGAAATATACCATGTTCATGGATTGGAATAGTCAATATTATTAAGATGTCAGTTCTTCCCAAACTAATTGCTAGATTCACTGCAATCCCAATCAGAGTCTCAGCAGGATTTTTCTGCAGAAATTGACAAACTGATTCTGAAGTTTATATGGAAATATAAAGGATCTAGAAAAACAGTCCTGGGGAATAAAAACAAGTTGGAGAACTTATACTACCTGACTCGGAGACTTATTGCAACATCCACGACTGCAGCAGGAAGGAGTGGGGTTAGACTATGGCAGCCCCAGGGTGTGTGGAATGCTGGAGGGTCCTTGGATCAGATTGTTGATGAGTTTCAGTCGAGACTCTACTGCAAGACTGTGGGCTCCTCACACCTGCACCCCCTTAGCTCCCTAGCACGTTCACTCTGCTTTATTTTATGCAAAACTCTTGAAAACTTGTTTCTTGTCTGCCCCTGTCAGGGGGGTTGGGACCTTCCCTGTATTCCCAGTGCCTGGGACAGTCCCAGACACAAAGTAGGTGCTCAATAAATATGGACAGAATGAATGAATGGATGAATGAATGGAAGTAGGGCAGAGCAGGGAGAGCGACTCACAGAGAAGAAGCGTGATGTGGTTTTAACAAAAGGACCAAGGGCTTGTGACTGCAGCAGAGTAAGGTCAGACGGCAGGGCTGCCACTGGTGTGTGAAACTCTGGACGCTTCAGGGATCACCTTATTGCTGAGTTGATTAGTTCAGGCTCTAACTGTGTCATGAATCCCAGTTTTCCCCTTGTCCCAAGTCCAGTAGTGGGAACATCCACTCAACTCCTTTTCCCCACTGGACAGAGTGGCCACGGGGGCGGCAGAGGGAGGCTGGAGGGGCTGACAAGGAAGGGCCTTGAATGTGGCAGAGCTGGGGGGTCTTGTCAAGGGCTGATGTGTAGCCACGTGAGTCTGGGTTTATACCCTGCCTTTTTCTCACTCTGTGGCCTTGGACCCTTCACATGGCCTCAGTTTCCTCATCTGCAAAGTGGGGACAATGAGAAGTTGTCATGATGATCTTGTCAGATGAGCCATGGGAAACCTGTGTCACAGGTCTGGCCTAGGGTGGGATCAGGGGAGGGGGCTGGCCTCATCCCACTTCGAGGGACCCCAGGTAGATTTGGGGGTGAAGGGGGAGCTCTGGAGCCAGAGAGATTTGGATTCTATCCCTGGTTCTGCCACTAGTCATTCGGGTGACCTCAGGAATTGACGAATCTGTCCTAGTCTCAGTTTCCTCATCTGAGAAACAGACCTCTGAGTTCCATGGGGCTGTGGTAAGCATCCTACAAGGCCATGTAGCCTGTGGGTCAGGAGGGCACAGGCTCTGGGGGCAGGTGCTGGCTCAGTCTTGACCTTGCCACTGATGTGTATGACAAAACTGGAGACTCTACTTCTCTGAGCCTCAGTTTCCTCCTCTGTAAAATGGGGATGATACTAGGAGCTACCTCATAGGAAGTCTGCACTGGATTAGTGTTCCCCAAGTTCTTGCTCCCAAGGTTCTGGGTGTGCACAGTGTCTGAGCAGTTGGGGACCCCTGGAGGTCCTTATTGTCATCAGCTGCCTGACCTGAGGTGGGCACCTTCCTCCTTGCCAGGCTTGGTTTCCCCACCTGTAGAGTGGGATTATCTGCATGTCTGCCCCACACAAGGTGGGTGTGAGTGTTCAGACCTCACCTGTGGGGACAGCTGCTCAGGTGGGAACCTGGGACCCAGTGGATGGCTGAACACCTGAGCTCTGAGAACTAGCCTCACTAGTTGACCCCCAGGGCAGGGACACTGAGGACCCTCTCTCCACCCTTTGAGGTCGTGAAGCATCATTGCGTTGAAATTCGACCAGTTTGCAGAAGACTTGGACACTTCAAAAGTGAGGATAGCAAATAGTCTATCCATGAACAACACAGGGCTCACGTTCATCAGTCATCAGAGAAATGCAAATTAAAAGCTCAGAGTGATACCTCCATAGCCCGCCAGGATGGCTACAATGAAAAACCAACAATTCTATGTGCTGATGAGGATGTGGGGCAATCGGAACTCTCATACCCTGTAGGTAAAGTACTACAGCCTCCTTTGAAAATGGTTTGGCAATATTTTTAAAAGTTGAATGTGTGCCTACTATATGACCCAGTGCTTTCATTCCTTGGCATGTACCCAACAGAAATTTGGTCTTATTTCACCAAAAAGACAAGAGCAAGAACTTCCTAGCACCAGTCTTCACAATAGTCCCAAATTGGGAGCTACCCAAATGCCTGTCAGTAGCAGAACAGATAAGTCCCTTCTGCTTCATCCACATAGAACAATCCTGCCCAGAGATGGGTCTAAACCTCCTTGGTCACAGGATTTCTTTATGTTCTTAAAAATCAGTGAATACCCAAAGAACATTTGTTTATATCAGTTATATCTATTGCCATTTACCTTAAGAAAAATTAAAATTGAGAAACAAAATAATCTAATTCAACTCGTTTGAAATAAGTAAAATAAACCCATGACATGTTAACAGAAAATGGCATGTTTTTTAATGAAAAAAAAAAACCATGTTTTCCAAAATGAAGTGAGAAGATGGCATTGTCTACAGTCTTGCTTCTTGCTCTTGCTCTTTAATGTCAGGCCCAATTGAAGACAGCTGGATTCTCATAGCTGCTGCCACATTGGGTCTGTTGAGATATCTCATGTCTTGTAGCCTCTGGAAAACTCCACTGTCAACTGGTGAGGGAATAAGTGAAAAGGGAAAGTATTACCATTATTATGAAAATAGTTTTGATTTCACTAGGCCCCTGTGAGGGTCTTGGTGGTCCCCAGGAGTACCTGGACTACCTTTAAGAACAGCTGCAAGCCAGGGCACAGTGGCTTATGCCCCTAGTCCCAGCACTGTGGGAGGCTGAGGCAGGAGGTTCACTTGAGGCCAGGAGTTCGAGACCAGCCTGGGCAATATAGACAGACCACGTCTCAATAAAAAATAAAAAATTTAGCCGGGCATGGCGGGGTGTGCCTGTAGTCCCAGTTACTCCGGAGGGTGAGGCAGGAGGATCGCTTGAGCCAGGGAGTTCAAGGCTGCAGTGAGCTGTGATCCCGGCGCTGCACTCCAGCCTGGGTGACAGAGAGACGTCATCTCTTAAAAAAAAAAAAAAAAACCTGCTGCTTTTCCAAAATAAGAAGAAATGAATACATGGCACGCACAAAAATAGATGGATGAATCTCACAACTATGATGCTGAGCAAAAGAAGCCAGACAGTGTGTATGCAGGGGGGAGGGAGGGAGGGAGGGAGGGAGGGGGGGAGAGAGAGAGAGAGAATACTGTATGATTCCATTGATACAAATTACAAGAACTGGTGCACCAAATCCATGGTACTAGAAGTCAGGATAATGGTTGCCATTGGTTGGGGGGAGCGAGTTGAGGGCACAAGAAGGGCTTCCAGGGGGCTGACCATGTTCCTTTCTTGATGTAGGTGCTGATAATTCAGTGCTCACTTTGTTAAGATTCATCAAGATGTACTTTCCTGCACACATAGAAAAGAGAGAACAATGACTAGATACTTACATACATACACACATATGCATAAACACGTATGTACATAATACTCCCTGGGCACCAACACCAATTGCAGAACCTGAGGTGCTGGCCCAGGTCCTGGGGACATTAACCCTGTAGGGACTGGACCATAGGGAAACACGGGGTTCCCTTAAGAGGGGGCCCTCAGGGGATATAGGGGTTGGGAGTTTTCCTGAGGCTGTCCTGGTTTTAACACTGAAAGCCCTGAGTTCCAGGCAAACTGGGAAAGTTGATCATCCCACCCTGGGGAGGGAATATTGACCACACTCGGGAGCGTATGTCAGTATTACAGCTGAAACCTCTACACTGGTGGGGATGCTGGCCAATTTGCGGGCTGCAGCGGTGAGGATTATCCGCTCCTGTCTGCAGGGCAGAACTGAGACTCAAAGTGCCTCAACCAGAGACATGCAGCTAATTAATACCAGAAACAACGTTTGGGACCAGCCTTGTTTGCCTCTCAAACCGTGCCCTCAACTCCCTTGCTATGTACCACCAGATAAGACTTTCCCCAAGTCCCCAAGACACACCCCACGGTCCTCTCCAGCTCTTGAAACTTGAAGCAATTGAGGATCCAAAGAGCTTTTGTTGATATTAGTTATATCTATTGCTACTTACTGTATTAGAAATTAAAACTGTGGAATTTTAAAAAATATTTTTAAATATTTTAAACTTCATTTAAAATGTACTTTGAATTCTGTATCAAAAATTTTTTTTAATGTTTTACTTCTACAGCTCAAAGCTGCAAGATGCTTCACGCCACAGATAGACCCCGGGGCTCTGCGTGGATTCCTTGCAGGTCAGACCCTTCCAGACCACCCCAGCTCAGGACACCCCCATACCCCTACGCTTGCACCCCCTTTCCCAATCTCCAGAACCTCCTGCTACCCCCAAAGGGACAGAGAGAGGAGAGTGAGTAGGAAGGCAAGATCGAAGCTCATGATAAACTTTTTAAAAAATCAGCGATGCTGGCACCGTCCAGCCCCTTCCATGTGGTTTCCCAAGAAGCCCGGGAGTGTGCGCGCCTCTGCCGCCCCCTTGTGGCCGCCCTGGCCCCGCGGTCTCCCCATGGCCCGTTCTCTGACCCTGTCCTGGTCCCATTTAGCAAACGTTCCAATGCTCTTAGGCCAGGCCCGCCTCAGCCGAGCAGGGAGAGAATTAGATCAGATGCAGCGGGGCGGGGGGCGGACAGACTGCCAGGATATCATGAAAACTCCTGCTTATCAGACAGACCCTGGAAGGGGATGGACACAGTACAGCTCACACAATGAGACCCCACGAGGGGCAGCCAGAAGGGGAAACTGAGGGACAGAGAAGGGGAGCCAAAGAGAGAACAGAGGCACAGAAAGAAAGGGACACCAAGGGGCAGACAGGGTACCTGGAAGCTGAGATGTCGTGCTCTGCGTGACTGGGAAGTATTTTCCCAACTTGGCTCTCACCTCCACGGGCACCTTAGTGCCTGATGCCTCTGCCTGCATTTTTGGGACATCTCCCTCTCTATAGGGACCTTATTTCCTCATTCAAAGTTATTAATTCTTGGCATGTGTGTTTTTAGGGGGCAGGTGTTGGCAGTTCATCCTTTCCCTCCACTCTGGTGGAGTGTTGAGGCAGCAGTGAGGATGCCCCGGGCTGCTGTCGGGAGCTCCCTCAAGGCCTCCCACTGTACAGCAGCACGCAAGATGGTGAGACTACCGGAGGGTTTCCAGGGAATAGGAGCAGGTAGCCCCCTGAGAGCATCAGCTTTCCCTCTGGCATCTGATAAAAGCTCTGGGCCTGTCCCCCAAGGACACCATTCTGCAAACAGCTACCCTCACCCCACCCCCCACACCTCACAGATTCCACAAATCACATTCTTTCTAGAACCTTCTGAATAGGTGAGGATGAGACATAGAGAGGAACTTCCAGAGGCAGAAAGCTGTTTGGGCACCAGAGTTATATTCAACTCTTCCCACATACCTAGCACCTTGTAGGGAATTTTTGGACTCACCTCACCCCCACCCATATTAGATCAGAGACCCTGTGAAGCCTTTGCAAAGCCCCTCCCTTTGAAGTGCTGATGTGAGTTTAACTTTTGACATTCTTTGCTGTGATTCTGTGATCCTACCATCCCCTTGGACTATGCACTCCATGAGGACAAGGGCTGTGTCTGCTGACTATCCAGAGGAACACAGATCAGTCCCTTGAATGTATGGAGCACTTGATAGATATAGTCAATCCTCACTATTCTTACTGGTTAAGTTCTAAGAAGTCGCCATGAACACTAAATTAGCCAATACAGAACCATTGCTCCTAGGGGAAGTGTAGGGTTAGGTTCCTATATGCCTCTATTCACAATATTGTCATCAACAGATCAATCCATCACCTTGGTTTATGTGTGTTTCTGTTTAAAGACATCTTATTGAATATATAATGTTGATTCGTTTGAATTGAACTCAGGGCCAACAGCACTATAACTCACGCCTGAACAAAGCTTCTCTAACACACATGTGTTCTCCGTAATTCACATCAGAGCTTTCTTGTGCTTAGGAATACCAGACAGCACTTCTGCACTATTATGTTTGGGGGACATTTTAAATGGTAAAATCAGCAATAAAAAGCACAAAAGTGCATTATGACCCAAGCAGAACCACTCGTAGGTATATCTCCAAAAGAATTAAATGCAAGGACTCAAGCAGGTATTTGTACAGCCGTGTTCACAGCAACATTATTCATAAGACCAAAAGGTAGAAACAACCCAATTGTTCATCAACAGATGAGTAGATAAACAAAATGTGGTATATACATATAATGGACTATCATTCAGTCTTAAAAAGGAATTTTTGTTTTGTTTTGTTTTGTTTTTAGAGACTGGCTCTCACTCTGTCACCTGGGCTGGAGTGCAGTGTTGTGATCATAGCTCACTGCAACTTTGAACTTCCGGGCTCAAATTATCCTCCCACCTTAGCCTCCTGAGTAGCTGGGACTACAGGCATGTGCCACCACACCTGGCTAATTTTTAATTTTTTTGTAGAGACAGGGGTCTCACTATGTCGTCCAGGCTGGTCTCAAACCCCTGGCCTCAAGCAATCCTACCTCCTCGGCCTCCCAAAATGCTGGGATTACAGGTGTGGGCCACTGCACCCAGCCAGGAATGAAATTTGGTATATGCTACAATACAGATGGACCTTAAAAACATGCTTAGGGAAAAAAGCCAGACACAGGAAGACAAATATTACGTGATTCCACTTGTAATGAGGTACTTAGAGTAGTCAAATTCTTAGAGACAAAAAGTAGAATAGAGATTACCTGGGCTAGGGGAGGAGGAAAGGGGAATTATTGTACAATGGGTATAGAATTTTTATTGGGGATAACAAAAAAGTTTTAGGTATAGATAGTGGTAATAGTTATATAATATTGTGACTGTATCTGACACCACTGAATTGTACACTAGTTAAAATAATAACTATTGTGTTATGTATATTTTACCACAATTTTTAAAAAGCACAAAGATACAAAAAATGGAGCATTAAATGTACCTCAAAAAGGACACTTGTGAACAGTATAAGAGCTGAAACAAGAAGGCAGAGAGTGGCTTTGTCCGACCTCAGCTGGGAATGTCATTGGGTGGGGTGACTCAAATTTTTTTGCAGCTCTGCGCATGTCTGAGAATGACTAGGAAAGCGTGCTGAGTGTTGATTTGAGGGTTGCAAAGAAATTTTAGCATGCAAGGAAATTTGCAAATAAGGATGGACAGTGTTTCAAGAATGACTGAGAAGGAGGCAGATAGCAACGTCTGGACACCAAGAGGAACCCCAGTGACCAAAAGACAGTTGGTCCCGAAGGTTCTAGAAGGCAGAGACCAACCCTGCTCCTTCACCCCGCTCCATCTACCTGACATTGCCTTCAACGCCCAAACTCCTCGTCGCCCACATACCCCTCATGAGCCCTCACCCCCTGCCCCAAGAAACGCCCTCACAACACAGAGAGGATGGGGAGGTGTCTGTGGGGGACAGAGATGGGTGGACCATACGGGGAGCCCCGGGATCGGGGCTTACAGCGGAAGGAGTGAAGGAGGAGATTAGGGCCAGGTGTGGTGGCTTCTGCCTTTGATCCCAGCGCTCTGGGAGGCTGAGGCGGGAGGATCGCTTGAGGCCAGGAGTTCGGGACCAGCCTGAGCAAGGGCAGGACCCCCCGTCTCTACCAAAAATAGAAAAATGGGCCGGGCGTGGTGGCGCGTACCTGTAGTCCCAGCTACTGGGAGGCTCAGTCAGGAGGATCGCTTGAGGCCAGGAGTTTGAGGTTGCAGTGAGCTGTGATATGATGACCCTGCACTGTAGCCCGGCAACAGAGCAAGGCTCTGTCTCAAAAAAAAAGAAAGAACAGAAAAAGAGGAGATTAAGGGATGGACAGGGAGAGAGCCATTGTTTGTGCTCTGAAGGAATCATGAATGAATGGATCAACCCCTTCCTCTTAGCACACATTTCCATTGACTTCATTCCTGCTTTCTCTTCTGCTCAAGTGGATGCCAGGCCTTAGATAACCTCCCTACATCCATGTAAATCTAGGAATTTGGCGGTTGTCTGCGAAGCCCCAGGAAGAATCCTCAAAGATTCCTACTCCCCTGCTATTCCAGAGAGGGCTCTCCCTGGATTTCCATCCAACCCTGAAGGTGTCAGGAGAACAGAGGACAGAGGCGGACTTCTGGGGGGCAGGGTGTCACATGCCCCCTGTGTGGTATTCAAAGCCAGAAATTTTTCTTATTTTCCTGCTTGTAAATTATAAAAAAAAAATTAAGCAGTAAGAAAAAGGGAAAATGAACATTCCCCAGAATCCCTCGCTGATTAATTTGGGGTGAGTGTGTTTTATTTTGTTAATTTAAACATATTATGTATGTGTATATATTTTTTGCATGTGCTTATTAAATGTATACATTATTTGAAATAAACAATGTGCCTGAGACAGCACACAATATGAAAAACTGCAGGCTCACTCATTTAATACATCATTAGCTGGCAACTTTGAGCTTTTCCTATTGTAGACAAGAAATTTGGGGAGATTTGGGAGGAAAAAAAAATTCTAACAGAGTCTCTGTGTTTAGGACACATTTATTTCAGCAAGAGGAAGACAGACATCCACCAGGCAAATAAAACAATAAATGCACTAAAAATCATTAGTTGTTACTAATACTTTTACCCCTTCATTCCTTTTTTTAACTGTGAATTAGCATGCCATAGTCTAAAACTGCCACAAATTATTTAACGATCCTCTTATTCATGGGCATGAGTTAATCCAATTAACTCAATTGATATTTCAAATAAATGCTACACTGAACGTCCATATGTATTTATGCTTGTTCACATGGGGGCAACTATTGTCCCAGGATAAATCTCTTACAATAAAATCATTGAGTCAAGGGGTACTAGACACATTTGATCCTTTAATAGATGCCGACAAGTCAGTTTCCAAAATCTCCAAACATCTTTATCAACATGCACTCCATCAATTGCAAGACAAAGCCATGTTTTCCAAGTCTAGGCATATGATCCATGTCTTTCTTCTTGGTCAGTCCAGTGGGCAATATAATGAGCATTGCATTAATTTTATATATATATATATACACACACACATATATATTTAGAGACAGTGTCTCCCTCTGTCACCCAGGCTGGAGTGCAGTAGCACAATCACAGCTCATTGCAGCCTTGAAGCCCTGGCCTCAAGCTATTCTCCCACCTCAGCCTCCCAAGTAGCTGGGACTACAAGTGCCAGCCACCTGACCAGTTTTATATTTTTTAATTGATAAGTAATATACATAACATAAAATTCACCCATTTAAAGTATACAATTCAATATTTGGGTTTGTGGGGGTTTTTTAGTATACTTGCAGAGTTGTATATGCATCAACACAATCGATTTTAGAAGATTTTCATCCCCCCTCCCAAGGAGAAACTTCATAGCTATTATCAGTAGGTCCCAATTTTCCCCTCCATTTAACCCCTGGCGATCACTAATCTACTTTTTGTCTCTATGGATTTGCCTATTCTGGACATTTCATATAAATGGAATCATACAATATGTGGCATTTTGTGTCTGGCTTCCTTCACTTAGTGTAATGTTTTTAAGGTTATGCATGTTGTAGCATGTGCTGCTTTCCTTTTCATGATTGAGTAATATTCCCTCATGTAGATATATGGTATTTTGTTTGTCCATTGACCAGCTGATGGATGTTTTGGTTGTTTCTCCTTTTTGGCTATTGTGAATAATCCTGCCATGAACTTTTTTATATTCAAATTTATATTTTCACAAAATATTATCAGTGAGCTTGTTCATCTATTTATGCCTTTATTGGCCAAGTAAATAGCCACAGTGCAAAATTTTTGAAGGCAGAGACATCGCTTTCATGGTCACCACTGTGGTCCCAGCATGTACTGTATATAAAGTGTGACAACATTCGAGATGAGGAATAGTTGATGGATATGGTCCTTTGCATGATAGAACTCTAAGTAGCAATTGAAAATAATGACTAGGCCTGTGATGACAATGTCTATGTTTTACTTAATTTTGAATTTAATTGCCTGAGTCATCTCTGGCTCCCAGGACTGTGACCTTTGTCAGTCTCCCTGACCCCTGAGCCCATGCGGGCCCTGCCATGAGGGCAGCCAGGTGTCTGACAGAGTAGATGCACCTCCCAGGGACTGGACTCATGTGAACAAGCTCATGAATCCTATATGTGAATCAGAAGCTGGTTCGTTCACAGTCTACCTGAACACCCATCAGACCTTTGCCCCATGCCCAGGCATAGGGGCAACTTCAAGGATGGATGATAGGGGCCAGAGTGGCCTTGAGGGACCAGGGAAGAGGCTGCTGGATCACCCAGGCAAGAGGGGTGGTGGCTGGACAAGGTGGTAGCCAGGGAGGTGGGAGGATCGGGCAGATTCCCTGGCATTGGAGAGGGGCAGCTCCCAGCACTGGGAAGGAATGAGGAGGGCTCCCGGGGACTGGCTGCCTTTCCCGAGATGGGGACCCAACCACGGGTAATGATACTGACTCCCTCCAGCCCCATATGGAATGCCACCTCCCCCTGGGCTAGAGCCCCGTTAGGATGAAACCAAGTCTGTGTTGGCCACTGAGCTCTCTCAGCACTGGCCCAGCAAGCAGTAGCTGCTCAATAATGAAAGGATTAATCAATCACTCCAATCGTCCTGGGGGCAGGGACTGCAGGGTGGGGTAAGAAAGGGAGGGTCCCAGCAGGGTGGGCCTGGGTGGGCACAGCATGGAGGTGAGATTTATTTAAGCCCTGGGTCCTGTGAGTACAGCATCACGTTCAGGACAGAGCTGGAGCAGGATGGAAGATCCTAATCATTTCCAGGGTGAGTGGGGGCGGAGGCTTGCAGGGCCTGGGCTGAGCTTGTAGCCCAGGCTGCAGAGTGCTGACCTGGGCACCCAGAGGAGGAGTGACTTGTCTAGGATGGCTTCCTGCCCTCTAGAGTGGGGAGGACTTAGCAGTGTTTGGGAGATGAAATGAAATTATGCAAGCGAGTTGAGCAGAGAACTGGGCACCTCTGGTCCCCTCCCCCCAAGTGTCAGGGTCCCTTAGCCCTTGGATGGGAGGGGGTGCTGGGGGAGGGCAGAGCAGGCCTGAGGCACCAGCCAGAGCTGCTGTGGGGTGAGAGGCCTGGCACAGGAAAGTGACTCCCAATGTTGGGAGCCACTTGAAGTCCAAGTGGGTCCTTGGTTTTCTGTAAGAAAGAATTCAGGAGCCAGCCGACAGCATGAAGTGAATGTGAGATTTATTCAGAAACTATAGAAAGTTTACTCCACAGACAAAGTAGAGGCAAGTTCTCCCTGTAGAAGAGAACTGGCCCCCTGGTTTCTGTTGTCTTTTTATTTAAGTAATGGCTTAATTAACAAGGGGAGGAATATTTATGGCGGGGGCAGTATTTTTCTGGAATCAGGGTGACAACCTCTTTTTTTTTTATCGTTTTGGTTTTAACCAATTGGAACTTGTCTTGTCTCTATGTTGTTTTGATTAGGGTAATTTGAAACTGTGTTTCGAGACTTTTTGACTCAGGTAATATTGTAGCAATGTCCAGAGTAATGTCTAAGGCACTGTCCAAGGTACTACCCAAAGTACTATCAGTTCCCTGTGTCATTTCCCCCTTAATCTTAAGGGGTTGTAGATGGACGAAAGCCTGTCTTTTGTAGTTTTTTTGTTGTTGATTTTCTGGGCGTAGGCCCTGTCTGGTATTGAAGGAGTAAAAAGTCTCTGGAAACCTGGCCTAAGGGGCCCAGGGGCAGGATATTTCTATGTTTTGGACCAGTTGGTGAGATGGGTTGAAAGTCTTGTATTAATATCAACTTGAATTGTAATTATTGTAACCCAGAAGATACAAATTTTATTAGAGGGTTAAACAAATATGGTCTAAATATTGAAAGAAGGAGGATAGCTAATAAGGGCCCTAAGAAGGAAAGGAACCAAATGATACTGGGCAAACATCCTTTAATAGAATCCCAGATGGTCTGGGCAGCGGAGTTACCAATGATATGTAGCCAGGCAGCCTGTTGAAGGGAAATGTTCGTCCTTTGTTCTACTTCCCCTGAATCATTTATGTAGATGTAACAATGTGTATTTGTAGCAGTACTTACCACTCCCTGTTCAGCCAAAATGCAACAGTTATTTTTCTACATCCAAGATGGACAGGAAGGGTCTTTTTCAGGGGGAAGAGGGAGTGTAATGTAAACATGGTGAGCGACTAAGGCAAAAGGCAAGTTTGGTCTATAACTATGCAAGTGACTTGATTCTAGTCACCAGGAAGCAAGCAAAGTAATGATGACCAGTAGTAGATTATTAAGAAAATACTAACAGCAGAGTTATATATTCATATTAGTCATTTGAATAAGAGTGTTACTGAGCTTTCTTGCTGTCTTCAGGAGGCAGCCTTGTGAACAGGCACCTGCGGTCCTCTGTGGGCACACAGGATTGTGTTAGTTCTTCTGTGTCAACCTGTAGGGGCTCTCGAGAAACAGGTTTAATCCTAGGCAAACATTCCCAACTAGTTAGTTCTGATAATGACAGGAAAAGGAAGTTTATAGGTAGCCAAACATTTAAATTATCTAGTAACAAATTTATATTAATTTAGATAGAAGTAAAATTATTAAATAAGTCAATGTCTCTGAATACAGGCCTGGTCCTTTGTTTTATGAACTTAGTTTATTTTGATTGTTGTCTTTTTCTGGGTCTAAAAACAAGACTTTGGTTAACTTGAGTTTGGTGTTAGATACCCATGAGTCAAGGCCTTATAACTTAATATCACAAGGGTTAGTTAATAATATTTGACGTAGACACTTGTCAAAGATGTCTTGTCTCTCAGATTCCCAGTCAACAAGGCAATAGTGGCCAAACCTTGTAACGTCAAGGTTGGTGCAGCTGACAAAGCACAAAGGCTAGAAGATAGATGTGTGGAGGAAGGGAGGCTCTATCCTCTAGTATAAGGAGCATAGTAAAACAAATGTTGCAACACACAAAGTACAGAACAGGTTTCAGATGGAGAACAAACGTAACACTGAAGCCCAAAAAAGCAATTATAATCTAATTTGAAGAAGCTCCTTAGGGTTTGGGCAAAGGGGAAAAAAAAAGGTAACAGCAAGAGTAGCAACCTGAATGCCAGCAAGAAGAGACTGAGGCAAAAGAATAGGTTTCTGTGATCTTCAGTAGTCTGGACAAATTATAAATCCAGTTCACTGAAGATACCAAAAATAAGGCTGGAGTTTAAGAGTCTTGGAAACAACGACCTAAGGAGCAACAGTAAGCCAGTTTGTTGGGAAAATGGTAAGTCTCAGTATTAGGGCAAGCAAAGACAGGTCGTCACAACTAAGAAGTGTAAATAAGGTGATTTTTAAAAGCATTGGTAGAGGGCACAGGGTGGTTTGGTTTGTAGAAAAAACAAATCTAGGAATATCTAAATATCCCCAGGGAGCCTATTCAGCCCTTTAACTTGGGAATACCTGGTTGTCCCCAAGGGGCCTATTTAAGTTCTTTAATTTGGGGTCCCCAAGGGGCTTATTTTAGTCCTTTAACTTGGGGTTACCAAAAACAGAATCCCTTCCCAATCACTGAAAACCCCGGGGCACCTGGGGGGGCAGTGTATGGCCTATTTCAGCCAAAGTGTTTCCCCAAGGGCCCTATTTCATCCCTTTAAACAACCTGGCTCTGGGGTCCCAGAGTCACCACAATAAGGGACCTCTATTTAATAAAAGAAAAGAATTTTAACATAAACAGGGGAAATTACCTGTTTTACAAAGAATGGAAACAATTGACAAAATTGTTGAAGCAAAAAGTATAAATGCAGACACAGAAGAGATCAAAGAAGAAAGGCCAAAGGAGACAGTGAATTGCTGGACTCCCGCTTGGTGTGAGAACAAGTCTCCACCAACTCCCAAGGACGGAGTCATCTGACGTCTGTCAACTACTTGAATTTGCACAGCGTGGAGAATAAACTCCTGCTACCCCGTTACCAGGAGGGCCGTAGTTAGACAGACAGATGGAGTCAGTTTATGTCCTTTAATTCAGAAAGACAGTCTTGAGAACAAAGATGGAATAAAAGGCCTGACACTTTAGAAGACAGGAAAACCGAAAAGAAACCAGACTAGACAGAGGGAGACTCACCCGTCCTTCAGGTTCTGCATAGTGTCATAAGGTCTTAATTTGGAGTCCAGGTGGGGGTGGGGGTCTCCCTTTGTCCCATCTGGGTCGCCAGTAAGATGACACAGGAAAATTACTCCCGATGCTGGGAGCCACTTGAAGTCCAAGTGGGTCATTGGCTTTCTGTAAGAAAGAATTCAGGAACCAGCAGACAGTATAAAGTGAAAGATTTATTCAGAAACTACAGAAAGTTTACTCTACAGGTAAAATAGAGGCAAGCTATCCCTGCAGAAGAGAATTGGCCCCCTGATTTCTCTTCTCTTTTATTTAAGTAATGGCTTAATTAACAAGGGGAGGAATGTTTATGGCAGAGGCAGTGTTTTTCTGGAATCAGGGTGACAACCTCTATTTTTTTTACCATCTTGGTTTTAACCAGTTGGAACTAGTCTTGTCTCCATCCTGTTTTGATAGGGTAATTTGAAACTTTTTTTTGAGACTTTTTGACTCAATTAGGTAATGTTGTAGCAATGCCCAGAGGAATGCCTAAGGCAATGTCTGTACTAATGTCCAAAGCAATGTCCAAAGTAGTACCTATAGCAGTGCCCAATGCAGTGCCCAAAGTAGTACCTGCCAGTTCCCTGTCTCAAGCCCACCTGCCTGCCTTCCCCAACTGTGGAGTCCCTAATAACATAGGAGCTGTTCTCATGACCATTTCAAGGATGTGGATGCTGAGGCCCAGAGAGGTACAGGATCTCGGCTGGGAGGTGGAGAGCCAGGGTCTGAGCCAAGGGCCTTTGGTCCAGGTAGTGCACTATATCACCCAGGGTGCCTCCCGCCTTAGGCCCTGACTCCTTGCCCGGCTAGGGGAGGGTCATCCCTAGAAGGCTGCGGGCTGCTTTGGGGCTCATCTACCCCTATTCCCCTCCCTCCCTCCCTCAGGCTTCCCACTGACCCTGGACTCTCCAGAGAGGCAGCGGCGAGTGCGCACAGTCTACAGCAAAGAACAGCAGCACGAGCTAGAAAAACACTTTGAGATGAACAGGTACCCCACCCACGAGGACCGAGAAGCCCTGGCGGAACGACTCAACCTGAAAGAGTACCAAGTGCAGGTCTGGCCCCCTCTCCACCCCGCAGTAATGACGAGAACCACTCCCCACCTTTGTCACTCTCCAGGTGCCTCCCTCCCTCCCACACCAAAGGCGAGGAGCCTGGAGGTGTAGAAGGGCCAAGCCCCTCCACCGCGCCCCCCACCATCATAGCTGGCAAGGGGTCCTGCCAGTGCGGACCCAGGGCTGCACCTGGAGTCTCACTTCAACTCTGTGCCGGCACAAACCCGCCAACACGATGGGCCCAGACTGTCGCTCCAGGGGCCCCCCGGTGCGTGGACCTCAGGGCTCCCCTGTGACCCTGGGGACCCTCTCCCGCAGAGCCTCCCTGGGCCCTGGGCTCCTGGGCTCCAAGCCTGCCCCTCCTGTCCCCGCCACCCATCCCCTTGGCCTCCAGTGACCCCGGGGCCTGTAATCGGGTCTGGGGCGGAGGGAGAGGCCCGAGGCCGGCCCTGTCCCTGAGCGTGTCTCACACCTCCTCCCTGTCCCCTCTGTGCCCCCAGGTGTGGTTCAAGAACCGCAGGGCCAAATACTCTCGGCAGCGGCTCCAGCAACAACTGCGAGGCCACGGAGGCCGCAGAGGCCGTGGAGTCCGAGCTGCGTCCACTTTCCCCGGAGCCCCCGCCCCCTGTGGCCCCTTGTTCCCGCAGGGCCCACGTTTCCCGAGCCCCGCTCTGCCCGGCCCCTCGGGAATCTTCCCAGCAGCAGAACCCGCCGTCTGCAGCCTCGAGCAGGCCTGGGGGGCCCCTGGGTACGGCGACCAGGAGGGCGTCCCGGCTGCCCCAGGCCCCACGCCAGGCCCAATCCCAAGCTCATTCCTGGGCCCATCCCCAGGCCCGGGCGCATTCCCGGGTTCATTCCCAGGCCCAGGCCCAATCCCGGGCCCTGCCGCAGACCCAACCCTGTGCCCAACTCCAGGCCCATTCCCGGGCCCAACCCCAGACCCAACCCCAGGCCCAACCCCAGGCCCAATGTGGCCTCAGAGCCCCTATGCCTCCGACTTCTCAGCGGACACTTCTTTATTCCCTGACTTCACAGAGCTCCTCTCACCCCAAGACCCCTTCGAGGTCTCCTCGGTCTCCACCACCACGTCTGGGCACCAAGAGGGGGATGATTTTGAGGACAAAAAAGACTCAGGCCCCAGGTCGTTACTGGATTTATAGGGGGGTGAGCCTTGTGCCTGCAAAGCCCTGAAGATCCCAGGGGCCAGGGGGCCTGGGGCCGTGGCTGGTTGGTCTTCACCGCTGGGTACTTTCTGCGGTGAATGCACCGCCTTTTACCCAACTTGCTGACAAGGTGCGGATTTGGGGCCTTCACTGTGTGGCCATCACAAGTCGCCCGGCTGTGGACGTCCCCACCTGGTCATTTGGGTTGAGCGCCAGCATTTCTCTCCACTAGCAGAGAATCGCTGCTCCTGGGTATGTTTAGCGTTAGCCCGAGAGCTTTCCACAGGGCTCCTTCCAGGGCTTCTGGGGTCAGCACCGCCCCCCGCACCAGCCCCTACTCAGGATTTGAGACTTTAATGTTTGCCGTTCTGCCAACTTGTGACTTCGTTGTGGTTTTAATATGAATTTCCCCAATGACTCAGAGGTTGAGAAATTCACACATGTTAATTGAACATTAAAAATCCTCATAATGTGTCCACTTTTTTACCCGTTTTTCTTTGTTTGAATTTATTCTCATATTCTCTTGGCAATTAACTTGCAAACATCTTTCCCATTTGTATTTTGTTTTCATTAATAGCATTTCCTGATTTTAGTGTCCATTTCAGGGCTTTTTTTCAAACTACCTGTTGTTATGGGCCAGTTTTGTCTTGTTTTGTTTTGTTTTTCTTTTCCATCAGTGGCAGACCTATGTTGTAAAACACAGTGACATTATTAATCATATTAAAATGACTTTTACAAGATATCCCCACTTTCAAACTGACAGGAAAGTTTCTTAAAGCTGGTGTTTCTAAAAGCCTCTGTGACTAACTGGGAACAGAGCTTACACGTGGTGCCAGTCAGAAGGGCTTGGCTTACTGCTTTGAAAATTGCTCCGTTTTCTTACTTTTTCCTTCTAAGAATAATGTTTTTTTTCTTGCTTGCTTAAGATATCTTTCATTATCACATGGTCATGAAGGTATTCTGTTTTCTTCTCTAAAATATCTATAGTTTTACCTTTCCTGTGTACAAGGGCTGTCCAGAAAGTATTCAGCCATGTAACAATTAAAGACCCTTGTAGGTCTTTACTACATCTAGAATTGATTGTGTGTGGTGTGAGGTAGGGATTATTTTTTCTCATAGATTTCTGATTGTCAATTTATTAAGATGTTCGTAATTTACTTTGTCATAAATCAAGGGCCCATTAATGTATGGGTCTGTATCTACAAAGTCTTTATTTTGGGTTCTTAGTCTCTATCTTCTTGCACCAATACCATCCTACCCCTCTCTCTGTCCTCTCCTCTCCTGCATCTTTTGCCAGCCCCTTGTGGCCATCCTGGCCCCTGACTGAGTCTTCCCACAGCCAGTTCCCTGACCCAGTCCTGTTCTCATTTAGCAAATGCTCCAATCCTCTTAGGTCAGGACAGCCTCAGCAAAACACAGGGAGAATTAGTGGGGATTTGAAGGAACATGTGACAGGCTGTGGTTGGAGGTGGGGACAGACTGCCTAGATATAATGAAAAATGCTCCAGCTTAACAGAGAGACCCTGACAGGAATGCACACAGAAAAACACACTTAGACCCCACAAAGAGACTGAGGGGCAGGGAGAGGGAAACTAAGGCACAGAAGTTCTTGCCCTTAAAACCAGAACAGGCAGGAGTAGGGTCCCCCCAGCATGTGTCACTTTCCATGTGATAGCAGCTGCCCTATGTGCTCTAATAACCTTACAAAAGGTTCTTTGAGGCTGGCAGCCTTTAATCCCTTTACCTATAGAGGGTTACACCAAACATCAGAGTGTTTAATTAAGTGCCTTTCTGAGTAGACAGAAAATATCCAAGCTGAGCATCCTCAGGCTCCCCAGCTGGAGAACACAGCCCTTCACCCCTCTACTCCTCTATCGAGTTGTGATGAGTCCATCTGCTTCTTGGACTATTTGGAGAAGGACACGTGGCCAGCTGGATGTCCATGAAGCTGGGTAACAGCTGCACCTTCTCCAGGCATGTGGGGTGTGAACTGCATGGAGTTGTGCCATTTACACACGCAGCACAGAGCCTGGCTTACAGGAAGCACTGAGTAAATGGGTGATATTATTCTGCCATTTAGACAACACCCCCTCCTCTACCTCTTTCCTCCCCTGACTCATCTCCCACCATCTCTGCCCTGCATAGACCCACGTCCCCCCTTCCCTCTCTTTCCTTGGTCTCTCTCCTTCCCTGTCAGTCCCCAGGCTTCTTCCTAGCAGGTTTCCCCGGCCTTGACCTAGTCTAGCTCACCACCTGCCCCAATCCTCTTAGAGCCAGGCCAGCATCTGCAGAATCTCAGCCAGGTCAGCGAAGAGTTGAAGAGGACACAGGACATGTTGGCAGACGATGCCAAAACCCTTCTCAAGCCCCTGCCTGCATCTTCTCACACCTCCTTAGTGACCATAAGACTTCAGTTACAGCAGCTGGTGCTGTCGGGGTCTCTTCCATCCTTTCACCTGCATAAGCCCCAGGGACAGGCTCTCGGGAAGACAAGATAAGCTATAGGATCTCCTGTCCCTGATTTATCATCAATGACTTGGGCCGTGGCTGAAACAACATGTTGTAGGTGTTCACAGACATGCTTGGCTGTCTTTGCACATTTAATGAAAAAAATGTAAAACCTTCCAATTTTTGTTCTCTCTTTTGGCTGCACTCAGCTCTGGGAATGGGAATAGGATGGAAATTTATTTTTAGTACCATAATCATTCACTTTTGTATATCTGGAATTTCTTGCCAGAGAAGTGCTTTTATTTTATCTTTAAAAAACTGTATCTTGGATAAAGTAAAACTGTAATACTTGAGGCTGACATAGGAAAAACCCGACAGAATTCTCTCTCTGTCTCTGTCTCTCTCTCTCTCCCCACATCCCCCCCACCTCCTGGAATTAATAAATGAATTTGGCAAGGTCCCAGGATGCAAAAATCAATAAACAAAAATAAATTGTATTTCTATATAGTAGCAACAAAAAATTGGAAAATGAATAAAATTTTAAAAACAAATTTACATTATTTACAAAAGCATTTGAAAACATAAAATACCTAGGAAGAAATCTAATAAAAGTTGTACAAGATAGCTACAATTATCAAAACATTGCTGATAGAAATTAAAGAAGACCTAAATAGGTAGGCGAGGTGGCTCATGCCTATAAATCTCAGCACTTTAGGAGGCCAAGGCAGGCGGATCGCTCAAGGCCAGGAGTTGGAGGCTGCAGTGAGCTGTGACCACACCACGCACTCCAGCCTGGGCAACAGAGTGAGACCCTGTCTCTAAAAAAAAAAAAAAAGACCTAAATAAATAGAAAGGCACTCCATGTTCATGAATATTCTCCCCAAATCTGCCTATAAATTCAATGCAATCCCAACCAAAATCTTAGCAAGGTTTTTTGATGAAGTTGATAAGATGATCCTAAAATTAGAGGGAAATGCAGATCTAGAATAGCCAAACAATCTTGAAAATGAAGAACAAAGTTGAAGAATTTATACTACCTAATTTCAAGATTTATTATAAAGCTACAACAGTCAAGGAAATATGTTATGGGCATAAGGATCAACAAATAGAGCAATAGAATAAATCCAGAAATAGATCCTTATTTGCAATCAACTTGTTTTGAATAAAGCATCAAGTCAATTGTGGGAGGGTGGTAACAACAAATGGTTTGAGATATTGGATATCTACATGTGGGGTAAAGCAAACCTTGACTGCCACCTCACTCCAAAGGAAAAGCTAGAACCAAGAAGCTTCTAGAAGGTTCCATGGAGGAATATTTTCATAACTTTGGAGTGAGCAAAGACTTCTTAGACAGGATAGAAAAAGCACTGAACATGAAAAAAAATGATAAATTGGGCTTTGTCAATTAAAAATTTCTGCTCATCAAAAGATTCCATTAATAAAATTAGTAAACAAGCCACAAACTTGGAAAACATTCACAGTGCATTTACATGACAAAGAACTCGTATCGGGGTTCCATTTTTTAAATCCTACAAATCAGCAATAAAAAGACAAGCAGCCTAACTTTTTTAAATGGGCAAAAGACTTGAAGAAACCTCACAAAAGAAGACAACATACAAAAGGCCAATAAGCACATGACATAATTCGTCATCAGGAAAATGCATATTAAAACCAAAATAAGCTGACAATTCACACCCATAGGAACGGCTAAAATCAAAAAGACTGACAATCTCAAGTGCTGGTGAGGATTTGGAGCAACCAGAACTGTCATTGCTGGTGAGCGCAAATGGTACAATCACTTTGGAAAACCATTTGGAGGTTTTTTTTTTTTTTAAGATGGGTTCTCACTGTGTCACCCAGCCTGGAGTGCAGTGACATGATCATGAGCTGCAGCTCACTGCAACCTTGAGCTCCTGAGCTCAAGCAACCTTCCTGCATCAGCTCCCCAAGTAGCTGGGGCTACAGGCACGTGCCACCACGCCTGGCTAATTCTTTTAATTTTTTTTTTTTTAAGAGACAGGGTCTTGCTATGTTGCTAAGGCTGGTTTCGAACTCCTGGCCTGAAGAGATCCTCCCACCTCAGCCTCCCAAAGTGCTAAGATTACAGGCACGAGCCACCACACCCTGCCTGGTAGTTTTTTAGAAAGTTAAACATAAACTTACCATATGACTCAGAAATTCTTCTACTAGTATTTACACATGAGAAAATAAAATACATGTCCACAAAAAGACCTGCACAAGAATGTTCATAGCAACTTTATTCATAAAAGACAAAAATGGAAACAGCCCGAGTGAATCAGGCTAAGCAAGTCATTGTACATCCATGCAATGAGGTGCCACTCAGCAATGAAAAGAAACAAACTACAGATACCCATAATAATGCAGAAGAACCTCAAAATCATTATGCTGAGTGAAAGAAGCCAGATCCAAGAGACTATATAAGGTGTGAATTCTTTTATATGAAATTCTAAAAGAGGCAAAACTAATCTGTAGTTACAGAAAGCAGACTTGGTTGTCCAGGGGGAGCAAAGGGGTAATGGGGAGAAAATGAGTGTAAACAGTCATCACCCCAGGGAACTTTTTGGGGTGATGGGCACTTCTTGTTTTGGGTGTTGGTATCACAGTTCTATATATTTATCAAGTCAATTATACCGAACACTTAAGACCACTGCATTTTATCAAACATAAATAAAACATCTATTTTTTAAAAGTTGATGTTTTAAAATTGTGTGAATTTTTGGCAGGTGGTGGCGGCTCATGCCTGTAATTCCAACAGTTTGGGAGTACGAGGTGGGAGGATTGCTTGAGACCAGGAGTTTGAGACCAGCCTGGGCAACACAGTGAGACCCCGTCTCTACTAAAAATAGAAAAATTAGCTGGAAGTCGTGGCACAAGCCTGTAGTCCCAGCTACTTGGGAGGCTGAGGCAGGAGGATCGCTTAAGCCCAGGAGTTGGAGGCTGCAGTGAGCTATGATGATGCCACTGCACTCTAGCCCAGGTGACAGAGCGAGACCCTGTCTCAAAAATAATAATGGCAAGCAGGGGAGGAATATGGAAATCCTCTGTACCATCTTCTCAATTTTTCTGTAAAAACAAAGCCATTCTTAAAAAGTAAAATCTGTTGGGCACAGTGGCGCATGCCTGTGATCCCAGTGACTCGGGAATCTGAAGCAGGAGGATCCCTTGAGGCCAGGAGTTCAAGACCAGCCTGGGCAACATAGTGAAGACCCCACCTCTTTTTTAAAAATGTCTAAAAGGTGTATCAAAAACAAAAAAAAATTTAGTATGTGTGTGTGTAACAGGTTTGTGAGGAGTCAGTGAGTTCTTAGCACAATGACTAGCACATACTGCTTCAAACTCCGACAGTTTTCCTGCTGTCTCTCAGTTCCTCAGTTCCCGCCTTCTTCACACCCTCTGCATTTATACTTTGTCTTATTTTATTTTTTAAATATGCGTCTGGTGGCCATGTGAATACTGCTGGCCCGCCCTGACAGGGGGCATGTCCCCTCTTTCCATACCTTCCCGCTCCCGCTGTGTCCCCGCACCGCTCCCTCCCGGCCTCCCGCGGCCTCTGCCGCCCCCTTGTGGCCGCCCTGGCCCCACAGTCTCCCCAGGGCGGGTTCTCTGACCCTGTCCTGGTCCCATTTAGCAAACGTTCCAATCCTCTTAGGCCAGGCCCGCCTCAGCGGAGCGGGGAGAGAATTAGATCAGATTTGCAGGTGGGAGACACATGACAGGCTACTGGGAGAGGGCGGGGACAGAGGGCTTGGACAAAACAAAAGCCCTCCTGCTAATCTCACGGACCCTGGTAGGGACAGACACAGACACACACGGAGGAGACCGAGGGGCAGAGGCACAGAAAGGATTAGAATGAATCTCCCACCCAGAGAGGGGTGGACAGTGTTACCTCTTGACCACTGAGGACCTGGGGATTTTGTTACGTCTCATCTGTATTTCTAGGTGCACAGTTTATTGCCTCTAAATATAATAGCATTTCCCTCTGAAAGGAACCTGAGTTCCTTGGCACAAGGGCTGATTCAGGTCTTGCCTGGAACATCTTGTCAAGCCTGAAAATAGGAAGCTCTCAAAAATGGCTGTAATCCTAGCACTCAGGGAGGCCGAGGCGGGAGGATCGCTTTCGCTCAGGAGTTCCAGACCAGCCTGAGCAAGAGTGAGACCCCATCTCTACCAAAAATAGAAAAATTAGCCAGGCGTGGTGGCGCATGCCTATGGTCCCAGCTACTAAGGGGGCTGAGGCAGGAGGATCCCTTGAGCTCAGGAGTTTGAGGTTGCTGTGAGCTATGATGACGCCCGTGCACTCTAGCCCAGCTGACAGAGACTCTGTCTCAAAAAAAATAAATAAATAAAATAAAAAATGGCAGGGGTTATGTTGGTAGAACTCAGGCACCAAACTGAAGACACCAAAGGCAGAACAATTTGAGCTTCAAAAGAAGAACAGCTGTAATGAATTGAAAGATGTCAGATACATAAAAGTCCATGGGTTCACAGTGGTCCTCCAAAGAGAAAGAAGGCCAGGAGAGGTGGCTCACACTTGTAATCCTAGCACACTGGGAGGCTGAGGTGGAACGATTGCTTGAGGCCAGGAGTTCGAGACTACCCTGGGCAACATAGTGAGATCCCATCTTTACAAAAAATTAAAATTAGATGCATATTACCAAGCAAAAGAAGCCAATCTGAAAAGGCTACATACTGTATGATTCCAACTATATGACATCCTGGAAAAGACAAAGCTATGGAAACAATAAAAAGATCAGTGGTTGAGAGGGATTGGAGGAAGGGAGGGATGAATAGGCAGAGCATCAACAGTCTTTAGGGCAGTGAAACTCTGCTTTATTATACTATAATGGTGGATACACGCCATTACACATTTGTCAAAACCCCTAGAATGAATTCCAAGAGAGAAGTCTAAGGTAAACTATGGACTTTGGGTGATAATGATGTGCCAGTGTAGGTTCATCAACTGTAATGAATGTACCACTCTGGTGGGGGATGTAGACAAGGCTGCATGTGGGGGGTGGTATATGGAAAATCTCTGTACTTTCTGCTCAAATTTGCTGTGAATCTAAAACTGCTCTAAAAAATAAAGTCTATTTTTAAAAAAAATAGAGGCAATGACTCCACATCTGGTGGTTCTGAATTAACTAGTCTGGATGTGGCATGAGTATTCAGTTTTTAAATCTCTCCCCTGGTGAGTCCAGTGTGCAGCCAAGGTTAAGAATCACTGCATTTAGGTTGCTACAATTTAGCATTGTAGTCCCAGCTACTCAGGAGGCTGAGGCGGGAGGATCACTTGAGACCAAGAGTTCGAGTCTAGCCTGGACAACATAGTGAGACCCCTATCACTTAAAAAATAAAAGAGAGAACCACTGCCTTTAGGGCTGAGGGGAGCTTAATAACCTAGGGAGGGTGCCATGCTTCTAAAACAGGTCTTATTAAATATAGAAGATAAAATAAGAAGGAAACTGAGGACAGGTATAGAGTGAAAATACACTCAAGGAACACATAGCCCAAATGCAATGTGTCGATCTTGTTTGGGATAGCACTCAAAAAAACCAACATTTAAAAAATATCTTTTTTTTGTACTCAGCCAAATCATTTTGTGTGTGTGTGAAAATGAATTTTTTTTTTTTTGAGATAGAGTCTCATTCTGTCACCCCAGCTGGAGTGCAGTGGCATCATCGTAGCTCACTGCAGCCTCAAACTCCTGGGCTCCAGTGATCCTCCTGCCTCAGCCTCCCAAGTAGCCGGGACTACAGGCACGTGCCACCAGGCCCAGCTAATTTTTCTTTTTCTTTTTTTTTTTTGTAGAGACAGGGTCTCACTCTTGCTCAGGCTGGTCTCCAACTCCTGAGCTCAAGTGATCCTCCCACCTCAGCCTGCCAGAGTGCTAGGATTACAGGCGTGAGCCACCGTGCCTGGCCAAAATGAACTTTTTCCTTTGATTTTTAGTTGACATATAATAATTGTGCATATTTATGGGGTACAAAGTGATATTTTGATACGTGTATACAATGTGTAATAATCAAATCAGGGTAATTAGCACATCCATCACCTGGAACATTTATCATTTCTTTGTGTTGTGAACATTCAAAATCTTCTCTTCTAGCTTTTTGAAAATATACACCAAATTATTGTCAACTGTATTCACCCTACAATGATATAGAACGCTAGCATTTATTCCTCCCATTAGCTGTAACTTTGTATCTATTACTCAACCTCTCCCTATCCTCCCCTTCCCAGCATCTAATAACCGAAATTCTACTCTCTACTTCCATGAGCTCAATTTTTTTTAGCTCCTACATGTGAGTGAGAACATTTGGGGCCTGGTGCAGTGGCTCACGCCTATAATCCTAGCACGCTGGAAGTCCGAAGTGGGAGGATCACTTGAGCTCAGGAGTTTGAGACCAGCCTGAGCAACAACGAGACCCCATCTCTACCAAACATAGAAAAATTAGCCAGGCGTGGTGGCGCACATCTGTAGTCCCAGCTATTCGGGAGGCTGAGGTAGGAGGATCACTTGAGCCCAGGAGTTGGAGGTTGCAGTGAGCTACGACGACACCACTGCACTCTACCCAGGGTGACAGAGCAAGATTCTGTCTCAAAAAAAAAAAAAAAGAACATTTGGTATTTATCTTTCTATACCCGACTGTTTTGTTTAACTTAATGTCCTCCAGGCTCATCCATGTTTCCATGAATGACAAGATATCATTTTTTATGGCTGAATAGTATTCCATTGTGCATATATACCACATTTTCTTTATCCATTCTTCTGTGGATGGACATTTACATTGATTTCATATCTTGGCTATTGTGAATAGAGCTGTAATAAATACGGGGGTACAAGTATCTCTTCAATATACTGATTTCCTTTCCTTTGGATAAATACTCAATAGTGGGATTGCTAGATCCTGTGATAGTTGTATTTTTAGTTCTTTGAGAAGCCTCCATATTGTTTTCCAGAATGGCTGTGCTAATTCACATTCCTACCAGCAGCATATAAGAGTTCCTTTTTGTCCAAATCCTCATCAGCATTTATTTTTTGTCTTTTTGATGATACCCATTCTAACTGGGGTGAGATGGTATCTCATCATTGTTTTGATTTGCATTTCCCAATGATTAGTAATGAAGAGCATTTTTTTCATATACTTGTTGGCCATTTGCATGTCTTCTTTTGAGAACCTTTGCCCATTTTTTAATTGGATTATTTCATTGGTTTCTACTGTTGAGTTGTTTGAGTTCCTTGTGCATTTTCAATACTAGCCTCTTGTTGGGTGAACAATTTGCAAATGTTCTTTCCCATCCTACAGGTTGCCTCTTCACTTGTTAATTGTTTCCTTTGCTGTGCAGAAGCTTTTCAGTTTGTTACAGTCCGGTTTGTCTATTTTGGTTTTGTTGCTTCTACTTTCGAAGTCTTACCCATAAAATCTTTGCCTAAACCAATGTCCTGACACATTTCCCCTATGTTTTTCTCTAATAGCTTTATAGTTTCAGATCTTACGTTTAAGTCTTAAAAAGATATCTTAGTCACCACTGGGGGAATTCAAACATGGGCCAGGGATTACATGGTACTGAAGAATTACTGCTGATTTTGTTAGATGTGATGATGGTCTTGTAGTTATATTCTAAAAAAGTTAAAATGTCCTTATCCATTAGAACTAAATACTAAGGTATTCACTGGTGAAATAATATGATATTTGAGATTTGCTTTTAAGTATCCTGGGCCAAAAGAAGTGAAAATGGCGTGGTAAACAGATAAAACGAGATTGTAAAATGTTGAGGCTGGGTGATGGGCACATGGGAGTTCATCATACTATTCTCTCTATTTTGGGGTATCTTTACATTTTTTACACAATTAAAATAAATTTTAAAAAGGTAAGTGGAGGCTGAGTATATACCCAAAAGAACTGAATGTCCAAACAGCTGTTCATACATTGCAGCACGATTTACAATAGCTAAAAGGTGGAAACAACCCAAATGTCCACCTACTGCCAAATGGATAAACAGTATGTGGTCTCTCCATACAATGGAATATTATTTGTCAATAAAGAGAAATGACATGAAGTACTGATATGCACTACAACATGAATGATCCTTGAAAACATTATGCTTAAGTGAAAGAAGCCAGACACAAAGGCCACATATTGTACGATTCCATTTATATAAAACATCCAGAATAGGCAAATCCATAGGGACAGAAAGTAGATTAATGTATGCCAGGGGCGGGGTGAGGGGGACATGGGGTGTGACTGCTTAGTGGGGTCAGGATTTCTTTTTGGAGTGACAAAAGGTTGTGGAACTAGAAAGTGATGATAGTGGCACAACATTGGGAACGTACTAAATGACACTGAATACATCGTACACTTTAAGAGAGTTAGAATGGTAAGTTTTGTGTCATGTGTACTTTAACATAATAAAAAAAAATGGCCAGGGGGTAGAGGCGTGAAAGGAGAGTGTGCGCCCCCCTCCTTCCTCCTCCTTTGAACATCGATTTGATGCCCGGAGATGCAATGGCCATCTGGCCCTCACCAAGTATTAAAACCAAGTAGATAAAAATCCACCAAGCCAAAGGTGAGAGAATGAAAACATAGAAAAATTCTGAAACCTTGAGCTGACTACCAACCTCAAGACCTCTTGACAATAAATGAATGTCCTTGAAGTAAAAAAAAAAAAAAAAAAAAAACCGTAGGCGCGGGAGCCTGCCTGTCACAAGGTTCTGCAAAGTGGGGTCGCAGAGAGGTTGGGCTGAGGGAATAGGAGGACTCGGCCTTTCCCTGGGTGGAAAAAAGTGAGGAAGGGCAGGGAGGCAAAAAAGGCAGTTCTCTGAGTCAGGAAGGGAAGACCCCAGAAGTCAAAGAGATATCGAAGGCAAAATTTCTCATTTTGCACATGACCTTGGTCATGCTGCCCTCGGGTGCCCGATCTCGGCAGGGAGTTGCCTGGATCCTCCACCGCCGTTTCCCTTCTTTCCTCCCTCCACCAAGTCTTCACCTTAGAGATGAAGTCACTTGTCTGAGGTCCCAGGTAGCGAAGTAGCAGGTAGCGAAGCCGGGACGCGTTACAGTAAGAAGGTGTCTGAAGAGAGAAAGAGTTGACGTTTTTTCTTTAAAAAGTGTCATGTCACCACGCCAAAGATGGTGATTCACTTGACCGTACTAAATCTCCATGGCCAGAAGTGACTCCTGGTGATCCACAGCGATCCATGGGGATCCACTGGGATCCTGGTCTTGGACGGTGATCCGAGGTGAACCGAGAAGATGCAGTGCTCAGACTTGGCCACGTGCTGTCGCTGTTGGAAAAGAATTCACTGTGTCGCCCAGTTCAGGCTCAGTGATGTTCCGGCTGGATTGTCTTTGCTTGAAGGTGTGAATTGTCTTGGTTGAGGCAAAATAGGATCACGGCACTTTCGGGCATACGGTAAAATTAAAATCAAAGAGCCGTGGTAGATATGTCTAGGGCGCACCAATTTTTCAAATTCTCATCCGCCTCCTGAACACAGGAAGACTGAATTTCTCAGCCAGGTTCTGCAGGTGGGCAGGGGCCTTGTGGGCGGAGCTCTGCCAGTGGGCGGGGCTGTGTAACTGATTCTGGCCAATGGGCTGTGACTAAAGGTGATGCGCTCACTTCCCGGCTGACGCCTTTGAGAGCCAAAGCTCGCTTCTCTGTGTTCTCCCTGCTCTGTCTACTGAAGATGCTGTGCCAGGTGCAGCAACAGAAGAATGGTGCCTCCATCAATGTAGAGCTGCACTGTCTAATAAGATAGCCACTAGCCACACATTACATACGTTTGGATGTCAATTTAAATAAACTAAAATAAGTCATTCAGTTCTTTAGTTGCACCACATTTCAAGTCCTCGGCAACAACATGAAGCCAGTGGCTATCGTGTTGGACAGGGCTTCTCTATCGTGTTGGATAGAGAAACATTCCATCGTGCAGAAAGTTCTGTTGGACAGTGTTGCTCTAGATCCCTGACTGGGTACATAGAGGACAGTTGCCCTGGAGAGGGTTTTGCATGTGTTGTGTTAATCCATGGAGATTTGAGTTTGCTTTTGTTTGTTTCCACTGAAACATAGCCAACCTAGCCTGGTCCTGCCAGATTTCTTGTTTAAACAAAGAATTTAAGAGTCTTGTGTTATTTAAATTATCAACTGGTGCCGCAATGTGGCTTAGGTAACACATTGAGAGCTGAGAACGGTGACACCATGCTGACCCCAAATACGAGAGAAGCTGGCCATTGAGGTTACCGTCAACCTCCACCGGATCTCAGTTGCTCGCACGTCTCTGTTTCTGATCTCTCCACCTGGCTTAGAACTATGCCACCAAAGGCTTGTCACACTAAGGAAACCATCAGAGTCATTAAAAATAAAGACATGTGGGGGCTTTGTTTCTTGTTTCTATTGTTGATGGTTATCTTGTGGCTTTTCCCAGATGTCACTGGGCATAGAGGCATGGAACATGGGTGGTTTCATGAGTTGCCAGCATTTGGCTTGAGGGAGAAACCATTTTGTTTCTAGAATGAGTGGGTCAAAGTTTGAAAGTTAATCAGATTAGGATTGTATTTGATTTGAAGGAAGTGTGTGCTTCATGGCTATCAACAATTACAAAAAGAGGCCAGATGCTGCATCTAACACCTGTAATCCTAGCACTTTGAGAGGCCAAGGCAGGAGGATCACTTGAGGCCAGAGTTCAAGACCATCCTGAGCAAGAGTGAAACCCTGTCTCTACAAAACATAGAAAAATTAGCCAGGCATGGTGGTGTGCGCCTGCAGCCCCAGCTACTCAGGAGGCTGAGGCGGGAGGATCGCTTGAGCCCAGGAGTTTGAGGTTGCAATGAGCTACGATGACACCACTGCACTCCAGCCTAGGGTGACAGAGCGAGATCCTGTCTCAAAAAAAAAGAAAAAATTACAAAAACATTGAGCTTCCTCAATTCTGAAGGAAATAAAACTCCAGTGGTCTTCATGTGACTTTCTGGATGGAAGTTATAAAATACAGGCATCCTCCTTTATTTGCAGTTTCACTTTCCACAGTTTCAGTTACTCGTGGTCAACCATGGTTCAAAAATATTTAAATAGAAAATTCCACAAATGAACAACTTACAAGTTTTAAATTGCACACCATTCTGAGTAGCAGGATGAAATCTCACACCTTCCCATCTCCGTGCTGCCCAGGTCATGAATCATCCCTTTGTCTAGTGTATCCACACTCTATATGTCACTTGCCCGTAAGTCACTTAGTTGCCATCTTGGTTATCAGACGACTGTCATGGTGTCGCAGCGCTAGTGTTCCAATACCCTTATTTTATTTAATAATGGCCCCAGAGCACAAGAGTAGCGATGCTGTCGATTTGGATATGCTACAGAGACGCCATAAAGTGCTTCCTTTAAGTGAAAAGGTGAAAGTTCTCGACTTGATAAGGAAAGAAAAAAAATCATATGCTGAGGCTACTAAGATCTACGGTAAGAACAAACCTTTTATCCTTGAAATTGTGAAGAACAAAAAGAAATCCATGCTTAGTATACCATCCGTGGTTTCAGGCATCCATGGGGTGGGGGGGGTCTTTGAACGTATCCCCAAGAATAATGGGGGATGACTGTATTGCTGTTGACCCAGCAATTCCACTCCTAGGTATATGTCCAAAAGAACTGAAAACAGGTGTTCAAACAAAAACTTGCACCTGAACGCACTATTCACAATAGCCAAAAGTTGGAAACAATCTAAATATCCATCAAATGATAAATGGATAAATGAATGGAATATTATTTAGCCACAAATAGTAATGAACTACTGATGTGTTACCACACAGATGAACCTTGAAAACATTGTGCAAAGTGAAAGAAGCCACAAAAGGCCACATATGGTATGATACCACTTATATGAGTTGCTCAGAGTAGGCAAATCCATACAGATAAAAAGTAGATTAGTGGTTGCATAGGGCTGGGAGACTAGAGAGTATAGAGGTTTCTCTTGGTGGTGATGAATGTGTTCTGAGATTGATCGTAGTGATGATTGCATATATCTGTGATATACTAAAAACCATTGAATTGTGCACTTTAAATGGGTGAATCATATGGTGTGTGAATTATAACTCAATTATGCTATTTTTTCAAGAAAAAAACATAGCTGAGGCTGTGACTTTTTCTTGTTCTCAGCATATTCCCTCTCATCATGATCATCTGACCAGTCTCTTCCAGACATGGCTTCACAGATGTTTCCAACTTAGAAGGCTCAAAGACTGGGACCTTTGTATACAGATCCCTCTTTGCAGTATCTGATGGGTTTTCTCACCTCACCTAGGCCACCCAATGGCCTGGCTCAAACCATCAGAGAGGAGAATTTAGGCATAATTAGACACGAATGATTTGCTAAAACACTTCCCAGAGTTTTTCTAACCAAGATTATTAGAACTCCCAATTTTTCATCCGACAACTGGATAAGAGCGGTCAAAACAAAAACAGTAACATCCTCCTGCCTTGGGGACCTTTCATAAATATTCTGGTGGATTTTACACAGATGAAATTTTGTTCACATGTTTTAGTAATTTGAATCAACTTTTTCAGGATGGGTAGTTGCATGTAAGAGTTAACACAATGGCCTCAGTGAAAGGACTTTTAAAAGAAGCTATTCCTGATTTTGAAATACCTTCATCATTTATTAATAGCCACCAGAACCCACTCTTTATAAAATAGATTCTGAAGGAAGTTTTTTAAACCTAAATTATTCACCCACATCTTTATGGCCCACATTATCCGGAATCTGCTTGGGTAGTGAAATATCTAAATGGACTTCATAACAAATAAACAGGCTGAGGTTTGTACAGAAGCAAGACAAAAATGGACAGATTCCCATAGCCCTCACAATCTTGGCACATGAAATATTAATAAGTTGGCCTGAAAGACTTCTAGTCACTTCCCAGTGTCCTCCCATCAGTGGAACATTGATGTGATGGTTGGGGTTGTGTTAGATGATGACAGTGCAGTAATGGAGGGTGTCACAGCCCTCCAACTTCAGCTGACACAGAACAGTGACAGTGTAATTGCTGACAGCCAGGTTCTCGGAAGACAGTCCTTGAATCTTGCTAAAAGAGGCTGATCAAACCCAACCAATTCCTAATCTAGCTGTCAGATGCTAAGGCCTCTATCCGGGATCCATGTCTCCCATTATAAGATGTCAATTCCCTGCTGCCCCTGTCAGTTATTGCTGTGTAACAAACCACCCCAAAACTCAATGGCCTACAACAACAACGGGTTTTTTTTTTTTTTTTTTTTTGAGACAGGGTCTCGCTCTGTCGCCCAGGCTAAAGTGCAGTGGCATCATCATAGCTCATTCCAACCTCGAACTCCTGGGCTCAAGTGATCCTCCTGCCTCAGCCTCCTGAGTAGCTGGGACTAAACAATGTATTATTATAGCTCATGTGTCCCAGGGTTGGCTGGGGATTGTTTCCATCTAGGGCATTCTCGGCTGGGCTAAGCGGGGCTTGTTCGTGTGCCCGTGGGTTTTGTCTGGGGAGAGGGCGGGTCCGCTCTATTTTTCCTTAGGGCTATTTGGCTGGGGCCGCTCTGCTCCACGTGTCGTTCATGCTCCTCTGGGACCAGCAGGGGGCGCACAAGAGCAAGGCAATGGGAAGCTCGGGCCCGGCACGCCGCTCCTCCTGCCTCATTCCATTGGCCAAAGGGGGTCACGTGGTCAGATCCAACCTCAAGAGCGGAGAAAGTACAATTCCTCTCAAGTAGGAAGGTTACAAAGGGGGAAAGGCATAGATACGAGGAGGGGTGAAATACTGGGGCCCAAAGCACAATCTACTGCACTACCATCTAGCACCTTCTTCCAATCAGCTGCAGTTTTTCTCCCAAACCCAGGAATCAGGGACCCACTTCAAACCGGAGGTCACAGGAAGCTCCTGGTGTGCCAGGACCACCTCACCCTTGGCCGGCTGACCACCAAAAATTCAACCCTGAGCATATATTAATAATTTCAATGTTAATAATATAAAATATTAATATAACTATTATAACATATAGCATATAAACATTAATTTATAACATATTACAACAGGGCAACAGAGCAAGACCCCCTGTCTCAAAAAAAAAGAAAAAAAGAAGTATGAACTGCTTATTGGCAAACAGGCTGACCGAGTCAATCAGGCTAGAGTGCAGTGGCGTCATCATAGCTCACTGCAGCCTCAAACTCCTGGGCTGAAGTGATCCTCCTGCCTCAGCCTCCCCAGAAGCTGGGACTATAGGCGTGCACCACCACACCCAGCTAATTTGGGTTTTTTTTTTTTAATTAGAGATGAGGTCTCCCTATGTTGCCCAGGCAGGTCTCAAAATCGATGTTCCCTCCTTGGCCTCCCAACATGCTGGGATTACAGGCGTGAGCCACCAGGCCTGGCCAGTTCCTGCTTCTGACTGCCCATTCTCCCCAGTGGGGCAAATGCAGCTTACAATTTGTCCAACACGGAGGTCTAGCCACGTCTCAAAACTGAGAACAGAGACGGCCCTGCAGCTGGCTGAATTAATAGTCCCAATTCTTCACCTTGCCTGCTCCCACACACTTTGCCACGTGACTTCGCAATACCTCCCACCAAAAAGAGGGAGTACGTTAGTACTTTTCACTACCCCTTGAATTTGGGTTCAGGGTGTGATATGTCAGGAGTGAGGTGCACACAGGTTTGGAAAGCGCTCCATTGTGCCTCCCTTACCCCTGCGAGAACATGCGCAACCAAGGCTGTTGGTTCCAGGAGGAACCATCCGGAGAGCAAGGGCTCTGAGACCCAGGGAGCGGTGTGGCTTTTCCTGACCCTAACCTTGGAAGTCTCATGGTACCAGTCCTGCCACATGCTCTTGGTGGAGGGAATCACAAGCCCACTTGGATTCAGAGGGAGAGGCGTAGACCCAGCTCTTGAAGGGAGTGGTGTTGTTAGGGGTGGAATTGAGTCCCCTCAAGATCTTATGTTGAAGCCCTAACTCCCAGGACCTCAGAATGTGACTGTGTCTGGAGACAGGACCTTTAAAGAGGTGAGGAAGTTAAAATGAG
Organism: Daubentonia madagascariensis; assembly: GCA_023783475.1. NCBI lineage: Eukaryota > Metazoa > Chordata > Mammalia > Primates > Daubentoniidae > Daubentonia > Daubentonia madagascariensis. Next base: position 535,088 of record JAKFHU010000162.1, read on the forward strand.
GTCATGAGCGTGGGCCCTAATCCAATCTGACTGGTGTCTTTATAAAAGGAAACTTGGACAAAGAAGAGACCAGAGACGTGAGGACAGAGAGAGGCCTCAGAGGACACCAACTCCTTCCAGCATCTGGACCGTGGATTTCTGGCCTCCAGGAATTGTGAGAAAATAAATTTGTTGTTTAAGCCACCAAGTCTTAAGCCACCAAGTTTAAGCCACAGTATTATGGCAGCCCTAGTGGACTAATACAAGTGTCAAAGGATTTGGGGCCATGGCAAGGTTTCTTATTTAAACAAAGGATCTGGAGGTCAGGGTCTTGCTCATTTTTTTCAGAGATGGGGTCTCGTTCTGTCACCCAGCCTGGAGTGCAGTGGTACAATCATAGCTCACTTTGGCCTCTAACTCCTGGGCTCAAGCGATCCTCCTGCCTTAGCATTGGATCAGCTGGGACTAGAGGTGCGCACCACCATGCCCAGCTAGGGTCTTGTTTAAATTAAAATCACCACTGCACAATGTGATTTGTGTCAGGGGCTGTGGGCCACACCGTATCAGCTTGACCTCTGGGGGGGCTGGAGACTAAGGGCAGCCATACGGTGGGCAGCCGTGTCTACATGACCAACGCCCAATAAAAACCCTGGACATCAAGGCTCAAGTGGGCTTCCCCAGTTGGCAAAATGTGATGCGTGTTGTCACACATCATGGCTGGGAGAATTCAGTGCTGTCCACGCCACGCCCTGGGAGAGGACAATTGGAAGCACCTGGTCTCTCCTGGACCCTGCCCCATGCGCCTCTTCCATTTGCTCATCTTAATCTGTACCTTTCACTTAATAAACTGTTAGGTGTGAGTATAACAGCTTTGCCAAGTTCCCAGAGTCCCTGGTGGTCTTGGGGACATCCTGAAACTGCACCCACAAAACATGTAAACAAGGATCACTCTTCCTGGATTGTCTGTGGTTTTCTTCCCCTCTCTCATTTTTCTTATATAAATCCCATTTTTGCTTATGTTGAATGAAATCATCTATTGAATAACCTTTCTGGAATCCAAGTAATTCTGCTGAATTAAGACGACAAATTTGAGTTCTCGACAGTTCGGGACTGGTGGACGGTGTTTATGAAAGGGATGTACTCCGCTTTATTCTTCAAGAATTCAAACCCTGCTATGGTGGCACCTACCCCCACCCTCCTTACAGCAACAGTCCACAATTTACCCAGCTTACGCAGCTTTGGAACAATGCAATTCCTTTTTTTATTTGGGGGCAATTCACTCCATTTTAGACCTGCATATGAGGCAAGATATTATTTGTATTATTATACTGCACTACTTCAAATTTGCACGTCCCAGTTGACATCAAATGTGACCTCATTCTGCTCTGGTAAAGAATTATAGGAGATGGAACTTCAGTTTAAAACATTTGAAACTAGTTTTCCGGCACAGAGCACACTGGGAGCAGCTATGTGGGTCCCCAGTGTACTGGGATGGGACTCTCCGTGCTAGACCACCATGGACTGGGAACTGGTACCGAAGTTTCAAGGAGGGTAGAAAGTTATGTTCTAGGTTCTGCAGTGTCAGAAACCAGACGGGGCTAGTAACTGGTGCCCAGTTCTAAAGCAGGTTGGGTTTGGAGTTCATCTGGGACATACTGGCATCAAAACTGGAAAATCAGACTCAGAGGGTGCTGGAGAGCATTCTATGTCCCCGGGGGTAACATGGAAATTGCTACTTGTTCAGCAATGATTGGGTTAGAAACTAGTACTTGGCTCAGAGTGCATAAGGACCTAGTCAATTCCAGGAACTATTAGTCAATTCTAGTGTTTAGGAGGAGCCAGTTCACAATTCTCAAGTACTGGGTTGGGAAGGGGGGGTGTTGGTGTATGGTGTGTTGGGAGCTGGTATTGTATTTGATTCTAGACTATATGTGGGAACTAGGAGTCAGTTCTAGGGTAGTTCTGGAGCAGGTGATCAGTTCTAGAGTTAGCATTTGTTTCTAGAGCATTTTTGGACTCATGGTCAGTTCTAAAGCAGGTGTGTTTCTGGAGTTGTGGTCAGCTCTGGAATATTTCTAGAAACAATTCTCAGCTTCAGAGCCTGGTAACAATTAACAATCCAGTCAAAAGTGTTGGACATAGGAATTCTGTCTCAAAACATGCTGGTAACTTGGGCTGACACCCAGTTATATGGCCTGCTGGGCTGGGAACTGTTTCCTGGTGATGAGACAAAGACCCAGAGTTCCAGATTCTGAACTGTTGGGTCTCTTTGGCAGCTTTCATTCCCAAACCAGGAGAGCTGTTTTAGGCAGTCCTCCAACCCCATCACCATCTCAGGTGTCATCCTGCACCATCCCAGCTCTAATTTCCATCCCTCTTGCTCTGGGGACACACCTGGTGTGCCCCCACCTCCCAGACTCTCCACCCTGGGCCGGGGAGTTGCAGCATGGGGGTGGGGAATGTCCAAAGGGCAGCATCCCCATCTCAGCGGGCCCCTCACCTCTGCCTTCAGGGCACATTAGCCCCGAGCCAAGGCAGCTTTGATGGCGGCCACCAGCTTCAGAAACTTGCTCTCTGTGTCCACGTAGCCATCGCCTCTCTGGGGAGGGGAGGAAAAGGGGAGAGGTGAGCTGGGACCAAGACACTAACTTCAGCCCCAACCCAACACTAACCAAAACACAAGGCAGGACAGACAGACAGACATACCTTCTTGGAGTGAACCAACTTCCCTGCTACCATCACTTCAAAGAACCCAGTGGCCTGAGGAGTCCCCTCGCCGCACTGAGGAAAAGGACAGATGTTGGAAGGGCTGAGATGTCCTCTTGGGGACACCCTGCCCCCCTTCCCAGGGAATGGAGAACATGGGTGAAGGGGGCAGGGCTGGCCTAACCCACCCTCCACTGCCATCTAGGCCTGAGGGACAGACAAGGTAACCACGTTTGAGTCTTTCTCCCCATCCCCAAAACTCACGATGTCCAGGCACCCGGGGAACTCATCTTCTAACTTCTTCTTGAGCTGAAGATACTGAAAACAGGGTAGAAGGTCACAACAGGGGCCAGCCCTCCTCCTGATATGCACTCTAGCCCTCCCCCAACCTCCAGGGATGCCTCCAGGTTGGCCACCCTTACCTTGGACTTGTAGCCTCAAGCTCCACTGGTGGGAGATCCAAGAGAATGGGTCCGGGGGGAGAGAGGAGACAGGTGGGGATCCGGGGAAGAGATGAAGAGGGGCCCAGAGGACAAAACAGGCGGCGACGGATACCCTCGAGACAGGAGATAGACACCAGACACACAAGGTGTTGTGGAACAGCGGGGGGGTGGGGGGGGCGGAGACACAGGAAAGAAGTGGACACCCACACAGAGATACACAGACAAAGAAAACCGAAACCATAGGAGACAAGAGACAGAGAAGGGGGAGGTAGAAAGCGGGGCGCAGGTACAAGGGGACCACAAGACAAAGAAGGCAATGGGGAGGGAAACGGAGAGGACTGGATTAGGATGAGAATTGGACAAATAAGTACCCTGCCCACTCCCTGTGCCCTCAGCCCCGACTCAGTCTAAGGAAAACCTGTTACTCCTGGATTCTAAGCACCTTCCCAGTCCTGGGGCTGAAATACAAGCTTCTCCCCCGCCCCACCCCCGGCAGGCTATTTCAGGACTGGAATCTGGTGCACAGGCCTGGTGGGTGCCTCATAATATCATTCCTGCCTCTGCTTTGTTGAGCAGGCAAAGACATTTCTAACGCTGGAACAGATCAGAGCCCCGGGTGGGCATTACACGCAGTACGACCCACGGGCTCGGGTCCACATTACCCCTGTTACCTGCAGTCTGGACCTCAAGCTACTGACCCGTCCCTGACCCACTCCCAGCCTGTCTCCTCACCTGTAAGATAGAACTAAAATTCCTCTCCCTCATGGGGCTTCTGGAAGGGTAAATTCATTGAACATGTATTTATTAAGCACCTTCTGTATGGCAGCATAGTATTGGCGGGGGGTGGGGGTAATAAAGCACTTCATCCAGGATTGTTATTAAGGTCACTCCCCACTACCGACGGGGAAACTGAGGCCAGAAAAGGAGCGTGGTTAGCAACCAAGGGAACCCACTGGGCGGAGGTCCAGCATTTATTCATTCAAGTCCTTTCAAAACATAGGCAGGGACATTCTGGAACCTTCTCGCCCACGACTGTTCAGGATATTGGGGGAGGGGGAACCTAAGGCCAGACGGAAGCTTAAGTCCCATCACGAAACTGATCCCCTCTCCCCCCAGCTGAGCCCCGGAGTCGGCTGTTCAAAACGGACACACACGTCTCAGATCTGCCTTTTACAATGACATGCCCAGCACGTCGCGCCCCGGGAAGGGCGGATCCGCGCCCCCGCACGCCACCCACCCACACTGGAATCCCTTTTCTCCTCTTGGGGTCCCCACGAGTCCCCCCCCCCGCCCCGGCTACGCTCCCAGACCCGGGCTCCAACCGGACTGAGGATCGCATCCGGACGGGGTCGGGGAGGGGGCCTCTGGCGCCGCGCTTACCAATAAACGACTTGCACCGGGAGGGCCATGACGCCGGATCGCAATCTCCGCCCGGGAGCGGACACCGGGCCCGACCGAGCCGCGGCGAGGACGCGCGAGGTCTGCGCCCGCTGCCGGGCGCTGCGCGAGAGGCCTGTGACTGCGCGTTCCGCGGCGCGAACCAACGCCGGGGGGGTCGCGGAGGGCGGGGAGGCGCCACGGCGGGGACTGGGGGCCCGCGACCCGCCGTCCCCAGGCCCCCTCGCGAGCTTACTTCCCGTGCCCTGCTGGGCCAGGGAGCGTCTCGATGGGGGCGGTTCCCGGGAGCAGCCCCCGCGCGTCCCCGCCCGGACTCCCCCGGGCCGGCATGGTACGGCCCGCAGGGGCTGGGGCCCACCCCGCCCGGCGCCAAATGGATTTGGCCGGGGGCGGTCGCTCTGCGGCGCGGGCGGGACGGGGGGCGCTGTGGGCCGCTGGGAGGCTGCGATTCTTAGGCCTCTCCTCTCCCGGGCTGAGCGAGAGGGGCGAGGCCCACGGGATTCGGGGGAGACGCTGGGGTCGAGGCCGCGAGGGTGGGGTTGGCAGCGAGCGCTCCCTGGTCCCCCCACTGCCTACAAAGCCGGACCCCTGAGCAGGCGCCGCAGGGTCATTGCACAACGGGGTCTTTTTCCAGGAACCCTCCCGCCGTCCCCGAGCGCAGGGGTTCGTGGAAAGGGCTGGAACCAGGCGGCTCAGTTGAGGCGTTAGGGTGCGGTCGCCTCTCTCTGAGCCTCAGTTTCCCCGTCTGAAGATGGGCGTTACCGCCTGCAGGGAGTGTCCACTCACTTGACAAATACGTCCTGCCTGACTACCTGCAGGCCCAGTTTCCGGGGGCACAGCGAAGGGGAAGCAGACAAAGGCCCTTCCCTCATGGGAGCGATTTGGCAGGTGGAGTTAAAGGGCGTGAAGCGACATGAAAATAGTGCTTCCCTTGCGGGTTGATGATGTGAGCATTAAATGAGTTCACACACGTAGAAAGAACTGGAACAGCGTCTGGCACAATAAAGAAACTCGGGCTGGGGTCTTGCTGCACACACACACACACACACACACACACACCCGTCTCCAGCCTCCCTGGGTCCTTAACCTGTTAAAACCCTGACATCTCTGGGCAGGCAAAGTTCCAAGTCCCACTCCACCTTTGTCGCTGGCTGTGTGACCTCTGATCCCAGTCGTCTTGGGAGGATTTAATGAGTGAGTTTAGGTAGAGCACTTAACACAGGGCTGGGTGAAGAGTGAATGGCCCATAAATAGAGGTCTCCTGTGGCTCCCAGGGCCCTCAGAACAAAAGCCCAAACCTTAGCATGACCTGCCCCTGCCTGGTCCCATGGTTCCCCTCTTGCCCCTTCTCTCAATGCCCAAGCGGCATGGAACCACTGCCCACTGTAGTTTCACCAGGGACCTCACCCATTTTCCTGCCTCTGGACCTTTGAACGTGCTATTCCTACCTCCTCCTGCTGCCTGACTCCTGCTCCTCCTCCAAGAATCAGCTCCAACATATTGTAGGGAAATCTTTGTGCATCAGTGGAAAACTATGCCTTGTCTAGAGTACATCTGCATTAGTTTGCTAGGGCTGTACTCACAAAGTGCCACGAATTGAGTGGCTTAAACCACATAAATTTATTGTCTCACAGTTCTGGAGGCCAGAGGTGAGATCAAGGTGCTGACAGCTGGTTCCTTCTGTGGACCGTGGGAAAGAATCTCACGGTTCCACGCTTTTTGCCTAGCTTCTAGTGGATTGCTGGCAATCTTTGATGTTCCTTGGCTTGTAAAGGCATCACACAGATCTCTGCCTTCATCTGCACATGGCATTTTCCGTGTGTGTATGGGAGCATGTGTGTGTCTATGTCCAAATTTCCCCACTTTATGAGGACACCAGTCATGTTAGATTAGGGGCCCACCCTACTCCAGTGTGACCTCAACTAATTACATCTGCAATGAACCTGTTTCCAAATAAGGTCACATTCTTAGGTACTGGGGGTTAATACTTCAATATATGAATTTTGGGAGGGGACACACACAATTCAACCGATAACAACATCCTTCAGGGTGATTGATTCTATGGGATCTATTTTTGCAGTTCTGTAAATTGTAAGCAGGAACATGTAAAATAATTCTACAGACATGTTAATGAGATCTGTCTGGTGGAAGGACAACCCTCTCCCCTCAAATATTTTCCCTGCATTTGCATATTCATTTCAATGTTCCTGATCTGTTGTGTCTGTTCTTTGATTCTCCTTTGAGTTTGTAACACTTCACCAGTTCCCTCGTTAATGAGTTAAGTCAAATCTTTAACACATGTTAAATCTGTATGAGAGTCATGATTTTCCCTTCTTTTCCACAATTATCTTGTAACAATACTACCCTCAAGGAAGCCCTCTCTGAGCCCCTCTGGCTGGGTCAGGGCTCCTCCATCTCTGCCCCCACCACTGGTGGTCCCAGGTCAGGGCCATCACTGATACCCCAGCACACCCAGTAAGTGCCAGGCTCAATGCAGAAGCTCAGAGGATATTTTGTTGACCAGGCTCGGGGCTGAGAACTTGCCAGGGGCCTCACGAGAGAAGGGACATCCCCCCTTCTGCCATTGAGAACAAAGGGGTCTCTGTTGCCCAGATGTGAGGGAGGCTGGAGGAATTAATGACTCCTAGGTTTGGAGTCCATATCTCTCTCTCTCATATACAAAAACACACAAAGACCAATGGTAACACACAAGTGATCACTCTCACCCGGCTACACAATTGCACATTGAGACTAACCCAACCCATCCAGAGACACAAGAACACATCAGCACACACCTTTATTCAGCCACACAACAGCATAAAAGCACAGCAGGCTCTCGATATCCAACAGCCCAGTCCAGATCCAGCTGGTGTCACAATACACATCCAAATGCACAACGCACAATCGCAGCCACCTCCACCCTGCCACATGTTGGGACACACAGCTGTACCCCAGACACACAATAACATAATGCACACATCTAGCCAGGGACACAAAAGCCCACCCCAAGATCCCACTCACTGGGAGGCCACAATTAAGTACCAAGCACACGCTGCTGAATGTGGACATGGACTTTGATGTACAACAGCACAGCTGCACACAGAGACGTGATCACTAACAGCCACTGACACAGACTCACACAACTCCAGCTGCCCTGCAGAGACAGAGCCACACAATAACACAGTAACACAATAGCACACACCATCATCCAGCCAACATGTGCAGACCTATGCAACAACACGGAGACACATCCAACAGAGGTACCATAGCCCAATCCTACAACGCACAGAGTCTCCCACCCATAGCTGCACAGTGGCCCACACCCAGGCCTGGAGGACATGCAGTAAACAGACATTGTCCCTGACTCCTGGGGCTCACGTTCTGGCCAGGGAGATGGACGTGGGAAAGCATAAATATTAATAAATATGCATTCTGCAAGTCATCCTGAGGGCTGGGAAGAAAAATAAAGCCAGGAGTGTAGGAAGGGAGTGCAAGGGGCCAGGGAAGCAGGAGGGGGAGTTTCCTAAACAGGTCAGGGAAGGCAGCCACGTTGTTGATAAGAGCAGCCAGCACTTAAATAGCACCAACATTGGCCCCAAGAGATGGGAACCGCGATCATCCCATTTTACAGATGCGCAAACTGAGGCACTTGCCTGCATTCGAGCCAAGCATGGGTTTGAACCCAGCTGTCTGGCTCCGGAAACTGCGCTCTGAGCCACCTTCCTACGGGCAAGATTGAAAAAGGTGGGACAGGCACAGGTGTGTGTCAGGAACCCCAAAAGCTCTGAGGGGTGAGGGAGGCCTGGTCTTCAGAGAGTCCACGAGGCCCAGCCTCTGCATTATCCCTGCCCCAGGGAAGATGCTGCTCTGGGCTCTGTGTCCAACCCAGTGACCCTGGAGAGTGGCAGAGAGACCCCTTCACACAAGTCAATGTCCTCAACACCTGGGTGCAGGTGAGGCTGGCGGCCAGGCCCCCTCTGTCTAACTTTTTTTTTTTCTGAGACAGGGTCTCTCTCTGTCACCTGGGCTAGAGTGCAGTGTCGTCGTCATAGCTCACTGTAACCTCAAACTCCTGGGCTCAGGTGATCCTCCTGCCTCAGCCTTGAGTAGCTGGGACTACAGGTGCATGCCCATGCTTGCTTGGCTCATTGTATTTTAATTTGGATTTCCCTAAAGATTAATAATGTTGAGCATCTTTTTTTTGTACTTATTTGCCATCATATATCTTTTCTGATGAAGTGTCAATTTGTTCAGATCTTTTCCCATTTTTTTATTGGGTTGACTTCTATTATTAAGTTTTAAGAGTTCACATATTCTAGACACAAGTTCTCTGTCAGATATATGAGGGGGTTTTTAGGTTTTGTTTTTTTCAGACATATGTTTTGTAAATATTTTCCCACTCTTGGCTTGCCTTTTCATTTTTGCAACAGTGTTTTTTCAAGAGCAAAAGATTTTTATTTTGATGAAGTCCAATTTATTTTTTCTTTAATCGTACTTCATGCTTTTTTTGTGTCACAGTTAAGGTATCCATGTCAAACCTGTGGTCACTAAGTCTTTCTCTTATGTTTTCTAATAGAAGTTTTATACTTTTAGCTCTTCTTTTAGAGCTTATATATTTCCTTTCCAGATCTAGCTTCCTAGATTGTCCAATCAATCACTGCCACGTGGCCTCTTTGAGATAAAGATTCAGGGGCACGGTGGCTCATGCCTGTATTCCTAGCACTTTGGGAGGCCAAGGCAGGAGGATCACTTGAGGCCAGGAGTTTGAGACCAGCCTGAGCAACACAGCCAGACCTTGCCTGTACCAAAAAAAAAAAAAATTAGCCAGGCGTGGTGGCATACACCTGTAGTCCCAGCTACTTGGGAGGCTGAGGCAGGAAGATCCCTCGAGCCGAGGAGTTTGAGGCTGCAGTGAGCTATGATCGCGCCACTGTACTGCAGCCTGGGCAAAAGAAACCCTGTTGAGAAAAAGAAGAAAAAAAGAAAGAAACAAAAAGATTCAGCCTGCAGTTGCAGGGGTGGGGGGGATCAGGGGGGAGGCCTGGTACACAGAAAACAGTTAACATAGCAGTCTGGAGCTGCTATCCTTAGAAAATCCTGCTTGCAAAATTGGCCCCTGCCTGCCAATTTTCATCTGGGAAATTAGCTGGTAAATAGCTCCCTCCTCTGACACAAAACTATCCTGAATGATAAGCTTGGTTCAACAAACCTAGACTGTACAAAACTATACGATTTATGCGGAACACCTGATTTCCTTCTGGGAGTCGGAAATTTTGTTGCATGCTAGGCAAAGGGTGCGTAATGACCAGCCCCCAGTAAAAACCCTGGGTGCTGAGTCTCTAATGGGCTCCGCTGGGCAGAAACATGACACACAAGCTGCTGCATTTGTGTTGCTGGGAAACTGCCCTGTGTCACTCCTCATGGGGTCATTTTTCCATTACCATCTGGCGTGTGTTCTTGGTACCTCACTGTAATAAATCAACCATGTGCTGACTCCCGTGGGTCCTGCCGGCAGCCCTCCCAACTTGGGGGTGGTTTGGGGTCCCCGACACACTGATCACCCTGGTCAGACCCAGATGGAGAGGAAGGATAGGGAAGAAAAAAATTAATACTAAACCACAAGCCACCCCACACTGTTTCATGGTTTTGGGGCTTGACGGAGAAATGCCGGCAGGGATCACTTTATGAAATGAAAATTCTACCGCACTAGGTGAGGAAAGAATGGGCAGTTTTCCCAGGCTTGGGATACAAGGCAAACTCCCTCCTTTTAAAGGTTTTGAATAGAACGCAAATTCCAATGCATATTTCCACCCCAGGGATTTCCACCCTCATTTCTAGATTTTTACAAACAACTGCCTACTGGACGTCCACACTGGGGCATCTAACGGGCATCGCAAACCCGAGTTCCGGATTTCTCCCCTCCACCGCCCCTACCTCGGCGCCCGGTCTCAGCAAACGGCAACCCCAGATCACGCCCCAAATGCCCGGAGTCACCTTGGGCTATTTTTTTCCCTCGTACGCCAGCCAATGGCGGTGGATGTGCTTAAAACACATCCCGGACGCACCCCCTCCTCCGCACCCTACCTGCTCCCGCAGGTGCAGCCGCCGCCGCCCAGCTGGACTCGCGGGGCTCCCTGCCCTGCCTTCCCCGCACGGCTCTGCGCGACCTGGGCCCCTTACCCACCACCGCCCCTGTCGCTGCGCCCCGGCCACACCGGGCTCCTCGCTCTTCCGGGCACATAGCAGACACGCTTCCTTCTTCTTTCTTTTTTAAAAATCGAGGTAAAATTTACATAACATGAAATTCACCACTTTAGAGTGTGTGATTCAGTGGCAGTTCGTACGTTCACAAAGTTTTTTCCTACTTTTAAAAATGGTCCTAAGTCATCATTTCTTATAGGAAATGAGGTTGGGACCTGTGTTGTTTTTAGAGACAGGGTCTCGCTTGGGCTGGAGTGCAGCGGTGTGAGCCCAGCTCTACTGCAGCCTCCAACTCCTGGGCTCACGCGATCCTCCTGCCTCAGCCTCCCCAGTGGCTGGGACTACTGGCACGCGCCACCAGGCCAGCTGAGTCTTTTTTTGTTTTTTTTCTATTTTTAATAGAGACGGGGTCTTGCTCTTACTCAGGCCGGTCTCGAACTCCTAGCCTCAAGCGATCCTCCCACCTCAGCCTCCCAAAGTGCTGGGATTATAGGCGTGAGCCAGCATGCCTGGCCCGTTTTTTCTTAATTGTGGTAAAATACACACAACCTAAAATTTACCGTTAGTGGCATTCAGTGCATTCACGACGTTGTGCAACCATCACCTCTATCTAGTTCCAAAATATCTGCATCACCCCAAAAGGAGGCCTGTACCCACTAAGCTGTCACATCCCACTTCCCCTCTCCTCCCAAGCCCTGGCACCACCAATCTGCTTCTTGCCTCTATGGATTTGCCTATTTTGGGCATTTCACACAAATGGAATCACACACTACGTGACCTTTTGTGTGTGACTTAGCGTAGTGTTTCTGGGGTTCATCCACATCACACACAGCACGTATCCTCCTCAGAGCCTTTGCATTCACTGTTCCCTCTGCCGGGAACACCTTTCCTTCCGACTGTCCCTCCCAGGCTCTCTCCTCACTGCCTTCAGATCTTCGCTCAAATATCACTTCTCAATGTGATCTGCCCTGACACTCTATTTAAAATTGCAGCCCCTCCCTCAGCACTCCACACCCCCCTTCCTCATGCTACCTGCCCCCTTGGCATTCTGTGCATCTTACTTATTATGATGTTGGATGTTTTTATCCCTCTCTCCCCAGCAGAATGTGCACACCAAGTTCTGTTTGGTCCTCTTCCCTGGTATGTGCCCAGAGACTAAGTGAATGACACACAGTGGCACTCAGTAAACACTTGCCAGATAAATGCATCTTTAAGAAATTATTTAGTAATCTTACTAAATGTCATTTATATTAATGGATCCAATTGTGAACATTATTAATTTTCACAAAAACCATCTATGTTCACAAACACTGAAAAAAATTGAATCGTGTAAAAACCTATATACGAAACAGGAAAGCAAAGTCAGTCATTTGTTAGCACCAAGAGAATTCTTATCTTCCTCTCCCTGAGATAATTCTTATCTCTCTCTGGGCAAATACCAGGCTTAGAATTCAGGCATGCTAGGGGCGGGCTGTCCAGTTAATTTCCTGCTCAAACAAGCCTGTGGCTAAGAAGCTGATTTATGTCCTTAAAGGAAAAAGGCATGTTTCAGATTTAAAAATTTTTAAAGTAGGGCTTGGAGGCTCTTCTTCCACTGGGGGCAGAATTTTCCAAAGACCTGCTGAGTTCCCGTTGGTCAGGCTTCTTCAGTTTGCAGGAGGCATACTATGCCACCAACACAGGTGACAGGAGTCTGTTGTGACTTATTCTGGTGAATATGGTACTCAAAGGGGCCATGACAAGCCATTTAATCACCCCAGATCAAGATGTACACCATTATCGGTTCCCCAAGTTCTTGCGTGCATCCTCCCAGTCAATTAATTCCCCCACAAGGGTCACCACTAGCCTGACTGACTTATCTCACCATACATTAGTTTGGCTTGTTCTGGAAGTTCAAGTACATAGAATCATATAGTGTGTACTCTTTATGTCTGGATTCTTTCTCTTCACTTTATGCCTGTGGTGGATGGATGAGTGGATGAATAGAAGGATGGATAGATGGATGGATGGATGGTTGCATGCATGAGTGGATCAATAGGTACATGAGGGGATGGGTGAATTGATGGATGGATAGATGGACCCATTGATGGATAAATGGGTGGATGGATGAATCGATAGATGGATGGGTAATACAATGGATGGACAACGATCCTTGCCATCTGGTGTTTATACCCTTGTGTCGTCTCCTCCACTAAGTCAGGGCTGGCCTTGTCTTGCCAATAGTACACAGATGACAGTACGTGACTTACAAGACTAGATTATAAACAGCATCGTGGCTTCTGCCTTGCTGTCTTGGATCACTTGCTGTGGGATAAGCCAGCTGCCGTGCTCTGAGGAAACTCAAGAAGCCATATGAAAGGACCCATTCAGAAAGAAACTGAGGCTTCCCACCAACAGGCAGCACCAACTTGCCAGATATGCGTGACAGCGCCCTGGGAAGCAGACTCTCCAGCCTTGCTCAAGCCTTTGGATGACTGCAGCCTCGTGAGAAGCCCTGACCCAGAACCACCCAGCCAAGCCACTGATGAATTCCTGACCCAGAGAGAATATGAAAGAGAAGGGATATTGTTGTTCTCAACCACTAGGTTCTGAGACAATTTGTTACTCAGCAATAGATAGGTAAATGGATGGACGGGTGGATGAACAGACGAACAGATGGATGAATGGACAGATGAATGGATGGATGGATGGACAGAAGCTTGGATAAATGGGTAAGTAGGTGAGTGGGCAGGAGTCTAGCCAGGAGAGGCTTCCTCCAGGATGAAAGATCTTGGAAATGGTACCCTGTCCCTCATGCCCACCTTCTCTCCCCTCTCTCCTACCCTCCCTGGTCCCTCCTGCTGTTCAGTGCTCCCTGGACAGTGGCGGCAACTGCTCCTGCCTCGTGGCTGATACCAGTTGGAGCTCCAGCTGGTGGACAGTGAGACATGGTGCTGCCTCTGGCAGCCACCCTGCAGCTCGCTGCCCACTGGGAAAGTGCCTAGACAGGCAGCCACCCGCCCCAAGCCAGAGGCAGCTGGAAGCTCCAATGATTAACTGCAAGGAGGTGGCAGCCCTATGCAGACATCTGCTAGAATTCATGATATCCAGGTACCCAGAGCATCTCTGTCCACATGGGGCTTGGTATGCCCTGGATCCCAGGATAGTCACGATGGAGACTTCCTGTCTCCTAGAGATCTGTATCTTGATTTGGGAGAAGAACAGGGGGAACCACTCAGTTTTTAAACGCCATTCATTTGTTGAAGAAATCAGGTCGATTGAGTTTCCTACAGTCTGAGCTTGACTGATTTTATGCCGTGGTGTCATTTAACATGCTTCTTTGTCCCTAGTATGTCCCATAAACTGGGAGTTAGATCTGGACTCTCGAATCTAGAGACTTGTAAGGTTCAGGTTCAATTGATCAGCTTGACTCCTTTCTGGGTGATGCTGTGTTCTTGCTAGTTCATCCCCTCCAGAGGCACCTGGCTTCTGGGCATCCCACTGTCAATGGATGCTGAGACTGACCCTGTTGGGGGCCTGTTGCCTTCATTTAAAGTTCCCTGCTGACCTTTTGCCTAATGGTTTTGGCCACTGATGATAGTTACCCAGATCCATTATTTCATAATGTTTGAAAATGTGGATTTTCTAATTTTCTCATTCCTTCTGTATTTTTTAGCTAGAATACTTTTATAAAAAAGAACTTCTAAGTGGGATGTGGTGGCACATGCCTATTGTCCCAGCTACTCTTGAAGCTGAGATAGGAGGATCTCTTGAGCCCAGGAGTTCGGGGCCAGCCTGGGCAATATAGGGAGACCCTGTCTCAAAAAACAAAACAAAACAAAATAAAAAAACTTTCTCTCATCAGCCATTTGGTTTTCTACGCAAAGAAAAGAAAGGAGAAATTTTTTCAAGTGACATTTGAACAAGTTATGTACACATTAGAGTATGTCATAGTCCCCTCCCAGATCCCACTGCCTCCCATCACCATGACAACCAGGAGGTGGGTCGTTTTGGAAACAATGTGGTCCTCCCTGGTCCTCCTTTTGAGCTATTTATATAGTAAACTCTCATATAGCTCTTCCCATGTTCTGGGCACTGCTCTAAGTATTTACATGCATTACCTCATTTAATGCTAGATACTATTAACAGTATTATCTTGCCTGAGGCTCAGAGAGGTTAAGTAACTTGCCCAAGGTCACACAGCTGGTAAGAGATGGAGCCAGGATTTGACCCCAGAAGCCTGGCTACAGAGGCCACACTATTAACCACGGCCCTGTACCACCTGCATCAGCAAATGTTTGATAAGCACCTTCTGCATGCAAGGTGCACATTACCCCCATTTAACAGTGAAGGGTGTTTAGGATGTGAGAGGGAAGCCGTATTTATCTGTTCCTGGAGGACAGAGAGGAAGAATTGGACAGAGCAGGCTTGAAACCAACCCCCCAGCTCTTAAGTGGGGAGTTGAGAATTGCTCTTGATTCTACTTCATGTGGGTGGGGTGGGGGAGAAGGGTGCAATCCAGATGACTTCCTGGAGTGGAGGGGCTTGAGGACAAAGGGGCAGGAACACAATGAGCCAGGGAACGGGGAACAAGGCTGATGTGCCAGGAGGAGAAAGGGCAAGGTAGCCAGACTTGAAGGCCAGACTCAAGGTCTGGATGTGGTCCCACCTGTGATAGGGGGCAGAGGAGGGCTCTGGGGGAGGGCAGTTGAGATGGGGGATGGGGCATCAGGGCATGTTTTAGACAAGCCTCTAGTCATGAGTGTCTGAAGCCAAGTCGTGATTGGTTTAAGCAGTTGGCTCCCACATCTGAAAAGTCCAAGGGAGGGCTTCAGGCACAGCTGGATCCAGGTGCTCTGGTGGCATCTCCCTAAGGCCATCTCCCTCTATCTCCTGTCTCTTCTTCCTTAGGTTCCCTATAGCCACTGGCAACTCATGGGGCTGGAAGCCCAGAGCCTCTATGTGGAATTCCAGGCCATCCCAAGTTTGGGATATGTGACACCCTGTGATTCTGCCCCTGGGGTGGAATGATGCCTGCCAGCCCCTAGGAGTTCTGGGCAAAGTCTCAGCCTGGCAATTGGGGAAGAACAGGTGGGGGTATTCAGGGGTGAGTCCTGATACCCTTTGCCCACTGAAAAGCAACAAGGGCTTGAACAGATGGACCTGGCCCCACCCCCACTGTGGCCTACACATGGCCTGCATGGCCAGGGACCCCTGCCCGCCTCCAGGCCCACTGCCAGAACCCATGCCCTTCCCTCCCACTGGCCCTTCCCCTTCAGCCCCCTCTCCCCTACCTCTCTAGGCTCAGGACCCCTGCTTGCCCCCACTCCACCAAGCCAAGGTCCTGGTCAGGTCCAGATGGAAGGGGTTTGCAGCCAGTGTGGACACAAATCCACTCAAGCCTCATCAGCTGACTGCAAACCACACCCCCAGCCCCCCAGACACCCTTCTGAACAGGCTTAGAAAGGGGTCTCCTGCCCATTCAGAAAGCAGCACTACCCCATTGGCCCTCACTGGTCCAACTGTCATCCCACCAGCTTCTGTGTGGCCTTTGAGGGGTCCTGAGTAGGGGTGACAGGGGAGTTCGGGCAGCGTGGGAGCCTTATCAGCTGTGTGGTTCCTGGCGTGGGCCCTCAGTGCCTCCTGGCAGCCGCTGTCTCCCACATCTCCATTCTCCTTGAACTTGGGAGACCCTGCCTTTGACAGTCCATGCGGGACTCTCAGAGAGTGGGGGACGTTAGTGTTCATGCGGGGGTGCAGGCAGCACGATGAGACTGCTCGCAGCACTGTCGCCAGGGGCGCCCTGGCCCTGGCCACCCTCCTCCCTGCTGGGGGTACTTCTGGCCTTGTGGGGGTGGGGGACTCTCTCCCAGCCCCGGCTGCCTCTGCTCAGAGCCCTGGCGGGGGGACCTCATCTTCCTCTCCTTCCCTCCCCCAGTCCTCCCACTTTGGTCCACACTCGACTGCTCCTACCCAGCCCAACGCCACCCATACTATGTGCTGACACTCTAGTCTCCCCCTGGTGGGTCCCCTGAGCCGATTCCTGTATCTGGCACCTCAGTGCCACCATCCTGTGCAAGCTGGACAGGCGGCTCAAGCTTCATCTGGCCAAAGCTCAACCCGAGTTTCTCTGCCCCAAACCCACTGTCACTTGAGGGGTCCCACCTCGGTTACCCTGCTTGAACTCACGCCCCTTCCATCCACCCTCCCATCCATTCATCGCTCAGTTGCCTCTCATCCCTTGTCTCCCGATGCATCTCTCCACTGGCCAGGAAGGTATTAGAGCTTTACTCTCCAGAATGTATGTTCCCGAAACCATCCACACCCCATCTCAAGACATCTCCATCCATCCAAATGTTCTGCCCAGAATATCCCTGGGGCCATCCTTGCTCTCCCCCCGGCACTCACAACCACATGCAGCCCCTTAGCCAGCCACTCCGTGCATTCCAGAATCAGACCTTTCCTCACCTCCACTGACCGACGCCACCCTGGTCCAGCAGCCATTGGCTCCCGCCTGGACTGTTGCAGTTGCTCCCCGCTTCCCTTCCTGTCTCCTGCAATCTGTTCCCCTCTTGCAGCAAGAGAGACTCCCCTCACATGGTCCCCACTGCTGCACGCCCTGCACGATGTGGCCCCAGGTTGCTCCATGGCCCTCACCTCCCCACTCTTGCCTTGGTTCACTAGGCTGCGGGCATCCCGGTGTCCTTATCTTTCTTGAGGTTCCCAAGCCCAGGGCCTTTGCACTTGCTATTCTGTGGACTTGGGAAGCTCTTTTCTATGATAGTCATGTTGCTGACTCCCTCATTTTATTCCAGCCTCTGCCCAAATGTCGACTCCTTGGACAGGATGCAGTATTTTGGTGTGGTACATGGGTGGGTGAGTGGGGTCGACACAAATGGAAGGGCTATTTCAAAAAGGCTGGATGTGACCTGGGTTAGAATCTCAAATCTGGGCAAGTCACTTTTCATTTCTGTCCTCAGGTCCCTCAGCTGTAAAATGGAGTCACAATATCTCCTGTCTCACTGGGACCAGAAGGACCTGCCACAGAGACAGTTTTCTACGTGTGGATCGAGGATTAATTTGTTTAATGACATTATCATTAAAGGAAAGGAATCTGTGATGTTACCAGGTTTCCAGCCTAGGGGACGTAATGTGAGTGTCATTGCAGAGTTTGAGTCACAGTCAATTCCCCACCCCCGCCCCAGATACCACGTGCATGTGGGGCAGGCAAGGCACAAAGAGACAGAGGTGTCCTCAGCTGCCTGTCTGTGCTCCTGTCTCATTCATGAAGGCTACACCCACCTGACTCTCAGCAATTCTGTGTGGCCTTGGATAAGCCCCTTGCCCTCTCTTGGCCACCATCATCTCTTTTGTTAATAAATGAACGTAGCAAGTGTCAACTTTTCACAGTGGCTTAGTTTTATTTTATGCAGACCTTGGAAAGCTCTTAGAATTTTTAAAAATGATTTTCCTGATTATAAAAGTAATGCATGATTGTCTCTGGCAGGGATCGGAGCCTGAACAGAAACCACTCCAGGTGTTAGAAACAGGGAGGGATCGAATACAGGGAATCAGGTGCTTACAAAATCAGGAGGCTGGAAGAGCAGCTCTAGGCCAGGCCCTCAGGAATGACACCCAGGACAGCACAGAACCGACCCACCAGGGACACTGCTGCCTGAGGCTGCTGCTGGAACCACCGGGCTCAAGAACGCTGGGTCTGGCTGTAATTCTGGGGTCACTCCTGCCATCTGTGCCTCACAGGAGGGCATCTAATTGTTGGAACCTAATTCTCCATGCAGAATCCCAGCTGCCGGGGAGTCTGGGAAATACAGCTGTTGCTTCCAGCCTCTGCTGAGAGGAGGAGGATGGAAGTCAGCCCAGCCCACCCAGTGTCACCGCAACGAAGAGCGTGGTAGCAAATGGAGAGGTGCAGAGAAGAGGCTGTGAGGGGGAAAATAAGAATCTCCCGTAATCCACCATCTGAGGGTAGCCCTGTTAACACTGTGGTGTGCATCCTCCCCAAATTATTTTCTATTTACTTATATACATTTTTAAGTCCTTTTCCCCATTTAACATTTCTATGGATATGAGTATTTCCTCAGATCATTAAAAATCTCCCCAAAGCTGTTTTTTTTTTTAATGGCAGTGAAATATCCCATTGTGTGGACATACCACTGGTAAAAACCTGTTTCCTATTGTTCTGCTTGTAAACTGTTTCTGACTTTTCTATTAGTTTTGGTTTTTAGTGTTCTAAATAACACAACGGCAGACATCTTTGCATGTATGCCTTTTTCAAGAAACCTTTGTCACTATTTTGGATTCCTGTATTATAGGGTTTTTTTTTTAATTTGCTGAGTGATCCACCGCTAAGATGGATTTCTATTTTTTAATGTTTAAAAAATGTTCCTGTTTAATGTAGGCTTGCTACATTACAGAAAATTTGGAAATGCTGGAAAAACTAATAAAAAAAGACTCCTCTGAAATCCCCCTACTCAAGAGACTTTTGGCATGGAGTTTGTCTGATGAATGTCACCGTGGACAGCGGCAGATCCTGTTTGCTTTTTCCGCAAAGCATCAGAACATAAACACGCTTCCGACCCCTGGGTAAATGGCCGCAGAGGCCTCCCCCGAGTGGACCGGACCTGCCCTGTGTCCATTACCACATTTCCTCCCATTCTACAGAACAGACCTGCCTTTGCATCATGCCTTTCCCCAAACTTCCGGCCGTTTCTGTAGGGCACATTCCCAAGAGTGCAATCACTGGGCCGAAAGGTCAGAGCCTTTGTGAGAAGTCTCTGGCACAAATTGCAAGTTTCCACAACTTTTTTCCCCCTACATTGTTATAAGAGCAAAAACTCACCTAGGGCTTACTGCGTGCCAGGCCCTGCTCTGATTGCTGCCACGTGCACACTCAGCACATCCTTTTAATAGCCCACGTGAGACAGGCACTGTCATTATGTCCATTTTACAGATGGGGACGCTGAGGCAGAGAGGTTGAGTAACCTGCACACGGTTACTCAGCCAGTATGTAACACAGCTGGGATTTACACTCAGGGTGCTGGCTCCACATCCACGCTTTTCACAATTCTGTGCTGCTGCCTCCAGATGGTCTCCTTCCTTTTTAACAGCCAAGTCATGCTCATTCCGCAGCATTTCCATATTTTTGTCACCATCAGAGGGAGATCCAGGTTTTGTGATGTCTGAAGCTTTTACAATTTGAGGGACCCTCTTTTGGAAAAATATCAAAGTTACAGATTCAAAAGCAGGTTCAGGGCTTTTTCACATGGCCCTGAATCCCCATTATGCATTAAGCTCCATCAGCATCACAGTAAATCCCAACGTGCCATTTCCATTAGGAAAATCTTCAAACAACAAAATTGAGAGAACTTTCCTGTGAACGCTCCTGTATCCCACCACTTAACATTTCACTGCACTTGTTGTATTGGATGTTTGTCCATCCCCCCTCTGTCCATTAATCCACCTTATTGTTTTCTGTATTTCAAAGGAAATTGCAGGAATCAGTGCACTCCAAATTGCAAACCGTTAACTAGAGTTCTGTAAGTTTTTCTTTTGATGTAAAATTCAGATGTGAAATGTAATTTAAGTGCTAAGACACACAAATGTGCCTTCGCTACTGACTCCGTTTTTGCGCACATGGGAACAGACGCATTTCCCCAGGGGATTAAGTACCAAGAACTTCCTGAGGACGCTGAGAATGTCCAGGCTGCAGAATTTGTCCTTGAGCAGCTGTGAGCACCCTCACCCCCAGGTATCCACGTATCTGACAGGTGCTGTGCCAGCCACCTCCAGACATTAAGAGTTTCCTCCCCACTCCCAGCAGGTTCCTTCAGAGTCACTCTCCAGCGTGGATTCACTGGGTCAGAGGCAGGGGTTAATGCTTTGGGGTTCATTTGCACCTCTCCTACCGCCTCTGCCATCCGTGCCCCGCCCCCCAAAACACACATAAAGAGCTGTTTTCTTATCTGCAGATTACTTCCTTTTATTTTTATTTAAGATGGGAGAGGGGGAAGAACAGCAGAAATGGCTCCTTTAAGGTCATGATGTTCTGTGGGTTATGGTGGGGGAAGCACTGACGTTAGTCTGTCGCTTTACCCATTTCTTTTATAAATTGCTTGCTCTATTTTTATAAACATCTTGTCCTGGAGAAACCTTCCCAAAGGCCGTAATAAAAAATGAAGAAAGACTAACAGACAACTAAGAGCACTGAACACTTCTGCCTGGCAAAACACACCACACACAAGGTCGAAAGACAAAAAACACCTGGGAGAAATGCTTGTAACATGTGTGACAGACTTCGGACCCATAATAAATAAAGAGCTACTATAAATAAGCAACAACAAAAAATGACCAAAAGCCCAGGAGGAAAATGGTCAAAAAGTTTGAATCAGTGCAGAAGAGGAATGTAAATAGCCAATAATCATACAAAGAGATGCTCAACCTCACTGGTAACCAGGCACAGTAAAATAATAGGCCAGGCGCGGTGGCTCATGCCTATAATCGTAGCACTCTGGGAGGCAAAGGCGAGAGGGTTGCTTGAGCTCGAGTTTGAGACCAGCCTGAGCAAGAGTGAGACCCTGTCTCTACTAAAAAGAGAAAAACTAGCAGGCATCATGGCACACACCTGTAGTCCCAGCTACTTGGGAGGCTGAGGCAGGAGGATCGCTTGAGCCCAGGAGTTGGAGGTTGTAGTGAGCTATGATGATGCCACTGCACTCTACCCAGAGCTACAGAGCAAGACTCTGTCTCAAAAAATAAAATAAATAAATAAAGTTAAAAATCAATACAGCCTTTATATATAAGGCAGCAATTTGGTTGAATCCATCAAATGACATGCTACAGATACACATACCCTTTAGCCCAGAGATTCACTTCCAGGTACTTATCCTACAGACACAGTTGAACAGGCATGTGGACAAAGACATTCATTCCAACTTAGGAGCAGCAGCACAGGCCTGGCACACCGAGACGAAGGACCCTATGCAGCTGTGAAAAAGGAAGACGCTCTCTGTACAGACACAGAATTGTCTCCAAGAGACACTAAAAAGCAAGCTGTAGAACCACATACGGTTTGATCCGAAGAAACAGAAAAGTCAAAACAATTCCATTTTCACAAGTACGTGTAATTTAATAGGATTACGCACGGAACGTAATCATTCATGCCTAACTGCAGTGACAGGTCCCTGCTCAGAGAAAATGGGCAGGGATGTGAATGCAGGGCAGAGATCAAGGGTGACAGTTGTGTGTTTTGGCAATGAATGATTCACGTGAGAACATGGTCCTTCATTTCTTATAAAGGTTAAAAAAAAAAAATCTTTCAAAAATAGGTGTGGGGGAAGGGAGAAAAATAAATCTCATTTTATGTGTTTCCTTACTTTTTTTATGTTTTTTACAAACAGGGTCTTACTCTGTCGCCCGGGCTAGAGTGCAGTGGTGCAATCACAGCTCACTGCAACCTCCAACTCCTGCCCTCAAGCGATCCTCCCACCTCCGAGTCCGACCCCCCAAGTGCTCAGATTACAGCTGTGAGCCATGCACCAGGCTCTTCCTCAACTTTAAACTAGGAATAATTAACAGCCCTCCTTAACTGGGCTGTGAGGGTTCAACGAGTTAATCTGCTCAAAAACGTCAGCTGCTGCCACCACTCCTCTCCCACTATCAGTGTGACAGGAGCTACTCTCAGTCACCTGTGGCAGGAGGAAGTGGGCTCGTCCCCAAGTCAGAAACCCAGGCTGGATCTCGGCTTCGCCTCCCCCTCACCCCCAACTTCCAGGCAGCTCCGAGCCCTGTCCACCCTGCCTGCTGCCCTTTTAGATCTATCTGCTTCTGTAATGACCCCGCTGTCAGATGGGCCATGACTCAGTTGGCTGACAGCCCTTCCACACACCCTGGGGCCTCACGAGGCCCTGGAGGAAAGGAATGTTCTGGCACCTACATCCCTGTGTACCAAGGGGGGACGTACAGAGACCTCATCGAGAGAGAAGCTGCCTGGGGGAGGGAGACAAGTCACACACGCAGCCCAAGGTGTGGGTCAGAAGGTGCTTTATTGAAGGGATGGGCTCCAGCATCCAGCGGCAGCTACAACCTGAGGACAGGAGAGGGGCTGAGGGGAAAGAGTGCCCCACATCCTTGCCCACCTGACACCCCCCTTCTGCCCTTCAGTTTCCCTTTGGGGACCCTCCCACCCCTACTCTGGGTTCAGGGCCTTTGGGTGGGCTGACCCTCACCCGGGCCTGGCCACAGGAGCATTGCTGAACCGCTGGCCACAGCTTCTGGGTTTGGGAAAGGCCCAGGGACCCGGCAGATGCCACAGGGAAAAGGGGTCCTTTCTTTTAGTTTGAGCAGGTTGGAGCCAGAGCAGCCTGCCCAGCAGGGCAGGAACCCCACTCACTGGATCTCACGGAACGCCCGCTTCTCCACGAGCTTCACTTTGTACTTGCGCTTGAACCTGGAGAAAGGACAAGGGAGCAATCAGTGACCTCGCCAAGCTTAGGGGTGGGTTCTGGATGCCCTCACCCGCCACAGCAGCCCCCAGGGCCCCTCACTTGGCTCTTTCCCGAGGCTCAATCATATTCCTCCTCTGGAAGCTCTTGAACCGGTCTCGGAGGATGTTACCCTCGGGCTGCAGGACAGAGGGAGAGGGAGGCCTCAGCGAGGCCTGGCAGAAGCCCGAGGGCCTCAGACTCCACAGGGGTCCAGGCGGGGCTCAGGCCCTTCAGTCTCCCCAGTGCTGCCTCAGGAGTGCCAGGTGCTCAGCCAGCTCAGTCTTGGGGGGCAATGACCACTGACCCACGGCTGCCTCTCAGCTGGGTATGGAGGAATCCACAGGACGGAGGCTGGCGAGGCAGAGGGAGAAGGCCCACGGCCCACTAGACACGCCTGGCTGGAGCCGCAAGGCCAGGCCAAGCCACGCAGGGCTCACGGCTATGGGAAGGAGCTGGGCTTCCTCCGGGGCACTGGGGAGCCACAGCAGGTTCTGAGCTGGGGAGGGACAGAGTCCATTTTGAGCTTTAGGAAGATCTATTTAGTCCTGAAGAGGGTGAGACGGGGGCCGGGAGACAGGACTGCAAAAGGGACCCAGCTGGGAAGGCCTTTTGAGGGCCACAGGCCCAAACAACACCCAACCCCTTACCCCAAGATCCCCACCTCAGGACCCAGTGCCCTCAGCCCCCGGGCATCAGCCCAACTGGCCCAGCCCAGGGGCAGCCATGGTGTCGCCCACAGCCCCTGAGGGGCACGGGGAGCAAGGATGTGAGTCATCACTGGGCACAGGCCCCCCACAGCACCACACCACACCAGACAAGCAAGTACCTTCAGGGTCCTGAGTGAGTCAGACAGCTCTGAGCTGAGCTGCACGTCAATGTCAGGGGCCTGATACCTGGAGAGCAGGAGGCAGTGTTCAGGGGATTCAGCCCCAGGCAGGGCTCAAAAACACCAAGTCCAAAGCCCCTCCTGGGGAAGAGCTGGTCTCTGAGAACACAGGGCTTTGGGGGGTCTCTCAGGAGGGGGCCTCCTGAGCAAAGGCAGGAAGGCATCAGGACATGGGATCTGGACTCCACCCCAATCTCCCCTAGAACCCCCAGCCCAGGCCTCACTTGAGCCGCCCCAGCCTGCGGGGCTTGTCGGCCTCGGCCAGCCGCCGTGCCTGCCGCTGCCTCCGCCGAAGTGCCAGTTCTGCCAACCGCTGGACCACCTGGGCCTTGATTCCACGTAGCCTGAAGAGCTCCTGGTGCCGGAGCCGGGCAGCCCGCACCACAGCCTGCTGTGCCCACTGTGGGGACAGTGTAGGGACAGTGTGAGGTCAGTGTGGGGTCAGGGCCCAGCCAGCGCCACCCCCCGGGGGCCTTCTGGCCCTTCCTGACCCCTGTCTCGACAGGTCACCAGCTGCTCCAGTGTTTTCACACCAGCTGTTTTCTGAAACCACCTTCATCATCTGTTTGCTTCTCTGTGGTCCATAAACCTCCCGACTCCCTGCCCCTCACACAGAGCACCAGGGACCCCCACACCCCCAGCCCAGCCTGGAAGCTGCTGGGAAACAGATCTCAGCGGACGAAGCAGCTGGGAGGATCCCAAGCAGCACAAACCGCAGGGCACAGGGCAGGAGAGAGTGGGCTAACAGCAGGACCAGGGGGAGAGACCAGAGGCATCCCGTGGGCAGCACAAGCCCAGGTGCTTACCAGCCTGCGGGCGGCCTTCTCCCGCCGCCGCTGCTGCTCTGTCTTCTTCTCAGCGATGGCCAGGCGGGTGGGCAGCGGGCAGGCCTCAGCTTCTGCAGCCTCGGGGCCCTCACCCTGGCCTGGCTCTCCCTCACTGTCTGACTCTTCCAGCAGCCCCTCGCACAGTTCCCGAAACGTGGACTCCTGGGGGACAGGGCGGCAGTGTCAGGGTTAGGGAGCAGGTGGGGAGGGAAGGTAGGTGGGCACATTCAGGGCTCACCTGGGTGGCGGCCTGCTCCCTGGTGGGCAGGGCCAGCTGCCGCTCCAGTTTCTCCGTCTCCTTCTGCCGCCGCAGCTCCACCTGATGGGCTGCTGAGAGCAGGGTCTGCGAGGGCACAGGGGTTGGGGTGAGGACCGTCCCTGGGACTTCACAGACCTGACCCTCTTACCCCCCACCTGTCCCCAAGCAAGCACCCAGTCCCTGGCCCAGCCCCTCTTCCTCTCCCACCCTGCTCATGGCTGCCAGAGGGCGCTTTCTAACCCTCACCCTCACAGCTGCCCTGCTTGTCTTTGAGAAGGTGTCTGGTCTCTACGCTTCAGTTCCATTTATGTGAACTGTCCAGAACAGGCAAGTCCCTAGAGACAGGAAGCTTGGTGGCTGCCTAAGACTAGGGGAGACAGGGAATTGGGGAATGACGGCTGATGGACCTGAAGTTTCTTTGGGGGGGTGACGAAAATGTTCTAAAATTAACTGTGGTGATGGTTGTACATTGGTCACTAAAAACCATGAGATCATGCACTTTAAGTGGATGACTGCATGGTATGTAAATCACAGTTCTGCAAAGCAGTTATACAGACACAGAAATACAAAATAGACTGATCTTGATGCCTCCTCCTGCAGGGCCCAGCCCCATGTCTGGCCCATGCTGAACTGAATGGAGTAAGTTGCATCCTCTGCCCGGGGCCGACCTCACCCTTTGAACAGTGAGAGCCCTGCTGCTTCTTCCTGCAGACGCCATCGCCTGGATAAGGCACCTGCCTTCTCCTCCTGGCTGGCTAAGAGCCCTTTGCGTGAACAACGCTGAACACCATTCAAGTGAGCTTCCTGCCTCTACCACAATCATCTGGACTTCTCTCCAGTAACCTGTCCATTAGAAAGGATGCTCCTCCAGGACATGGTTTTGTCCCTTTGTTTGCAACACCTGTGCTCAACATACGCCTGTTAAATGGGAACGGGTCTGTCCCCCACACTGGATGGTGAGCCTGTGAGGACAGGCCCGGGGCTGTCTTGGTCACATCTGAGTCCACAGCACCAGCCAGCACAGGGCGAGCTCCTGAGAAGGCGTGCCAACTGAGTGGCAGAGCACAACTGAGGAGAGGGATGGCCGGGGGGGGCTGTGTACCTGGTGGTCTTCGAAGGATGGGTTGTAGGAGGCTCCCGCAGGCATCACCTCCACGGCAGGTGCCTGGGAGGGCTTGGTGTGGAGATGTGGTGGCCGCTGGGGAAGACACAGCCAAGGCAGGGTAAGACCATACTACAGTCTGAACCTGTGCCCCCAAATTCATGTTGAAAGTTAACTGCCAACATTAAGAGGTGGGGCCTTTAGCAGGTGATCAAGTCATGAGCGCTACACCCTCACGAATGGGATTAACACCTTATACAAGACCCGCAGGTGACCTGAGTGCACCCTCCACTTCCAGACTGTCTACGTCCCTCCCTGTCTGGTCTGCACCCCAGCAAAGGCCCCGCTGTCACCAGCATAAGCCTGGGGGTCACCTGAATGTCCCCCAAGCTCTTCCCACACCAACCACCGGTGAATCCTGGTGCTTCTGCCCTAGCACTTTGTCCCCAGTTACCTGCAGTCCCAGCCCAGCTGTCGCAGGACCCTACCCTCATGCCCTCGGCTCCCAGGGTCTCTAGCCCTGCTCACCTGCCTGGCCACAGTCCAACCTCCTCAGAGTGGCCACCGGATCCCACTGCTCTCCCACATAAAACCCTCTTGTGGCTCCCCGGTCCCACCTTGCCCCGCTCAGAATAAACCCCACCACTAGGCCTGCACTCCCTCCCTGACCACACCAGCCTCCTCAAGGTTCTGGGAACACACTCGGTCCTGCCCCACAGCCTCTGCACTTGTGCCCCTGACCTGGAGGCTGTTCCCTCTGATCTCGGGGCACGACTTGCTCCCACACCCCCTCCCAGGTCTCCAACCCCACTGGTACTGTATTCTTTCCAGCTGACGGCTTCCCTGGCCTCCCTAAACCATGTCCAGCTGACCTGCCACCACACCCTGACCTCCCCCCATCAAAGAACCAACCACAGCCCAACTTGCTGACAAGACGACCACCCCCCACCCCTTTACTCCTTGCTGCATCCAGTGCCTGGCAGGGAGAAGATCCTTGTTTCTTGTTACATGAAAGAAGCTGAAGCCCAGAGATTCTAAAGCACCTGGGTTCTAACACTCGGGCTCTAGCAGCTCAAGATGGAGAAGGCTACAAATGAAAAACTGAAACTGACAACACTTCTACCACGTGCCAAGCGCTGTTTTCAACCTCTTCACACATCACCCCCTAGAATGTTCCCAACTGCCCCATGAGCTAAGCACAATTTCATCTGCATCTTACAGAAGAAGGAACAGGCCACAGAGAGATTAGGCCACCTTCCCACATCAATCCGCACCAGAGCTGGGACAGCCACCCAGGCCACCTGGCTCCAGCATGGGGTTCTCGGTCACTGGGACAGACGGGCTCTGAGAGCAAGCTCAGATGCAGAGCAGCTCCCACCGCTCCCAGTCCCTCCTTGCCCCCCACGCCATGCCCACGCGACCCACCCTCACTCCTTTCTTCTTGGTCTGCTCCAGGAAAAACTCGTCCTGGCCAACCAACGGCCTGTCCAGAGGGTCTGTGGAGACAGAGAACGCAGCTGCTGGGGCCTTTCCCAGTGTGGGAGACGGCCGTGGCCCCCTCCCTCCGAGCCCTCTGCATTTCAGAAAGGTGGGACTAAAGCTCAGGAGAGGGAAGGACTGATTCTCAGGCCCCGAGGGGCCTTGAACACCAGGCAAAACCGTGTCTGCACAGGGTTCAGAAAGTAAAGGAGACCCAAGGCTGAGGGCAGGAGCCCCCACAACTCAGGAAAGGAAAACACAAATGGGAAAAGGGTACTACTTAAGGACTTTCGACTCTGCTGGGAGATCATCAAAGCAATACCCGCAGAGGACCCCCTTAGACACTGTGCTTGTGTATAGTGCACAACACACACAACTGCATGTGGCAGGCCTGTCCTTGTTCACAGGTGACAGCAGGATCACTCACTGTTTGGGGCCCAGAGGTCGTAGAAGGGCCGCTCGACAGTGTCCTGGGGCCCGGGCTTAGCCTTGGCCACGGGAGGGTTGAGAAGCCGGGCCTGGGCCCTGCGCACCTCCCGGGGCAGCTCTCCCTGCTTCGCCAGCTTCTCCCATAGCTGCTCCTTCCGCCTGAGCTTCTTGGCATTGGGGACCTGGTGAGCGAGGACGCTGGTCGGGGAGAGGCGGCACAGTGCATTGGGTGAGGTGACAGCCGGAGAAGCAGCAGAGCCTTCTTCCAGTCGGGCTCCCCCCCACCGTTCAGGCAGCTCCCTCTCCAATACCCTCTCTCCAAAAAGGCTGTGCCTGGCCACCCCTTCAGAGACCCCCTCTCCCCCGGTCTGTCCCCAGCCCAGGCCTCTCTCCTGAGCCCCAGACTTGACCAAGCAATAGCCTTGTCCTGGGCATCCCCCAAGCACCTCACACCCACCACGTCAAAACCAACCTCAGCATCACCCGAAAACCCACTCCTCCTCCCATACACCCATCTCAGGGGTGACCTGGCTCTCTCCCTGTCACCCGTCCACCCTCTCCCCCTATGGCACTGAGTCTCTAGGCCCTGCCTGATGCGCCTCCCAAACGTGGCTCCCACCCATCCCCTCCTCTCTGTCCCCAAAGCCCCCAGCCAGGTCCAGGTCCATCCTTGCCTGCCTTGGCCCCAGCATCCTGGCACCCAGTCTCACACCCTCCAATCTGCTCTCCAAAGCCCAAATCTGACCCCCTCCCCAAATGACACTCATCTATCACCCCCCTCCCCCAGAAATCCTTTAGGACCAGGGTCTGGTGGGAAAGAAGGGCCCGGGAGGTGTTGGGACACTCACTCTTTGGGAGCAGGGATCTTAGATGTGTTCTCAAGGATGAGGTCAACCCGAAGGGGTTTCTTGAGAAGCAGTGACTTCTTCTGGACTTTGGTCCTCTTCTTTTTCAGCTCTGGGAGTGGGAGAAAGGAGGAGTCAAGACCTTGGGCTTCCCCACTACCAAGGACTGACACCCCCAATTTCAGCTCCTTTGGAGCCATGAAACCTGCATCCCAAGTCATCCCAGTGCAGACCTGTGAGGTCCCCAGACTGACCCCAGTCTCCCAACCAAGGGCAGAGGCCCCCAAGGGTGGGGCCTAAGGTGCCCAAGCCCTGACCCTCCACCACACCCATGTGCTGGGGACACAGAGGGAGTCACACCCACCACCCCATACATTCAGGCTCCCAGACACAACAGAGAAACAGCCACAGAACAAGGCAGAGAACGGGCAGTCAGGCAACACTGAGACCCAGAATAGCCGATTCTCAGCATACCTTGAGTTCTCTGCTTTTTACTTCTAAAGCCTAACAGTTAAAAGCCAAAACTCTAGAACAAAACATACTAGGACAGAATTGTGCCCTTCTTTGTACAGTGGGGAGTCAAGAGACTTCGCTCCTCTGTGCCTCCAAACTGAGGACGTTAATACCTCCCTCACCAGGCTGTCGTGAACATGTGATTATTTCAGAAGCACAAAGTGCAGGGACCACCTGTGAAGGCTCAGGATCACTATTCTCTTTGTCCACGTTTTCTTACTAAAACTGAACCCATAAACTGCCTCTCCTCCACTCCCTAAAGAGATCTGCCACTGGCCAAAGCAAGCCCTAACTATTAATACTTCCTCATCTGTCCACTGGGGCAGGTCCCTGACTCTCCCTTTCTGTTCATACACCACATCTACTCACTTCTGTGGAAGCTGACCTCTCTTAATTTACTTCTCTTTTTACCTGCTCATTCTAAGTTTTCTATGCCTCAAAGCAGGTCCTTCCCCTCCGTCTGCTCAATGAAACAGTCATCTCCATCCAGACAGACCCTTCCACTGATCTTGTACAAGCTCAATGGAAAGTCCCTTGGCTTGTTTTCCGTCCCCTCATTAAAGCAGACCATCTATTCTTAGTTTGTTTTTCTACATATTGATGTCAACACTATTACTCATCAAAGTAATCCCTAACTCGCTCCTCCTGCACTTGTTTCAGCAGGTCCTGACCCTGAATTTGGTCAAATTAAAGCAAGCAGGTTAAGACCAGTTTCTTACCTGCTCATTAAAGCAGGCACTCTGTTCTTACTAAAGCTCCTTTTACTAACTAAAACAGGTCTAATTCGTTCAAGCAAGTCCTGGACTTGCTTTTCTGTATGCCAACAGGAGACCACCTAACTTATTTCTAACCTACTCATCCAGGCAGACCCCTACAAGGCTTATCTGTGCATGGAGATCACTGACACCTTAAAAAAATAAAATAAAATAAAATAAAACCTGCCTTTTTAAAGTTAGTCTCTAGTTTACTTTCTGTCCACTAGAGATCTTCTTGTTTATATTAAAGCTGACCCTTTTTAGCAGGTTATTTGTCTTTCAAGCCACGTCATTAACACGGATCTCAGAGGCTGCGGGCCACAAAAGCCCCTCCTCACCTTTTTCCCTGGAGCCAGTGTCCACGAAGAAGAGTTTTTCATCGGGGGCCTCTGACAACAAGCCTCTGGGAGATGGAAACGCAGAGCGTCAGCCAAAGACGTTGGGGAGGGTACAGGTTTAACCTCAAGGGATTCAGCCTTCCTCTTATGCTCACTCAAGCACCCTCTTCCCGCCACGGGACTCTTCCAGGCTAAGGCCTCCCACCTCAGTTTAGAAAACTTAATACTTAAAACACACCAAGCTTTGCTAAATCTGGTAACTCTAGAAAGTTCCCCAGCTTCCCACCCTGAGTCCCCAGCCCACCCTGTCGATTTGCACCGCGGTAGGTGGGACAGACACCTCTCAGCCTCCCGGAAGTCCCCCCAACCAGGCTCTGGCTGGCACCTGGCCGCACAGAACGTGGCCCCGCTCCCGGAAGTCCCGCCCCGCGTACCCGCTCGTGCGCTCCTGCAACCGCACGTCCTCCAGGAACTGATCGACCTCCAGCCCCAGCGGCTCTTCAGCTAGCCGCCGCCAGCCCCGCTTCTTATTTCTTGGGCCTCGCCGCCGCCGCCTTAGCGCCGGGTCCACTGAAGTGGGCCGCAGTCCCAGGAAGCCAGAATCGACATTGCTTTTCGAGCAGGGCCTCCCACCACCGCCACTGCTTCCCGCCGCCATCTTGTCAAAGGAAGAATTCCGCCGCCGGTGCCCCAGAAATCCCGTTTGGGGAGTGCGCGCGCAGAACTCCCACCTTCTCCCGTGACGTACTTCCTGTGGCGGCCATCTTGGTAGAGTGGCAAAGGGGCGAGGAGCCTGCCATCTTGGTTAAGGATAAATAGCTCCTCCCTCCTCCATTCTTTGCTGCGGCGTCTGCAGATTCCTAGTGGCGGGACGCGGGGCGCGGGGGGGAGGCAGAGGTTGTAAACTCTTGGCTCTCGGCCTAAGCAAAACACCTTTGCCGGCCGCCCGGCGTCTTTGCTCAAGCTGATTATTTTTTAATATTTTTTTTTTTTGAGACAGAGTCTCACTCTGTCACCCAGGGTAGAGTGCAGTGGCGTCATCATAGGTCACTGCAACCTCAAAATCCTGAGCTCAAGTCGTCCTCTTGCCTCAGTCTCCCGAGTAGCTGGGACTACAGGCGCGCACCACTATGCCCAGCTAATTTTTCTATTTTTTGTAGAGACGGGGGTCTCCCTCTTGCTCAGGCTGGTCTCGAACTCCTGAGCTCAAGCGATCCTCCGCCTCGGCCTCCCAGGGAATCTCGTTTTCTTAAAACAAATCAGAACCGTAAGTGGCAGATCGGCACAAGACACGTTCCAATCTCAGAACGTTTGTCCTCTCAATGTTCCAATCCTAGAATCTTAGAAATCAAAGAACTTTAGGAATGTCGCAGTTGGAAGCACAGAACGTTATATTTGAGGGATGTTACAAAAATACACTATTAGGACCCTAGAAGCGCAGACTGAAAATCTTTCATCTTATGCAAGCTGCGTCCGCTGTGCCTCAGTTGCCTCATCGGTAAAATAAAGGTGATAATGGTACATCTGCCCCACAGATTATTCTGAAGATTAAACGAGGTAATAAATGCAAAGCGCTTAAGGCTGTGCCTGGCATCTGAACGTTAGCTATTGTTGCCGCCTCGCCCCCTGAGACTTCATCTTAGAATCAACTAATCTTTACTATTTACATATAAGGAAGGAAACTCAGGCCCTTGGGCCCTGGCAACCATCCAAAGGGATCCAGGGTCTCAGAAAGGCCACTCTTGACTCATAAAGGAAAAAGGCACAGAGAGGGAAGGCACCACACGGGTGGCCACACAGCGGAACTCAGGCGGATCCCGGAAGGTGACAAACCCCAGAGACCTGGGCGCCGACCACCTGGGACAGGGGTTTCGGTGACCAGCCTGCCTGGCATCTCAGTGTCCGCCAGAGGGCGCCGGCAGCCGCGAAACCGGCGCGCGTGGGCGGGAAGAGCGCGCGGCCAGCGTGGCCCCGGGCGCCGTGGGTGTGGCCTTGGGTGTGTGCGCGGGACCGGGCGCCGGCTGGCGAAGGCCGAGAGTCCCCAGGGCGCGCGCGCGCGCGCACGGCGGCCAGGTCGGCAGCAGCACCTCCTCCCCGCTAGGAGCCCGTTTGTCCCTGGTGTTGTGTGTCAGGAGTTGTGTACCCAGGTTGCGTGAGTGCACGTTTAGGGGCAGGGCGGACACACACACACACGCGCGCGCGCGCCCCAGGGCTTGGTTCCCAGGCCCCCGCGGTGGGACCAGGGAGGGAGGGATGTCCCGGAGGGAGGGCCCCAGAGTAACTTTTCTCTGGAAAATATGCAAGTCTGGCCCCCAGCCCAGGCCTGAGTCACCAGGCTGTGCTGCACTGAGTCACGGACTCCACCCCGCCCCTGAGAGCTTGGAGGGGACCTCCCCCCACCCCAAGTCCTGCCCAGGGTTCTCCCTCCCTGACGGTGGTGGTGGTTGCGGGTGGTTGATCCCTGTCCCAAAACAGTCTGATTGCGACATAGAAGCAGCCTTGGCTTTATTCGCTCTGTGGGGACTCTATTCTGTTCACAGGCCCCTCCCAGGCATGGGGTGGGGGTTGATGGTGGGCGTGGGAATCCCAGCGAGCAACCTGGAGGGGGCATCGTCTCCACCCCTTGTGCTCTCCCCCAGCTCTTCCTTGAGGCCCCCTGCCAGGGGGGTGGTGAAGGCAGGAAAAGGCAGGGAGGTCCCTGTAGGGATGGGGGAGGGCTGTAGCACCAAGAACCCCCCCACAACATCCCTGGAAAGGGGGTAAAATAAAGCCCTGGGGCCTTTATATCTGGTAGGGGCTCCACTTAAATATGGACTGATGGTGGGTGGAGAGGACTGCCACCTGTGGGGGCCCAGGGGCAGGCTGGCACTTCAGTCCAGGCAAGTGGGCAGAGGACAGAAACACCTCCAAGAGGGCACAGTCTGGGAGGAGCAAGGATGGAAGAAGGAAGAAGGGGCTCTTCTGCCTGCTACAGGATCCTTAGCAGAGAAATGGGTGTGGCCAGAATTCGGGTGCTTTCCCGAGGTGGGGGCTGAAGAGAGGTCTATCTGAAGAAGTAGGAGGTTGTGTCTCCCCTCAGAGCCCCCAGTGGTCCCAAGACCTGAGGATGTGATGGGGTGGGGGGTCCTTGCCTGGCTGGGCAGGAGGAGGCGAGGCAAGGGGTCCTGCCCGGGATCAGCGTGTGTTCCTGTGACTGTGTAGGTGCCCTCTCCTGAGAGTGTCAGCTCCATGAGGGCAGACATATATGTCGATTTTGTTCTCTGCTGTGTCTCCAGCGCCCAGAACAGGGCCAGGCACATAGTAGGTACTCAATAAATATTAGAATGCACGATGAATGGATGGATGCCTGTGTGTGTCAGTGTTGGCGTGATGTGCCTGAGTGTATGTGAGGATGGAGGTATGAAGCCTTGCCCCTCCCATGGTCCCCACTAAATGCTTCAACAGGGGTATCTGGTGGCAGCGGAGAGGGAGACCACCGGTCCTTACAGCTGGGAAGGGTGGGCAGGCAGGGTGTGCGTGAGCCAGGGCAGGGGCGTGCATGCAGCCGACTGGAGCTGGGGAGCCACAGCAGGGCAAGTGGGAGGGAAAGGGTGATGGCTGGC
Organism: Daubentonia madagascariensis; assembly: GCA_023783475.1. Lineage (NCBI taxonomy): Eukaryota > Metazoa > Chordata > Mammalia > Primates > Daubentoniidae > Daubentonia > Daubentonia madagascariensis. The sequence continues at coordinate 569,332 of JAKFHU010000162.1, forward strand.
TCACTCGGCAGAGCCCTTGTGGCGCCGCTTGGAGGGTGGCACAAGGCGACGGGGCAAGTTGGTGGGCAGCCCGTGGCCCTCAAGCTTGGCCTCGATGAGGTGGCTGGCCAGGGCGAACTCCTCGTCATCCAGCATGCCATCACGGTCAACATCGCTCAGCTTCCAGATGCGCCCCAGCACCGAGTTGGGGAGCTTGGTACCCACCATCCAGGTCTTGGCCTTGGAGCCACTCAGCTTGCCATCGGCGGGTGCCAGGTTGTAGAAGATCTCGTCGTATTTGGACTTGTCCTTGGTCACCACCCACTCGGCCTCATCGTCTGAGCCCTCCTCGTCGTCCTCCAGGGCCTCGTCAGGCCCCCGCTCCACGAACGGGCCCATGTGGGTGCCCTCAAAAGCACCCCCCTGCACACCCGCCTCGGTGCTCTCCAGCTCCTCCTGCCGCAGCAGGGGCATGAGCTTGGCGATGTCGTGCGTCAGCATCTCGTCCAGCGCCTCCAGCAGCTTCGGCTTCAGCGAGTGAAACTTGGTGAAGTCGTGCGCCATCAGCATATCCTGTGGTCGGGGGGCACCAAGAAGTCAGGGGTGCCAGCCCTGAGGCCCTCAGGCTGCAGGGTGGCAGCTCTTTACCAACATATGCAGAAGCATTTGAATATCTGAATAACCTACTCCACCTGGGCACCCACCACTCAGAAGATACTTAGGCAACAAGGTCTCAAGGCCCTCCCCTGTGCCCAGAATTTTATGCAGGGTGGTGAGGTTGGGCCCCTCTGATGACTCAGGGCAGCGGCCCTTTGCAAGCCAGTAGAGAAGGATTTCAATATTTTAGCACCAGGTACAGCTTTCCCAGAGCACCCCCACTGGCCTTAGCCCTGCCCACCCTCCACCTCACCCCAGCTGCCCAGCCAGCACCCTGCCATTTTGCAGGTTAAGAACGTTCATTTCCTGCCGCTGTGTTACCACACCACACAGACTGTGGAGTGGCTGGCTGCCAAATTAAGAGGTTAGGTTTGGGAAGGTCAGATCACTAGAGGATCCCGGGACTCACCCTCCCCAACCAAGAAGTCACTTTGTGCTAGAGCAGCTGTCAGGGTGGGTTGGTGGCCACACTGCTTCTCACATGGGCAACTCTAAGTCACCTGCACCTGGAGAGTCCCTGCACAGGTGGCTTCATTTCATGGCCCCGAATGAATTTCCAGCACAGAGGCAAGAGGCCTGCCAATCTAAGGGGCAAGGCTCCCAGGTTCCACCCCAGCTCTACCGCTTAGGAGCTGTCTGTCCTCCAACAAGTGACTTCACCTCTCTGGGCCTCAGTTTCCACGTTGGTGATGTAGGGGTGATAACATTAGCACTCCTCCCATTTGAGGAACAGGGAAGGCCAAATGCATTCATCGGGATAAAGTGCTCAATAAATGTCAGCGTGGTGTTTGCAGCCACAACTTATCTAGCCCAGACGTTCTCAGCCAGGATTGATGTTGTCCCCCAGGGGACACTTGGCAATGTCTAGAGACATTTTTGATTGTCGTGACTGAGGGGGTGCTACTGGCATTAGTGGGTAGAGGCTGGTGATGCTGCTAAACATCCCCCAATGCACAGGACCACACCCTACAACCAAGAATTACTGGACCTCAGATGTCAACAGTGCTGAGGTTGAGAAACCTTGTTCTGGCTCAAATTAGTGCCAGGCACTGTGCTAAGGGGGTTGCAAACAGTTGCTGATTCAGCATCCACGACACTATGTTGATACTAACATAATTAATGCCCATTTTCCAATTGAAGAGACTGAGGCTCAGAAAAGGCGTGACTTGGCCAAGCCCACAGAGTTAGTAAGTGGCCGAGGTGAAATTCACTCTACCAAAATCCCTCAGAGTCTGGGCTGGAAACATCTCAGATTCAAAAGTCACAGGCTTTGGGCTGGGCACAGCAGTGGACGCCTGTAGTCACGGTGACTTGGGAGGCAAGGTGGGTGGATCACTTGAGGCCAGGAGTTGGAGGCTACAGTGAGCTGTGGTCACACTTGTGAACAGCCACTGCACTCCAGCCTGGACAACATAGTGAGACCTCGTCTCTAAACAAACAAAAAAAAGTCACAGGCTTTGAGCATCAGCTTAACTCACCCTAAGAACAGAGGCCCAGCAGAGGGCTGGTCCCTGCCTCTGTGCCTGAGCCTGGACCTGTCTCTACATTCATTTGGTCAGTCCTACCCCTCCCACCTCCGGTGGCACCATGTTTACTCTGTGCCACCACACCCAGATCCAGCACTTTCCCCAACACTGATAATCAAGGACATTCGAGGAGCCTCCTGCTGGTCCCCCAATATCCATTGGTCGCTTCCTCAGTCCCAACATCCTTGAACACTACCTAGGCACTGGCCACCTCAAGGAAGACTACACTTCCCAGCTATGGCCATGTGATTAAGTGCCAGTCAACCGGATGTAAGCACAGATTGCACGTGCAACTTCTAGAATTATCCAGTTCAATATGGTAGCCACAAGCCATGTGTGGTAATTTCAATTTAAATTAGTTAAAATTAGATACAATTTAAAATTCAGTTTTAATGTGGCTTGTGACTACCACATTGGACAGCACAGCATAGAACATTTCCATCATTGTAGACAATACTTATGAACAGAAAAAAAGTGTCCTTAAAGAGACTGTACCCTTCTCTTCCCCTCCCACCTTCTTGCTAGCTGGAATGCAGACCCAGTGGCTGGAGTTTCCGCAGCCATTTTGTATTGTGAGGTTTCTTGGGACTGGAGGCCAGGCATGGAAGAGAAATAAGACAGAAGGGGACTAGGTCTCCGGCTCTATAAAGCACCGAGCTAGCCCTGGACCACCTTCTGAGACTTTATGAAGGAGAGAAAGAAACTCCTAAATTAAGCCACTGTTATTTTGGGTTTTCTTTTCACTCCCTTATTCTGACTCATAAACCATGCTCCTGCGGAACCATGTGCAGGGAGTGCTTTCCAGAATCTGCCTTCCATCCCTCCAGTTTTGGAGGCCCCATCCTGGATCTCACAGAAGCCTGCCTTCCCATCGCCCTCCCACTCCCCCCGGGGCATCCTCCCACCTGCATCTTCTGGCAGTCAGGAAAGTCCCCAGGAGATATGTGATGCTCCAGCTGAATCTTAGCAAAGATGACGGGCAGTTTGAGGATCAGCTGCTTCTTCTTGTTCTCCTTCCCAAACACAGAGGGCATCTCCTTCTTCAGGTAGCTGATGATGTACGCATGAACCTACAGGAGAAGAGTTCTCACCTGAGCCTACATCAGAGTTCCCCTGGGGGGCTTGTTAAAACCCAGGTTGCCAGGCACACTCCCAGAGTTTCTGACCCACTTGGTCTGGGGTGAGAATCTGTATCTCTAACAAGTTTCCAGCTGCTCCGGCTGCTGCAAGTGGCAGAGCCACGCTGTGCACCCCACCTCTTCAATGCTGGGGCTCCACCTGGGCTCCTCCTCTCTTCTAAGTGATCTCAGCCACTTTGGTTTTAAACACCCCTCCAAGCCTCCCACTCCCAAATCTACGTACCAGCTTAAGCCCTGGAGCCCAAAACTCAGAGCTAATCGCCTCATCCCCGTTCCTAGACATCTCCATGTCATGTTACCCTAAGTGGAATTTGGGCCCAGCCTCCAGAGCTGTGACACCCTCAGCTGTGCCCACCTCCGGAATCGGCACCCCTAGCCCTGCCTTCCCAGTTGAGGCCAGAAATCTGGAAATCATTCTGGCTTGGATTCTTCTCCCTCCACGCTAGCCACATCCAAGCCATCAACGAGTCCTTTTCCTTTTGCCTCCTAAATCTCTCCCCTACTTCTTCATTTCTCTCCACTTCAAGTGGCCACCACATCCACCCAGCCATCAGCATCACTGGCCTGGAGAGACACCCCAGTGGCCCGACAGGTCTCCCAGCGTCCTCTCTTGCCCTGACAGCCCTTTCTCCACACAGCAGCAGTACAAGGCGGGGTTTTCAGGAACCAACACCAGACCCTGAGACGCTGCTCACGACTCCCAATTTGCTTATCCAAGTTCAAAATTCCTACCATACCAACAAGGTCCTACAGCAGCAATTCTCAAAAGGTGGTCCAGGGAACCCCAGGGGTCCCCAGGTCAAATCTATTTTAATAACAATAGTAAGGACTTATATGCTTTTTTCACTCTCCTTTCCTCCCACGCGGACAGTGGCATTTTTAAGAGGCTACAAGACCTATGATATCTCAGCGGACAAATAGAGGAACAGATATGAGAATCCAGCTGAAGCCAGACATTAAAGAATTTTGTAAAAATGTAAAACAGGCCCACTTTCCTTGCTTTTTTTGCGGGGGGGGGGGATGAAATATGTTGATTTTGATAAAATGTTATTTAGATTATATAGGTTTATTATTGTTATTTTTAAATGATCTTATACTATAATTTTTATTTGTTAATTATAAATTAACATTGATAATTTATTGATAATATTTATCATAAATTACTATATGTTAATAATTATTGTTGATTGATTTAATTAAATGTTTTTAACTTTTAATATGGTAAATATAGACACATTTAATCCACGTACATACAAGCTCTTTAGGGGCCTCAGTAATTTTTAAGAGTATAAAGGGAGCAAGGAGGGCCTGTAGTCCCAGTTACCTGGGAGGCTGAGGCAGAAGGATCATCTGAGCCCAGGAGTTTGAGACCAGCCTGGGCAATACAGCAAGACCCTATCTCAAAAAAAAAAAAAAGTATAGAGGGGTCTTGAAACCAAAAGGTTTGAGCGCTGCTGCCCCACATAATCTGGCTCACGCAGAATCATCCAACACTATCTCCCCACTGTACCTTCCCTCACTGTGGCAGCTTCCTCGCTCGCCTTCCTTGTTTGCCCAGCAAACCAATCTTTTCCCCACCCCAGGGCCTTTGCACATGCCCCTTGCTCTGCCTGGAACTCTGCCCCAGTCTCGCACAGCTGGGTCCCTCAATATCCTTTAGAGTGTCACAGAGGTTATCCTATGGGAACTGGGTGCCCCAGCCACCACCATCTGTTATTTTCTATTTTCACCTTTCTTGTGTTGTCCACAATTATTCTAACTCACTATTATTTTTATCGTCAGTTTACTTATTCTGTCTCCCTCCATAAAAATATGAGCCCCATGAGGCTGGGACCTTGTCTGTCCCCTCTATCCCCAGCACCAGCAAAATATGCCCAGAAAGCAGTCAAGAAATGTTTGTGGAATAAACCAATGAACTGGTGACCTTTAAGCCACAATCTTACAAGTTACTGAAAAATAAACAAGGAGGGCAGAATAATGAATATTGGTGTCTATTTTTTGTAGGAAGCTCAAAAATTAAATATATATGCTTATATAAAAATAGAATATATCCAGAAAGAGACACAAGAAACTACTTATAGGGGTTACTGCTAGGGAAGAGAACCTGAGGGCTGGTGGGGCCTGGGGTGGGATGGGGCATATCTGACAAAGCATGAATGCTTTACCATGAGATGGTCCCAAATGTTCAATAAAAAAGCCTTGTTAAAAAAACTATTTTAAAGAGCCATAGGTTTAGAATGTTAAGAATGTTGGTGGCCTCTGGCTGGTTCTGAATCCTTATCTCCTCCCACCCTCCACCACCCTGTCTCCTCCAGCCGCTGGGCCCCTTGTTCAAGTGCATCAAGCATGTTGCTGCCTCAGGGCCTTTGCACTTGCTGTTCCCCTTGCATGGAACACTCTTCCCCCAAATCTCCACTCAGCTCACCCCTGCCTCTCCTTTAGACCTCGCTAAAATAGTTCATTTTTCTTCACAACCATTAATTGTCTAATGTCTGCTTCCCCACTAAAAAGTAATCCTACAAGCCAAGGAGCTTATCTGGTTTGTTCCCGGCTGCATCCTCAGGGCCAGAAGAGTACCGGAGCGTGTTGTGTGCGCTCAGTAACTGCTGAATGCATGTCACTGGGCCACCTCAGAGAATTTTGGTCTGAAGTTTCAGGGCTTCTTGGCCTCTTTAGAATCGGACCATGGAATCGCCGCTTCTAGCAGCTATCACTTCAGCCGAAGGGCAGAGCCAGGGGACTCCTCCACACCCTACATCGTACAGACGGGGAAACTGAGGCCCAGAGAGCCCGGGGTTACTGAGAGTCCATAAAGGCCTTGTACCGTTGGGGGACAGCATGAAGGGGGGTAAACAGTGGCTACTGGTGACTGGACCAAGTGTGTGTGGCACAATCATACTTGAGGGATGAGGGTGGGGTGTGACACGAGGCAGGGGAGGGGCAGTGAGGCTTGGTCGCTGCGGACCCTGAATGCCACGCTCCTGTGTCCCGAGTGGCACTGGGGAGCACTGCAGGAAGAGGAGGAAGTAGCAGCCTATGGGCCTGAGGGGCCAATCAGGGAAGGGGTGTGGTCAGCCTGGTGGGTGGGGCCTGCAGGAGCGGGCCAATGGCGTGAGGGGGCGGGGCCCAAGGGCGGCTCCGTGGGGACCAGAAGAGAGGAGAGAGGAGGGAGGCGGGAGGGCGCTGATGGCTTTTCCAGAGAGGAAGCAGGAGAAGGTGCCAGGAAGAGATAAGGTGGGAGGGCGGGGTGGGCCGGGGCGCGGGTCCCGGACTCCGGGGTTTGTCTGCGTTTCCGGAGCCGCCTCCTGCCTGACGGGGGCACCAGGTGTCCGGCCGACCCCTCCCCTTTGTCCCGCGGCCCTGGGGTCCAGCTCCCGCGAGGGTCCTGAGGGAACGAACCAGGGGGATCTGAGAAAGACCGGGAGGAAGACAGAGAGGGGACAGAGAAGGGGAGAGGCGGGGAGATGGGAGAGACAGAGGAGGGGAGAGGGGGAGAGGGGGAGAGGGAGAGGGAGAGGGAGAGGGAGAGGGAAAGAGAGAGAGAGACAGGCAGACACCCCAGAGCCTGCCTGGGCGAAGGAGGAGAGAAAGGTGAATTCCAAAGGTTCCAGCAGCTGCAGCCCCAGTCCACGTTGGGCAGCTCCCTCCCAAGGAGGATTCCTGGGGTGGGGGTGGGGGCTCTGACTCACCCCCTCTCCACTGCTCCTTAAACCCATGCCTCAGGCTCCCCCACCCCCCAGAACCTTCTTGGCCTCCCTGCCTGCCCAGCTTCCTGCCCCACCTCCGCCCTGGCAGCCTCCCTGTGAATGTTCCATTGAGCCTCTAAAATCACTCTGAAACCAGTGCTCTCGCTCTCCTCTCCCTCCCCAAGGCCCGTCCTGATCCAGGCCCCTTCCTTGCTCCTCCAGCCTCCTCCCTGATCTCCAGACCCCTAGTCTCCCCCACCTTGAATCTACCCTCCAGAAGGTAGCTTGAATCTAATCCTGTCCTTCCCTGCTCTGAAGCCTTCCATGGCCCCCGGGTGCGCTCCGGACAAAGCACAGGTTCCTTGGCCCAGACCACAGCCTGGGTGGTCTGACTCCCAGACTCAAATTGAGTTACTTGCACTATTTATCCAGGGTTCAACACTGACATTTTTCCTCAGATGCCCTCTCCTCCAAGAAGCCCTCCCTGACTCCCTGGGCTACCTGGCCCCAGCCCTGACCATGCTGGGTCGTCACTGTCTGGGTTTGGGTCTGTCTCCTCCCCAGGAGCCCCAGCAGGGCAGGGCAGGAACTGCCTTGGTCATTGCTGTGTCCTCAGCACCACCCACCACAGGGCCAGGCACAGAGGAGAGTTTGTTAAATGTGAGTGTTTGTTTAATATCATTCATTCAGTAAATATTTACTGAGCACCCAATTCTGTTCCAGGTGCTGGGGATACATCAGTGAAAGAATTCAAAGATCCCTGATTCTGTAGAACTTAATTACAAGTTGAGAAGGCAGACAGTAAACACAGAAACCCCATGAATGGGTAACGTAAGGTCAGGTAGTGATGACGCTATGCAGACAACTCTAACAGGGTAAGGGATAAAGCAGGACCCACATGGGGAGAGTTAGTCATAAAAAGGAGGGCAGGGACAGCCTTCCTGAGAAGGGGACATTTGAGTAGAAGGTCCAAAGAGGTGAGGAGTAAGCCATGTGGATTGCCAGCTCGGAGGGGACAAGGAGGAAGAGGAGGTTTCCAGGAGGAGGGAAGAGCAAGTGCAAAGGCCCTGAGGTAGGACGGAGGTGGTCAGGGGGAGGTGCAATGAATGATGGGAAGGGAAGGGGAGAGGAAGACAGACAGGGAAAGGAGTGGGGGAAGGGGACAACTTGTGGGCCACCATGAGGACTTGGCTTTTGTGCAGTGGCACAGGAGTGAAGCACGCAAGGCATAATACAACCTGCTGGTGGCAGAGGATGAGTGAAGGGATACGGGGACAGAGAGGGCAGAGGAATGCTTCCCCGTGCAGCAATCCCTCCCACCTTGAAGACAACAAACTACTCTGGGTGCAAAGGGGAGGACCCGAGGAAAGGCCAGCGCTGCCCCCTGGCTGCCCGCCGCCCCCAACGGGCCTGCGCCCGGCCCCCAGGACGGCTCACCCGCACCAGCCGCGCCCTCTTCACCAGGTCGTTGAGCTTGCGCAGGGCTGCGTGGCGGGGCAAGCCCTGGATGTCGCGGAAGAGGTCCTGCTCCTCCAGCTCGAAGAGGCGCCTGTTGTCCGGCACAAGGAGGGGCTGGGACCAGAACGAGCCGATGTAGACGCGCAAGACCTCGGGCGTGCCCACCACCTTGCCCAGCGCCCACATGAGCGCCCCGTAGACGCGCATCAGCTGCTGCGTCTCCACCATGTCGGCCTTGTTGAGCACCACGCGGATCTTGTCCTCGTGGCCCCGCAGGGCGTTGATGGCCTCCGAGAACTCGTCCGAGATCTCCAGCTTGTGCGCATCAAAGAGTAGGATGATGAGGTCCACGCGCTCTGCAAACCAGCGCAGGACGGCCGGGAAGTCGTAGCCTGGGAGCGTGAGGGGAAGAGGGGCGCATGGGGCAGAAGTCAGACCTCCACCCTCCAGCCATTCTGTCGCCTCCATTCCTTTGGACTGATACTGGACTGTATAGACGCTCAGGTTGTTAACTATTCAAGTCCTGTCTAGGCAAAATAGCTGAGGCCCCAAGTGTGTCACACTGCTCTGACTCCCCAGGCCACAGAATTGCGCCCTCACTCTGGCTCCAAGCCCTCAAGCCCTCTAACTACAGAGGGCAATGACCCCTTCACTGTTTCATTCGTTCATTAGGCAGATATTAGTGGTGTGCGTTGGTATGGATGAAATACTGGTGTTTCCTAAGAGACTCCCCTCCCCCAAAGCTCCAAGTGCTTCTGTCACCCCAGCTCCTCCCCCGGACCTGCCAGGTCTCCCCACAATCCAGCAACTACAGGTCATGCTGGATGGCTATGTTCTTGCCATTAGCAGATGTTAAATATTTTTAATTCATTTAGCGATATTTACCAAGACGCTTATGTGTGCCAGGCTCTGTCCTGGGAACGGGGGATACCACAAAGAATGCACAGACAAGGTTCTTGCCCTTGTGGAGCTCCCATCCCAACAGTTGGCGCCTGTGTTCCTTCATTCATTCCCTTCACCAGTCATTTCCTCATTCACTGATTCACCCACTCATTCTTGCCTTTGCTTGTTCACTCATTCATTCACCAACAAGCGATGCCTGGGTGAGCAGAGAGGAGTAATTGAGACCTCCTGACCTGACCGCCAGGAAGACCCGGATTTCAATCCCTCCACTGCCCTCATCAGCTGTGTGGCCTTAGGCAAGTAGCTTAACCTCTCTGAACTTGTTTCCTCTTCTGTAAAATGGAAATTATAATAGGACCTACCTCGTAGGACTGCTGTGAATATTAAAAGAATATAAATGAGCTAATATATTATATATGAAGAACTTAAAACAGTGCCTGACATTGAATTGTACACTTAAAAATGGTTGAGCTTGGCTGGGCGTGGTGGCTCACACCTGTAATCCCAGCACCCTGGGAGGCCAAGGCGGGAGGATCGCTTGAGCTCAGGAATTTGAGACCAGCCTGAGCAAGAGCGAGACCCTGTCTCTATTAAAAATAGAAAAATTAGCCAGGCATGGTGGTGCGAATCTGTAGTCCCAGCTACTCGGGAGGCTGAGGCAGGAGGATCACTTGAGCCCAGCAGCTGGAGGTTGCAGTGAGCTATGATGATGCCACTATAATAGACTGTGTCTCAACACACACAAAAAACGGAAAAATGGTTGAGCTTTATGGTATGTAAATTATACCTCAATAAAACTGGGTTTTTTAATTTTTCTTTTTAAAAAACAGTGCTAGACGGGGTAGGCGCTCAACAAGTATTAATCATGGTGCATGCCCGACACCGGGCGGGCCGGTCATTCAAGACCATCCCCTGCACTGCTTGGTTTGTGGCAGAGGCTGAGGCAACCCCAGCCTTGTCCTTAGGGGCTCACAGTCCACTGGGGACACAGGCCCCGGAGTAGCCAGGCTGGGAAGGGGGAGCCCAGGAAGGTGTGGGAACCCAGAGGGGGTGCCTGACCCAGCCTGAGGGGTCAGGGAAGGCTTCCCGGAGGAGGGAACACTGAGTGGAGCCCAGGAGGGTGAAGAGTTAACTGGAAGAACAGGGGCCATCACTGAGTCACCTGCACCATCCAGGATAGAACTCATCTTCAGAACCCCAAGAGACAGGCACTTTTATGACCCCATCTTCCAGATGAGGAAACTGAGGCACAGAGCCGTTAAGGAACTTACTCAAGACACACAGGTAAGAGGTGCCCCACGGGGCTCCATGCTCCTCTGGGGAGCTGGTGCTCGGGCCCACCCTGCCCAGGAGGAAGGAGGCTACTTGCTGGGGCTGCTGGGGACAGGGTGGGGTGGGGGTGGGGAACATTGTTTTGGGGGAGGAAGGGCCAGGTCACTGGAGGGACAGCAGCTGGAGCCCCCCTCCCTCCCCAATGTCTACATAAACACACACCCTGGCCCGGATTGGGAAAGTGTGTCTCATGGGGCAGGGAGGGCAGGAGGGAGGGAGGTTGAGTCAGCATGGGAATGAGAGACGTGGCAGACAGGAACCCTGGTGCACACAAGAAAAATAAGCATCGTTAGCACTTATGTAGCACCTACTGTGTGCCACACATTATTCCAAGTGCTTTGCATATTTTAACTAATTTAACCCCTACAACAACCTAGGAAGCTGATAGTATTATTATTCCCATTTTACAGATGAGAAAATTGAGGCAAAGCGTGGTTGAAGTGGCTTGCCCAAGGTCCCATAGTTTAAAAGTAGCAGAGCCCAGATTTGAGGGCTCTACTCTGCTACAGTCACACACACGTGTGTTCACAGATTTTAAACACAGAGGCAGCCACATCTCCATACCAATGCACACATATGAGCACACATGCAGACACATACACCCACACCTGGTAGCACACATCTGGACACAATCCTAGCCAAGCAGTACAAGATGCAGACTCCCAGACACACCCTTGTTCACAATCTGGGACCTGCACAGATATTCGTGGTCGCACAATCACAAAGACACTGTAAGAGCCACACACAGTCACAAATGTAGACACCAGCACATATACACACAAGCACAGAGGCACACTTGCACACCCACCATCCTACAGAGACACACTCATACACATATAAACCCCCAGACCCTCCCAGACCCAAAGGTACCCAACAAACACAACCACACACAGACACAGTTACACAAAAGATACACTCCTACATATACACACTCTCACATCTGTATCCGGAGATACAATCACATGCAGTCACACACAGTCCAACAAAATCCCCTCAATCTTATACAGTCCTATATGGCCACACAAAATCACACACAGGTACAACCACACACACAGCCATACACTATGCCTGGAGCCTCTCACACATAGGCTCACGATGTCAGACTCACATCCACAATTACACACCTTCCCAGACACACACTAAGTTATCCACACAGTTAGACAAGAGATACCCTTAGACACTGACACACACACACACACACACACACGCACGCACATTTCACAATACGACAGGATAGAGGAAAAAATCAATTACACACAATCCCACGAAGTCCCTCTTAGTCCTGCACAGTCCTTCAGAGTCACACCAAGTCACATCTAACCACAATTATAGCACAAACAGACTTACACATACACACACAAGGTCTCACATGCATAGGCACACACACAATTCCACCAGGTCACACAACCTCACAGTCATGACCACAATTATACACGTCCACCATCACACGAAGTCACACACAAGCACGTGGAACCACCCCACACCCAGCCATGCACGCACAATGACTTTCTCAGGATATACACAAAGTGATACACACACACACACACACGCAAATACACACACACACACGCACAAATCCACGCCAACACACAGATAGGCTCTCTCCTCCTCTTCCTCTACCCTCGAGGCCAGGGAAGGAGACCCCATTCTCTACTCCCTGACACCCACAGCCTTTGGACCCTCCCCTCCTGGCACCCCTGCCCTGGCTTGGAGATCCTGCTCCTTCCCGAGACCCCAGGCCCAGCGCCTGGGGTGGGAGCCCCAGAAATTCCTTCCCCCTTGGGCTAGCAGCACGGCCTCCCAGTCGCTTCTGCAGCTGCCTCCTGCCTTTCTCCCGTGGGGCCACTGGACAGCAGCCAGGGACACGTAACCCTGGGCGCCCCCGCCCCGCCCGAGGCCTCCCGGTCCCCTCTGCCCCACACTGCAGCTGCCTTTGCCCCAATTTCTGGCCTCGGAGGCCATGGGGGGTGGGGGACAGAGATACTGGGGGTGACGCAGACGCTGAGCCGGGCTGGGCAGGGGTGGGTGGGGCCGGCTCACCCGGAGGCCCCTCTGGAATCCACCCCCCCGCCGCTGCCCCTGCACAGCTGTTTATAAATTCCAGGCCCGGCCTTGGCCCCTGCCCAGATTCCTCTCCCAGCCCCTTCTCAGCCCCATCTGTGGCCCAGACTCAGAGCCAGGAGCTCACACGGGCCCAGGGCCTCCCTGCCCGGCTCTGCCTCGCCCCTGAGCCTTGTGTCTCCCTGAATCACTGCCTTGCCCTCCGAATCTCTGTCTCTCTTCATCTCTCCCTTTCCATCCTTCCGACCAGCCGGGACATGCTGCTCCAGCCTGCTCCCACGTGCTCACCCGCCCGCCTCCCCCACCCCTCAACGAGCGCCAGCACCCAGCAGTCACGGCCTCCCACTAGCTCCCTTCTGCTGCCCAGCCAGCCAGGTCACAGGCCCAAGTCCTAGCGGAGACCTGACCCCTCCTGCCCCAGCCCCAGGGGTCCGGGCCCCCAGCCCCTCCTCCCCCAGCCCCAGCCTCACTCACCGCGGCTCACTCTCTGTTTGGCACCCGACAGGATGCCCGGGGTGTCGATGATACTGATGCTCTCCAGGACCTGATTGGGGAGCTGGGCACACATGAACCTGGGGGCAGAGGGAAGGTCAGGATGTCAGTGCAGGGAAGGGCAGAAGGACAGGAAACATAAGAAGGGAAATCAGGACTGCACAGGGGAGAACCAGGTACAGAGGACGGAAGACTCTGGAAAGAGAAAGGGCAGATCAGGACAGAGAAGATCTACAAAAAATCATAGCTAATGTTCACCGAGCACCTACTTTGCATCGGTGCTGTTCTCAGTCCTCACAACAACCCTACAGAGCGGAGACTATGGTTATCCCATTTTCCAGATGAGGATAAGAGAAGCACAGAGAGGTCAAGTCATTTGCCCAAGGCCACCCAGCTAGCCAGTGGCAGAGCCAGGATCTGAAGCCAGGCAGGCAGCTTCACTAGCGTAACTGCTCCCCTAGAGAGAAGAGGAGAGCGGAGGCAGGAACAAGAATCGGGGAGAGACAAGGGAATTGGGGCCGAGAAGGAGAGAAACACAGTCAGGGATGGGACAGAGATGGGGCCCCGGGACAGGAAGTTTCGCCCCTGGCTCGTGGCTGCCACACCTGTTGAGGAAGGTGTTCCCAAAGGGGTTGAGCTTGCGGAAGGGCTTGTCTGGGTCAACAACAAGGGCGTTGCCAGGCACGGTGCCCTCGGTGTCGCCGTGCATGACAGCCACGAAGCAGTCGGTGGTGGGCTCTGGCCCCACGCGGGAGCCGGGCACCTCCTGCTCCAGCAGGTACTGGATGAAGCTGGTCTTGCCCGTGCTGTACTGGCCAGCCACCAGCACCATGGGCTTGCCGTCGAAGTCGGCGTCCTCCAGGGCCGGCGAGTGGAAGGCCCCGAAGCGGTAGTGCTCCTCGAGGGGCAGCAGCTTCGTGCGGTACAGCTCCTTGAGGGCTGAGGTCACTGTGCGGATGGCCTCGGGCTGCTGGCCCCGCGCCCCACCCCGCTTCAGCCAGCTGAACATGGTGGCTGCGTGCTGCGCGCTGCGCTCACGGAGAGAGACGTGCAGGTGGAGAGCTGCCTGGGGGAGGAGGAGAGGGCGCTGATGGAGGGCTGCCTGGTGGAGGAGGAGGAGCAGAGAGCGCCGATGGCGGTGGGAGGAGGAAGAGGGGGATGGCGGTGAACCAGCTGCAGGAAGAGAAAGATTAATAGTGGTCTGGGTGAAGAAGGGGAATTGAAGGATGGACGAAGGCAAGGATGCAAAAGCCGCCTGGAAGAAATTCCTTAATCCCTTCATTGTTTTCTTCCTCCCTTCTTCCTTCCATCCTTTGAACATCTTCACCAAAATCACTCATTCCATGCCTCAGGAGCTACAGACCCGGAGATGCGCCAGAGACCAGCCCCGACCCACCCAGAGCCGCAGGTGAGGACCTGGGCACCAAGCACTTAACAATGCCTGGGTGATGCCAGGCACCCAGATCGGGGCATGACAAACTGACCACAGGGCCAGCAAGACACAGGGCAGGGCTGGCTTTTGAGCTACTCCACGAAGGGCAGGCAAGACAAGGGGATTGAGGCAGAGGATGGCGTGAGCAAAGGCCTGCAGGGGCGAGAGGTCCTTGGGTGCTGGGGGCTGTGAAACCTCTAGGTGGGTGGCTGGACAGAGTAGCAGGAGGAGGAGAGACAAGAAATAGGGCTGGGGAGGTTGCCAGGGTGCCCCCAGGTCACGAGGGGCCTTGGGCGTTAACAGGAATAATGCAACATGCATGCCCCGCACTGTTCTAACTCATTCAATCTCACAACCCTGTAAGGTAGGTCTACTATTATCCCTGCTTTTCTGACAAGGAAATGTGGGCTCAGGAAGACAGCAGTAACTTGCCCAAGATCACTTAGCTACGAAATGCTCAAGCTGGGACTCAAATCCTGGCATCCTGCCCTCAGAGCTTGTGCTTCCATCATAGGTCTAAGGAACTGAGTTAGGGGGCGACAATAACCAACCCAGCAGCAGTGCGCATCCCCAGCACCCGGGCTGCCTTCTCCGCAACCTCGGACTAGCCTTTCATTCACTGTAGGATCTGTAGTGCTGTCCCTCTTTCATTCCTGGTATCGCTGATATGTGTCTTTGCTCTTTTAAAAAAAGTCTTGATCAGTCTAAGTAGGTGCTTATAAAGAACCAGCTTTTGCTTAGATCAGTGTTTCTAAACACCATTCCCCACTAAAAGAATCCGGGACTGTCTGGAGAAATGGCAGATTCCAGGGCTGGGGCGGGGAGGAATAAGTGAGCCTAGATGGGATAGTGGGGAAGTGCTCAGAGACCACCGGGGCATGTCACAGGGACACAGGACTCGGCTTGAAGGGGCTCCCACTGGCCAAAGATGGGATAATCTGAGCATCAAAATAACTGCAAACCAAATATGTTAATACCCATAAAATCATAAAGTTACTGTTAAAAGGCGGGGAGATAAGGGGCAGGAGAGGTGAGGGAGAGGCAGGAGCGGGGACCTGGGACCTGGGCAGAGGGAGGGGCCCTGGGTGGTGTCCCAGGCAAGGAGGGGTCTGGAGGGGGTTGGGGGGCACTGGAGGAGACCGGGGCAAGAGTGGGAGGGGGGTTGAGGGGTGGGGGGCACTGTCACCGACTGGGAGGGACTGGGGGAACACGGGGTGGGGGGAGCCGTTACGGCCTGGGGGCGGGCGAGGGTCGGTTTTCGGCGGGCAGGGCAGGGGCGGGGGTCGGGGACGGCGGCGGCGGCCGGCGCACTCACCGACCGGGCGCGCTGGCGGCTGGGCGGGGGTCCCGCGGGGATGCAGGCGCCCGCGGAGCGGCCTGTGCTCGCGGCAGGGTCCGGAGCGGTCTGAGCCGGGTGGGGCCCGGGGCGGGGAGGAGGGAGGGAGCGGCGGGGGGCGGGACGAGGCGCCCCCCTCCCCGTCCACGCCCCGCGCCCGGCCTCCGGCGCCCCCTGGCGGGCAGTGCGCAGGAGCCTCGCCGAGGCGGCGGGAGCGCGGGCTTCCAGTCTGGGGTTCGAATTCCGCCTCCACCCCGGGCGTTGGGCCACGATGCCACCTCGGCCTCCGTTCTTAACATGGGAATAACAACAATTGCAGCAGCAGCAGCAGCAATAATAACAATAATAATTTTAAAACGTAAGTGAGTTCATGAAACTCCGCTGCTCACAACCCTCCCTGGCCTCCCAACCCTCCCTTTACTCTCTCAGAGTAAAAGCCAGAGACCTCACTGTGGCCCACAAGGCCCAGCAGCATCTGCCCACAGCTCTCCTCTGTCCCTCTTCCCCTCCAGCTGCAGCCACACTGGCCTCCTCGCTGTTCCTCAAACACACCAGCAACCCTTCAACCTCAGGACCTTTGCACTTGCTGTTCCTTCTGCCTGGACTGCTTTCCCCCGGGAATCCCCATGCCTCACTCCTTACCCTCCCTCAGGTCTTTGCTCAAATGTCACCTCCATGGAGAAGCCCTCCCTGATCTCCCTGTCTGATGTAGCACCCACCACCTACCCCTTATCATGGCTTTATTTTTCTCCAAAGTCCTTACAACCATGCAACATATTCTACATTTCTCTGCTTAAGCAACAGTCTCCCTCACCAGAACATGAGCCCCATGAGGGAAGGGATTTCCGACTGGGTGGTTCCCTGTTGTGCCCTCAGCGCCTACCAAGATGCCTCACTCACCACGGGGCTTGCTATGTTGCACAGGCTGGTCTCAAACTCCTGGCCCCAAGCGATCCTCTCGCCTCAGCCTCCCAAAGTGCCGGGATTACAGGCGTGAGCCACTGTGCCTGGCTAATTTAATATGTCAATATAAATATTTAATTGGTTAAAGGCAATGAGGTACTTAATTGGGATGATGAAATGTTCTAAAATTGATTGTGGTGATGGTTGCACAGCTCTGCAAATACACTAAAAAACCATTGAATTGTACACTTTAACTGGGTGCATTGTGTGGCTTGTGAAGTATATCTCAGTGAAGCTAGTATATACTATATATCCCTGGAGTTTAGCAATAACTAACATTAATGATATTGCTGCTGGGAGACAGACTCTGTTCTAAAAGCTTGTCCTGAATCATCTCCCTTCCCCCTAGGAGGGGAAGTCCTGCTATTATTATTGCTATTATTCCCATTTCTCAGATGGGGAGGTTGAGGTACAGGGAAGTAGAGTCTCTCTCGCCCAAGGAGTACAGGGAATTGAGCCCAGGCTGCCTGCTATCACTTCTACCATGAATTTGGATGGGGGAAAAAACAATGACTTCTGGAGTTTTCACTGAAATTCAGGGTTTCCTTCAACCATGAATGTGAGCAACAAAGCACAGGAGCATCAGCAGGACCTATGTCACCATCACCAAGAGGAATCACTGATGTTCTCATCCCATGGCAGTCATGGCAGGTTTCCGGTGACTGTTGACACTCATCGTGGTCAGACCCACAGCCAGCTCTTTCTAATCAATGCGTTGCTACTGCAGCCCCCATTACTGGGTCACAAATTGGTTTTTTTTAACACACTGATAACTGTATTTCAGTATAATTGGTTCCCTTTATAATCCTGTGGGTTTTATTTTATGCTGTATTTAAAGACATCGTTCTAGGAAGGGGTCTATGGAATGAAAAAGCCCCTTCCTTGTCAACACTATGTTGACATTATGTGCAATTTGAGCCCGAATAACGGGGGCTGCTGTCTTGTCCCCTGTCTCTCTGCTCTCTGAATCAGGGAGTCTGTAAGATCTGTCCTGGGTTGTCATCAACTTTCCTGATGCCCTTGCAGCCACTGGGGCCCCCTCCCCAAGGCACAATCTCATTTTTTTTCTAGCTCCTTCCTTCCTCATCTGTCAAAACTGAATGGCGAAATTCTGATACATGCTACAACACGGATAGACCTGGAAGACATTATGCCAAGTGAAATAAGCTTGTCACAAAAGGACAAAGGCAGTAGGATTCCCACTCACATGGAGGTACCTAGAGTAGTCAAATTCATAGAGACAGAAGTGGAATGGTGGCTGCGGGGGGCTGGGGGAGGGGAGAATGGAAAGTTAATGTTTAGTGGGTGTAGAACTTCTGTCTGGGATCATGAGATGGATAGTGGTGACGGTTGCCCAACAATGGGACTTAATGCCGCTGAACTATGCACTTAAAAATGGCTAAAATGGCAAATTTCACATTATGTATATTTTACAGCAATTTTTTAAAAATAAATTTTTAAAAATGGATAAAGCAGGTAGCCAATGCGCCTGGTAGTCAAGTGGATGAAGTTTGCACGCTGTTAGTTTTGGGTCTGAGTCATGCTCTGTGCCCAGATGACTTGGCCAAGAGGTAACCATCAGCGGCTCTCTCATTTCCAGATGGCTCAGCTGTGGGCAAGGGGACCCCACAGACACCCGTTGAGCTGCTGCTGGGACCTGGGAGCAGGTATCTAAGTTGGGCCCTGTGTAGCAGCTGAGCTCAGTTTTGTCCTCTTCAGGGGACTAGCGGTCTCTGGCTGCCCCATGGTCTGCTTGGCAAGACATTGCTTTGGCGCTCGGCTTCCGGGAAACAGGGTGTGCAGACGCGGAGGACGTGGGCTCGCTGCCTCAGCCTGCCGCTTACTGCATCTTTCGGGCCTCACTTTCCTCACCTGCAATATGGGGCCATCAGTTCCCACACAGGAGCTGGTCAAGGACCGAATAAGATAACCCACGTGGTTACATGTTCAAAAACGTTAGTCACCGCCGTTCCTTTGCTCCAGCTGCATACAGTCACCCTTCCAGAACTGAGGCCCAGAACTCGTAGAAGTCATGGGCAAACCTTTGTGCGCAGCCACTAGGGGTCTTTCCAGAGAGTGCCGGGAGTTTGCGATCCAAGGATGTTAAGAACTGCCGTTTTCCTAACAGTGCTTTATTTCGCACGTGGATGAAGTAGGTCTAGAGCTGGGAAGGGGAATGGTCCATCCCTCTGGGACTCCATATATCAGCTTCCCACCCACAAACACCCCCAGGGTGCACCCCCTCCTGCAGAGGAACGGGGCGCATCGCCCAGGTCCAGGAGCCATCACCACCCACCTGGACTTTGGGCTGCGCTCGGTTTCCGCCCTTGTCCCCTTGTCTGTTCTCCCGAGGCCGCCAGAGGGCGCCGGTGAACCTAAATCAGCTCACCCTGCGTGGCTCCGGCCTCACTCAGGTAAGGGCAAGTCATCCCAGCGGAGCACAAGGTCCTCACCATTAGGCTCCCTTTGTTCCCTCCCTGCCCTCACCTCCAGACCTCTCCCCATGTCTCAGTGGGCCCACACTGGACTTTTCACTGTTCCTCAACACTCCCCGGGGAGCTCCCGCCTCAGGGCCTTTGCACTGGCTGTTCCCTCTGCCTTGGATGCTCTCCCCCCAGAGATCCCCCGTGGCTCCCTCCCTCAGGTCATGCCCATCTGTGCTCAAATGTCACCTTTTCAAAGAAGGCTTCCCTTCCCGCCCGATGCTCAGGGCCTTAATGTGCAGTCGGGCAGGTTATTCACTGCACAAGGCACTCACTGAATGGGTGAGAGGTGACTAAAATCCAGCTCATACTCTGCTCTCCAAATTCGGAGCCCAGGAGAAAGGGGTGCCATACCACACAATGGTGTCCTAGGGACTAGCAGCTGCCTTATCCACACTCTTACTCTGTTATGAATTGTGTCCCCCCAAAAGATATGCTGATGTCCTAACCCCTAGTACCTGTGAATGTGACCGTATTTGGAAATAGGGTCTGTGCGGATGTACCCAAGTTAGAACAAGGTCACACTGGAGTAGAGTGGGCTATAATCCAATATGGCTGGTGTTCTTAGAAGAGAAGAGAGACCCAGAGGGAAAATGGCCAGAGTGGAGTGATGCAGCCACAAGCCAAGGTACACTGGGGCTACAGAGACTGGGCAAGGCAAGGGACGACCCTCACCTAGAGTGTGGCCTGCCGCCACCTTGTTTGCAGACTTCAAGCCCCTAGGACTGGGAGAGAATAAATGTCTGTTGTTTTAAGCCCCCTTGGTACTTTGCAGCCCTAGGAGACTAATACAGCCCCACCCCACAGACTCCAAATACCACCCCTGAAACACCCAGAAGCAATGGGGCCAAGGGGGCATGAGTACAGTTTTAAAAAAAGGATCCGTTTTTAATTTACAAGAGTTCTAAATGTACAGAATTCTCCTTTAAAAAAATTGTTATACACAATAAATACAGTACAAAAAAATTATCTTACAGTACTAGTTTTGTCTCCGAGATTTCAAAATGTGGCGCGGGCGGCTGGAGGCAGGAAGAACAGAGGGAAGACTAGCTGGGGGGATGGGGAGGAAGACCCCGGTTTCTTGTTTTGCTCAGATTTCAAAGTCAAGGGATAGGAGCGTTTGAAATCTCTCTCTCTCTCTCACTCGAGCGCACACACACACAGAGACACCGGTCACGCAGCTGGAGGCACACCCATGAATGTGATACAGGTGCCCGAGGGCACAGCGCTCTCAGATGCTGGCTCCCACTGCCCCCTCTCTGCTTTGTGTTATAGCCCGTGGGGGTGGTAGGAGAGGCCCAGCGTGTATGGAAGGACCTCCCAGCTCCCAGTGCCCGCCACACATGATCCGTGAAGCCACACAGACAAGACTGGCACCTGGAGCAGTGAGAACCACCAGGTGCCCCCATCCCTGGCAAACACACACGTGTCCCCCGGACAGAGGGGCGGAGTGTGCCTGAAGTGGGAAGAAACAGGAACTGACACACCGGATTGCCCCTCGTTTGGCAGGGGGGACATTTTACATTATAGCCCCCTCCCCTAAATCCAAGCCCCCACCCCCACCCCCAACAACCCAGCTGAAGCAGGAGGCGGGAAGGAGGCCTTTGTGACTCAAATAACTTAGGCAAGAAGGACTGTCAGGGGATCCCAGCTCACGTCCCCAGGAGGCTGAGGTCAGACGCCCAGCTGCCCCCGGCGTCCGCGCGGAGCGAGGGACAGGGAAGGGAAGACCAGCCGGGGGTTATCTGTTCAACGTCCTGGCGCCGAGGCCGCCGTTGTGACTGGAGGGTGGGTAGGCCTCCGGCCTGTGCAGGGGCGATGGGGAGGCGGGCGTGACGGCCGCCGGGGCGCCGTGGGGGTAGGGGGGTGCGGGTGTCCGGCCGGGGGCCTGCTGGAGGTTCAGGATGCTGTCGATGGCGCTCTGGAGGTGTTCCGTGAGCGTGTCGTCCTGCGGGCTGTCGCTGGAGAAGCTGGCCTGGTCCACGTCGGGCGACTCGGACTTGCGCCGCTTGGCTGGGGGCAGCGGGGGCGCCTCCCAGCCGGGATCCCCGCTGCCGCCGCCCTGCCCCGCGCTGGCCGTGGGCTCCGGCGGGGGCCCCTTCAGCATGCGCTGGTACAGCTCGTCCTCCACCGCGGCCAGCTCGCGGATGAGCCCGCTGGTGGCCTCGTCCACTTTGGTGGGCAGTGGCGCTGGGCTGCCGCCGCGGGCCCTGCCGCTCACCGCGCCCTCCGCCGCCCCACCGCCCAGGGCCTCCACGTTCTCGCGGTACGTCTTCCGCAGGGGCAGGCGCGGGCAGTGCGGGGCTGGGGCCAGCGGCTTGCGGTCAGCCGTGGCGGGCGGCGGGTGGTCCACCGTGCCGTTCATCTGGCCCGTGGGCGGCGGCGGCGGCGGCCGGGGCGGGGGCTCGGCTGCCTTGAGGGCGGCGGGGGGCGGCGGCGGGGGGTGGTGCACGGGGTCCAGGGCCGTGTTGTGGACGACCTTGCTGAGCCCAGCTTCCTGCTTGATCTTGAGCTTGAGGCCAATGCGGCTCCGGGCCTCGTACGTCTTGATGGGCGGGCGGTTGCGGGAGGGCATGGGCCCGTCCTCGTCGGCGTCCAGGGACGAGGAGGCGGAGGAGGAGGAAGAGGAGGACAGGGAGGAGGACGCCCGGGCCCAGGTGACCGAAGGGGAGCCACCTGCCCCGCCGTGCCGGATCACGAGCTTGGTGGGCAGGTGCGGAGGGGGCTGGGCGGAGGCCCCGGGCGTGGAGGATGACGACGGGCCATGGCCTGGGAGCCGGTGACCGTCGGAAGAGGCTGCCACAGGGAGGCCGAGAGCGCGCGAGGAAGACACATACTCATCTGCAGAGTCGGGGCACAGAAAACCCAGGGGTTAGGAGGAGGAGGAGGCTCCCGCAGAGCTAAGAGGGGCTGGGTGCAGGGACTGGGCTGAGCTCTCTACTCCTCAAATCCTCAGGCCACACTGCTGGGAGCCACCTGCATCAGCAATCCCCAAATGCCCCCCAACTCTACAACCGTTTTGTCTGACACGGTGGCCACTAGCCACGAGGGGCTCATTTAGGGTTAAATAAATTAAAAGAATATGAAACAAAAAGTTCAGTTCCTCAGTCATGCGGGCCACATTCCACATGCTCGGTGGCCACACTGGCCAGTGGCTTCTGTACTGAACAGCACAGATACAGAACATTTCATCACCGTAGAAACTCCTGTTGGACAGTGCTCTCTAACTATATATATATATATATAGTTATATATATATTTATATATATATATATTATATATATATATAAAAGAAGAAAGGGGGGGAGGTATCTCATTGATGGCAAAACCTGGTGTGAAATGACATGAAGTTATTTATGGTCTTGATTTATCCCAGTTAGTTTGGACACCCATCTGTTTCACTGCAGAAATATTTACATGTTTGATCCCAGAGTGCTTCCCCAAGCCCACCAGGGGTAAATCAGAAGACATTGTCTAGGCAGCTCATCACCTTTCTAAAAGCAAAAAAGTTCTAGAACATACAGGGCTTTAGGGTTTTAGGTAAGGGATTATAAACTGGTATCACAACCTCCACTTTAATATGAGAACATGGAGGCACAGAGAGGTTGACTTGCCCAAGGCCACACAGCCAGTAAGTGGCAGAGCCAGGATTGCAACCAGAGGGTCTGACTCCAGAATTGTGCCCCTAACCACCAAGATGCCCTGCCTTTCCCACCCCGAGGCTTAAGAATCACCCCCCTGCCCCTCCTTCACCACGGCCATCCCTGCAGACCAATTTCTCCTTTACCAATGACTACTTTAAAAAAGAAAAATTAAGGTCTTGGGCTCAAGGATAAAGCAGAATGAGGGTACAGGTCTGAGGGCAGAAAGCAGGGACCCTTTATTTCTTAAGGGAGGCACTGGAGTTGGTTGGAATTGAATGTGGGCCAGGGCTAAGGGGATATTTTAGAAAATCCAGCAGCTGGGATTTGACTGCACACTTTCCTGCAGATGGCAGACTAGAGTGAGGCAACCGAGACACCTCAGGTGCAAAATTTAAGGCAGCGCCCACTCTCCTGTTTTTCTATCCCCTGGGGGTGGCAGAATCTCCCCCCATCCCAGGATGGAGGGGTGAAAGGGACACATAGGGATGGAGGAAGATGAAAACAGGGCTCTGGTCTGAGGCAAGGTCAGGTGAGAGGCCGGCACAGCAGGAAGGTGGGGCTCAGCGCCGCCTGGTGGTGGGGTGCGGTAAGGCCACGCACTCTGCTCCCGCCCGCAGCCTCACTCTGCCGCAGGCTGGGGTGGGGGTACCTCTCCCTCCCCTCCCCTCTCACCGGGCTTCTCCTTGGCCAGCTGCTTGTCCAGGGCAAGGGTGGTCTTCTCCTCCTGAATGAACATTCGGTCGATCATCACCATCTCGGCCGAGGGGCTCACCCTCTGGGGGGCGGGGGCAGAAGAGAAATGGCGCCAGTGAACAAGCAAGGAGGGGGAGGGGACGCCAGCGACCCGAGGGGATGCCAGCAGCTTCCAAACTGTCCTTCCTGTGATCTGACCACCTGCCTCCCTCCCAACCTCCCTCCTGAGGCTATGAGGGGCGGGCAGGGTCCCAGCCGGGGAGGAAGGGGATTTTGATCCTACCCGGGACTCCTCCAGGAGCAAGAGACGGTATTTATTGAGCATGGCCTGGGTGCGTTTCAGCAGCTGCGTGGAGACCGTCTCAAACTCCTCATCCACTGCAAGGAAGAGAAGAGATGCAGGGACGGAGATGTTGGGGTGTCACGTTCCCCTGCAGCCATGCACGCATGTGCCTGTCTCCACCCCTTGCAGTGTCCCGCCCCGATCAGGGCTGGTTGCTGGGCTGGGGGCCCTTTGGGACATATCGGGAGAGTCCTGGGGAGGCCTCACCTTTGTGGTAGTCGTTGGGGGAGGGGAGGGCACCCTGGTAGACGTGGTAGGGCAGGAGGCGATGTAGGGCGTCCTCGAAGGAGGGGAAGGCTGTCTTGTAGTCGGGGTGCAGGACTGAGCCCTGATGTTTGTGCAAATGCTCCAGGAAACTGGGGGTGGGGTGGGGTGGGGAGAGACCACACACACAGCTGGGGGTGAGGGCCAGGAAAAACCCAGTGTCATGGACTCTCAGCCCCAGGCCACAACTAAACACAACAACAAAGGGAAAGGAACTTGGGAAGCACGTGTTAACATGTGCCAAACATGCTTGCTTGTCTCGCTGAATCCCCGGCCATGACCAGAGGAAGTAAATGCTGTCATTATCCCCATTTTACAGAAGAAGAAACTGAGGCCCGGGGAGGTAAAGTGAAGTCACTCATCCCCAAAGCACAGAAAAGAGGAAGAGACAGCTGGGAACCAGAGGCCAGAGCCTGTGCTATTCTGCGTCCCTCTGCCTGCCCCTGCCAGGCCTGGGAGCAGCCTCCCAGGGAAGAGGGTACCTGGCCGGTTGGTGAGATCCTGTTCTCTCACTGGCCTGCTTTTGTCCACTATAGCCGTGTTATGGCCCACTGTGTCTCTCTATTGTGTGACTGCCTCTCCCACCAGACAAGTTCAACCCCACCCTCTGCTAAACACCAGCAGCCCCTGCACACTGTGGGGCAGGGGCTCAGTCTCCTTTACCACCGTGTGCCCAACACTGACCACAGGCCTGGGCGCTGAGCAAAGATGTAATTCACACTCGTGGTGGAGGAAGGGGAGACTGAGGGTCTGAGGGAAACCGCACAGCTACCCAGGGTTGGAGCTGGGATCTGCACCCAGGCCTGCCCGACCCACTTCTGAAGGGTGGTCCCCCCCCCGAAAGGCGCGGGTTGGGGTGCATGGGGGGTGCGGTGACTCACTTGGCTTCCTTGCTGGGCTGGAGCGTGGGGGGTTTCTTCAGGCTGCTCAACTTGCTCTCATACTGCGGGAAGAGAGGCAGGTGAGAGGCATTGCAACAGGGAAGCTTTCCCCCGGCGCCCTGACCCACTCTCTCCCTCCAGCCTGGGACAAAGACGTCTCACCCGGGTGGGGGCCTAGCCCCAGCTTCGGGATCCCATGCCCATCAAACTAAACCTGCAGGGGAGGAGAGGGTGACAGGCAGGCACGAGCCCTGGGCGCCCTCCACCTGGGTCCCCTCCGTTCCCTTGCCCGGGGCTGCTCTCTGTGCGTCCCCCTCTCCATGTCAGGTGGCCTGTCTCCTCTGGCGCTGCGCAGCGCCTGCTCCTCTGATTTGCACGGTCTGTCTCCTCTCCCCACCCTTGGCTCATCTCATTTTGCCCCAAATCTCCTCATGACTCCCCCTCTCGTCTGCGGTCTCCCCTCTTGGGCTGGGCACAGCTGGTCTTTGAGTCTCTCCCAACTTCTTGGGTCCTGCACCCTCTGACCTTCTGCCCTTTACTTGTCTTCCCATCCCCCTGCGTCCCGCAGGCGGTCTGGTCTCTGCCCCAGTCTACCGACCGCTCGCCCTCCATTCTCAGTCTGGCCTCCCTATCTCTCACCCGACCGTCCCGTCCGGTAACCACCTCTCCTGTCCTGAGCTGATCATCTTGTAGCCTCAACCCTGTCCCCTCTTCCTGCCTCGGTGGCACCTGCTCCACCCCTGGTGACCACCTCTCATGCTGTCATCCAGTTGTCTGGGTGCCCATCTGTCCCTGTCCAACTGTCCCAGTGTCTCTGCCACCTCTACCCACCTGTCTGGGTCTCACCCGCCCCCTCCTGGCCCTGTCTGGCTGTTCTT
This sequence comes from Daubentonia madagascariensis, assembly GCA_023783475.1. Taxonomy (NCBI): domain Eukaryota; kingdom Metazoa; phylum Chordata; class Mammalia; order Primates; family Daubentoniidae; genus Daubentonia; species Daubentonia madagascariensis. The sequence continues at coordinate 595,482 of JAKFHU010000162.1, forward strand.
GGGGTCTCAGCTGCCTCCGTCTGATGTTCCTGTTTCAGCCCATCCCTGTTCTTCTTGGTGTCTCCCTGCCCTGCTGGCCCTGGGTCCCAGTTCCCTGACAACATCTGGTCCTGCCCTAACCCCTGTTCTGAGGGCCTCTTACCTGCAGCCCGGAGGACTTCCCTGGCCCGGAAGAAGCGGCCTTGGCCATACTCAGGGTTGGGAGGTTGCTGGCAAAAGCTTTGTTCTCGGCAGGAAGCAGAGGAGGGAGGCCTAGGGGTGTGAGTGTGGGGGTGGGGGGACAGGACCCAGGGTCACTAGCATGAAGGCACCTCCTCAAACATGAGCCCCGATCCTGCACCCCCTCCACTCTCCTCCTGCCCTTTGGCCCCCTCAGAGCTGGGGAGTCATCCCTGCCTCCTGCACCTTCCCTTGGTCCCCTGAGGTCTGGGTGACGCCCTGGCTCGTGTGACCCATAGCTCTGCCCCAGCCCATCCTCCCTGCTCTCAGCCCCTTGCCCACCCACCTTTCCCCTACCTGTGGTGGCCATGGGTGCCGGGGCAGGGGCATGGCTGGGGGCGGTGGGGGTCCCGGATGGGGCCTGCCCACTGACCAGCACAGAGGCAGCAGGGCTGGTGAGGGGCCCCAGGCTGGCGGAGGTCTGCGGGGTGGCGGGGGCCCCCCCGGCCTTGTTCTGGAGAATGATTCCGGACGGCACCTGAGGAGGGGACAGGTGGTTGAGGGGTGGGGGGCACAGGCTAGGGGTGGGGGTGGCCAGGTGTGCCAGGGCTGGGGATGAACAGAAAGCCACAAAGCAGGAGGGACTCCGATCTGACTGAGTGGGCAGCGGGCAGGGGCTTGCGGAGAGGGCAGGACAGTTGGTGGTCCCTGTCTCCGGTTACCTGGTGAAATCTCTCGAGAAGAGCCTTCGGCTGGGGCAGCGCTGGGAAGGGGGTGGTCACCATCTGGAAGGTCCGAGGAGGCGGTGGGGGGGGCGCTGCGGGCTCGGGGACCAGGTGGAGGATCGGCGGGGGTGTGGGGGACTTGTGGGGCCCTTGGCCAGGTGGGAACTGGAGCTGGAAGTCGGATGGCGTAGGGGCTGGCAACCTGGTGGACGTCTCGGAGGAGGAGGCCACAGCGGAGGCAGTGGAGGCTGGAGGGAGGTGGGGCGCTGGGGGCAGAGGCCCCTCGGGCGGCGGGATGGGGGGCGCAGAGGAGGCTGGGGCAGGCCTGGCGCAGTGGGGGCCGGGGTGCTGGCGGGTGGGGGGACGCCCAGCTGGTTCTGGATGACAAAGATGCCAGGCAGAGTGGGGGGAGCCTGGGGCAGGGGGCAAGGGTGTAGGGCCGGCTCTGAGGGTGGGCGGGACATGCTCTGGGGCTGGGAGGGGGGGCGAGAGTGGGGGCGGGAGGGAGGGCGGGAAGGGGGCCGGGCAGGGTGTGGGGAGGGCAGGTGGGGGCTGTCTCCCAGAGGGGCCTGGTGAGGTAGTGACGGGGACGAGGAGGGGCCTGGGCCCTTCAGTGGAGCTGCTGCCGGGATCTGGGCAGGGGAGGGAGGCAGAGGGGAGGGGGTGGGGGTCAGAACCAACCTTGGCTCCCACTGCCCCAAGACACTGGGGACCCAGCCACCCTGTCCAGAAACCCCCTTCTCAGCCCAGCCCTGTCCTGAGGAAGAACCTCACCACAGCTACCCATCCCCCCTCTCATTTCCCAAGTCTCAACCTAATCCCCACAACCCGCCTCCTCCACACTCCTCTGGCCTCCACTCTCACCCCCCACCCCCACCCAGTTCCCCAGATAGGGCGAGCCCTGCAGGGTTGGGATGGCAGCAGCAGAGGAAGCAGTGGCAGCGGTGGCGGCAGCAGGGGCACCACGACAGCTGCCCAGCGTGAAGGCAGGAGGGCCAGGGGCAGCGACACAGCAGCAGGGAAGGAGGGGTGGGCCGGCCAGCATCCCAGCTGCCAGCCCCACCTGCCTATCCAGCTAAATCAAGGCAAAGACACCAGCACAGGTGCCTGCGGCCATGTGCAAGGGCTCAGGGGCTGCCAAGGAGAAGGACAGCAACTGAGGGGGAAGGGCCAGGCCTGGGTTCACAACCATGTGGGGGGGCCTCTGGGTGCTGGCACAGGAGGCCTGGGCCCCCTTCTAAGTGTCCAGAGTGCCTGCCTCCATGTGCCTGTGTGGCCGTGGCTGCAGGCCTAGCTGGTATAGGCGTGTGTGCGTGCGCACGTGTCACACTCTGGAGAAGCCTGTGTCTGCAAGCACACGCGACACAGGCGCTCGTTCTGTAACACGCACACAGCCACCTTGCCTAAAATGCACTCAGACAGAGCGCCTTGCCCCTCTGGACTCTCCTCCCCAAGAATCCTAACCGCAGCAGCCACTGTGTAACCAGTGAGCACCAGCTGTGTACCCAATACTGGGCTGGCACCTTGATGCTTGCTGCCACAGAATCTGCATCCTACTCAGCTCATGCTGATCCAGTGCACAGGGCTGGCCACCCACACCAGTCCATGTAATCTTTCCACGGCCCTGAGAGCAGTGATCACACTGGACGTATTTCACAGATGAGAAACTGAGGCCAAGGGGCCAAAATGACTGTCCAGAGTCTCCAGACAGGGAGAAGCGGTGCTGGGACCGAAGCCCCACGTTGTGCTCGTCGCCTTAACACCACTCAGTGGCTTCTGAGCCGCTTCTCAAAGCCGACAGAGGAGGACCCAGGTGACCTGCCCAAGGCCACCAACGCTGCCACACTCCAAAGCTCGGCCTCTCTGCACAATTTCTGAATTATCATTAGCTTTGGCCTCCAAGTCCTGGGACCCTTCCAGCATCCTTATAAGCCTGGCCCTGAATAACTTTTTGCAATTAAAAAACAAAACAAAAACAACCCAATCTATCAATCCATCCATACACCCTGACATCCCCAAAGGTTTACCAACTCCAAGGAGAAATCAAAGGGGTGGCCCTTGGCTCTTGTGCGCAGCTGGTAGGATTGCCCCTTGGACAACACCTCTGGAAGGCAGCTTGTTCTGGGGACTTTGAAAGGGTGACCACCTTTGACCTAATAATTCCCCCTCCAGGAATCTGTGATAAAGAATATTCAGGTTGGCCCAGCAAGGTGGCTCATGCCTATAAGCCTGGTGCTTTGGGAGGCCAAGGTGGGAGGATCACCTGAGGCCAGGAGTTTGAGACCAGCCTGGGCAACACAGACAGACCCCGTCTCTACAAAAAAAAAATAATAAAAAATTAGCCAAGCATGGTGGTGCATGCCTGCAGTCCCAGCTTTTCAGGAGGGTGAGGCAGGAGAATCACTTCAGCCCAGGAGTTTGAGGCTCCAGTGAGCTATGATCTGGGCACCGCCCTCTAGCCTGGGCAACAGAGTGAGACCCTGTCTCTAAGAAAATAATAATAATAATAATAATAGAATGTCCTTGTTCTCAAGGGCTGAAATATTATACAAAAATATTAAGGGGTAAAGGGACATAACCTTTGCAACTTACTCTCAAATGATTCAGAAAACAACGTGTGCATGTTGAGAGAGCTAAGCATAAAGCTAATGTAGCAAAATCTTCACAAATGGGTAAATGTGGTGTGAGGCCAGCCCCCAATACAGTCCCCAACAGTGCCCGCCTCCTCATATTCAGTCCCCTTCCACATCATTCCAGGGTTGTTCTCTGTGATCGTATGTCAGTTCCGAGATTGGGTTATAAAAGAGACTGTGGCTCCCGTCCTGAGTGCTTTCTCTTTCTCTTTCTACTGGGTCATTGTTGTTTGTTATTTCTATCCCAGGCTGTCGTCATCTTCTCTTTGACACTGTGATATAGTGTTGTTGTGGGTGTGGATTTTTTCTTTTTATTACTAGGGATTTGAATGTCTTCCTGAATCTAAAGATTGGTGACTCTCTTCAATTCTGGGAAATTCCCACAAATTACCTCAAGTATTTTCTCCTTCCAGAACTCGCATCAGATACATAGATCTTGTCACTCCAGCCACCCTGCTGTCCCTTAACCTCTTTCATATCTTCCATTTCTTTGTCTCTCTGTGGTTCATGCTGCTTGTTTATTTCAGATCTGTCTTCTACTTCTGCTGAGGCTCTCTTCACCTGTGTCTAATCTGCTGTTTCAGAATCCAACTGTGGCACGTTATGAGCTGCCCTTTGGAGAGGCCCGTGTAGGGAGGAACTGAAGCCTCCTGCCACAAGCCACGCGAGTGTGTGTTGGGAGCAGGTCCTCCAGCCTCATCAAGCCTTCAGATGGCTGCAGCCCTGGCTGACATCCTGACTGCAACATCGTGAGAGACCCTGAGCCAGAGCCACCCAGCTAAGCTGCCTGCAGATTCCTGACCCTTGGAAACCGTGTGAGATACTAATGCTTGTTGTTTTATAAGCTGCTAAGTTTTGGGTGTAATTTATTAGCTATCAATAGAAAACTAGTACATCTGGTTAAAGAGTAAAGCACTCCCGTGAGTTCTTTGTACTAGTCTTGAAACTTTGTATATGTTTGAAATCATTTAAAAATAAAAAGTTTAAAAATACCAAAAAATA